>CM040397.1:47591071-48791071 GCA_022702515.1 Ilyophis sp. 1 JC-2022 | reverse complement strand
AGCTGGCTGAGCTTGTCAGTGACGCTCTGCGAGAAGTCCTGCAAAATGTCCACGTGAGTCTTCAGTACGCAGATCACCGGTCCCAGCTCTTCCGCCAGCTGCAGTAGCTCTGCGCTCTCCGTCACGTCGGCCGAAAAGCACAGGTTGCTCTTCTTCTCCTCCATCAGCCGAAGGAGGCGGGAGGCCGGGGGAGACGTTTCCGGAAGTTCCGCCCGCGCCCTGTAACTCATCTGCATTTGGGCCTTCTTGGCGGTCGGCGACCCATTCAGCCCTGGGGGCGTGACGATGCTGTTCTCCCGGATGAACGTGCGGATGCTCTGCGCCACGTTAGCGTCAATCCATTCGGCAGCCTGCAGAACATCCAAGACCCTGGAGAGGGAGATGATTGAGTGTATTCGGACTCCTTCCTTAGCCAGACGGGCCCTGCCTCCCTGTTCCCGGTCTATCAGCACGATGGCATCGACCACCTTCAGCCCCTCCTTCTGAAGAATCTCTGCCGTCTCCAGGACACTGCTACCACTGCTTACCACATCATCGATAATCAGGCACGTGTCCCCTGGGTTTATGGTGCCTTCCACAAGTCGTTTGGTTCCTATATTCATATGGAGACACACAAAACAACACTTGTGACATTATTTAAGATGCATGGCAGCAAATCCACACCTTTCATGACGTTTTGCCAAACCCCCCTGTATATTTGTCATTAGCTACTTCAGTTGTTACAGTAAATTTACCACTGCTACCATCTTTGTGTCAAAACACAGAAAACATTGTTTCTGTGTGTAAGTAATACGCTTTACAACGGCAGCCATAACTGTGCTGGATACCACACACGTTTTATGAAAATAATTAATTAGGAAGACTCCTTTCACACCGTAATCCTTGGCTTCTTTTCTTCGAATCAGCATTGGTATTTCATGCTTGGAGCAGATGACAGTAGCCAACGGGATCGCCGTGTAGGGAACGCCACACACATTGTTAAACTTCAATCCCGCATTCTCGGCACACTGGAATAGCAGACTTGATACCTAAAAGCCACGAGAAAGTTATAAACGCGCACGAAATAACGTATCCACTTTATCATCTCTGCAATGAGTAAGTAGCGCTGACTGCCGGGTCCCGCAAGTCATACCATAGAGTATAGCATAGAACTATAAGTTTAGGTTTGATAAGTTTATGTATCTTTAATAAAGCACATAAATGAATTACCTCTAAGCACAAAAGTATGCCTACATATCGAAAATTACATTTGATAGGGAAAGGACAGGCCCACGCTGATGACAGTAAAACATCAAGCAGAGCTTACTGGCAAACCATGTAAAACGAAGTGACGTGCAGAATTCACGTGTTTCAGTTACCTGATTCATAAGCGAAGGATAAGAAACAATTACTCTGAGATCAAAGTAAATAGGCGAAATTATGCCACTCTTCAACTTGAACGTTCCAAATTTCACAGCTTGAACTTCGTAAAGCTTTATGATGAAATCATCCACGTTTTCCATTTCGTATCTTGTTCAATTCAATTCAACTGCTGGAAATAGCCACAACTTAACTTTCCTGTATTCACCTTACTCCGAGTATCCTCCCTACAAGACACGCCCCTTCAGATCTATATCTAGAGTTGAATATGGTTCGTAGGTTGGGCGGGTGTTTAAAAAACAAAACCGAGGGAATTTCATCACATCGAGTTGGCACTAGGAAACGTTACAGCTGAACGGATCTGACAGAGAAAAGTAAGTCAATTAATAATTAAAAATTACAGATCCGTAATTTAGATTAACTAATCCCAACTAAAAATATATAAATTGATGACAACGTGTTTTTGCATGAAGTATCACTATTTGCCAAGCTGACACATAGTCACATTGCTTTCAACAAATAATGGACATCGTCATTTTCAAATGTCATGGTGAATCAGTGTTATGACAACCCTGTCAAAGTGAGCCTTCTATGCAGGTTGCTATGTCAGTTGTGTTATAACACAAATTGCAGATTGTGTCATAACAACACTATGTCATAGTTATGAATGATCATGACACTTCATGAAAGGTATTATGTCATGGTAATGACACTGTGAATTCCATGTCATGACGATCACTGTCAAATAAAGTGTTACCAAATTGTTTTTTAAATAAATAAAAGGTATGAGGATGCAGTCAATGGAAAGTGCTGTCATGTACACATATATGCAGACATAATGACATTAAATGACTTGAAATTGTCAAGTTATTTTTTTGAGAATCCTGTTTAATGGATTCTTAAAGTTAGTATTGCCAAATTCACCATAATGCAGCTCTAATGAAAATACATCTTCAAATCACAACATTTCTACAGTAAAACTGCTTAAGACTTGGCAGGCATATAGGGTTGTACTTGTTCATCACCAATATGATGGGATTTTGAAATAATTATGGGAAAATCCTGTGTAATGGTTTCTCATAGATAGTATTGCCATATACAGTAAGTGCATATACAGCTTTAATGACATTGAATGGTCATGTCTAAGAATTTCCAAAGTAAAACTGCGTAATGCTTGGTTGGCGTATAGCCTTGATAATGGGCCTTAATAATCAGCATTCTGTTAACATTTGGAAATACTTTTGGGACAATCCTGTTACGACCCCGGATATGGACTGGACTCAAACGCACGACTCAGACAAAGGAAGTTCAATAATCAGATATTTATTGCTTGGGTCTGAGCTATCGAACGAGCCCCAAACCATCACTCTGTTGCCAGATATGGAGTAGATGTGGATAGATCACTGCAAGGGTTGTTTCTCCTGACTCATTTTCCTATAGAACTCTATGGGGGAAAAAGTCAGGAGAAACAACCCTTAAAGGGATCCATCCACATCTACTCCATATCTGGCCGCAGAGTGATGGTTTGGGGCTTGTTTGATACCTTAGACCCTTGATGACATACAGCCATTTCGCCAGTCATGTGTTCCATACTGTACCAGTGTAATTTACAGCTGAATCTAGTCTCACCCCCCAATTCTCATAGAGATCAGTTCAAATGCAGAGGTTATAGTATCGCTTGTAACAGTACCTGAAAATAAGATATCGAGGGTCTTTTGATGTTGATTGGTCACAGACTTCAGGAAGTAACAGCATGCAAAGTATATGCGACCAAATTTTAAATATGATACTTTAAAAATATGTTAAAGCAAAGGGTATGAATACTTATGTAAATGAGAAATTTCAGTTTTTGATTTTTAATACATTTGCAAAAATTTCTAAAAACATGTTTTCACTTTGTCATTATGGGCTATTTTGTGTAGAATTTCGAGACAAAAAATTTACTCAATCTATTGTAGAATATGTCTGCAATGTAATGAAACGTGGAGAAGGTGAAAGGGGTATTCAGACTTTCCGGCTTGACTGCATATTCAGCTGTATCAAAGGATACTATGTACAAATGCAAAATGCTGCGTAAGTCGTTCTGGAAAAGAGCGTCTGCTAAATGCCTGTAATGTAATGCAATGTAATGTTGTCAGCACAAATGTAGAGACATTGTGGACGTATTATTGGTAAATCTCATGAAATTCGCTTTTCCCTTTAGACAATTAACGACATTAATTGTACATCTCCAGATCTCCAAATTGCTGCTGTGGAACATTTTCACGTTTCATTTTACAATTTTAGTGTATGTGTGGACTCATTATTTGTAAATATTTAAATCGACCTGTGTCCTGACAAGCAGCCGACATCAATTGTGAAATATTCACCTCCATTCGTCTCTGGCTAACTTGGCAGCTACATATTTCGTCATATTACAATAAAAAACAAATGGAACATCTGGCTACTCGGTAGTAGCCTAAGTAATTGACAGCTAAAGTTACCCATAGCTAACGTTACGTCCATTTAGTCATTGTCCAGAGCGCCATGCATAGCTTACAGGACAATATGCATTCACCTGATTAATACGATAAATAGTGGCAATGGGTGTCCAAATCAGTTCCCCCAATAAATCGCGTTCCCCTCTGGCGTTCCAGTGCAATGATTCCAGGTATAGCGTAGCCTACACAACGTGCGTTTTGCAAATTACAATCAGCTCACTGACAAAAAGCAATGTTTGTGCCGCCGTTTCTACGGATAGCGATTAATATCAGTATTTGTACGTTTTCAGCGATTTGCCCATTTCCGATAAGGCTACGTAAAAAAGTAGACATTACTGGGATTCATTGCTATCCGTATCAACCTGCCGATAGACTATGCTGAGGTTTGCTTTAGCCAGAAAAACGTTCCAATAAAATTATAATAAGTGTCCTGGCTGACATTCAGGCAGTTGACAAAAGTTTTGTATATAAAATGCTAACGTTAGGTCGGCAATTATTGTCAATTCGACTGTCACATGTTTCTCAACGAGAAAGCACACGTTATATTAGGTAACGTTAAATCACGAGGCTGGGTGGTTGGGGGATTGGATTCTGTGCGAGTTATTTCAGAAATGGGGAAGAATATTTAGTTGTGCATTGACTAAAGACAAAAAGAAAACCATAAGATCATGAAATATTGGCATATTTTTTGCTAAATTCTTTTTTATTTGAAGCATATGGCTGTAGCTCTAAACTTTACCAATAATGCAAATAATAATAATAACAACAATCACTTTATATAACACTTTTTGAAACACTGGGTTACATAATGTTTCAAAAAGCACACATGACATAGCATACATGATTCAGCTACTCATAATGTCAGTGTTCATGATTTATTCAAATTATATGACAGCACGTGGTCCCTTTGGACCCTGACAATGAACGTATTGAATTGAATGTCTTTAACAAGATAAATTGATTTTGTTTGAATGAATAACTAATATAGTACATATAGGGACATTGGGATACTGGGAGTCGTTATGTGTTTTGAGGGAACAATGTCAAGAAAGATGACATTTTCCTTGCCAGTTATGGTAATGTATGGATAAATAGAATTGTATTTGCATAAGATGTATTCCAATATCAACATGTCGTCTTCCTTTTACCTGTCACCAATCATTGTTCATATATTTCTGATTTGACAATAAACATACAAAATGACAGAAAGAACCCGGTGTCATTGTGGCTTGAATGGTAGTGAGGGGAATAGTCCTACAGTTTATTTACCTTTTGTGAATGTCACCATATTGTGTGAAATAAATATTCTGAAAATGTTCTTTCCTAGTATAATTTATCTTTTTTGTTCTGGAGACCAGACCACCCACATCTAATCAACCCATAGCCATAATAACAGTGTTAGATCTTTATTCTCAATCATTAATCTTACAACAATTTGCAAGATGGATGTACAGCATTGTAGCTTAATATTGTTTAATTGTTAATACCCTTCATGTTATTATGGCATTGGGTTGTTTGTATGTGGTCCCCTCTGCTGGCATGTGACATGCAGAGGCCTGGCTATACACTGTTCCATCTGGATATAGGGAAAACTCCACTTCTCAACACAATGACGGACAGCAGGTCATACCTTCAGATCTTGATAAGGTGTCTTGATAACAAAGATGGTGAAGAGAAATATTGATTAGGTAACAGTTTTCCCCATTAAAAGACATCCAAATACTTAAAAATAAATTAATGAGTTATCATTTGGTGGTCCTACCTTAATGTTTTATATGCTCACACCAAATGTTCTGGAGAGGACACTTTTTTTGGACAACAGTCCAATTAGGACTTTACACATAAGCTGTTGCAAAAACAAACCACTCCTTATAACAAAGTTGAATCTACTTTTCTATAGAATATGGTATAATTACAAATATAGTTGAATAAGGTATTGAATAAAACATTTAAGTTACCAATATTTGGACAGGCCTTTTTTTGTTATAATTTCTTCATACACTTTTTTGGTTCAGTCGACAGATTTTATATAGGCCTACTGTTAGAGGTAAAATTTTAAAATGCTAAACCTCCTGTTGTCATTTCCGCCATCGATTTTGCCATCGAGGACAGTTTCCGATGCAGTCCGACGCAGATATGACGTAAATCGGCTCTGGCCGAACACGCCCAATGTACATCCCTTATTTTTACTCCTTGCATCCTTTCCTCGCGTCCTTTCCTCGCTCATTAGCTCCACCAAGTGGAGGGCATAAGGAAAGGATCCAAGGATCACATACAAGGACGCAGCAACCGAAGCAACATTAATTAGGCAAATGGAACGTCCTTGCTCAGTCACGCGTCAGCTGAAGCGACGTCAATTACTAATGACGTGTTGCACAGCTGTATCACCTGTCAAAAAAAGAAAGAAAGCCGTATCACCTGTCAGTGGCCATAAAGGCTAACAGATTGTTCTGTAGCCTATCGTATTTTTATCTCTGAGCTTGTTTTTGCTTGCAGAATGGTATAAGCTATTGTTTTATTTGACGCTATATTCCCTATTTCACATGTCATTTTCACATCTGTGAAATTGCACTGCAAATAATTGTAATAACTTCACAGATGTGAAAATGACATGTGAAATAGGGATATTGTCTCTCAATTACAGGTGTTTGTGTTTGACGTACAGTGTCCCATTAACACATTCACAACAAACGGCTATTTATCACTGTGTGAATAAAGATCGCACAAAGCATAATTTAAATTGTAAGTAGGCTACGCCTATATTCCACACGCTCAATGGCCAATTCATCAATAGCTCCATATCATGCAGTCCCATCAGATCAGCTGTGGTATCCAATTATTAAAGAGCTACCAGCCAATAACCCAGCTGATGCCGTTTAATTAATTAATCAAGCATGTATGATCTGATGGTATATAAGCGACAGATACTAATTTCAAAACTTAGATCGCGCACTTCAATAGGCTACTATACTGCTACTGTACACAATCAACCTGTCCGCAATCAACCTAGCGTTCGCCCTAAACGCATGGCACCGGCTTCATCGGGAATGGTAGCGTTGCCAGTTCAGGAAATCGCAACTGCGTCGCACCGTCCTGTTCCTAAGTGAGGTAAGAATCACGTATTCTCAACAGTCATAAGACAGTGCTCTTGATCAAACATGGACATTGATAAGCATGAAGCACTTTTAACAGTGGGTGGAGTAGAATTCACCTGGAAAAATATACAGCAAAGTTATGTCATGCACACATAGTAATTGCATGTTCTATAATACCACACATTTACCTGCATGTAGGACTACAAACTGTACATTTGGCTACTGTGGTTTGGTGTTAATCAATCAACTTGTGTGAACTGTAGGCTGCATGTACACACTTCATGTTTTTAATTTAATTATTTTTTAGGTCGACGATCCATCAGCTGGGCATTATGCCCAAGAAAATGCCACTGTGCCAGTGCTCCAGCTTTACTTTAATGGGGACCAGGACCTCATGGTAGACTACCGTCTGAGCTATGGCTCCATAGAACACCATAGAGCACACCACTTAAGGGTCCAGGAGGTGCCTGCTCTTCAAGGCTCTGGAGGTGGACCACACCTTTGTACCCACGGTCATCGCCGTGTGCCATGCTCAATAACATATGCCTGACAAAGGGGGACATCCTTGAGGCCATCTAGGATGTTGGTGATATTGGTGTGGCTCCACCACATCCAGTGAGGGCAAAACAAAGCGCACATGGCCGGCGAGACCGACTGGCGGGGCAACTGTCTGCTCCAAATGTGTGTCCAGTAGTACTGAATGAACAGGATTATATGTAATTTGGCAATTGTTTGAAATATTATTTATACAGGAGAGCTTTTTTTTAGTGTTTCCGTTTCTTGTTATGTTTGTATATTCTCCCTTGCAGCCCCTCTTTCTGTCCATAGTGTTAATCCACATCTGTTTTATTTGTTATGTTACTGTTAATAAAATCACTTCTGGATACTAACATATCAGTTTCATACATCCTTTCTGTGCCACATTTTCATTACAACCTTTTTTTTATTTCAAAACACACCACAAGCATACCACTTTGACGCCAATGTATGTCAACCACCTGTCAGGGAAGTGAGGATTCTGTAAAATGTCTATTTTCTGAATCCAGCGTTTTCCAACAGCCAATGCCCTTGTTAAAATGTTCAGCACTCTGCATACTGAACACAGGCAATATTGTGTGCTAGAACCCCTCACTTATCCTGCAGTAAAAATATATTTCACATCATTTCATAATTATTAGAAATGACAATCCTCAAGTAATTTGTCCATAGGTCAGTTGGACAGTAACCTGGTGGAAGCAACAAGTCAAAACAAAGTCTAATTCAGGCCTAAGAGTACATAATTTCAGTTAAAAAAAAACAGTCCATTAGAATAATGACTGCAAATCATTCATTCATTAATGAATGTAGACTGACTACTTAGAATTGACAAAAAGGAAGACATTCATTTGAAGTTACCAGTAAAGAGCGAGAGACCGATAAGCCAGAAATAGCCCAGGTATTACCCTCCTGAAGCTTACACGATCTGCAAAATTGTTAGTATTTGTGTATTTTTTTCTCCCAAATTGTTTTGTGCTGCTGAAGGGGGCACTCAGATGAAAACTATATCTTAAAAGGTAAAAACACAAGTAAAAAACAAATTGACAAACACTTATGTGAACCATTTACATTTTATTAAGCATTTTCTCAAACACATCCAGTAACCTGTTTGAGCTTTCCAGTGTGGCCTTGAATCGCTCATGTCAGTAAAATAAAATTGCATATTTTCTAAAAACCTGTTTGAGCTTTCCAGTGTGGCCTTGAATCGCTCATGTCAGTAAAATAAAATTGCATATTTTCTAAAAACCTGTTTTCACTTAGTCATTATTGGCTATTGTGTGTAGATGTTTGAGGCAAAAAATGAACTCAATCTATTGTAGTATTGTAGTAAGTCTTTAACGTAATAAAATGTGGAGATGGTGAAAGGGGTGTGCAGACTTTCCGGCTTGACTGGAAATGCCAGGTTACTCATGTATACAAAGCACTGTCTGTAAGACATAAAACATTTAAAAATCTATCATTACAGTTAGAAGTATTGATATCAAAATGAACTTACACAAATTAAACAAGCTCTATTCTAAAGCAATGCTGCCCAATGTTTTCTGTCTGCCCTGTGTTTTTTCATCTTACCATCTGAAGAGAATGTGTTCATTCAAACGTTAAGTGTCATATCAAAGTGTCAAATGTGTTACACTTAAAATTTGTAAAAATTGTATGCATCCAGTGTTTTGGGTGTATGAAAAGCACCTGATGAATAAAATGTATTATCAATATTTTATATTATTTATTTTAAAAATCTATATATCATATCAATACTGTCTCTTTTTGACAATAGGCTCCGACAAAAACAGGCCTACATTTAGCTAATTTTAATGACTTATAGACAGTTCTTTGTACGCGTGAGTAACTTGGAATTTTTGTATGTTGAGATATCATTTCTTTTTGTACTGTGTTTGTTATGAGTAACTGATAATGTTAATGCATATACATTTATGAACTGTAAGATAATAAAATCTAGAGAGATATGCATACACAATACATGCAAACAAACATAAATTCTAGCTCAAAGAAACACATGTAGGGACAACAGACTACTTCCAGACTATTTCCATTAATTCCACAGGAAACCCAAAAGACATTTACAACACAGCCCCAGCGTAACATCCGTTTTAGTGATCCAATTGTTTCACTTGGAAATACGAGATACTAAGGGTAATAAAACTAAAACAGATAAAACTGAAGACATTCCAGTCTGTCGCCCCCATTTTTCCTTCAGCTTGCCTACTTTTCCTTCGTCCTCTATCGTCCAACAGCACAACTGCACAAAAGGTAGCACTCCATTTTGTCTTCCCCTTTTACTAGCTACACAGCTGCAAAGGTGGATCTCCATTGCGCCAGCAGCACCGCTGCATGCAAGGAACGAGTTAGCTTGCCTACGGCATCTAACCCTAGGACTGAATTAACGCAACTCTGACTGTTCCACGAACAAAGACGTGAACCAGACGGTAACAAAGACGACGCACCGGGCCGACCAGCAGAACTCCCGACCAGGATAAGAAAGGCCAAAGGAGACGCCCTGGCCACCCACCTCACGGACAAAGCCAGGTGTAATCAACTCACCGCAGACTTTAATAAGACTGATCAAACATCCCAGGCATAGTTTAGGATTTTATTTATTTATCTCAACTTTGTGCAATAATAATAGCTGTATAAACTTGTTGTGCTGGTAAGCAAGCTAGCCGGCTGGCCTATCGTTTTATAGCTAATGTGGTAGTACTGTTAACTAACCAAAGCAGGCCTTTGGTTTGCTCCTCTTCTTTAACATTGAATAACATTTGTGTGATATGATCTAATTTTAGATTTCTGTAGATGGTTAACAGTATTTCCTGACCGAAGTGCGTGAACTTATTTATAGTAACGTTAGATTTGAGATCAATAACCACCATTGTGATGCGACACAGCCAGTTTACTCCACACTCCTTTGTTCTCTGAGCACACGCGGCACGCATGCACGCACACACACACACCTACACACGTATACCCACACAAATACTCCAATACGCACACAACACGATATGTCTATTTAGTAGAATGTGATATTCCTGTTTATCCTTGTTTAATAAATCTATTTTAATTAAACCTGGTGTCTGTTTTGATATCATATGAACACAAGGGCTGAGTCAACCTAATCATTAGAAAGTAATACCTTCAACCCTTATGAGTTATTAGTCATTAGTGCTTTGATAATCCATAATAATCAAAATGAGACTGATTAAATTTTAACCTAACTTAAGAATAATAAGGGTAAACTTCATTATTCCATAGTTATTGCCTATATTTCTGGCATCCCATGTAAGAGTTTATATATACAGAGGCATATGCCTTACATTTATTGGTGCCCCGTCCGAGGATATTCCCTACATAATTGGTGCCGCGTGAGGACTGTGATGATTCAGAAATAATATTACTAATCATCTTGCTAACTGCTACCAGATTCGTACGTACTCTCTACTTTAGTTGGTGCCCGGGTGAAGACTGGTAAGACAGACAGGTTTTACTTGTCTATCACTGCAATTGCTAAATGTATATGTAAAAAGCTTGCATGACTAATACTCCACATGTAAGAATATAGAGGCATATTACCTTACACACAGAAGCTGGGATGTACACATTTTTCCTTTACCATGAATTACAAATAAATTAATGTGTTTGTAATATTTTTAAATGGATTACAGCAAGTGTTTTTAATGGGTTGTTCTTAATACGATGTACATAATGACAAAATTAATGTATTGCCATTATTACGTCAATAACAAACAGCTGTGTTTACACTTGGCATTGCAATATTGTGATATGTGAATGATATTGTTTTGCAAATCCATAACATGTAAAAGATCTAAGAACAGTAACATATTATGCAAATATTACCAACTTGTCAATGATTTCTCACAACGCAAGGCTCATCGGAGTGAGCAGACAAAGAGCCTTTTATATTCAAGAGAACTGGTGTGGAGTTTATGATGACCCGCATCGCCAGCAATACTGTGCGTATCAAAAATTGTGTTTTTGATTTGTGTGAGCAAAGCCGCCATGCTAAACAGTAAGCATTGATCATAATCTGAAATGGGATGTAGCTATGTTACATTTTCATGATGCCCACATTATAGCAATCTTGGGGATTAAGTTACACGTTTTTGTCCTCTTGGTGTCATAAATTACGTGGGAATATTGACGGCGCATTGCCCCTGTAAATTCCCTTTTCCCAGCGCACTTTTTCATTTATTTGTAGTTTGTGGTAAAACACAGTCCAGGCCTTTGTTTTTCAGCTTTCTTACAGCTACAATGCATGTATGTATGCATGAATCTTGAATCCATGTCTCTCTCTATATTTAATTATCTTATGGTTTATATGCAAATGCAAAAAGAAATGATATCTCAACAAAAAACGTTTTCAAGGTACAAAAATGGCACGTTACACACACATAGCTTACAAAACACGGTCTGTAAGTCATTAATTAAAACTTTCAAAAACTAGGCCTGCCATTAAAAGTATTGAGTATCTATTCCAAAGCAACGCTCCTAAATTATTTCATGTAACTTGGCCCTGTGTTTTTTCATCTTACCATCTGAAGAGCAATGTGGTCATTCAAACTTTAGATGTCAAATAACAAACATTGTCTCATGGAAGAACACATCATTCAATTAATGTTTTAAACAGTTGACAAAAAATTGCGCCCCAGAAAGGGTATGTTCATACTTGTTTGTGAAGTTAATTGGACAAAATGTACAGGTTTTGAAATGTTCTATGCTGCTATACATTTTTCTGGCACCGTTTAACATTCAAATTTACAAACAGCCATTTATACCAAGAAACATAATTTACAATAGAGAAATGGGGAATGAATACATACAAATATGAAATATTTACACCTCGTAAATACCCTAACTATTGAATTTTACAAAGCTATCCAGACATAGTCATGTAAAAAAGTAAGTACACCCCCAGATAAGTCTCTTTTAGACATATTTGGATATTTGATTATTACCTTATTCAAATGCTTTTTTACTGTTAAACATTGTCTAATTTAACTAAGGAAACTAAGAAATTATGCTTTTAAATGATTTATCAGAAATCAACAGAAGTGCAATTATCCTGTGAGGAAAAAGTAAGTACACACCCTGGCTGGTGTTGCCCCCTTTGGCAGCAATAACCTCTTCTAGGCGTTTCTTGCACTTGACAATAAATCTCTTATGTCGACTGGAAGGAATTTTCAGCCATTCTTCTTTGCAGTACTGCTTTAATTGTGTGATGTTAGAGGGCTTCCTTGAATGCACAGCCCGCTTCAAGTCCCCCCCAAAGCATTTTGATAGGATTGAGGTCTGGACTTTGACTTGGGCATTCCATAACCCTCCATTTTTTCTTTCTGAGCCATTCTGTAGTAGATTTGCTTGTAAGTTTAGGATCATTATACTGTTGGAAAATCCAGGACCTTTTCAGCTTCAGCATCTTAACTGATGGCCTCACATTCTCCTCAAGAATGGTCTGGTATAAAGTTGAATTCATGGTTGAATCTATTATGGTAAGTTTACCAGGCCCGAGGCAACAAAGCAGCCCCGAACCATAACCACCCCCTCCACCACGTTTCACCGTTGGAATTAGGTGCTTCTGCTCAAAGGCAGTGTGGCATCTTCGCCAAACATAACGTTTTGCATTGCGCCCAAACAACTCTGACTTAGACTCATCAGTCCAGAGTACATTTTCCCAGTAGTTTTGAACTTTATCCAGATGCTGTTTGGCAAAATTCAGTCGTGCTTTTATATTCTTTTTGGAGAGCAGGGCTTCTTCCCTCCTATACTCCCATGTACGCCGCGTTTGTGCAATCTATTTCTGATTGTTGACTCCTGCACTGCCACGTTAACTGTGGAAAGTGAAGTCTGTAGGTCCTTAGATGTTACCCTTGGGTTCTTGGAGACTTCAAGGAGCATCTTTCTGTGAATTTTGTGAGAAGGCCTGTCCTGCGTAGATTTCCGGTGATGTGGAATTTTCTCCATTTGGATATGATGCGTCGAACAGTTGAATGATGTACTTCAAACTACTTTTAAATGTAACCCCCCCATGAGAATCAATAATCTTTTTTCTCAAGACTCCAGCTAGCTTTTTTGACATATGTTAAACACACATCTCGATGGTTAGGTCCAAACCAGACCAATTGTCTGTTTTTATGTAAGCATAGAACTTCCAAATTATTATCTAATAATTGGACAATCATTTACAATCACCTATTTTGTGCAACAGACATCAATTTTAATCAATATATTTGATAGTAAAGGTAGGGGTGTACATAACTTTTCCTCATTAGGAATTTGCATTCATGTTCATTTCAATTGCTTAAGTGATACCAAAGTCTACTCTTTTCACAGCATTTGTTAGTTAGTTTACCGTAATCAATCAATATGGTTGAAATTAAAATAAAATTAACTTGTGTGCAGATATGTCAAATAAACTGACTACCGTTTGAAGGTGTACTTATTTTTTCATGACTGTATGTTTGCCTCATCGATGTAGCCTACTGTATATTTGTGGGTCAGACGAACGCAAATAAGTAAAATAGCACTAATTCTTTTAACATGTCAAATAATAACAACTGTTATTTCAGAACACAATTTTGTCTACAATGTCTAGGCTTTGTAGGACCACACAAGTTTATATTCAAGTACAAATAAGATATAAATAAATATTTATTATAAAATACATAAATAAATACATAAATCATAATAACAATAATAATAATAATGCATTTTATTCATGCTGTCCTTTTCATAGACCCAAACCACTGGATGCGGACAATTATTCAAACAGCCTATAGTCTACTCATTTCTTTACATTTCTGAGTGTAACACATCTGAATTGCAGATTATTTCCACGATGGCACATCAAGTTTCAACGACCGCATTCTCTACAGATGGTAAGATGAAAAAACACTGGGCCAAGTTACATTAAATAATTTAAGAAAGATTGGTTAACATCGCTTTTAAATAGAGATAGTTTAATTAGTGTGAGCTACGATAGGAAATATTGTTTGTTGTAACTTGTAACAATGAATGAATGACTTACAGCCAACAGTGTTTTGTAGGCTATGTGTGAGTTACTTGCCATTTTTGTACGTTGAAAGTTTTTTTGTTGAGAAACACTTACACAAGTTGAATGATATATATTTAAATCTATAGCTGTCAATTATTTCCGTTTTGTTGGTGTTCATATTGTTGTTATTGCTCCTTTGTATTCTTTTCTTATTTACTTTTCCTTCTTCAGTTTGCAGCTGTCTTTTATAAATCAACAACTGACTGACTCCTCAAAAAGATCCTGGGATGGGTTATGGGAAAGAGAGGGGTTAAAATGTTTCTTTGTATAATTTTTCACTTCATGTGATTCTGTACTTTAGACATGACAATAAACCAATATTTAAAATAAACATTAGTAAATATAAGTTAAAAGTTTTTAAAAAAATTAACATTTAAAAAAAAAAATCACATTCATAGTGTTGCTGATATACATTGCTGATGTACTATGCAATTAATATAAAGTTTTTTTAAAATAAAAAAAGACACCATCACATTCCCAAGAGGAGAAATGATCAACTTTAATGTAGTCCACCATTTAGAAATTTTCATTGTTAAAGAAAATAAATGATCAGCCACAATTAAAATGGACATTATTTACCTTTTAAACTTAGCTTAATGGGGAAATACTTAATCTGCAATGATAAACTGTAAAAAGCTTATCTATTGTAGATACAAATAATGAAAAATAGCATAAATTTCACCACTTAGAGATTTATAAATCCAAATAAACATTATTCAAGGATAGCTAGAATGGATTTGATGATTCTTCAATATTCAATTTAAAATAAGAATAGAGAGATGCATTAGATGTGTCCAAAGTTAAAGTAGCCCGCAAATTCTTGGGAAAAAGCAGTCTAACTGCCCTAGTAGTATCCATCACAGTTAACAATGCCTCAAGCACAACATGTTAAATTTACTTCTTCTTACATCATGCTCATGTCAAAAAAAATTCTTAGTATATTTAAAATAGTACATTTAAAATGATTAGTTACAAGTACAATGATGAACATTGTGACTATCATTATATTGCACAACCTGACTTCATTATTATGAGTTTTTTCTTAAATAGTGCAAAAAACTTTATACAGGAATGTACTGGAAAGAGTATATTTAACAAAAAGAAGATTTTTTTACAGTAAACTGCCAACATATCTGATAATGGCAAATTAAAATACAAAAATGAATTCCTTTGAGATAAAATCAAAATAAAGAAAAAAATACAAGCTGTACAAACAGATTGCCATAGACAATAACAAATTCTCTCCATTCGGAGAAAGAGGCCTCAGTCTTTTTGCCAAAAGGTGTCAAGAGAAACGTCGTTAGAAATGTAAGAAACAGAAAAAGATCCTGACCAGTCACTTGCACATTGATGTAAGATCAGTCTTCTCCGTTTCCTCTACATGAACAGGCCACGCCCAACTCTCAATAGTCCTTCCTTTTTAACCCATCTATTCATGAAGCACATACTAACAAAATTAGCCGCAAAAGGAGACCTCCCCAGTTTTCAGATCCGTATCCAGCATTTACAGATTACTGTGTTGGATGGGAAGAACCAGCAGGGGGCAGTGCGTGGCATCTCTTTTTGCTCTGCGCTACAAACAGAGCTCAAGTGGAGGCCTGGGACACTTACTTCACATTTCCCTCAGCGCTGTCGATGAGTGGCTTAGTGAGCGGACCCAGGACGTGGCCTGGGACCCAGCCCTCTGCTGCAGGGGAGTGGCTGTGGGCTGGCCGGAATACCAACAACATGTTCTGCTGGTTGGTGGCCAGGATCTGAACCTTCTCTCCCTGGGTAACGCAGATCTCATTCTCCTTCAGCGCCATGTAGTCCTGGGTCACCAGCATGCTAGAGGACATCCCATTACATCCAGCTGTGTCGTGCTGCGGGGGGTTCAAACACCAGACACAGGGAGGTTCGGTTAAAATTCGACTGGAAACGCTCCACCCACATTATATGTTCATTGGAAAACATAATTTTGGGTCTCTCCTTCCTCACGTTGCCTCACAAACTTCAATGTTAAGTAAAATGAAGAGATAAACCATTTTTTATCACTGATGATCTGGTAAGAAATTATTGATAAAGTTGTAATCCTATTATTTATGTCAAACTTTTGTAATTTGTGTAAGACATAAATATTCCAATATTGGCAAACATTCTTGGCACATTGCAGTAGTGGGTCCATTGCAGTAGTTTTATCAATACAAAAAAATTGGTTATCTCCTCAGTGATGAGTGAAAATGTAAAGGCTCTTTTAGTTATGCAATAAACCTGGTCTCCAAAGGACCAATACGAAACTGCCAGAAGTGGGCAGCATTATAAGAACTTTGACGCTTTCATGATAAAAATATAAATAAACCATTTAATCTCAACTAAATAAATGAGTCTCATTTTCTTTGGTTCTTTACATATAACCATTCAAAATGACTACTTTGATTACACAGGGTCTTTGATCTGTGCAGCAGGCTAGCTTGTGCTACCCTCTGGGCTGCATGTGACCTACTAAAGAGATTATGCATTTTAAAGATTTATCATTTTTACCTTCAGACAAAATCCTTTCATTTTAAACTTCAGGAAAGGTGAGTATTTGTAAGCCATAGTTAGCTAGTGAAACAACCAATGTTTTGATAGCTAGCAAGCCATCCATTGCAGTCCATGGAACAAAACTGCATTCACTTTCAGATGAAATAGCTGCCTAGTTTACTAATTTTGCTAAAAGAACTTTCAGAGTGTTTTACTTGCATAATGTTTATTTTGTACATAATTAATAATTTATGACACAAATATCAACATGTCAAATTAGGTTATTATTATAATTTTCTCACAAAATGGTTAGTCATCCCTTGGTACAAGTCTTCTATATGTACCATAGGTTTTTCCTAAACATACTTGGAATATGGCACAAGGCACATTATTGACTACCTAAATTGGTCCTGTTTAAAATGCCTTCAGTTTAAAATGGTTGAATCAAAATGACAGCGAAGCAGTTGACATGCGTGTGTACTGAGCAGGACACATACATATTGTCCCTTAAACTGCCTTTGCTACAGCTGAGAGTAGGCCAAAGAAATAAGTTTGAGGTGTTTAAAAATAAACGCAACTGGGCTACTTGAGTAAAAGTGTCTCGACAAGGTGATTCATTACAAAACTTCAAGGCGCCTACACAAACAAAAGCTCAAGGCCGACAAATGCACAAGAAGCCAGTGAACCATGAGAACTAGGCCAAAAGCACCACTAATAATAACCTGTGGTGAGTGTCACCTTCTATGCCAGCATGCTGACTGTGCGCCTAAAAAAACTGCTCAAAGAATCAGCTTCAATTACGCCATGGGCCAAAGACGTGCCGTGAACGCCTGGTACCCACAGTGCATCACGACATGGGCTGACATGGAGCTGGACTGTGCTTGTGGGGTACCCTGGCAGGACCCGTCTGTACTCACCACAAAAGACTCGTAACGATCACCGTGTTTGTGGGGATCGTAGCAGGGGCTGCCGTTCGAGGTAGATAGCTTGAGAGGTGTGGAGGCGCGGCCGGAGAGTGGGGGCTTCTCTGCCCCCATGGAGGAGGAAGAGTGGGGTCTGCTGTTGGACTGGGAGGGTCGCCCGCTACTGGATGGGTTTCGGGTCAGAGAAGTCTCCTTCTTCTGATATTCTATTGGTGACTGCAGGGCTGTGGAAAGAGTTACCAGTCAAAACTGGGACTAGCAGAAAGAGTTAATGTTTAAACCACCAGGCCATAGAAAGCAATGCGGTTCTAGCTTTCTCACTATATGCATCTTACTGTCCTCATTTAGTCCTGGGGTAGCTCTAATCATTCTGTATGCAACCAGATTAATCTTAATGCTAAATCTATGACTATTTTAAGCAGTGTCTGTAAAAGCCATATTGAGTTAGTCCCACTTAAAAGACTATTTCTAGGCCTAGACTTAACCCATGCACATGGAACCAGCCCTATATATCCAGGACCATGAACACTACACAGCCAGTCGCTCAATTACCTGAAAGGAAGTTGCTCTGGGCTTCCAGCACCTCGTTGATGTGGTGGACCCAGACCTGTTTAATGTCCTGATTGGCAGCCTGAAGGGTAAATCGCTCCGACGATCCACGGCAATACAGGACAAACTTACACGGGTCGTTATCCACATTTGGGTCCATGCTCAAGTAACTCACCTAAAGGGCAAAATAATCATCTGTACTTTAATCATTATAAAACCCCATCAACCTGTACCTTTACCACTATAAAACCCCATCAACCTGTACCTTTACCACTATAAAACCCCATCAACCTGTACCTTTACCACTATAAAACCCCATCAACCTGTACCTTTACCACTATAAAACCCCATCAACCTGTACCTTTACCACTATAAAACCCCATCAACTATGACAATTCCCTCTATTATTCACTGTAGTTCATGGGCATGGGATATGACACCGTGCAACAGGCTCCAATCTGCAACAGGGCCGCACACGCTGTTGTTTATATCTGCGGCGGATTCCTCTTTACCTTGATACTCTTCTTGAACTGGTAGCCCGGCGTGGATGATCCCTTACGGAGCAGTTCACTGAAGATGACGATCTGCTCGAACAGAAAGACTCTGCGTTCCTTGCTGCGGGACAGGACACCCGAGTCCTGCTCGGTCACAAAGAAGGTGTCCTGCTGTAACAGTTTTCCCTGACTGGTCAGCTTCCCCTGTGGAAAAGAGAACGAACCAGGTCAGCCTGTTTGCTCTGTCCCTCTCACTTTGTACACTGTGGAAAAGCACAGAACCGTTAAGGAGGATTTTGCATGATACCTCATAGCCTTGCAGTCGGCCAAGGTTCATCATGTCGTTGCAACGTTTCGGGACCAAGAACATCAAATCAACAGCTTTCTGTAAAATAATATTGCACAAACACAACAATGGTAATAGCATATATTATTACAACAAAATTTACTTGGAGTGACACAATTTTCAATACTGTATACGTACACACAAGCTAAAAATGGAACAGCTGGTAAAATATCTTTAGTTTCTTACCTCAATTTCCTGACAGTCCATGCCTGCCTTTGAACTGTACTTCAAGAAGTCCTTAGAAAGAAAAGGCACATTTCTTTTAATCTTTATTCCTCCAAGTGATTCTACTGAGACACCAAGCCAAGAGATAAATTAAATAGACATAGAAGAATTAAAAACCAGTCGTGAAGCAACACACCATTACTCAAAATTAGACTGAATGCCTTTCCAAAAAGAATTTTCCCAGAGTAAAAAAAAAAAAAGTCCCATCAGGGAAAAAATTTATGAGGAAATATGGGACAAGCTAGTTAAAAGAGAAGTTTGGATGCAAGCACTGGAGCTATGGTCAATCATATCAAAATAAACACCCACAAGAAGGTAGCCCAATGAAGCACAGCGTTGACTAGCTATTATACAAAATAGACATTGGTTTGTATGGTTTAAATAAAGAATACAAATTATACTTAAACATTGTGCATAGCTATTTTTTGAATATTTTTCAGAACAGAGAGAAGCTAACAGCTGATTAGCCTAAATTAGGATGGGTCTTATGTGCGCTGCGATGTCTTTATGTTGTATATTATTCAAAATGCCATTAACTGACTTTACATGTAGACCAAATTTAACTTTGAAGCAAAAGCATAATTTTAATACATAGTATCTAAATCGCACGTCCAATTTATTTTGTACTTAAGACTTATACAGCTTACGGTTTACATAATGAACATTTCTACAGCTGGATGCTTCCCGGAATAATCTGAGTTGACTGCCTGTCTCAACAATACAGAACACAAGAGTTGAACACAGAATGCAGTTACAGCAGTAGATTCCTACTTGGGATTTGAACCAGCAACATTCTGGCTAAACGTTCCCGCTCAATCACACCATACTACCATTAGGCAGTTTGAACAAGGAATTTTGTGAATATGAGGTTTACCTTGAGAAGCAGCTGATACTTAGTTATCCTCTGTATGGGCTTTATGAGATAGTCACTAATAGCCAGTCTGGAGTTTATCTCCTGCTGCACTTCCTGTGAAACAGATGTACAAGAGAGCTTATTTCAGAGGAGTACATCAATAAACCAAAAATTACAGTACATTTCAAGTTCTGAATATATACTATAAATGGCTCTTGGTGAAATTGCATGTTTTGTTGATTTTCTAATTAACAGAACATATTAGTAAATTTTTTCAGACTGTTAAATTCAACAAATAAACAGTAATTGTGCATTATATGTCTGTTTAAGTTTCAGCAAAGGTACACACACACACACACACACATATATACTGTATATATATATATATATATATATAGACGTTTCACACCCAAAATGTTCATTTTGCATATCAAGGGCATTAAAGTGTGCTATGTAAACAAAAAACTTTACCTCAAAGTATGCATCATATTCAGCGACAACATACTCCGATCTGGGCTTGTTCTGGCAGTAAACCACGTACATGTGCAATCTCCTCTCCTGGGATAAAACAGATACACCTGTCAGCCACTATCCTCCTGCTTAATATAATATGCAAAGTCACAGCTTAGTCATAGAAGCTGTAAAGACACGGAGCAGTCAGATATAACCTGCAAAGTCACAGCAGAGTTGTAATCTGTAAAGCCACAGAAAATCAGATATAGCACACAAAAATCACAGTGCAGTCAGATATAACCTGTAAAGTCATAGTGCAGACAGGGACATAATAGCCTGAATCACATTTTGTGATGTCATATTTTCTTCATTTTTTTTTCTTCTTTATGAACAAGACTTTTTTTTTATCAAAAAATGATCTGCTTTGAACTCAGCCTACTTTTCGTTAGTTGTTGGTCCTCTGACATTGATTGAGTTTAAAACATGGGCGATGTCTTCCTCTGGAGAGTGTAGATATCTGAACTAAAAAGCTGTGAGTAAAATTTCAATACCAATGATGTGAACGATGAACAATATTGACTGGGCGATAACGACTACGAGAAGGATTACACATTTCAGCCTATTGAGCTGTATCTTTAAACATATCTACAGTTGTTCATTCATGATTTTAGGGTGCGACAACTTGTAATAGTAAAAGGGGACGGGCAGCAAACTTTTCCCTGTGATTACTCTACATTTACGCATATGCTTTTTAAGACTCAAAATTTATTCATGCGCTTTTCAACATCGGAGGATCAGGCAGACAGGGAGACAGTCAGCCAGCCAGCCAGCCAGTCAGTTACCCACATTCAAACGTTTAGGCCCGCACACTCTGCTTCCGGGCAAAAATGGTTCTGTTGCCTATACTCACAGAAGAGGGTGTTCACCGACTAGGAGACTGAAGAACTCTGAACTCAAATATTTTATGTGCCACACTCACATTGTATTCATTGGTAGACTTACATGTTTTATGAATAGCTCTGCAAGTCGTTCATGGTCTTCCAGACATTTCTCCAGTTCACCCAGGAAAAACCTACAAGAGAAAAAAAGCCTCATTTAGAAGGTCGATTGATTTCCCACCATAATAATTGAATTACATTTAATATATAATTACAATTATAATAATTCACTTTTTAACCAAATTTTATTGTCAATATTGTATCTTCTCTGCGGTCAGTGTACAGGAGAAGTACACTTCATGCAGCTCATAAAGGCAGTAGACTGCAGGTACCCAGTCAGGAAGAGGAGTTATTTTTGTACAATGATTCAAAGAATACCCTGCTGACTGAAGCTGTTTTCCCACAGGCTCCTCTATGTCCAATAGGGCTGCCCTGTGGGCCTGTCAGCCACAGTCAGTACAGGCTCAGACCATGGGGTGAAGCACTACACTGACACACGGATCTCTTTAGCAGGATTGGTCCCATAAAAAATCAGTTATCAGCATGCTGATTGGATTTGGAATTAACTCTAATGATCCATCGATAACATTACAATTTTTCTTTCATTCTACAGTTGTGCGGCTACTTCGATTGAGGCAGTTATGCTGGGATCTTGGGTGAAAACCCCATTCGTTACTCATGTGATACCATAAGAAAGTGTAAGAGACTGAAAGCCTACTCTCTGTGCCAGTCGTAGATTTGATGGATGTTCCCGAAAACAATCTTGTCTTTTCCCTTCATATCTTCAGGGACACCTTTCACTTCTATCCTCTTCATAAGCCCCTGAGGAAGAACATCACAGAAATAATAACTTTATAATACAGTTGCCTGTAGTGTACAAGCCCAACGTGCAGAGGAAAACCTGTATAAATGATTGGAACATGGTGAGGGACAGTTATCACTTGCATAAGCAAGAAATATGCTGGCAAACACCCACAGGTATAAACACATTCCACACACATGTGCAGAAATGACTGTGTGCACACATGCACACACATAAAAATACAAATGCACACATACATGCACCCGATAACGCACTGGCCCTTGTGGCCAGGAAGGGGCTCTGGAAATTTGCCTATGACGAAAACATTGCTGCAAGGGGGGTGGAATGCAAATCTAATCACATATAGACAGCACTGCCAGGCCATGAGCCAGAAAAACAGACAAACAGCACTTTTACAGAGCAGTAGAAACCATACACCTACACTATTTCTCTCTCACCCACACACATACACTATTTATGTATACTTACTTATGTTTAGTTGCAAGTAGGATATCTGTATATGGGTTGTTATGATTACACCTACCTCACATACAAGTGAACTCACGACAGAAATCTATACGTATGTTTGCCTTAACGTTCTATTCATTTATCCAGACTTGAATGACTCACCTCCACCACAACACCCAAGTCCTTTACATAGTCTTTCTCTGTCTGAATGAGCTCATTGAGCACAAACCTGAAAATGAGAATCACCAGAATATCAGTACTATTTCCACCTAGAATAGTAGAATCTCAGAGATATTAACCTTGCGAGTTGCAAACGCATAAGCTTTTAAGCTTATTCACTGATGCAAAAATGCGAGCGTTTACTGAAAAGAAGACACACTTTCCATTGATAAAATGTTTGAAACACTATCAGTGCTGTTCTTAATGAATAAAATGTGGGAAAGTCAACAGTGTCTTAAATTAAGATGGGCTCAAACTAAATTAAACGGTTCACAAGAGACTAAGATAACATGCCACTGAAAAAGAGTTGTATTGTTTGGAAGATAAAATATTTTAATGGCATCTTGTTTACGGCTGGTTTTACTGTTGGTTAAGGTTAAATAGCTACTAATAAGAGCATCCTATTAAGAAAAAAATCCTACAATACTGGAAGAGGTATGAATAAGATCCAATGAATAAAACAGAAAAAATCCTAATACCCAATTCGTGTAATACCCAAAAAAACTAATCCCATACCCAATCCGTGTAATATCTTGGACCTTCAATCAGTCAAACTGGATAATAAAAAATACTATTTGGATCTTACACTGAGTCTACCTGCAAAATATTAAATCTGGATCATACAATCAAGCTACCTGTATAATATTAACACAGCTTGGATATTGCAATTAGCCACAGTGTATAATAATAAATATAACTCCGATCTTAAAATCAGCTTGCCTGCAATATAATAAATATAACTCAAATTTTACATGCAGCAACACTGTACAATTATTATAACCTGGATTTGACATTCACTCACACTGTGTAATAATAAATGAAACTTGGATCCAACTTGCGGCCACGCTGTATAATATTAAATATAACTCGGATCTTACATGCGGCCACGCAGCGCCTTGGCCTTCTGCTCCTGCTCAGGGTCCCTGGGGTCAGCCGAATTTACCGGGCTGAAATTGCCATAAGATCTTGGCTCCAGCGCCTGCAAGGGAGAGAGAATAAGGCAGACAGTCAAACAAACACATAAGCACCCTAACTTTGGAGGACTGCAGAATGACGTGCTTTATTGATTCTCTCTAACATTGGCAATCGATCATAGCCACCGCATACAGGATGTATAAAACCTTATCGCTTTTTGTTTATTTATAAAAGAGTCCCTACGTTAAGAGCTGAAAGAATGCAGGCATATGCACAGAAAAAAAAAAAGATTGAAATCACAAAATGGCCACAGTCCACACAGCGGTACACAACCCTCAGTCCATTATCATATTGAGCGCCGCTTAAGAGATTTGTGTTCTCCTTCAGATGGAGAGCTGATTTTGTTGCAACAAGAGTCTGCCACCTCATCATGTGTAGGTTGCTTTTCAACCACAATCAGAACAGGCTTTGGCAGCACTGCACAAACTTAAACGCAACTTACAAAAAAAAAATATATATATATCGGGGAATGGTCATGCTTATTTGGTAGCAATCATAGAAAGAACTGCTGTGAGAAAAATCCAACACCATACACTATGTTTATACCCTCAAATTCTGCCATCTAAAACCAGCGATTTGGCCCAAATTTTTGTTTTCAAAACAAAGTGGCACATGACATAAACCCATCACGTTCACGTCGCGAAACAACCAACAATGAGATTGAACTTCGTTCACCAGCTAGACATTTCACCAACAATGGCGGAGAAGCGACCTGTTACACCGGTGCCATTTCCCACAAAGAAAAAGAAAAGGGATTTGGATAAAGCTCACTCAAAAACTAGAGTAAACATAGGTGCTCATTTTAGAAGGTGGCGAGATGTTCGGGAGCGTATTTATTTAAAGACAGACATGGAGCTCCCATTGTTTTTACTGGATAAGTTTCAACACTAACCAATTTACCAGTGCACTTTCTGTTTGCCAGCTAATTGCAATTACCTATAATGACTAGTAGCTAGGTTGCTATTATACTTAACGTCACTTCGTTCGGCGGCTAGTTTTTGGAAGAAGAAAATGTTTTCTAAAGTTATACGTCGTATAGATCGTGTTAGCTAGAACCGGCTACTCGGCTATAGCCATGCATGCCAGCTGTAGCCAGATAATGCTGGTTCAGACTAACACTACAAGAACTCAGTGTGATGCAACAACTCTGCAATGACAAAAAAGAATCCCCTTGTTTTACCTGGACTCTTGTAGCTGACATTTTTACTGTAACGTTAGCTATACCAGTCTGTAATTCTGCAATCGTATCTACAAAACTCGGATGCGCGTTCAGGACAAGGTCTGTGGAAGCAGTGGGGTTGGGGATGTGTCTCTTGCTCTGTGGGCAGGGCCAAGGGGTATGGGGGTATTATTGTCTCAAAAATAAATAAATGTTGAGGATTTCTTCGCACATCTTGTTGTGAGGATCGTCTCAAAAATCTGCAAATAAATAGAACGGATTCACAAATAAATGCAACTGATCCACAAATAAATGCAACTGATTCACAAATAAATGCAGCTGACTCACAAATAAATGCATTTATTTGTGAATCCGCTGCATTTATTTGTGAATCCGTTACATTTATTTGTGAATCCGTTACATGTATTTGTGAATCCGTTTAATTTATTTGTGGATCACCTGCATTTATTTGTGGACCAGGTTCATTTATTTGTGGATCAGCTGCATTTATTTGTGAATCAGCTGCATTTATTTGTGAATCCGCTGCATTTATTTGGGAATTTGTTTAATTTATTTGTGGGTCAGCTGCCTTTATTTGTGAATCAGTTACATTTATTTATGAATCCGTTACATTTATTTGTGAATCAGTTAAATTTATTTGTGAATCAGTTAAATTTATTTGTGAATCAGTTACATGTATTTGTGAATCTGTTGCATTTATTTGTGGATCAGCTGCATTTATTTGTGAATCAATTGCATTTATTTGTGAATCAGTTACATTTATTTTTGAGACAATAATACCCCCATAAAGGGATGTTATGACTTTGAAATGTTTGCAACCGTTTTAAAAACTTGCGTATTCCAGCTTTAACAATACAGCCTTTGCTCCAACAAAAACAAGCTACTAATTTGCTTAATTTAGCTGTTTTGAAGATAAATTGTCAGCAGCAGTTGAATGAATATGTGATGTATTGAACATGTGATATATAGTGGTCTGTTTCCCTGCATCACTTGAAGCTGCGGACATAGAATTTAGACAGCCTCCAGGTAAAAAGTAACGCTGCAAAATGATATGCCAACCCATGTGGGAAAAAAAGTATACAAAGGTATATTTCAGCATAGTTGAAGCCTAATTATACTTAAAGTATTCCCAAGTATACTATTTTTTCACATGGGAATACTTCAAACATATCTTTGGAATAATATAATGCTTATGTCAAAAGAAAATTACATAACATGCAGTATATGAGAAAGAGTGTGAGACCAGCTATCAATGTACTTCCTGTATAAAATAAGAAAATTGGACAATATTGATCTCCAGTGAATAACTACTTTTAACCAGCACAGTGCAATTCAGTTAGTACAGGGGGCATTGTCTTTCCTCCTCTTTTTGGCACAGTTGTTCTCGAACCAGGGAGGCCCGGAACTGCAAAAATTGTCTGTTTGTCCCCATTCACTCTGAATAACAAAACACATTGTGAAACGCCTGGCAAACAAAAGCCACCGCTGGACATAAATCTAGACCTGGTTTATTTGGAGGATATCCGCTTTATCTTTCCTGAAAGATAGGCTTGTACATTCCATTCAGACCCATGGCTACAATGTGGCATTACACTAACCAACTTGACCATCTTGGTCATTGGTTTTGACCAATTTGTCTATTGCAATGACAAGCTTGGTTGCACTGAGGATGTCGGGGAGCCCTGCAGTGTAGTAAGCAATGGGAAAGACTGCAGGGCACAGCATGATGGAAGTAAGAAGGCTGTGTTAGCCAGATGGAGGGACAGAACAGAGAGAAAGAAGCACACAGGAAGTTTTTAGATGAAACTGGGAGGCTAAACTAGCTGCTATTTTCAAACATGGTTCGGACCTCAGCTTGTCACCGATTTGCTTTTTAGGTCAAAACCCTACGGGGACTGCCTCTGTTGAAGGACAAAATAATGCCAGTGGGGATTTAAAGGAGACTCCTTCAAAACCAAATGATAAGCTGGATATGACAGCCCCTTTCACACATGTTCCGGAAATTCTATGTATCGACGTCGTGTGCGAACAGGAGCAGGAGTAGATTTTCTATGTAAGACGTTCCTCCAATTTGCTGGGTCAGGACAGAGTAAGATTTACAGAAATCTTCTGCCATGGCTCTAGTGTGGAAAAAAGTAGTAATATTCCCAGGTAAAGCAAGCAAAAGGTTACAACATTCTTATGTAAGACCTTAAGATCTGATTTCTTTAATAAATACTTAACTGAATCTGCCCTCAACAATTCCTGCACAAATATAAGACTTTGCACATAGAAGATATTGGAGCTGCATTGTGTGATTTTGTGAGGGAAATTTGAACATTTATTTTAGGAATAAACTGTGTCGCTGTCCTCGCTTGACATGGCTTTGTGATGACATAACATTTTTACCAATTTTCAAATGATTGCTCATCAAATCACACAATGCCGCTTCAAATGTAATGTTGTCAAATTGTCAATGTATTTCTCCCTTTATCAATGGCTGGCCGATTCAACGCTGTCAAAATTAATTCCCAAATGTCTGTCTGGGACAATGTAGCCCAATTTCTATTAACACAAGCTTATTTAAGAACTTGGATAAAGCCATATCTCACTTTGTATGGGACAAGTTACATCGAATTAGGAAGGACAACTTACAAAGGTTAAAATAGGAAGGGGGAATGGGACTTCCTCATTTCCAGGGATATTATTGGGCATGTAATATATGGGCCCAGCCATTGGTTAAGAACCTGATTACGTGTGAATAGGGCATGTTGTCCCCCTTGTTCTTTTCCAGAATTTATTTACTCCCCTCTGCCCATAGTAAACATGCAATCCTTTAACAACCCGATCGAAACTCACTCGCTAACAGATTAGAAAACATTTTGGGTGGCACGGTGGTTCTGTCCTGGCCCCAATTGTTGCAAATCACTTATTTGCAGCCTCCCTCTCTGATACAAACTGTCATCTTTGGCATAGGAAGGGTATGCAGCCTGTCAAAGACCTATTTGCTAATAATGTATTTTCATTCTACCAACAACTGAAAATTATTTTTTTTATTTGCCCCATTCACACTTTTTCTGATACCTGCAAGTACAATGGGGGAAATAAGTATTGGACACGTCAACAATTTTATTATCAAACATATTTCCAATGTAGCTATTCACATGAGATAACTTGAAGGGTTTCTTCTCCTGATTTAGTTCAATAGGAGAAACAACCCTTAAAGTGATCCTTCCATATCTACTGTATTTCTGGCAGCAGAGTGATGGTTAAAGGTTTGTTTAATACATCAGACCCTTGATGACTTAGAGCCACTTAACCAACCATGTGTTCTATACTGTTCCAGCATAATTTACAGCTAAATCTTGTCTCACCCCCCAATTCCCATAGAGATCCATTCAAATGCAGAGCTGTTATAGTATCGCTTGTAAGAGTACCAGCAAATAAGATATCAAGAGCCTTTTGATGTTGTTGGGTCACAGACATCATAAAGTCATGGCATGCAAAGGATATGCAACCAAATATAAAAAATATGGCTTTTCTACCAAGTATTAAATACATTTAATTTAGCGTGTTCAATACTTTTTTCCTGTGTCATTTCACTTTATTGCACATAACTTTTTTAAAGAATTGGAACGTTACAATTTCTTTAGCTGTGTAGTTTTATTGAGTTAATACCAATGTCTGGTCAAAATCTCATGTGAATAGCTACATTGGAAATATGTTTGATAATAAAATTGTTGACGTGTCCAATACTTATTTCCCCCATTGTACGTAATTTGTAAGGGACAATACCCGATCCTTCCCTGAAGTTCCAGACCAATGGAGTCTCTGTTCCTAACTAACCCCTCAATTAAAAGTGTGATATCCCACATCTATGACAAACTCTCTCAGTTTGAAAACACTGTTTCTTCAGAGCATCTAAAAATAGCCTGGCAAGAAGATTTAGGTGTAGTCAACACAGAGGAACAATGAACAGAGGCTCTAAAGCAAGAACATGTATCTTCTGTCTGTATTAGGCATGGACTATTACAGTTTAGGGTATGCATCATCTGTATTTATCCAAGCAAAAACTAATAAGCAAAATGTATCTGAACATACTCTTCATGTGACCAATGTGGTCTGCAGCAACATTAGCTCATACATTCTGGCATTGCCCAAGACTGATGCAATATTACTTGCATTTCTTTCTCCAAACACTTTCAGACATTATAGAGTGTCAAACTGATCTGGACTGTGGGACTGTCTTGGGTGTTAAGGGATCCGACGTGATTCTCAACACAATGAAATATTATTTCTCACTCTCCTGGCACGGAGACAGATTTTTCTCAATTGGAAACTGTGACAACCACCTACTTAAGCAACTCTGATTTATGTGATGCAGCACCTTAAATTTGAAGAATTTTTTAAAATAATAATCTAACTTTCATTCAAAGGTTCAACAGGCAGGTACTAGCAAACCTGGCATCCTTTTATTGACCCCTTGCAGGGGAAACCGACACCAAGCCCATCCTAATTTTCCCTTTATTTCCCTCATTCCTCATTCTTTCTCTCTTTTTTCTTTTCTCTACTATTGTTGGTAATATTTTGACCCATCACTATGGGCCATTTGTTTGTGTTTTTTTCAAACCAGATATAACTGCAATGTGCTTTGTATGTTTACACATACTGCTCCAAAAATGCAATAAAATTATTGGGGGAAAAAATGTCAATAAAGACCGCATGAAGTTAAACCCACACACAGTTCCTTTTTTACCCAATGCAGCTGGCTAGTGCTACAGCCATGTAGGTCACATATCAATGGCAGATAATAACTCGGCTAACAGGATTATTTTGATAAATACTTCCATTGTTAAAGCTGGAGAAGTAGTGGGCGGCAGTGTAGTATAATGGTTAAGGAACTGGACTCACAGGTAGGACACTGCCGTTGTACCCTTGAGCAAGGTACTTAACCTGAATTGCTTCAGTATATATCCAGCTGTATGAATGGATAAATGTAATGAGATGTAATAAGAAGTTGTGTAAGTCGCTCTGGATAAGAGCGTCTACTAAATGCCTGTAATGCAATGAGTACATAATGTTAAATGCTCGCACTTGTTGTGAAAACATCTTTCATAACACGCTTTGGCCCTGCCCACAGAGAAAGAGACACACCCCCAACCCCACTGCTTCCACAGACCTCGTCCTGAACAGGTCTATCTCTTTGATTGGTTTATGTCATGCGCCACTTTGTTTTGAAAACAGAAATTTGGGCCGAATCACTGGTTTTAGAATGCAGAATTTGAGGGTATAAACACAGCGTATGGACTGGATTTCTCTCACAGCAGATCTTTCTATGACTGCTATCAAGTAAGCATGACCGTTCCCAAATATTTTTCTAACAAAGAAGTTGCGTACTCCAGCTTTCATCTAACGTTAGCTATTTGGGATCACATAACTGAGCTATATTGTCTAAATATGTTACAATACGTTATCTTATCGGTCTTCAACTGTGTTGTGTTGGTAGGATTTAGATCTGCCCAAACTATTATTCAGCTAAATAGCTGGCTGTTTTAAAGCCCAGCTAACGTAAGGTTAACATCTGTTCTACATTGCTTCGGAGGGGAGACATCCTGCCTAATCTATCCGGAACGGTCATGTCATGTGTGAACAGACTCGACACTGAATTTTTCCGTATAGTATGAACGGGACAAACCACTACCAATGTTGTGGGTTCCATGTGTGAAATCGGCTTAGGGATCTGGGTGGCATGGGTGGGCTGCACGGTCTGGTATCGATACAGTAAGCCAAGATGACAGTGTATGACCGCAGATCAGTGACCCCCCCGCTGCGCTGGTTGACTAGGCGCCTGCAAATCCGTCTCTGAAGCCGCACGTGAAGCATCTTCCTCTGACTCGTGTCTGTGCGAGCCCAACTTGCAAACTGGTGTGTGATAAGAAGTGGTGGCTTACATCATGTGCTTCGGAAGAAAGTATGTGCTTGTCCGCGATTTTCTGAATCGATAGCGGCGGATGCAACAATAAGCATTGATACCCATACAATTGGGCAAGAGGGAGGGGGGGGGGCAGAAAATAGAGTGCCTGTTCATGGACAAATGTATTTGTGTGAGTGTGTGTGTGTGTGTGTGTGTGTGTGTGTGTGTGTGTGTGTGCGTGTGCGTGTGCGTGTGTGTGTGCGTGTGCGTGTGCGTGCGTGCCTGTATACGTGTATGTTTGTCCCCTCAAATGCCACACATCATGCACGCCTGTGGCACTACCAACCATTTATTCTATCTGGGACTAGGTGAGGCCTTTTTAAAGAGGACTATTCGATGCATTTGGCATGTGAAGTGAAAGGCACCGATATTTGGAGGGAAAAAAAGTGTGTGTTAGTCAGGCTCCACTCACTGAAACAATTACACAGATGTCAGAGAGTGTCTCAGAGTGAACCCACAGCTTGGGATTCACGGGTGCTGAGGTGGGAGTATGGCAGGTGAAGGCTCTGATGTACTGTACTGCTATTAACCCATTGATCTGAATTCATCTGTTAACAGCCTTGTGGGGTGGGGATGGTGACGGGAGAGGGAGGGGGGTACAGCCTGACCCTAAATGGGTGAGTTTTTCCACATCTTGCATCGTACCTTCTCCTCCTGGGACGAGGGGTCTTTGATGATTTCCATTGGGGGTGGGAGGGGAGGGTGCGACTCGTCTTCTGGCTCCTCCTCTCCTCCGCTCTGCATACCAGAGGACGACTTGGACAGAGTGCCCTCTTTCCTGCTCCTCTGTTGGAAAAAAACGGGGAGTTAATGAAGGCCTTTGTGGCATCCCAACAGGGCCTTGCAGAGAAGTTCACAGGGGTGTCCTGCATAACAGTGACTCTTTTGTCAGTTCACACTGAACGCCAAGCAGTTGGCCGCAGCAGGAAACTCGAACAACGCACATCGACTCCATCTGAACATTTTCAAATCATTGGGGGGCTTTTGTAGTTAAGCCATTCATAGCATTGCTAAATGTATGATAGAAATCAGAGACAAATAGCTTTAGGCAGAAAACAAGAAGGCCAGTCAGTCAAGCAAGAGCCGGCAAGAGAGGAGAACATATAGTGGATAGATGGAGTCCAGAGAGAACTCTAAAAGACAAGGGGCAATACACTCTTGAAGAGTTCAAAATATGTACTTAAAATAATTTGCTCTAAAGAAGGTGGATCACACACATCAGACGTTTCATGGACGCCATGCATGAATACCCCTAAGTATGGAGTCCATGATTTATATTTCATAAATTAGTCAGAGCAGCTGCTTTCTGGAAAATGCACAAAACAAGTTTGCACTTAATACTATGAATCCAACATGCTCAATAATGAAAAATAAACAATTTAGAGTTTTTGCCATTTGCCATTCAGTGCCCAGAAAATGGCTAGCAGTTTTGGCGCGTATAAAAAAAATTGAAACCCAGTAAGTTTACGTGGGCACGGCCTGGCCTGAAATTGAAGCAATAAATCAGGCAGAGGAAAGGTCAATTAATTTACAGAAGCTATTTTTCTATTGAACACTGAAGTCTCATTAGAAAAATAGCAAAGTCATCTTAAGATTTGCTTATGTCAAAATCCCAGCCTGCTGTCAGCGTTGACAGGAATCAACTTGTAATAACTGTATTCCTTAGAATAATGGCAAGTCTGTCATCGTGAAAATTGTTGCAAAAAGGCCTCAAGGCACAGTATACACAACAGAAGGCACTGCATGCCAATGAATCATGCCATTTCAAAAAGCACATGGAAAGAGCAGTCTCAAATACCCCATAAACTGTCTCATAAAGGCCACGGTTACACTAGTCACTTAGTGCCACTTCTGGAATCGAAATTCCAACATCCAATCACACCAGGTCAGATTGAGTTGCGTCCATACTTGACAGTGCAATGTGACCTCCTGTGATCAGATCGCAGTTCGCAGTTCATTCCCCGCGCAATATTTAAATACTAGCTACGTATACTTTCTGGAAAATGGTGTTCGGTGTTCGTGAGGGTGTGCTTCTATTCATTTTGTTCAGATTGTGTAGTTGAGGTAAGGCCTGCAGCGAACAAGGTGCGCACTGATCAGGAGGCAGCAGCGGAGGTGTGCCATGAACGCGAGCATTGCGTTTCTGGGTGCAACAGCTGTTTCGGTGGAGAGGAGTGTATGAATTCGCGAATGCAGCCAGCACTGGTGGAACCATGTTGTGCATGAGAAAATTTATAAAAGTTCTGATGACCTGCCAGCTTCACAATGGCAGGTATATGTCACTTGGGATTCAAGGTCTAAAGTAGAAAAATACACTTCAAGCAACTTCACAGCAGCTTGTACAGTGATGTTATGCCTCCAGGAGTTGTAAATATGTACATTACCCAATAATAATTTAAAGATTTTTTGGTTGGAACTATTTCCTATTCACCCTGAGACCACTGCACTCAAAGAAAGAAGTACCACCATGATCAAAAAAACAGATATTGTTGTTTATAACTGGTATAAAATGAATCTGTTTGTATATACCCTCTGGAACCATAACATTTCTGTACAAACTGCTTTGGAATTTATTTAGTTTTTTTCTTTTAACCACAAAACCCTGAATGCCCTATACCTGCCATTGTAAGGCTGGTAGGTTCTCATAAACTTCTCTAAATATCTAAAATATCCCACCAAGACTGTCTGGACCAACCAAAGAAAACTGTAGTTTTTAAAAAAAACAGGAAAGTGAACTATCCCTTTAAGTGTTAGGGACATTTCTGGAAATAATATTCTGCGTTTAGTAGTCACTACAATGAAAGCAAAAAGGGGGGAAGAGATTAAAAAGTAACTTTCATATAGTAGGATGGATTGTATCCTTAAACTAATTCCTTTGTTTCTTAAACTCGTGTATACCAATGTGTATCCCAGTGTTTTGGTCTTTGCTAGTGTTTAGGGACATATCTTTATATCTACAAGGTCACAAATGCCACATTTTGACATAAAAAGACATTTATCCACACAGTGTGCCCTGTTTTCCTGTAAGTAAACCATAGTACATTTGAACAGGTACTGAATTTGAGCCAACTGTGGTATATTTGGACAGGTACTGAATTTGAGCCAACTGTGGTATATTTGGACAGGTACTGAATTTGACCTGACTGTGGTATATTTGGACAGGTACTGAATTTGAGCCAACTGTGGTATATTTGGACAGGTACTGAATTTGACCTGACTGTGGTGCATTTGGACAGGTACTGAATTTGACCTGACTGTGGTGCATTTGGACAGGTACTGAATTTGACCTGACTGTGGTGCATTTGGACAGGTACTGAATTTGACCTGACTGTGGTGCATTTGGACAGGTACTGAATTTGAGCGGACTTTGGTGCATTTGGACAGGTACTGAATTTGAGCGGACTTTGGTGCATTTGGACAGGTACTGAATTTGAGCGGACTTTGGTGCATTTGGACAGGTACTGCATATGAAGTGACTGTGGAATGTTTGGGCAGGCACAGAATTTGAGCTGACTGTGAAATGTTTGGACAGGTACTTGCTTCTTAGCACACTGCAACAAAATAAACAAAACCAGGAAGTATAAGCTCTCAGACACCACCCATCTACTAAAAAGGGTCTACTAAAGAGACCACTCAGAAACTAGACATCTACTAAAAGGCAGAAATCTCTCAGAAACCAGTTATCTATTAAAGGGGGAGACCGGTACCTCGTCTGCGCTCTCGTCCTGCGGCGGGATCTCGCTGTCACCGAATCGGGGTGGTCCCAGGTCAACGCTCTTTCGCCCATCTCTTTTTTTATGCTTGTTGGGGATCTTCTTCACGTTGCTGTCGGCCTTGCCGTGGCTGAGCCGGCGCACTGGGCTGGTCAGCCACTTCTTCAGCGTGTTGCCGGAGCGCTTGGGGCCTGGAGAGCTGGTCTGGACGGAGCTAATCGAGGTCTGGGGCTGCAGGTTGGACACAGACTCGCTCTTCACCTCTGGGCCGCTCACCGAATAATTCTCTGCAAGAACACGAACAAGAATGCCGCGGTCAAACAAAAAGGTAGTCGGGCAGATATACAGACGAGGGTGGGGAGACAGACGGGTGAATAAAACAGCCCTCAGTGTTTCTGATAACCATTTAGATGAAGCTAATACCTGCAGTATTAAGCTAATACCAGCTGATGAACTAGCTAATTTATTTATATATTGACAACTACAGTAGCACTTATAATGTAATCTATTCCTCTGCTGACGTCTATAGTGTCAGTGATAATGTAATATTTAACTGTAGTGATTTTATGACGAGATAAAACTTGGAATAAAGAAGTTAGTGATGAGTCTTGTCAGTATGCTAATAAACGTGCTGTGACACAGCATACACATCATTCATAAATAAGATACGGAAGAAAGAAGCTCAAAATAAAACCCCAAATAAAGACCCAAATATAGCCCTCAGTGCTTGGATGGTGGTTTATAGTAATCTGAATCTTAAAAAACGAGTCTGTCCAAACAAGCAATGAGAGGTGTAAGTAACATGCACATTCACGTGGATTTAGACTTAAAAAGGAACACCGACCACTCATTTAGACATGATTCTCTAAGTAAGACCAGAGATGGCGTTTACTGACTGTCCTTATGAGAGTTGTCTGTGTGTATTATTGTAGGCTGTGCCTAAGTGATTTAAGTGATTTTACTGAATTATGGCAGGTAGATTTCCACACAGTGGTGCTGTGCATTCACAGTGGTGCTGTGCATTCACAGTTTTAGGTTTACCCGTTAATTACAGAAACATCTGAAAGATATCGTTCGCTTGCTAATTCTGTATGTATGTTTTTGCACGATGTCGCTTCAAAAGCCATTAAAGAAAGGCCACAGAGTCACAGTCTGACAAGTACACAGCATTACGTTTCCAAATAATATGTATCGCATCAATAACGGGTTGCAATTCTAACATTTTCTAGATCACAGGGTTTATCAATTTGTCCATTGTTCTATATGAAACAAAGTCGGTTTCTCCAACTTAAAGGCAATTGTGGGTACAAATCATTTTCATAACCCAAAAATAGTCTCAGTAGATATAAAGAAAACATTTGGACAATAAATGTTTCCTTTGAGATGAGAGCATTAGATATGTTTGTGTTAAAGCAGCAAGTCTTCTGTGAACTAGGTAGATGAAACCTGGATCTCTGCTGTTGGGAGCCATGTGAACGTGCCGGATATCAGCATCAGTGGGTCACGGAGGCAGGAAGGCAGCCAAAGCCAGCACCATTGTGGGGAAAGCCATAATGCACACTCCCTTACTGCCAAACGCTCCTTTCGCTGCTGCAATCCCCTCCTTCCCATCTCATCATAATACCTGTCATATCCTGTTTCTCAAACATAAGGACATTTATAGAAACTGCAAATGTTAAGCGAAAATGTTCATCTAATCCCATCTCTTAAGAGGGTGCAACAATGCTATTAGACTAAGAGCCAAAGATGTTTTCTAGATTTATACAGACTATGGCCTGTTTAATCAGGATTAGTAATCATTGTCAGGGTGCTGGACTTAAAACACAAAGGTTGCAGGTTTTATTTCTGAGTGGGAAGCTGCTGCACTGCCTTGGCAATATATTCAGCCTAAATTGTATTAGGAAATATCCAACAGTATGATTGTATGGCTGAGTAAACACTCAAGGCAAAACAAGCAGGCCCTGAATGTGACAAAATTAAGAATGAGATCACTTTCACAGAAATGTCAGTGGAGTCTATTTGTGAATACATTGGAGTTTGTGCCTGAACCGCAGTTGGCTGATCTCAGATCAGTCACTGCTCTCCAAAGTACTACAGGCTTCCATTCCTCCATCTACACTACCTAATGCATATTCATGAAACCGTCTCTGGTTGTGTGATTCTGAAATCTCTTTAGCAAAGTAAAAAAAAAAACCCACTGCAAACAATGTTTTAATAATTTTATAATTGTAAAAGATTACAACGTAAATAATCGGTATTTAATAGCAGGTAGGTCAGAATATAAATATCATCCATTCTTCTATATGCTACATCAACCATAAGAAGGAACCATTTGAATATACAAACAAAATAAATTAATAATGAATAAGCCAGCAGCTGGCTTCTCTTCTGTACAGCACTGTAGTGTGAATGTACTTGATGTCAACTGCTTGGTTTGGTAGTAGATGAATCATTACAGGGACATTACCTTGAACAAAATCATAAGGAAGATGAAGTCAGTGTAATTGTGAATAGCAGTTTCATTATGAGAATATTTCCCTGTGGGTAAAACGAACACTCAGACAGCAAGCGCAGATAAATTTAAGGGGCTCAAAACACATTTCTGAAATTGAGTCTGCAACAGCCATTTAGCTTATCGCTAGCAAGCTGCAATGCTGCTGGACATTTATATTTATATAGTATTCGCCAAATGTGCAGTGACTACTAGCATTGTAGTTACTTTCATGGCTGTTTCATAGCTACTCTCAAAACTAGCCAATGTGGAGCCAGAGACTAGATAAAGTATGCAACAAAGTGGTAACAAGAATTTCAGAAAATTCACCCTTGGGACAATGTGCAGTTGGATCATGTTCAATGAGGTGTACATTGTTGTAGAGGAAGTCTAAGGTGTCTTCAAAGAAGCAGAGCCTTGTGTGAGATGGGCACGGCTGACCTGTAATCAGTCAATGTGTGATCAAGTGATGAAGCGTCTCTTTGATGAGATGAATGCAGCCTTTTAGCTGGACTTCCAAAACCCTTCGTTCACTCAGACAGATTTTTACGGAAAATGTGTGTTCCCTCACAGGACAAAAGCTGGCCGTTTTAGAGGATAGTCCAACTTCCTTCAAAACTCTTTGGGCAGAAGTGTTATCTTCTTCTTCAAGCCAGATTCAGCCATACAAGTCTGTACAGAATTTGTCACGCTCTAGTTTTGACATGAAGCCAACCATGTCCAGTTGTGTTTGGAACACACAAGGGACTACTGAAGAGAGCTTTTTGAGACCTACAGCATACAATCGTGAGTGTGTTTTAGAAATATTTAAGACAGCCAACAGTCACGTGTGCCATGTGGGCACAAGAAATTATTTTTCACAGCGGGCTATACAACACAAAGGCTTTCAGTTCAGACATAGGGTACAGATATAACATCATCCTTGCTTGGACAATGTGAAGGCGGAGAGCGAGAAAGTGATGGGAGAAGATAGCCTTGCTAAACTTTAATCGCGGCATCCTTTTTGAAAAATTTGTATCCCCTATCTGAAATGCCCAATCACGTCCCATCACTGGGGAGTGTAAAGTAATGTCCTAAATGTGCAGTCGGCCGCTGCTTCTTTACACTCTCCTAACTGTCAGCTGAGCTGTGAAACCTTTATGCCAGGGAAATACACATCTATGCAGCTGGCATGATGATATGAGAAATACTATGCCAAATAGAACCCTCACAGTCCTGGCAGGGCATTGACCAATTATGCATTGCTTCATGGAATGCCATACAGCCAACACAGGCAGGTCAGGACTGTGATCACTGTACTGAGAGCTAGCGCTTTAAACCCGATCGCTGCACTGAGACACAGGGCTTTAGACTGTGCTCACTGCACCAGTGCTTTATGTCATAAACATGCAGTGCATTCGATCATAATGGCTGCACAGAGCACCAGTGATTTATGTCATAATCACTGCCCTGAGATCCAGCCCTTTATTTAATAATCACTACATTGAGCACCATTGGTTAATGTAATAATCACTACATTGAGCACCATTGGTTAATGTAATAATCACTACATGAAGCACCATTGGTTAATGTAATAATCACTACATGGAGCACCATTGGTTAATGTAATAATCACTACATTGAGCACCATTGGTTAATGTAATAATCACTACATTGAGCACCATTGGTTAATGTAATAATCACTACATGAAGCACCATTGGTTAATGTAATAATCACTACATTGTCTCGAATCTACTGTCATGTCACGTTTTATTTTCTTTTTCTTGTCTTTGTTAGATTACTTGTTTATGTCACGTATTGTGTTTAGTCTAGTCACGCCACGTTTTATGTTTTAGTCTTGTTACGTTTCATCTTTATGTCATGTCACGTTTCATATTTGATTCATGTTACGTTTCCCGTTCTTTGTTAGCATACACTTTTCCGTGTTTTTCCGCAGCCTTGCGTTCATGCTGTTTCTCTATCTCTTGCTGTCGCTCCCGCCTCCCTAATTGTTTAATTCTCCCGTGTCTAGTTTACTAATCTACTAATGTTAGATCAGGATTGGGTAATACTAACTCTCTAACCATGTGTTTATGTTTACCTTACGTTTCTCGTGCATGTCATTTACTAATTTACTAACACTAGGGCAGGATAGGTTTATTACTAACGAGTACTAATTATCTTGTTACCTTGTCAGCCTTCCACACCTGATTTCCATTCGCATGCTGCTCTCAAGCTAAGTGTCTGCACCTGCATTTAAGTTCAGTGTTCATGTCTGTTCTTTGTGAAACTGTTTATCAGTGCACTATTGAGCGGTTTTTCAAGCCTGTATTTTGTCTACGATCCAAGCCTGTTTTTTGACCATTGTTATTGACCTCAGTTTTGTTACCACTGGCTGCCTGTACCACGAGTCTTTGCCTGCTGTCTTTTTGTACTTTTGCCCCGCGGAGCAGACTTCGGTCTTGACTCTTGCTTTGCCTTCGACCCCGAGCCTGCCTGCCGTCTGCCTGTACTTCTGCCCCAGTGACAGCTACTCTGGTTACTGGACTTTTGCATGGTGTACCAATTCCGAGACTGCCTTCTCCTTCGGTACTGTACATTGGTTTTTGCTGGATTTTTGTGTATGAACTTTGCTTGTTTTTTGACCACGCTCTTTGGACATTCCTCAAATAAAGCCCTGACGGGACTTTCTTACCACTGTTTCTGAGTCGTGCATTTCGGGTCCAAACCTCACGCACCCATCTCATACATGGAGCACCAGTGCTTTAGCTTGAAAGCACTGCCCTGAAAACTAGTGATTTCGCTTATGTTTTCCCCAAAGAGCCCCAGACCATTGCATGCAATCTCTGGCTGCAGCAAACTATATAGGTCAAATATCAGCCAGTTTTTATTTTTACAAAAAAAAAAACTAGGAACACATGTTCACATGGAACATTTGGGTTTAGAGGGATGTTGATGCAACAAGAAAATGTACTTCTCAGCAAGACTGTGTTATCCCGGTAAGGTAGGGTCTTGCTCTGAGGAAATGGGTCAGCGTAGAAGACAAAATAAGCATTTGAGAAAAGTTTCCATTTATAGCAGCATGTGTTCTGTATGAGCTGACTGATGGTTAGGGGCTTTCATAACTATGGATGGAAGTCCACTACCACTGATAATGCAAGAGATTCCAACACTACAATTCATAGGCTTAATGGAGAAGGTCACAGAAAACGGTAATATAACAATAATCTCTAAAATAGCAACAAAACACCCCCCCCCCCCCCAAAAAAAAAAAGAACCAGGTATCACAGGGGGCTTCTAACATCGCAGAAAACACACAAAAATATTTAATTTTTTTTTACACCTGAGGGGTGTACTACAAAGCGGGATTAAGTGGATAGCGAGCTAAATAAAGCTTCAATCCTGGGTTTTCTGTATCACAAAGCCGACTCACTTTTAATCGGGGTATATTGCCATGGCAACTTACTCTGCACGGTTAGCCTGCTCCGGGGCAGGTTATGTTAATATGTTCAGGCTATCGGAATGAAACATATAAAAGCACCGCCCTTTGACCAATCAACTCTTGGGCAACGGTGTTGCTTTTTCTCTTATGATTATTTCATGTTCTTCGTATCCGTCCATTATATCTATCCGTATCATTCTTTTTCCACAGAAGAGAAATACCCTGCTCTAGTACAGCCCATGCTGCACCGCTATAGGCTCGTTGTTGCAGACACCGCCCCGCAGATACGTGTAGGCTGCAATACATATTTCGATCATATAATTTTAACAACAAAAACAGAATAACAGGATCACTTAAACGTGGTAATGCGGTTATGATGAGCAATTTATACATTCAAACTAATATTTTCTTTTAAATAATCTAAATTAAAACAACCCAGTTGCTGGGAATATACTTTAGGCCTATTTGCTTTTGCGAATAATGGGCCGTTGTGCATAACTCATACGATAGGTTGCGAACATTCTTAAATTTTGTTCTTACCTATGAGTAAATTCAAAATAAGAGAAAAATGGTGAATGGCATAAAATCGCATAAACCGCTCTTACCTGCCACATAAGAACAAATTAATGCGTACGAGCGCTTCTTGCATGATTGTGTATCGAGTACAGTGGCTGCAGTGTCGAGGGGACATATTGTTTGAACAAGGGTCATATCACACACATACTTTTTTTTGGTTTCATTTTGGGGTACATTCTGCTCTGTCCCTACACAGACACTTCCTGCCAAAATAAATAAAAGTATACCTGTTGAAGAGAAGGGAATCAGAAAAGGGCAGACTGACTGACCTGTTATGACAGCAAGTATAAAATCCAGAGTAGTGGTTTATTTTTGATTTGTCTCGCTGGTTTGGATGTTTAGTTCACATGAATGCGTTTGTTGAAGTTGAGGTTTAGGTGTTTGGGTTTTCAGACTGGAGGGGTGAACTTTGTTTTCGCTCTGTCTTGTCATTTTGGAGAACATATTTTTGTGTAGCGGGCCAAGGTTCATTATCAAGCCTTACACGAGTGAAAGAACAGTTGCCCACAGATGGGGTGAGTTCACTGTATCCCTACCTTTGACTGTCAACCTGCCACCTAATCCTGTCATTTCAAGTTTTCATATGTCAGTACACACAACATTGACACAAGTCAACACAAGTTCACAATTCTGAGAATGAAGGGGCTTTGTCATAATTGTATATATATTACAGTATGTGATGCTGCTATACAACAGACGTATGACTAAATATGGATAGATGTGCCAATGTTTTTGAGGATCCTGCTTGGATTGCCATGACCATTAACTGTGACAAGTTGCTTTTGAACAGCTCCCAGAATGGCTGAGGGTTCCTCTCATTGTGCAAAAGTTAGCGGGGGCCCTTGGACCCTAAAAATGCGTGGGCCGGCTTGTCACCTGGGGACTCCCATTGGCAAAAATGCTAAATGGGCTTTCTTTGGCCAAGAATTGACTTCTTTGCCCTTGAAATCCCCAGAGAAGCAGCTCCATAGCACAGGGGCATAGGGGAGGGGCCATAGCAGCACTGCTCCAATTGACCTGATCTGCTCTGTGTTGAGTATGAACAATGCTACCACATTCAGGGCAGACCCAGTATACCTATCTGGTAACAACAGGCAGCATTGTTTATGTAATTTGTGGCAAACAATTCTCACGTATTCCATTTCAGCTCTGGTTCTAGTAGCGACCCTTCTGCATTTACAGTGGTTTTAAAATGCGCTGCGCCCTAGGGCCTACATTACAGCCACATATACCTGCAACAAGTCTCCCATATGCAAAACAAGTTCAAGCTCTGATCATTGTACATTCAAGGTTGGTCAAATTGGCTATGGCATCCAGAGTGTTATCAAACAAGAGAGGTTGGTTCATCTCGGTCCCAATAATGCAGCACTGTGAAGTAGGCAATACATGGACAGACCTTAGAGAATCGAATGCTCTAGCAAACAGATATTACCCTTTTAATACCTAAATATACATATGTGCTGTGTGTTTATATGCATGTTCATATTATATATGTGATTTGATTCAGATGATGGCGCACAACATTTTTATTTCTGTACATTACATAGCGAGCATGAACCTAATATGAACCCCACATGGTTTACTAATAATAATTAACTTATTTATTTGGGTTAGGTTGCTTGCTGAACATTATGGTGCAGCAGATTATGCAACAGCTCATGCAGCTTTCTGTTAACATAGTTTAATAATTACAACATTACCGGGGTTTTACGACCGGGGTGTCTATCAGAATTATCGACCCAGTAGTTATAACATGTCCTTGATGGAGTCGAAAAAAGAGCCTCGGCCTGTTTGAATATCGCCGTCCTGACATCACTATTTTAGAACCCCTCACTCAGTGCTTCAAAAGTCCATGACACACAAGCTCCAGTACACAAAGTCCATGGCTGACTCCAAGACTTGTGAATTAGCCCAATGACCAGCAACCAACGGCACAGCAGCTTCCCCACAGGATGAGCGATGCAGGACGACCGCTTGTCCTAGTGATGAAACATGCAAGTTTTCCCTGCAGGATAAACAAACCCAACTGACCTTACGTCTCACACTCTCTCCCATGTCAATCTCTCTCTATTGGATTGCACTACATAGCCTCAACACTGAGGGATCCAATTTGCACTTCATCTTCATCCATTTCAACCTGTTAGTGAAAGGTTTGATATCTTTTTGAATTCTAAGCTGATTTGCTAAATAAATTGTAAAGATCAACATTAAAAGAAAGAGGCAAACTATATGATTCATTATATTTTCATTAATGTCTACAGCACATTGCTTTATACAAATTAATGAATTATTTGCATTACAATATCTCCCTGTAACCCACAAACTGTTTCAAACACGAAAAGCTTTCAAATGTATTATCCTAGCCTGTTATTATTGAAGGATTTGGCTGCTGCATCTCACCGTTAGTGCTGGCATGAGGTTCAGATCATTCACAAAAGCTGAATACAAGTGTCTTCCTAAATCCTCTGCTTCCTATTTCCTACCAATTCTTGTGCATGCTTGTCCACCGCATCACTCATGCTCAGAAGACTTCACTGTTTGCTTCATATTCGACAGCTGTCATGGGAACAAATAACTTGAGATGTGCTGATATACCAGGAATATCTGAAGAGTGGTCTCCTTTTAATAAAATTGGAGCCTATTGTGAGGTAACATCTTAGAGCAGTGTTTTGCCAATTTCAAAAACAGCTGTTTTCTATGTCTTCCCACCCTCTGGTAAAACAACCCCCAACCACCCCACCAAAGAAATTTTACAAAAAAGCTAAGGAGCTTGTAGTTTGGCTTACAAGACAGCAATTTCAAAATTAAGTACCCTATCTTCAATCAACTATTACACACTAGAATTTCCCCAAAGAATCATCTTCAAAGCAAGGCTCTTGTTAAAATGGCTCAGATGAAAGGGGTTTGAGGCTCATTTGCTTTTCAAAGGCTACACAACTATATTAGTCTTGCCTCCTTAATTAGGAAATTATGATAGGGCAAAACATCACATCTCTCGGCATTATCAAGTTCTTAAACCATAGCAATACAATGAAACGTACGCACATTATAATTGGATAATATCCAGTCTGTATATTGTCCATCAGCACCTTGGAGACACTGTCGTAATACTTTTGTTTGCCGTTCACAAAGACTAGCTTTATAGTATCTTTTAACTATATTTCAATAAAATATTCTTACCATGTTTCATGGCACAGTGGTTTTTCAATATGTGCCAAGCTGAGTGTTGACCTCTCAACCTTCGCGTTCATGACTGACCACTGCTTTCTCTCATCAGCCATTGCAGACTTTCAGGATAGAATGACAATTGCTGAGTGCTTTATTTCATAAACAGTGGGGCACACTGCATACGTCATATCTCTAAACATAACTCTACCTATGGCCGCAATGAACAGCAAATAAAGAAAAATACCACGTAGCATGTTGAACTGACAGTTGGAATAACATGTAAAGCGGACATACTGTATTTCCTACTGGGATAACTGACATAATACAGATAAAGAGGACATGTTTTCTATTGGAATGTCAGGAAATTAAGAAGGTAAGAAATTCTCCCTTGGAAGATTGATGACATGATGTACATGTTATTAAAACAATCTTTTATTTGAATACAACCCATTTATACACCTGGATAATTATTGAAAAAATTGAGGTAAAGTCCCATGCTAAAGTATACAACAACAGCATGCTCAAAAGCATGTCAACCAGAAAACCTTGGCGTTGCAAGCTCAATTCTCTAACCATTATGCTACACTGCTGCGGCAAACAGGACATTTCCTACGGGAACTGCAGCATCATAATACAGGTAAAAAAAACACGTCGGCTGATGGAATTAAGCCTGTTGGAATACCAATGCAATAAAGAAGGTTTCCTGTTGGAACGTAGGAAAAAAACACAGGTAAAAACATTTCCTGTTGGAATTATTGCATAAATAATGAAGGTGGTGTGTACGAGGTTCCTACTGGACTGTCAGTGAGTTTGTGAGCATAATGGTAACCGGCCTTTTTTCAGTGTCATCTCCCTCTTTCGTGTACTGCATTGCCACTTGCGATAGATTTCAGTTCCAGATTTATTTTCAGCCTCTGCCCACAGTTTTAACATTTGAATGCCACAGCTACATTAACACAAGTCTCATAGGATAAGCAATGCCTTTAAACCACATTACTAATAATAATGGACAGGCTATGGCCATATGCACCATTTCAGTATTTGAAATAAAACATACATACCAATTTTTCACACAACTAATGGTCCATAGCAACCAATTAACCTGTCTGAACGGTATTGGTAGAAACATATTAACGTAAAAAGATAAATCATCAGCGTTGAACCAGCCCTCATGTACTTGAGAAACCCTGCTCTGTACCAGAATGCTCACACCATTCCAGAACCCCTGCTATGTACCAGAATGTTCAAACCATTCCAGAACCCTACAACCATTCCCAACCGCCTGCTCTGTACCAGAACCCTCACACCATTCCAGACCCCCTACTCTGTACCAGAACCCTCAAACCGCACCAGAACCCCTACTCTGTACCAAAAGCCTTCAAACCGTACCAGAACCCTCACGCCACTCCAGAACATTTCCCTCTAAAAATAAGAGACACTACACACCTGTCACATTAGAGCAGCAACAGCAGCATTTTGCCAAGATCCAACCAAGACACGATCGGCAGGAACATCGTTTACTCCCTCTTTTCATCCTGCCTGCTTGCTAGCTCATGCCATGGGGGAAAAAACTCAAGCCAAGAAGAGAGAGAGAGAGAGAGAGAAGGTCTGTGCACAGTACTGACTGTAGCCCAGTTCAGGCTGCTCACTCCACACTGTGTTTGTGCTCTACTGAATGGAGCAGGAAGAGGGAGGGACACGGGGAGGGACAATGGGAGGGGCCTCAGCACCTTTCCCCCACAGAAAGAGCTCATTTATGTTACATTATTGTGAGCGGGGCCAGCCAGAACACCCAGACGGAACACTTCCAAGTATCTATTCACATTCTCATGAAACGAAAGGGATATTTCATTTTAAATGAAACATTTTACGCATCTAATGTGTGTGACAAACTTATGCTGCTGTAGGTTTTTTTCATGCCATGATGAACTGAGCCACTAATACATTGACTGCTGAATGAGAAAGGTACATGGAACTTTGTCTACCTTCTGCATAGAGAAATATATGGGCTGTGTATCAGATAATCATTTTATGTAATGATATTTTAACAACCTTTAGAATAAAAAAATAAGTCTCATTAATAGACTCATTCACTGGCACTTGTTCATCCTAAATCACTTTTACACATTACACCTCCCTACCTCTATAATCTCCTGCATTATTCCCATAACTCCTATAACCTTAGATCCACCAATTATATCACATTATCCGTCCTCAAAACCTCAACGACCTTTGGTCATAACACATTCCACTGCTTCCCATGACTGGAATACCCTACAATCAACTCTCAAACTTCCCAATCTTAACACACCTACGTATAAATTAAGTTTTTTGACCTTTGCACCTGCTAGCCCTCCCATCCTCTTGGGACCACTGTTATATACCATGTTTTATGTGTATTGATGTTATATGTTTTCATTTTGACATGTTTTATATTTGACTATGCTGTTTTATGCAAATCGTTTTTAGAGTACTTTGTGTATGATTGTATGCTCGCTTGTATGTTGACACATGCCTTCTTGGCCAGGTCAGTGTTGTAAATGAGAATTTGTTCTCAATCGCTTTTACCTGGTTAAATAAAGGTTAAAAAAATAAATAAATAAAATAGCCAAGACTCGACATGTATGCCATTGCTCACTTCAGGGCCTCTAGATTGCAAAAGCCTCACAAGAACCAAAAGGAATAATAGGATTTCCTGATAATAACATTTTTTTTCAGCTAAAGGCAAAGGCTGTAAACTCACTTTCTCTTTTAAGAAAGAACTCACGTAAACAAGTTAATGGCAAGTTTGGAAAAACTTACTACTAGTAGTTTCTGCCACTTTTTCCCTTTTGGAAACTGAAATCTTCATGAATAAATTTGATTTACATCTCCATTCTCATGCACTTCACTTGGAGTTCACCCATAATCCTCTTACAGATTGATATTTATTTTTATATCTGCATTCAGGTTACATATCTAGTCAACGGCATACTTTTTGCGTTTGAGAATTATGGATTCAAATTAAGTCCGAAGAGTTCTTACAGAATTATTTTTATTCTGCTTCAATTTATGTCTCATCCGCAGGTTGTGGGTTCCAAGGTAAAAGCACACTGCTATGCATGAATACACTCCATGGAGAATGGAGGGGTGTGATGCACAAGCACAACTGCACAGACTGTGAGAATATAGTAATACAGCTGACCAACCTTTCCTGTGCATGTCAGGGCCCTGTGTACATGGACTAGACCACACCAACCCCACATCCATTCCTTTTACAAGACTAACCCCACATCTACTTCTCTTTTACAAGACTAAACCCACATCTGCTTCTCTTTTACAAGAATAACCCCCACATCTACTTATCTTTTACAAAACTAACCCCACATCTACTTCTCTTTTACAATGTTAGCCCCACATCCATTCCTACTTTACAACAAAAAGCTTACATCCAGTCCTACTTTACAACACCAAGCCCAGATTCAGTCCTTTCCAATAGTACACCCACAATACACACCCCCTTTTTCTTTTACAATACCCTTACATGCAGGTCTCATTATCTTTTATGTTTGCACATGCTTCACTGACTGTTTATTGAGATTATTAACAAAATTAGTTTATTGAGTATATTTTTTCATATTTTTGGGATTTCTGCAGCAAGAGCCTTGTGAATGTTATAAATAGCACACAAAACTAACCTTGACTTTCACATCTCTCTCTCTCCCTCTCTTTATCTCTCACAGACAGACACACACGCACACACAAAACATATAAAATGACAGCACATGTTTCACTACCAGAACATTTTGCCTGGTTCTAATGCAGTTTTTTGACCTGAGCTGAGAAATGTGCAGGAAAATATGTCCTGAAAACTGAGAAGTTTAAATAATTCATAAATGAGACATAGTAAAATACTCATGGCAGTTTGCCTTTAATGCTATCCTACCTATTCACATTTATTTATAAGACCAGGTACTCTATCTTACACCCAGCACAAAGCGGCGGTAACCCATAGCAAGTGAACTGGGCGGGTTGGTCTTAAGATAAGGTGTGGCCAGGATCATTTTTGGCATATTGCTATATCTTGAGGCAGCAAAAAGTGTTTGCGCTAAAACCACAAGAAACCTGGTCTTAAGTCATGTTGCAGTTGTTTCAATGTTATTTTAACGGCACAATATAAATGTGAAGACCTACATAGGCGTGTGCACAATGCACGTAAAGCCTATGTTACACACAGGGGCACGCACAAGCATGCATAAAAATATCAAGATTACATTGTGAAATAGGGATTAATATTTTCCCCAAAAATAAAACATTTTCTCTCCTGGAATAGACGCACGTTGTCCCTGGAATCGTGGGAAAGTGGGCTTGTTTTAGGGCATTAAGCTACCAGTAAAAACACGTTGGTCATATTTACATAAGCAGGACAATATAATACAAGGGAAAATATGGGTAAACCTATGGGTTCCCAACCTGACAGGTTGAATGTATGTAATGTCATCATTAAGGCAAAATATTAATCAATATTAGAATGCACGTAATATGAACTTTGGGTGAAGCTTGCATTTTTGTAGCCGAAATTAATGTCTGCTGTGAGAACAGCCTCATGGAATTGATGATTGAATATTCTATTGATATTCTCAGCTGTTGCAATTATTATAACGAAATTAAACCGCATATATTTAGCAAAATAACAGCACTGGTGTAAGCTAATGGAAAAAAAATGTCCTGTTATTTCTGGGAAATAGTTTGGTCGGGAATTTACCAGAAACCTGTGCCGGTGTTAACCCTAATGTGAAAGGTTATCATTGTGTATATGAAAACACTTCATAATGGTTAGTCCGAATAATATTGATCATAATATTGATCCATATGGCCTATTCCTTCCTTCTTCTCTTTACGCGCACAAGCATGTCTGTTTTCACCAGTTGTAAATATTCTTACTGTCCGCCATCATATTAGCAATCCGCCAAGGTGCAGATGCAGGTGGCTTTTAAAGAGAATGGGATATGACATTTTGATTGGTTTATTGCATGTTACACCCAAGACATACCTATAATCAATGAAGAGACTAAGTTCAGCCCATTTGCACCTTGCGCCGTACTTAGTGCTCAAATAACATGCCGTATAGCAAAAGTGGACTTGGACACACCCTTAATGCACTTGCGCTATGCATTTTAAACCAAGAGCTAAATTCATCAAGATAGAGACCCAGGGGTTTGACTGTCTTAGTCCATATGGTAATTCATGTTTGAAATACAGTGAGACCTGTCTAAGGCAGCCACCCAGGGGAGTAATGAAAACTGGGCATCATGTGCAGGTGACTGCCACACAAAGACACTGTATTTATGTATGCCTGACACCCATTTCCTCTGCAATTTACAGATCGCTTCTGCCTCCATTAACTCTTTAAATCAGTTTGATTCTATTGTCGAGTTTCAGCGTACCCAACTTACAAGCTCACATTTTGCGGATTGGAGAAAATGGTCTGGCATAAAACACATGCTTCTTTGTTTATATATCAGAGACTGTTATCAGACCAGAATATGAGCTTACCAAACAGGGTAGAATGACGGGTTAGATGCCCATTACAATACACAAAGGGATAGCTATGACACAATCAAATATCTAAAAACTTTGGCAATGCACATACCATTAGCCAGCTGGCGGCTAACTAGCGAGCTACTATGCTAGCTGCCGCTACAATACCAATATCTAGAGAAAGTGCCGACCCCTCTAGAAGAACAAAAAAAAAACAGAGGTATTTCCCAGAAATGCCAATGGGCGTAAGACACCTTCTCATAAACCGAGATTTATGAAACTAGAAACTAGTTTCGACTAGTTGACGATATTCACATCAATAAAACTCCAGTGGGAGACCAACGGCATGGTCGCTGACCGCATTGTGCAGGTGACCATGATGCAAAAATAATACATAGAGAAAGGACAAATAGAGAAAGGGCAAATTTACATTTATTGATTAGCTGTAAACATATCACCCTTAGTTTTGCATTCTGCAATGATAGACTCTCGAGTCTCTCTCTCCGAGCAGTGTACAGTCAAAACGCAAGTGAGTTTTCCTTGAACAATGAAGCCAAATAACATGCTTAAAAGACTACAGAAAGATCAATTGCACCCATATACACCCAATTGCACCAATATTTGCCCAAAAACAGCACTACAAAACCATAGACCACGCTTTGTGTCTTACAGTATAGTTATAGTTATGAATGTATGTGAGAGAAGATGGGACAGTATATACATACATAATGATCTTTAACATTAACATTAACAATATGCAATCATGCATTACTGATAAGTTGCACAGAGCCTTGTTTCCAGTGCAGATGTACTGTACACTATTCAATTAAATACTTCCTTCAAAATAGGTCCACTTTTTCCACGATATATGCAAGAGAGATCCTTGTGAAAGAGAGCCTGTGAAAATGAAGCCATCTTGGATCTGCAACTTTAGTAGCTGTGATTATCGTCCTGCCGCTCTGTCACAAAGTTACTAAACCCCAAACGAAAGTGAGAATAACTAATTTCCACACGATGACTCAAGCATTTTTCCCCCATTGTAAGTAGGTTGAAACAACAGATGGCAAGGTTGTGGCAGTGCTGAATTAAGTCTTCTACAGCATGTGGAAAGTAGGGCGGTTCACTGTTTCCAGAAGGGCTGAAAGACAACCGCCTGATAAATATACAGGATGTAGAAAAAGGAGTTACAATCTCGTTACCGTCAGAAAACCTGCCTTTGAGACTACAAAACCGTGCATTATATTGTTTACTATTTGTGGCATTTTCCAGGAGACATAAAACTCCCATCTAACTTAGTGGTGCTTATTGCTCATAACAATTTTTGATTGTTCATGTAACAATTATGGCTTGTCACAGAAAGGAGAAATACAGATATGACAACGACAAAGTCTTTATTCTTGAGACCTAAGCAGATACAAAGTAAGTTTAAGATTGACAGACTATTTGTGAGAACCTTTGACTGTATCCGCAAGGAACTGTGAATGATTCAGTGAGCCAACAGTAAGCTTTGTTTTCGAAAGGTCCTTGTTTACACAGAACGCAAGCGCCAAGTCAAGGAACAGGAAGTGTGTAGTCTGGGAGTAGTGCTTCTCTACACAAAACGTGCCTGCCTTGCCCATAAGGCCTGTTTCTTTACTGCCAGACCAGTAGAACATCTAGTTGTGATATGCAGTGCAGTAAAATACCAATTCATACTTAGGAATCTATGGCGAAACAGAAAACTGTCACCAACAACCAATTATATTTGTCTGACTGTAAAGATTCCTTGACAAGAAGAATCATGTTACAGAGCTAAAAGGAAATAGACAGGAAGTAGGACTGCAGAATTCATTTAATTATATTAACACAAAAAATGCAGTCAGGCAATATTTTACAGCATTTATACGCATACATTTGTACATGCACTGGACTGTGCATGCTACACAGGCACTAGTGATATACTCTTGTGTTAAAATATTGGACATTGAGTATATCTGCATGTGCTGCACTTCGCTAGAGGGACATGCAGTAATCTGCTGTGTGTGTATGTGCTGTGTAAATTGAACGCTGATAAATGACATATTCAATCTTAGTAGATAGTCCAGGTAGTCCACTGCCACACTCTTAAGCTTTTAGCTTTTCAAATCATTAAGAATACAGCATGATACAGCTGTAATCACTGCAATTAATACATCATAAATACATAAATACCATGACCATTCTCTGGAACTAACATTCTCTGAAAGTCCTATTGCAGACGCATCATTTTGTTATTATCTGTCTTAAGTCACATTTTGCGCATCCCTAGTCATCCCCATGCTCATCACAGTGAAACCAGCTTCAGTAGATATGAATATGTTCCTTTTCTGGGTAGCTAGAGTCAGGAATAGTCAGTCTGGGGAGCTCTGGAAGGGAAATTTTAAACAAGGGAAAGGACACAGGACACAGAGGAAGCTCCTGTTTGGAAATAATAGGTCCTTTTGAAGCCAGATAATGGACATGAAATTCAGCATAAATAACAATCCTCACTAAGAGAACACAGAGGTAGCGCCAACCCTGCCCATATACGGATTCATAATCAAAACAGTACTATTAATATCTCATTAATGTCTTTTGGATATTATAGACAGAATAGAACAAGATTTCCAATGTTCTACGATATGAATAAATCAACATTAGGTTGGATATACAGTCAGTCAACTCCAGAATTATTTGCACCCTTCATGAAAATGAGCAAAAATGGCTATAAAAAATTAACAAAACATATAATGAGTCATATTTTGGGTTCAAACATACTATGGGCCATATTTGCTTTCATTATACTCCACATTTTAATATGGCTGTCTTGGCGCGCACATGTGGTTGTCACGTGAATAACACAGTAACATTATTTGAGTGTAAAGTTTGCTTTTGTCAAGAGTGGATGGTGCTTTGAGCCTGCGTCCAGAACATACGTAACTTATTTCAGGTCATCCTATGTCAATCCTTATAAAATTTAAATGTTACCCGCAATCACAATTCCCCCCGGTCCGTGATCTCAAAACCCCCTCCCGTCCGCGATCACAATTCTCCCTTCCAGCCCCGGTCCGCGATCACAATCCCAAATGTATTTTTTGGCACCACCATGACAGGCTAATTTTTAAAGCCTGCGCATGCCTCTGATTCAGACCACAAGTTTTAAATAGGGTTCAATCTGGAGACTGAGGTAGCCATTGCAAAACATTGATTTTGGATTTTGTATGTAAAAGAGAATTTACAAATCACTGCTTTCTGCTTTTATGTGCATTTTACATACTGTCCCAACTTTTTTGGGAATTGGGGTTTGTAAATAGTTTCCCCAAATGTTGGAGCAGAAAATTTGAATCATTATGTGTATTGTTTATTTTATAGAATTATTTTAGCTCATGTTCATGAAGAGTGCCAATCATTTTGTAGTTGACTATATGATGCTTTTATAAACCAGCACCAGAATGGCTAAATAAGTGATTGGCTGGTCATATGAAGATCCATCTGCCAATCACTGATATTTTCATCAGAATGCTGATTTGCATATTTAGGTCACTGAATATGGAAATCAGGGCAACGGTTGTCACCACAACCACAAAGACAGTCGAAAACCCTGGATGCATAAATAAACCAACGAGTAAATAGGGCAGCTTACATTCAAATAAACCAAACAGCTTGAAATGACTGAAAATGCTTTGAATCTGTCTGGATTCATTAACAGGGTCTGTTTCACTCATTTCCAGGTCTGGCCAAAGGCATGCATTAAAGGGTTTCTAGTTTACCCGTTACACAGTTCCTAGTTTAGATTTTTTGCGTGTATCACTGGAATGGTTCAATAAGGTGTAGCAATTAGAAGGTAATGGAATGCTTACTTAATTTCTCATAATGCTAACGCTATATAATACACCTGGAAAGAAGCTGGCTGGTTAATCTTGACACAATTTCAAATTATGGCCTTTTCATTAATTTCCGCATATTCTAGGATATCAATGCGAATGCACTTCGTGTCAGTGATGAGCCTACACTCCACAAAACCCTGATGCACAACAGCCAGAACACCTGCTCCAAAATACCATCCTCCTGTGAGTGTAAGTGCATCTCTATTGTGTCCTCTAGGTACTCTGAAAAGCCAGGAAAGTGCATTGTGCTGTCGACTGAATGGCTCTTATTGTCGGCTCCGGCAAAGAGCTGGGGCCTGTATCACAAAGCAGGATTACTGAGTTAGCTGGATATCTGCACTGCGTAAAACCTGGAAGCTTCCCAAATCTGGAACATGGATTGAAGTAAAAAGAGCTGTTCTGGGTTTTACTCAGTGCAGTTATCCAGCTAACGCAGTAATCCTGCTTCGTGATACAGGCCACAGGAGAACACATTGTACACTAATCTACACGCCACCTGCTTTAGTTACAAAACATTCCACGATAGAGCAGTGTGCTTTATCTCCACGACAAATGCAGGCCATACCTCAAAATACAGAGCCAAGAGGGAGAATTTTTTAAATAATTTTTTTTATCATTTGAGGGCTTAACTGCTAAGGAGCCTCTCATCTTTTCAAAAAAATTCATAATTATGCCATAATTATTATACTGATCATGCATTCATTTACCAGATACTTTTATCCAGAGTCACAACATGTATTTTTGTTGGACCGCCACAGCTATGAACATATACAAGAAATAACCTCCACGCCCAAATCCCCAGCAGACTTCCATCCAAGGGCAGTTAATTCGTTACATCACTGCGCCTCCATTGAATGTTCTGAAGGGTAGTATCACATTGAAAAGTGCAAAAGCCTTCAAATGATTTCCCTACTCTATTCACTAAAGTTTTTATTTATTTTCAAAAGGCTCAGCACATTCATGGTGCCTTTTCAAATCAACAGCTCCCTCTAGAGGTCTTGGTAAAGGAGGTCCTGAACTCTGTTGTCAAAGATTAGGAAGTTGTCAGAGTGATTGCAACCACTACTCGCCACATTGACCAAAAACTCTGGGTTTTGCAAGTATAGGAGTAGCTGAGAGGGAACATAGTTCTTTCCAGATGCAATTACCAACGAACAAGATGAATCTTTGGAATATTGCAGCGAGTGGTATATTGTCTTGCCTTTGGTCAGTGAGGTACGTTACTGCAGTTGGTAAAATGAGAGAAGGACAGCAACTCAGTCTTTTGTTTTATTTGGGCACGGACGCATTTCGGCTTCCGCCTTCGTCAGCGTGCATCAGACGAAGGCGGAAGCCGAAACACGTCAGTGCCCAAATAAAACAAAAGACTGAGTTGCTGTCCTTCTCTCTTTTTACTATATATACTCCACAAAGAATTCAGCACCGGCAAAACATAACTAGACAAAGTTGAACTATTTCTCATCTCTTCACGTTACTGCAGTTGCTCAAACTGACAACCTCGTCTTTAAGGCGTGTTTTTGAGACGTTAAATTGCCACGCACTGGTGAAGGCTGAGGCCAAAACCAAAATGAGTGCAGGCTTTTCTTTTCGTTTCTGGATGATTTCCTCTAGTCTATGCACAACGGATAAAAATCCAAAGGGAAACATTTTATGCATAAAAATTTCACTTTTTCTATTGTCACTGATTTGCAAATTGCATGGCGTATGTGTATTATGTGGAAAACATGTGCTCTCAGTATCATAAAGTGCACTGCAGCTTGACTGAATCTGTGCTCATGTCAGACAGCATTCACTAAGACGGACGAATCTGCCTCGAGGTTAAAGCCACCATGTTACCATGGCGTCCTTACTAGGTGGTGCAGAGACAATACTGCAAACCGCTTGGTAGAGGAGAGTAGACTGTCAACCATGGGGGGTTCCGTTCATCTTGCACTGTTGTTTAATATACGCATTTGGCAATGTGTCAAGAAATATATAAAAAACATTTATTGGTCACAACCAAATTAATACCATTTAATGCTCAGTTTCTCCGCTAATCTCATCTTATCTAACTGAATACGAATGGTCATACATAACGCATTATCTGTGCATTTACGAAAAGGGCGTCGGGTTTCGGATGCACCTTTTCCAGCGGGGAAGAAGCAGTCCATCTCTACGCTGCTGCGGGAGTGGGAGATGCAGAGCGCACTGCTGGGCACCAGGCCTTCCTGCGGGGGGCTGCGGTCGGTGGTCCGCACCAGGCACCAGCCGGGACGGTCGCTGGGGCGTTCCAGGAGCTCCACCGTCTGGCCCGTCTGGATGCTGAGCTCGCTGCTACAGCCGGCGCTGAAGTCTTGAAGCACCACGGTCAGCTCGCAACCTCCCGAGAGCTGAGGCAGAGACACAAAAGAGACGGTCACTCTTAAGCAAAGAGCGGTCCTCTTCCAAACCCTACGGTTACAAAGGAACAAATCACTCACATCTCAAATTATCTTCTGTTTGCCGTTTCACACAGGTACAGAGAAGAACAGCAATACAAACGACGTGATCGTTCAGACATTTAACTGGGCAGATGGGCCAATCCAGCAGAGACCATATAGTTGGCTTTGTAGCTGACATTTATATTGTTGTTGTGTCATTTTTACAACATTGCCCTGTTATGAAATACCTGTAGAAGTCTGTGAGGAGTGTACAATATAACTTTATGGCAGGGTTTCAGAGTCTATATCCCTCATAGAGGTATATCAAGTTGCAAGTTTCAACAGAATGCAAGAAGTATTGTTTGTGTAACTGACTTAATCAAATCTTTAAACGTATATATGCATCAATAAAAAGAATGAAGTGCACTTATTTAAATAAAGTAATATTTCACAAACAACATCCAGAGCCCTTGTATGTGAAAATAGTTCTAGATTCAACCAATATGATTTCACTGACTTCTGACTGATTGAGTCCCACTCAAGCCCTTCAGAAGAACAACTATGAGACATAACAGTTCACTGGGATCCTACATTACTCTGCCAGACAGAGACAGCCAACTTTACATGAGCCAGGTCACTACTTCCGGTTGCCTTGATCATGGACTTCTTATGGGCACTCCCCCGCAATGGCACAGACGTCATAGGGCTAAGATGACTGAGGCACCACCCTGTGATTTAGGGATTTTACTGCTTGCGTCCGTCTGTGACCGCGTCAGCTGAGCGCAGGGCTCATGACACCTACAAATGATTCTATTCTCAATAAAAAAATATATTAAAACAACATGGAGAATATGAAAGTTAGACTACTACTGCAGCTCCAGATGTTGCAAGGATTGACTCCTAAGGCTTTTATAGGTCTCTTGACTAGCTGTATTCAGCTAGCCCAAAGCCTAGGTTCCTAGCTTGTTAATGCTGGCTATCACAAATGTAAGTTTTTATTCACATTTTTATGTAGTAATATGCTGACTAACAACCGTTTCAACACAGACTGCCAACATTTATTAACATGCAGTTCCCCCTTCTGCCACCAAACAAAGAGGGGAGGTTGACGGAGGAGGCTGAGAAAGCGAGAGAAATGTAACTTTAACATCCCCACAGACAGACAACCTAATTAAATAGGAATTTCCAATCCCTGCCTCCATTTACACAGCCGAGGGCAAAAGTAATTATAAGAAGAACAGTGCAATTCATTGTGTGTTGCTTTGTTTATTTTGAGTACTTGACAGCTACATCACTTTTACATAGCCTAACTTTTGTCAGGCAGAGAAGCCCGAATGTACTAAAGTCACACTTTATTGGATTTTTATTAAAGCCTAGTCGTTCTTTAATTTTAATGTCATCCAGATGATTAATATCAGCTCTGTTGAATGTCCTGAAGATAGTTGGTGTTGTGCTAAATGAGGCTCCTCAACCTCCATATAAACAAATTGGTACATCACAATGCAAAAGAATGAACCATGTTTGCGTACGCACAGAGAGCACTCACAGAAGCTGCTGGTGGGTATCGGACTGAGTGAAAGCCTCCCAAAATGTCTGGATTTAGGCAGCAATTAAGATTTTCCACGATACACAGTGGGCAATACTCCAAAGGTTACAGGTCTTTCCTTTCCTGCTGTTAGATAGCTACTCTCAACTTCACCAGCTCACTCTCAATGAGACAACAGATATGAATGTCACACAGAACACCGGTGCTTTACAGAGTGTTCCGCACCAAGCTCTCCACTGAGCGTGCTCAGTAACAGTGTGCAGTAACAGTGAAAAGTGGGTTTAGTGAGATTTTTTAGGGACCGTGTCCAGCTCCCTCGCCCACAAACCCAGGACTCCAGCAAAGAATAATACAGCGCCTCTTCCTTCCTCTACTGTGAAATGCAGCTCGTCACGCACTTTGGGAGAAGAGTCTCCCTGCAGACACAGGGGTCTGTGCTGCAGCCAGCAAGCCCTCCAGCCTCTCCCTCCAATAACTGAAGCACTGCTTTGTCTATTCCACTGCCTGCGGGCAGAGGGATGCACCTGCTGCCCAGGCTGTGAGGCCAACATGAGAGAGGGAGGTCAGAACAAAGCAGCGTAAATTATATTTATTTAATGGACTCCTGGGAGGAAATGGTTCATCCAACACAGATATTCACAGAATCTGAATCATAACCATCTGAAAGAGGCTGCGGTTGATTAGTCACAGCCAGGCCACGTTCAGAGCAGAGAGTTTTGTAGCACGTGAGATGTTTCAAAGTGAAAGGTTTCAAAAAGTGTCCTCCTTCCGTTCAAAACCAATGCCGACAGAAGAAACGTTCTTTCTTCCTTCAATAGTTGTTTCCATGGAGATAGGTGAGCTTCTTGAGCCTCTGCGCAGACAGACTGTGCAGACAGTCAGCGAGCTCAGTTACCGGACGTTTAAGATGTACAATGTCACCAAGAGCCTGGAATTACACATAAATGCCTTTCTCTATTCTTTATCAACTCAGGCTTTGCTCTTGTTTTATGAAAAAGTGAGAGCATAAGATACTCTAATGTGTCTCAATGTTGCTGTTCCAAGTACGATTTGTTTTACAGCTAACACAAAAGATTCTCTTCACTTTGGAAGGAGTGTTAGGATGACTTAAAACTGAAGTGTGGTGCAATTTTGTTATGATATGTGTGAACATAAATTAGGCACATTGTGTAAATTGTATCACAGACAAAATGAAAAATGCAATAGTGAAATAGCATTTAAAAAAATGCTTCATACAATGTATTTAAAACATGCTTGAATCTACCCCAACCCTAATTGTGTTCAGGGCAACCCTGATTGACACAATAAAATGTTTTGGCAGGTTTTTTATACTCGTCTTCCTTGTCATGCTATCCATCTCTACATCAATAACATCTGGGTATCAGGGTCTAACTGAGATTTTGAGGAGAACAAGTTGCAGAGAAGGGATCATAATGAAACCAAAAGCAATCATCAGTTCCAGAAAACCTAGGTTTTCTGTTAATTGACAGATGCATTTATTCAATAACAGTACAAGAAGCCATTTAAGTCATTGGTAAACCACCTTTCCCTTTTCAAAGTTAATTCACTGAGGTTGTGTGCTTCATGACGCAGCAAGACCAATCCCTCGCTATGCTTATGCATACAGTCCAGCCCAGCCCAGCATAGACCCTTCTACCTCCCATTTTTTGGTCAATAGCTTTCAATTTCTCAGCAATGGACACACATACATTCTTTATATTGTTGTTTTCATTTTTGACGGTTCAAGACTAATAGTATTTCTTTGCTGACCGTTGTTAACTACAAGTGCAGGTCATTCGTATGCTGTATGGATATGTTAGTTACGTCAGACCCACAGTCAATACAGAAACATCTCAATAGATGGGGAACCACTTCTACAAATGCAAAACTACACCTCTATCAACACTGACCATTTAAAAATTTCAAAGCTGGGCTGAGAAGTGAACAATAAGCAACTTTCAATCAATTCCATAATTTTGCAGATGTATAAAGATAAGAAAACGCTTAAAGGCTTGACGTTATACAAATAATTATGGCAAGCAATGGAATGAATTCATGCAAGCAACGTAGAAAGACGATCATTAACTCTACGGGAAGCGGTGGTAGCAATGACGTTTTCCTCTCATAAGGCAGGCATAATCTTTCCTCGTGAGACTGGAGGGGGTTTCCTATGATCACATACTGGTCGTGTGTTTCAGTTCACCACACTATCTGTGGACACAGGAAATCTCATTGAGTCACCTGATAACTGTCTTCAGTCGATTGGTCACTGTGAAAACTGACTGCCTGACGAGACAAATCCCTGAAAACTTCCTCCAAAACTCATCAGTGCAAACTACATGATGAAGCACCTCAGCAGGTTCATGATTCATGTTCTAAAGCTCTAGAGTGCACTTAATCCATGTTGTTGTGAAGGTGACTCCCACTCAGTGGGCCTGTAGTCAAGTTATAAACTCTGGCGAGGGCTCGGTTGGCTGTCAGGTCCCGGCTGGGGAAACAATCAGACCTCTTGGCCGAGACGGCTCTGCCGCACCCTCTTCCTGTACATCTGCTCTCACTTACTACACTGGTGTGATGTCATGGCTATTTACTCGTGCTTTCCAAGGATGTAGGGTAGAGTGTATCATCAGGCCAATGACTATGTGGTAAACGTGTCTGTAGGGTCAAATTACCCATGCCATTTAACATGCTTTATGGTAATATTGGGCTTTATGGTAAAATTGGGCTTTATGGTAATATTGGGCAATATGGGTGCAAAACAGCAATAGTGTATACTCAAATATTACTGAATGTACTTTGATCACAGAGAGACTTTATTATATTATTGTTTTGCTTTTAGAGAAATGTAGTCTGTTGCATAAAAAAATGCAAAACAAAATATTGTCATTACTAAGCAAACTGCAACCAATTACCAACACTCTTATTGAACCACAAGTCACAGCACAGAACTCCAGAACAGCTTCTCTACTTCAAACGGCCAGTGCTCTTACGTTTTCCCGTTAAGAAATTGTGTATCGTACAAAAGGTCATGGTTAGCCAGAACAGACTTTTGGTGTGCAGGCACACATGCTCACAATGTTTACCACGACTGCATAATGGTACAATGCTACACTACAAATAATGTGTCAGTAAATGGAGGAAATCCACACCATTCCGTATGTGAATTCACAGCTGGTGTTGTGTGGTTTCAGCTCAACCTACCCATCGCTGCCCATGATTGGACTGTTAGTGATCATTTAGGAGAACAAGCTGTACAGACACACAAAACAAGAAATAAACCATTTAAGGACGGCCATCTTGTACTTACTGTAAACCTTTTTTCCTCCCCCAAGTACGTCCATACTCTACACAGGTAGATACAGACGGGTGACAAATTAAAGGAAAAACCAACATAAAGTATCTTAATAAGGTGTTGGGCCACCATCTTATTAGATCTGGTGACATAACATATGATTCACATAATTTTCATACTCATCATACCATCCAGTGACTCTCATTACAGGCATTTAGCAGACGCTCTTATCCAGAGCGACTTACACAACTTCTTATTACATTTATCCATTCATACAGCTGGATATATACTGAAGCAATACAGGTTAAGTACCTTGCTCAAGGGTACAACAGCAGTGTCCTAACCGGCAACCTTTCAGTTACAAGCCCAGTTCTTTAACCATTATACTACACTGCCGCCCGTTATACTATACTCTCATACCCTGTGGATGGGTTTTTCCTTTAATTTGTCACTCGTCTGTACGTGCTCCATCAGAATTGTAAGTTAAACTATTGGTAATGTCAGAAAGTAGCTCTACTTGATTCATACATGAGAAAAACACAGGTGTTTATAGGTACTGGCAAATTTCTTGGGGGTGGGGCTTAGCTAAACAAAATATTCCTCAATGCAGAAATGATCAGAAATATTCCAATGACCTTGTTCTCATGGTATCCCTGCTACACCTGACATGGAACGCTGAGTACATACACCAGATAATGAACTAAAAAGTCTAGTTCAACTGTTGTCACCATGAAAATAGACTGTCCAGAACAGTATGGGTGTTTTGTACAGAGCGTTCAACACACCCCGCCCAAAAAGTAATGTGCACATTCCAAGTGTGACTACATATCTGGGCAAACACACATACTCACTCCCTGTCCTGAGGAGGAAAATTCCTAATTCAATCTGTGCTTTCACACACAGAAACATTTTTGTGGATTATTTATCCACAATAATTGTTCAAGTTATGTTACAGCCAAAAGAGAAAGCTTAAAAGTTGCACAGTATAGATGTTGTGAAAGATCTGAAGAGAACAATGAACAAACAGCATTACATCAGCATAATTACTATATGCTATATCAGCGTCAGTAAGTAATAAAACCCACAGACACATTGTACGTCCTACCCTGCAATATAAGAAACACTGTTTTACACATTAGCAATTTAACCCTGAGCAGTAAAGAAAACCACAACCTGACCAATGTGTTGCTTGAAGCATTGCAGCATTGCCCTTCTCCTTATACAAGCCATGCCTCTGTGCACACAAGCACACACACACACACGCCCCCTGCCCTGAGACACAAAAAGTGGCTGTTTGGCTGCAGTTTTTTTTCTCGCTATAACCAATTGCCCCCCACCCCCCAATCCGAGATCACCAACCCCCCCCCCTTCCACACACAAACCCGCAATTTTATTAGTCGGCAGAAAGGCTAGACCCGTGGCTCATTTTCAGCATGTGCCCTCTAAACAGTCTGTGCATGGCCCTGCACACAAACACACGCAAACATAAACACACATACACTTATCCCCACACAAACAGTCTCCATCACACACATGCACACACTCATATGCTCTCACTCAGTTATTCACACCCTTTGCCAAAAAGGGCATCTCTGACCAGTCAATGAGGAGTAGTGCCCTTGGTGTCCAGACAGACTCATTATTTTTCTCACTAAGCATATACAAATTAATCTGCCCTCTCATGGTATAAATAAAAGAAAACTAGTGTCTGCCCACTGCAACTTCATTCATCTAAAACCTGTATCCTTCTCCAAAATACCTCAGGCAGTGGTTTTCTTAGGATTGTTAACATGTAGAAGAAATAATGGGCTGAATGTGCATGGTTTGAGAGCGTTGTTAGAAGCAAGAAGTCTGGCAAAATCTGTCTCAAACTTTCAGACATTACACAAAGGAGCCATTTCCTTATTTTAGCACTTATTTTATGAATCACATGTTTTTCAACTAAAAAAACAACAACACATGATTATAAACTACCATCCCTCAGGAGTACTGGAATCAAAAAAGAGGTCAATCCAAGTACTGCAGATTCACTTAACAAACCAGACATTACAGAAAGGAGTAACTAAAAACTACTACAATACAGTACCACACAATTGGTTCTATTACATTCTCCATTTTGTGAAATGCAGTAAATACTGCATACTGGTTCTGGTTGGTCTGTACTCCCTTTATACTGAGGTAGACCTTCATAAACCAGTTGTAATAATTGGCTTATTTTACCACTAATAATCCTTCATTTAATGCTCTGTTGAAAATAAGTGTAGCTTCAACTAAACACTAAGATAGGTGGACATTAACCGCTTCGCCCTAGTGGATGCCCTAGTGCAGGGATGTCAAACTCATTCCACCGAGGGCCGAGTGTATGCAGGTTTTTGTTCCAACTGTGCCCTACACCAGCTGATTTCACTAAATAGCTCAGCTCTTCAACCAAGGAGGTGCACTAATTAGTGGAATCAGCTGGTGTAGAGCATGGTTAAAACAAAAAACTGCATACACTCAGCCCTCAATGGAATGAGTTTGACACCGCTGCCCTAGTGGATGCCCTAGTGGCCATGCCTCTAGTGCCGTGAGGTTGCTCAACTGAGAGATTCATTGCCCCTGCAACCAAACTATGAGTGGAAATGACAAACTCCTGTTCTAGCTTTATTTGTACATGATTTGTGACACATATACCGAATACGGAGTTTCCAAGTGCCACTATTGTCGCGTAATCCATTTAACAAGCAACCCCCACCCAGTTGCACCTACCAACTATACCGACCCATGCGTGACACAATGGACAATAGTGTCTATCTGTGAATCCATTAAAATATTCTTTCAGCACCAAAAATCTGTATTCCGTCATAGGAACAAGATAAAGACAACAACAGCCCGAACGTAGCCAATACAGCCATGAAAAGCCCTGCTCACTCAATAGCTAAATAAACAAGTGAAATTCTTGTGTAATTATACTAAATCATTCTACTATGAATATCTGCTACTAAATATAAAATAAATATACAATCCTACCATTGGTTTTACACATAGAGATGTCCTTTTCCAGATTCAGTAGTGATTTATTGTCTTGGACAATCCGTTTGAGAAATAGTTACATACCCCTTTATAACACTACACCTTATGAAAACCACACCAGCTATTTTTAGTTTTATTCATTTTGTTTTACACAAACAACTACATAAAACAGAAGAAGGCACATTTGCTTGGCGAGGTGTAATTGTTGTTTACCTACTATTTTGGCAAGATTTTACTAATGTGGCCAACTCATCAGCATGGCTAGAAAAAAATCCTTGCCTTGCTTACATTCATTTTGGGAGTGGGTCAGGAAAAGATACCATAGTATTGATTCTATCTGAGAATATGCCTATGAACATGACAGATTTTCCTCCTCGATATATAAGTATTACTGCTTGTAATATTTCAAATACATACGTTAGTTTTCCACTCCACCACTGTCTTGTGCCATATGTTTGATGCTGTTATTTCCACACTTTTAGTGCCTTTCACATACCGTAGTGGAAGCGTTCATAGGTGGCCGTCATGTTTTATATTTTCCGTGAAGCTAGAATGAGTATCTTCCTGGGCTATACTTGTCACTTAGGGCATGGAAAATACTCATTCCAATTTACTGTGCACTGATATGTGCTAGATGAATGTTACATTTTCCTGAATGAATTTTAAAAATTTCTTTAAAAAACAACATAAAAATGTCTTCCCAGTGCACGCAGAAAAAGATTACATACTGGTGAGTATAGAAAAAAAGTTATGTTTTGAGTGATGTGGATGATTAGGCTACCTATTTCATCTTAAACCGTCCATCATAAGGGACAAATGCAAATCCTTTATAATTGACAAAAAGTATTTTATTCATTTTGGATAGGTTTTTGGACCCATAGATATCTATCCCCCTATATACCGATTAAACAATAGTAATTCCCAATTGAAAATTATGCAAAAAAAAAAGTTATTTTCATGAGTCAAAGTCAAATGATTTGTAGTTAAATATATGATAATTTTATGATTTACCCCCGCGAAGGGGTTAAGTACAATCTGTCTGGTCTGCTGTGTGTTTTTATCCCTCAAATGTCAGCCCCTCTCAGGTTTAAGCGGGCAGAACAGGTGTGCCCAAAGTTGTCCTTCTCACCCACCACCTGCATGGTATCAAGTCACTTGGAGAATGGGGGATGGTGGACTGGTTGCTAGGTGATTTTTGGGGCGAGCGAGTGACAGTTTGTCATCTCAAAGGGTAAACAGGTTAAGCAATGTTAGAGTTTCAGCATTCAAGCATCTAAGGCCTGTTGCAATGTTCCTCTTGACAACATTCCCCTGAATTAATTCAAAATGCACCTAGCCACATTAATGGCACACGCAATTCAATCAAATCAACTTTGTGTTCATCTGCATCATAAGGCTCAGCCTTATGCTTAAAAGGACTAAAATTTCAGGAAACTGGAAAAGGTATGGCCTGAACTCTGTGGGGCTCAGACTGTGGTTTTAAAAAGGCTTCTGTCCATGCAAAGTCTTACATTTTTGAATCCCCACTCCTTTAATACAATTTATAAAAACCAATATACTATACATATACTACAGCTACAACTACTTTGTTTACTATGACATGACCTATCAGATGTAACACAGAGAGCCAATCACTCAGTGAAAACTAGTTGTTATTGGCTAGATCTTCCGACTTCCTCTGTCCATGGAGGGAAAAATTGGCTTTATTATGCTACCATGCCGGATCAACATGGGAATGATTTGTTTTGGTTCGACTGATTTACATACGCCCTTAAAATACTCAGTGGATTTTATTGAATCCAGCTCATTATGTTTTTCATTGCAATTGCGCTATGACTTCATACTGGAAAATACAAAGAAGACAAAAGTTATCACAGTGCTTTCCTGGCCACTGACAGTGCCAGCTGAAGACCAGATTGAAGGATTTGCAAATAGGATTTACACAGAGATGGTGCAGGGTGTGGCCTGTACATCTATTCCTATCCCCAGTGAGCCTCAGAGGGGAAATATAACTAGCTCTTTCTTTCTCTCAAAACACCAAAAAAGGAAAGATTTTGTATGACGCCTATAGCAAATTGTTAGAATATATACACACCCATGCTTAATAAATTATGGACTGGCAATACCAAGTTAGTCAACATAGTAACACAGTGAAAGAATTGAATGGTCAAAATGTTCTCTTCAGTTAGGAAAATGTTACCAAGTCATAATACAGTGTGCTGTTACTCCTTCCTTTCTCACTCGACTATTATTCACATAAACCACACATACCATTATTATTTACAATAAAATATTGTCCATCCAATAAATAAGGTATATCACTAGCTATATTATCCATTATAAATTTTTTATATGGAGGTAGATTTCTATCAAAAATAAACAAGCACAAAAGTATAATCCACAATTGTATTTACCATCCACACACACACACCTCTCAATTTCTGTTCGTAGATATAATCCACAATTGTATTTACCATCCACACACACACACCTCTCAATTTGTGTTTCGTAAAAATAATCCACAAGTATGTGTTTTCCATCCACACACAAACACCTCTCAACTTGTGTTTCATAAATCATAATTTGGATGAGTGCAAAGATTATATTCACAAATGCAAATAACATTTACAGATATGTTTCCAATGTTCACATGTACAAATCAAAAGCTTGGCTTGCGAACTGGCGAATCTACATTTGCCGATCGAAGGACACGCTTGATCTGCTTGGATTTACGGACAGAATTTTGAGACAAATATTCAGCTGTTTTTCACCGTGTCGATTCACGCTCGCTTAACTTGCGATTCGTAAACGAAACTTCTTCTTCTTTGGTGCTACATAACACGGCAGTGTGTGTGTCGGCTCATCAGCGCCACTTTTAGAACAAGTGGCCAAAATTGCACATTATCTTTAAGAAGTGGATTCATGGTAAATTTAAAAAAAGTTTTTTAAACAGTCATTGCACAAAACTCCTATCAGATTGCATGTAGCTAGCTAGCTAGATTACATTACACAGGGGTAGGTCCGTACATTGATAGGAACTAGGAAGTACAACACTATGAGCTAAAATAAGGAGAGCACTCCATGCAATTTGAATTATCATTTCATTTAGGTGTCTTATCTACTAGCTAGTTAGCTGAACAAATAAAAGATTTCATAGGAGACATCGGTATCAGTGAGAATAGCTGTCAAATTAATTTAATTGGCTACAATACTTCACATGGTTGAGTTTGTTTTACATAATCTTTTCCATGAGGGGTGAAAGAGTTATGTATCTACTGTGTACAGACCTACCCCTGTGTAATGTTTTTCACCGTGTCGATTCACGCTCGCTTAATTTGCAATTCGTAAACTAAACTTCTTCTTCTTTGGCGCTACATAACACGGCAGTGTGTGTGTCGGCTCATCAGCGACACACACACATAAATTATTTTTTATTTGCTTTGTTATTCACTGTTTGTTGTAATATACGTTGTATTGCTTCTTTGATTCAAATACTAGTTACTCTAGTATTATGTAACATGATTTCCACAAATTCTCTTCTTGTGTATTTTGAGTGTTAGCTAGAATGTCCCAGTTAATTAGCCCCCATTGTTACGCAATCATTCTGATCGTTCACTTCTGGATATTCCAAACACACCAGTCTTGCTACAATAACAGCTGTCATCTTATCGATTGCGTGACTTTTAATACCTGCTTTCCATTTGTACTAAAATGCACCCGAAAATACCTTTCCCAAACTTCCTTTCTGGTTTAGTACATCACTTTACACGTGCTAAAGTTATCTATTTTCATGACCTCCTCCCACTACTTCCCGAAAATAATGTAGGGACGCCCCATTTTGCATATACATTCAGGCTAACCAGCAAAAATGAGATATTAACGAATCTTTCCATTTTAGCACATGCAAACCTCTTTACACTTCATTCGTTGCTCACCTCGGAAGACATTTTGTGGGTGGTAATAGTTTTACACGTGCTTTTGTACACGCAAACCTTTAGTAAATTGACCCCACAGAGTATAATTATGTTATTATTACTTGATGACATTGAGACAAGACGCTAGTGATAGCCCCGGTTTCCTGGCCTTCATGACAGCAAAACCATTCATGGCTCTTAATTTTGAATAAATATTTATTGGATTACCCAGATATAGAGACACTATTGACCAGTGGAAGACATCAAGTAGCTAAGATTAGTTTGTTGAAGCTCTGCTCACATGTTTGCCAAAACATTAATGTTGCCAAACATTGTAAGGATAAAAATCCATACATTTCTAAACCAGCTAGATAAACTTTACTCAGTTTTCATTAATATTTATATCGGTCTAATGGCAGTGAATTGGTACTTTGGACCATAAGCTCAACTAAATTTTGGTATAACATGAAAATATTAGAGAGTGAGAATGAATTAAGAATGATGTTATTGTACAGTTTACACACTAGATTAAAAAGTTTTTTAAATTTTTGCTTCCTGTGCCACAGCCCCTCTCACAAATTGCTACTGTAGTATCAGTAATATTTCCACAAGTGAAAATTCACGTCTGACTAATCGCCACGCACTCAACATCCAGTGAAATTAAATAAATCCTGGACATTGCATTGGTTTATAACTTTGCAAGGGTCAATAGATTTGGTTAACCATTCAAGCTTTACATAATGGACATCAAATGACCTACAAGGGTCAGATCTATTAAAAAACAAAATGGTTAAAAACATTAAAATACACACAATCTGCTAGTAGATCTACATGTATTCATATGGTGCAGTTGGTAATACCAATGGAAATATTGAACTTCAATGTTTTATTATTAGCGTTTCATATTTTCTAGAGTATGAAAGATGGAAGCTTCTTAACTTAGATTTTTTTCCCCCAAGCAACATTATTAGATTACCTGGTAATTTAGACAAAATTTGTGTAAATATAACATTTCCACTGCATTTCCTGCCAGTGCATCACACACACAATATTATCTCACTGTGAAGCTAAATGGTTTGCTTCCTGTTCAAGCTCCCAGCTCCAAATGTTTAGGCATTCCTCTTCCCCAAAGAACTTAGTCATGAGACTTATATAAAAAAAAACTGATCTTCATAACAAACAATGACTATAATACAAATAGCATTTCACACAACAATCAGGTCTATGTTCATAAGTCTGACCAAAGCTTTAACAGGCAATGCACGTTTATAATACATGACACTATAGTCTCAGGAGAACGCACCTTTGGTCCTATGGTTTAAAAACATCCAAAGCTTTTTGTAATGGACAGAAACGACTATCACGATGCATTAATGACACTTAGCACACATGGAACTTTGACTGCACGTCTCTAACATCTGCCGGCCAAGTTTCAAAAACATCTGTTCTGACGTCTATTTTCCAAATGAAAGTCAGTTCCAGAGAAGACAACATTTACTTTGTAAAGCCATTCTGCCTCCAATATATCATCACACCTTAAAATTTAAAACCAAGCAAACCAGTATTTAATCTGTAAGCGACTACAATGTAATGTCGCTGTAATTGTTTGTGACTGCAGCTTTTTCAGAAAACAATAAAAAGCATCATTACTTACGCGACTACTTTCTTTGGAAAGTTTAAAGCTCATCCACTTGGGCATTGCGCGTAACAGTCAAGCGCTCTTCTACAGTGCTGGGAGAAGGGCAATAGCTCTGACCCTGCCGTTCACTTACTGACTGAATGACTCCTCTGACACCTGAGGTACTAGTACTGAGAGGGAGAGCGACAAAGAGAGGTGGGAGGAGGGAGAGAAAGAGACGGAGACAGCAGGAGAGAGAGAGTGAGAGCGAAAGAGAGAGACCCGTCCTGCCCTGGGCGGAACAGCCATAATGTCAGAGTCCAGAAGGCAGGGGCATGAGGAGAAACTTGTGACTCACAGGACTTACGAGCTCACTAATCAAATAAGTCATTGGCTCAAATGAAGAAAAATAAATGTTCATTTGCAATAGAGCGTGATGCAGGTGTGTGAACTTTGAGCCCTTGAATGCACACAATCTTTGCTCTTCTACATGGCCATAAATCGCCAGTAAAACTAAGCAAGACTAAGAAGAAGTGAAGAAAACTTAAGTGTTTAGTTAACTTACAAAAAAAGATCATTCACTATCATTTAAACATACTTAACTAACAGATTGTCTAAGTTTATTTTCACTGTCTAAGTTTAAGTCTCCAAGAACTTTGAGTACTCCGATTTCTCATAGTGTTGCATTTATTTCACCCGAGATTGAAAGGCTGTCGAGCTTGGAAATAAGTTCACCACAGAAACTTCTGTCTACTGTGTCTAGAGGGTTATTTCTGTAATCATCAGCAATATACAGCAAGCCATGGAGACAGCTTTCTGAACAATCCCAGAGTGCAGCCTCAGCTCGTGTCTCAAGGGGCAAAAACATCCACACATACCGCCCCCAAGAAAAGGAGGAACCAGGGTTTGAGGAGGCGTGTGGTGCTTACGCTCCTGCAGAGCGCCAACTTTCCTGTCTGGACAAAACACCAGGACGCCGCAGGCTTGGAGGACGGCCAGTGGCCAAGACGGTGACTCAGTCACAGAAAACACCAATATTTATTTGTGTTCATGCAGGAACTCACTCCGCTGTGTCTATAAAGTACGAGTGCGTGACCCAAGTGTTCATTCACCACCACGAAAAAGAACAAAATAAACACTGAGTGTTTGTTTTGGCCGATCCCTGTTTTTTCACAATCCGTTGGTGACGAATATAAATAAGCCAGGCATGAAAAGCTATTTTTGTTTCTTTGTTGGGACCTTATTCAGCTCATGCATATTTAGCATAGGAGATTATACTGTCTGTAATAATGTAGAATGACTGAAGGAATACATTATGTTATCAGTGATAATATAGGCATCAGTTCACTTGAAATTAATGAACTGTACATCTCTCGCCATCTAGCAATCGGTTAATCTTTTAATATGATCTATCTACACTGCTCAAAAAAATTAAGGGAACACTTAATCATCACAGTATAACACCAAGTCAATTAAACCAAAGCGGTCATGCTGGATGATGTTGCAGGCAGCATAACATTCGCCACGGCGTCTCCAGACTCTTTCACGTCTGTCACATGTCCTCAGTGTGAACCTGCTCTCATCTGTGAAGAGAACGGGGCGCTAATGGCGAACCTGCCAATTCTGGTGTTCTCTGGCGAATGCCAATCGAGCTGCACGGTGCTGGGCTGTGAGCACAGGTCCCACTACAGGACGTCGGGCCCTCATGCCACCCTCATGGAGTCAAACATGCACACGAGTAGCCCGCTGGAGGTCATTTTGTAGGGCTCCTCCTGTTCCTCTTCGCACAAAGTTGCAGATACCGGTCCTGCTGCTGGGTTGTTGCCCTCCTATGGCCCTGTCCAGCTCTCCTCGTGTAATGGCTCGTTTCCCGGTATCTCCTCCACGCTCTTGAGACTGTGCTGGGAAACACAGCAAACCTTCTTGTGATGGCACGCATGGATGTGCCATCCTGGAGGAGCTGGACTACCTGTGCAACCTGAATGGGCTGCAGGTACCGCCTAATGCTACCAGTAGTGACAAGGGCACAACAAAATTCAAAACTAGAGAAAAATCTGTCAGGAAGAATAAGGAGAGAGAAATGGTCTGTGGCCACCACCTGCAAAACCATTTACTTTTTGGGGGTTGTCTTGCTGTTGCCTCTCCTGTCCATCCGTCACTTCCATTTGCACCAAAGCAGGTGAAATTGATTCACAATCGTTTACGCTTCCTAACTGGACAGATCGATATCCCAGAAGTTTAATTGACTTGGTGTTATACTGTGTTGATTAAGTGTTCCCTTAATTTCATTGTGCAGTGTGTATACTGATACCCATGCCTACATGTAGATGTACAATTATAACCTAAATTTAGTGCAAGCGTACATTAACAGAAACAGTACCATACTAATTCAACACAATATAGAATAGATTAGATTAACTTTCTGTGCCTGAATAGACTTCGATAGCTACTCAGGGTAATGCATGTCATAGGCCCTGTTCACACTACAGGTAAATACGGTTGTCGCTCCTCATTTTAGTGCTTAATCCGGTCAAGTTCACACTTTGTACAGTTATGAACAAGAGCAACTAGTAGTAACGAGTCTTGTTTGGACTATCGAAGTTGGCTCTTGTTGCAAATGAGCTTGGTTGTGCGAGTGTGGACGTGAACGGGAGTTGATAACTGATAGCAAATGCGCAGTGATTAATTGCGCAACGCACCTTGCTTTCCAATATAGAGTGTGCTACGGGCGATGTTGAGTAATGTTACTGTTAGAAGCAGCATTAGTCAACGTTGCTTCATTCGCTATCAGATGTGGAAACACACGTCTTCTCCGGCTTCTCTCGGCAGAGAATAACAAAAACCGAATGGCTGCGTCCACATTTGTTGACTTTGGAGGTCACGTTTACACCTGCGTGATAATTGAAATGTGAGATTTAAGTTCAGAGCAAATATCGCGCTATTACAAACTTACTGACAGATTTATAAATACAGGAGCGAATCCTGTTACTCGTTCATACTTGTAAGCGTTCTCTGTGTTCTAAATATGTGCGTTTGAAGAGACACAGAACATGAGCGACTCCAGCTAATAACTTTGGTTGTCGAGCCCCAAAATTAAAGTGTGAACGGGGCCATATACATTACAACATTCATTCATTTGCATACTGTTGCACATCAAGCTGTACTACATAGAACTGAAAGTGAACACACACATTCCTAAAAATTTAACAGGATGTTAACATTAGTGGCCGCATTAACAAGAGAAAAGACGCATTGTCTCAGAGAACTGCAAACAGTTAACAACATGAAAGGCAGATGAAAACAACACGAGGGTGTCGGCATCAAAAAACCCACAAGAGGTACGGTCATTGGCAAGCACCTCTTCAGAAAACAGTCCATTATCCTTCAATCCAACCATATTCAGCACAGTTATAACTAGGCCCTGACTTGCCTTACACACAGTGATTTTTTGCACCATGTCACATATGCAGGAAAGTGGTATCGTTGGAGTAGTCTATGGCCGTCTTTCTGAAAAGTAGATCGAGTTTCCCCCTCTGCACACTCACGGTGTGATTAGAACCAGCGCTCAGAACAGAGAACAATTCTGGACCTCAGCTCCAGCCACGCTGGACGGGCTAGTTGCAGGGGCGTGTCTAGAACATTTTGAATGGGGGGGCCAGGCTGGGGCACAGACCCAGAGGAGGGGGGCCAGCCATCAAGGCTTACCTTTTTTTTTTTTTGCCGCGTACAGCAGACACACGTGTATTTATCCGACCAAACCTTAGCCCTAGCCTTAACCCTAGCCTAACCTTTTTTTTTATACCTGCCCCAGATTCTAGGTAATCATATACAGTGCTTTCGTATGAACACTCTTTCAAATTTTGCTGTTTGACAGCTCAAATTAAGATATGTTTCAATGGGCTTTTTGTTACTCATCTACACAAAGTGCTCTATAATGTCAAAGTGGAGTAAAATGTTTTGATTATTTCACTATTGGATACACCAGAGCTTATTTTTAAGCCTTTACAGCAATGGGTGTATTTTTTTCTCTACTTTGACATTATTAAAATAAACTTGTCGTAGTCTATACAGTGTAGCAACTCATGAAGAGTTCTCTCCAAAAGTAAATACATGTTCCAGCCATGGGGAGTTCCAGATAGTGCAGTTAACGGTTATCCATCAAACGTAACTCCGTACCTCCTGCTTCAATCCTCAGGCCAGTAAGATCGACAACGCAGTAGCTATCAAACCTAACGTTATATCTTATACGCAAAAGGCAGTGAAATATCACCGGCCAGTTAACTATGGTTAACGATACGAAAACAACTCAAGTAAATATCTTTGAGGCTACAAGATAACCATCACGTTAGCAAGCCAACAAGACGCCGTAGGCTGCACTTAATTTAACTTACCGCATTTGGAGGGACAGAAATATCAGTCGGGCTTGGTAACGTTTCCGCATTCCTTTGGCTGGCATACCCCAATTCAACCTGGGCATAGTGTAACTGTTAACGTTAATCCGCGGATGCTCTTGCACCCAGAGAAAGCACACTTGCGACCCATCAGTCATTGCTTGTAAATTGAATTGCTTACTTTTGAGTTTTATGAAATAAACGTTCGACTGGCAAGTTACGACATAACATTAGCTACCAAAGTGTATAACGTTAACGTCAGCTGTCCAGCTAGTGGGCTGCTAAATTATTAAATAAAACGTAACTTGTTAACTTAGCAAAACATTTAACGACAAATAACGTTACCTTTCAGAATGGTTGAAAATGCTTACCTGTAAAGACGGAAGGTAGGACTTAAATGTTGGTTTTAATGGTTTGACGGAAAACATCACAAGCAGAAGTGGCTGGCTAGCAAGCTTGCCAACTCGCCAGCTCACAATTACTAGCTAACTTAACTCAACAGGTGTCGACGTTAGTGAACTTAGGTTAAACAATCAACTCGCCAGCTCGCATTAGCTAAACTATTGACTTTAACTTACATGACTGAAAACGTTATAGCAATTCAGTGTTTCTTCCTTGTCTGCAGAGGAAAGTTCTTGTATTTTATTACTCACATTAACGTTACTCTTATTGTCCATTTAGACAGTGAGCAAAGAAGCCTGCTTGTTACTTAGCTAGCCAGCTATCGCTACATGACGAGTTATCTCTGCTTGCTATGCTACGAGCAGATATTCCAGATAACATAACGTTAAGCTAGCGGTAACATTTTGTTAGCACGCTATCGTTGGAGATCACAATGGTGAACGAAGTTGCGTTCAACTTTCTCCATCTCTCGCTTCTGATGGTCCCGAATGAAGTGACAACAGATACGTTTTTATCTCTTTACAGATCAGCTATCTATGCCATACAGCATTCAACTTAGCCAGCTAGACTAGATGACTAGATAGTTAACGTATAACGTTATGACTCTAATAGAAGACATCATAACTACCGTACAGGCCAACTATGATAAATCAATCTGAAGCTGTTTACAGCTAGAGAAAGCAGGTAGAAAGATACCAAGTTCACTAACAAAACAGCTATAAAACCCCTGACACTTCGCGTTAAAGTTACGCGGCATAATGAGCAATGAATGCGGCAGCGAATGCCACTGGTCCGGCAGGCAAGATAGGCTAACGTTAGCTAACTCGCAGGCACGAAGCTTGTTTATGCACAACCACGATTTTCTACAACAAAAATATGTTTATGATGTACATATAGACTAATATATATATTTCATACGTAGCCTACAGCCTCCAACTTAGCCAGCTAACGTTAACGTTAACCATGCAGACAGTTAACGTTATACTTAACGTTATGACTCGTAACATATCTAGAAGACAGCATAACTATCGTAACGTTATACCATGGTAAATAAATCTGAATTAAAACACCTACATGAATCACTAACGCCACGCTTATTCAGGAACGTCTGCCTAAATTAAATTGCACATACATTTTTTTAACCATGTCTGCAGCACCACAGACCACAGTTAAGTAGCGCTTATGAGTTGAGTGCGCGTTCGCGCTTTAAAAACTATTTTGGGAAACGCGTGTTGACGCAACAATAGGCCTGTGGGCTGACGCAATTTATGTCCATTCCCATTGGGCTACAGAGGCTTCTTTCATCGATACTGACAAGACAATGGCCTATCATATTCCGGTTCTGGTAGGGGGGGCACCAGGGGTGGCCAATCAGATTCCAGTGGGGGCCAGTGCCACCCCTGGCCCCCTACTGGCCCCGCCCCTGGCTAGTTGCCAAGACAACAGAACACTTAGCTGAGTGTTCATTTCCTGTAGTCATCACAGTCAGCTACATGGAGTTGATACACACCTCTAACACCCCCAAATATCTTATCTCCACACAAACCCCCCCCCAAAATCTTACCTCCCAGAGACAGATGCAATAATGCTCCAAAAAGTCTTACATCATAGAAACACACATATGAACACCCACAAAGACTTATATCATCCCAGACACGCAGAAAATTGCCCTCAGAAGCCTTATGATCCAGGCATGCCCACACTAATAACCCCAGACTGTCTTAACTCACAGAGATGCACAGTAAACATTTCAACTCACTGAAATTGATTGGATTTAACTTAGCTGTAGTTGTTTTCATTTTAACATTTGAGACAATATGGAATATTTGAATTATTTACTTTTGTGTTCATTCTTCATAAATACACTGCCTGGCCAAAAAAAAAGTTACGGTGCACATTCGTCGTGGCATTGTTTCGACAACCTTACGCAACATCACAACATTTATTTCCGTCCAGAGTTGCATTCCTTTTTGGCCGAGATCTTGTATTGACGACGGGAGAGTCGAACCACTCCGTAAAGTCTACTCCAGCACATCCCAAAGACTTTCAATAGGGTTAAGGTCAGGACTCTGGTGGCCAATTCATGTGTGAAAATGATTCCTCATGCTCCCTGAACCACTCATTCACAATTTGAGCCCGATGAATCTTGGCATTGTCGTCCTGGAATATGCCCATTGATGGGATAACCTGGTCATTCAGTACATCCAGGTACTCAGCTGACTTCATGTTATTGCTGCATAACATTGCTGAGCCTTGACCTGACCAATTGAAGTAACCACAGATCATAACACTGCCTCCAGAGGCTTGTACAGTGGGCATTATGCATGACGGGTGCAACGGCGACTTTTTTTTTGACCAGGCAGTGTACAATGCTTCATGCACTTGAACCCTGAAGAAGTTATGAACTTTTAATTGATGCGAGTTCAAGTCAGTAAAGAGGTGTACAGCTCAATCGCTCCCAATAACCATGGCTACAACACAATTTATTAACTGCACTCAATTTCTGGAGTGAATTATTGGACAATGTTGGAATATGCAGTTCAAAGAAATCCTGTGCTCCTACCTTGTCACTGTCAACTGTGTTCTGTGATGTTCTGGAGGCTATGGAGATGGTGTCAGGCTGGCTGCTGCCGTCACCCTGACTGTCTGCATCCTCCCCTGCTTCCCTGGAAAAGGATTCAGATGAAACAACAAATTAAACATTTGACTGGAAACATCAGTCAACTGAACCAAAAAATATTGTGAGTGGTTCCGCACTGCAATAATTCAGAAGACAGAGCTTACAGTGAAGTACCATCAAGTCGGAAAGGTTTGGATAGGCCTTCTTGTCGTTCATAGAGATGGTTACCTTTTGCTGTTATTACGTTGCTTGGCAGGGGTTTTAGGCATGTGGATGGGCTCTTTAAGCGGCCCTTTCAGGTGGATCATCCTCTCCTGAATCACCTCACGGATGTTCTTGATCCACTCCTGTTTCACCTCGATACTGGATGCCTATGGGAGAAAAATAGCCGCCGCCGATCATGTTTATTGACACTTTATGCCTGTCGGAGACAACATGGCTGCTGCCGGTCACCATTGAACTTTATGCTTATAGAAAAAATGCCACTGCTGTCATATTTATTCACCATTGATACTACGCCTACTGGAGAGGACATGTCCACTCATATCTAGTCTGTACATAAGTCAACACATTCAGAATCCAAATATCGTGGAAATCCGTTAGCAGCCACATAGACATACTACAAAGCGTCATGTTAACCACGCGCATCATCAGATCAGCATTTCACACGCTTCAGTGTCACCAGGAAATGTTCACTTCCCTGTCATTTACACCATTCTTCTGTGTCACTGAGGTCTTAAGTAAATCTGATGTTGAGATGCAAAAGCAGCAGCAACGGAGATGCGTTTCACAGCATAAAATTAATTATCCAGGCTTTTCATCATGCACTCACACATTAACTTGGCGCCTGTCATCACAAAGGGAATAGGTGTTGGATTTGAGAGTGCTGAGACTGAAAACCCATTCACGCAGATTGGAGGTGACAACAAGCGCTGTTTCTTCCAACTCTGGAAGATCTGTCTAACATATCTCACATTCTTTACAGCCTACCACCGGCCATATCCAGCCAATGGGTTGTCACTGTGGTACAGTCAAATACAAATACTAATATTTCTTTTTTGAATTTATTTTTAAATATTATTTCAAAAAAACAAATATTTTTCAAATACTATTTCAAATACTCTCAAGTAATAAAGTGCCCAAAATTATAGCAGCTTTAATAAAAATGTTTATCAATGTGTGGGCTCCACCCACTGCCAGGCGCAGGGATGATGCATGCCATCTATTGAAATGACTTGTGTAGGCATGTGCAAATATAAAATTTTTATAGTTCGATTATCTTGGCCAAAATTTTAACGATAAACAATATGATCTCGATAATTATTGAAATAAATTGAAAGTCTTAAAACAGCATTAAAACATACTTCAGTTAAAAAATACACATTTTTCCCAATAAAATGATGACCCTTCTTGAACCCCTTTGACTACAGGCATAATCATGGTCTCTTCTGTAAGGTAACCTTGGGAGTGTTTTCAAAGTGTCAAAATTATTAAGTATTACTCAAACAAAGTGACAGAAGCTCAAACACAGTGGAAGTGGAAGTTTTCTTTTTCTTGCCTAAAATATTTATTTATTTATTTTTGCCGGATAAGGAAATCGACTTTAGCGTATTTTGTGTCATCTGTGTATTTCCGTGGAACACATAGAACATACAGTCGTCGTTTTTATAGAGCCTGTTTGGTCATCTTACAAAATAAAGAACAGTTGTCGCTATAACATTGGGATCGTAAAATAGTTTATGTAGATAGGATTGTGAGTTCTAACAATTTTAAACGGCATATTGTGTGACCAGATTATATAAAAACATCACCGTAAAAAAAAACTCAATGAATGCATTCGCCTGATGCGACGATGTATGACCTACGCCTTCCGCCATGGTACAATAAAAACTTCCTCTATGTCGCTGTACCTACTGAGTGTCAGAAAATAAGAAGCGCACCCCCTATGATTGTAGCCGATTATTAGACTACTCTTCATTTTTACAGGCAGTTGACCAATGCTAATGTGTAACAGCCGGTTATTTCGGTAATGACTGTGATATTAATTTATGATGATTAAATAACCTTTTTTTTTATTGAGATATATCGTTATATTGATTATGGTCCCATCCCGAGCCTTGCATTTTAACCCCTGTTCGTTTCAGGATCTCTTCTGGTTACTGACCCTGAAAGTCCTCTGACTAAGATTAAGATTAAGCCCGCTAGTTTGTTTGTACCTTGGCAGCTGCGAGTTCTAAAATTCTTGAGCACTACGACCTGCCTGAGAATACTGAAGGAAACTTCTTGCACCAGTGACACCAGTCCGAAACGTTTCTTTCTCCTTTAAAGATTGGGACATCTTTGTTTGAATGTTTAACCCAACCATTTTTGATGTATATTTCACCATATACGATTGACTTCCATTATATTCTATTTTTAAATATTTTATATAGATAGTACGGCCAAACCTAATTTGTGTATACACATACATCACATACAAAATTAATTTGGTAGGTATAACAAAATTAACTGTACAGAATGTAAAAAAAGATGGCATGATGAGAAATAATTAGTAGAAACATATGTGAAACATTTTAAATCCTGTCTCCTTTCCAGAGTGCTATGAATCAGAGGATGCCTTCGTTTTCAATCTCCACCCCTTGCAGCCCACGAGGAGCCTTCCTGGAAGAATCAAGAAACTGTGACTAGTTCAAAATGCTGCAGCCAGGGTACTAACTAAAAATAGAAAATTTGCAGACATCACCCCGATTAAATTTTTTTTACACTGGCTGCCAGTTGATTTTAGAATTGATTTTAAGGTGCTCTTATTGGTTTTTAAAACTATGCGTGGACTTGCACCTGACTATTTAAATGATCTTTTAGTGAAATATGTTCCTGTCAGAGCTCTCAGATCCTCAGATTCTCTCCTATTGCCCATCCCATGTTCTAAGACTAAAACTTATGGAGAGGCTGCCTTTAGTTCATATGCCCCCAGACTGTGGAACAAGCTTCCTTTGGATCTGAGTGCATCTGAATCTGTCAATATTTTTAAAAGAGTAACATGGTGGTTTACCTTACTTTCTGGTGTTTTGTATGATATTGGTACATAGGGGCATTGCGAGAACACCACGGAACTATCAAATTTGTATTTTCTTTAGGTTTGGCGAAATAGACAATTTCATTTTGCGGTCCCATTTTCAGAATGACCAGTCTCAAAACTGTCTATGGAACACTCCCCATTCACGCCCACAAATAAAAAAGTTATGAATTTGAACTTCACCCATCGGTAAGTTCACACAACTTCACAGCCTTGTTACTGGTTTACACAGAGCATGATTGATTATCTATTATTGCAAGCTAACTTTACTGAATTTATTGTTAGGTTGCAAACCTTAGATAAAAGTTAGCAACATTTTAAAACGATGACTGTTTCGATAACCAACTTGTGACCTAACAAGGGTAATTCCAGTTAGGCTAACGTTGTCATAACATTTCTAGAGGTATAATTTCTCTTTACCGTGAAAATCCCCGACTTGTTTACAATTTGGGACAGATGTTAAGGTAAATTTATCACCACGGCGGCACTTTCGCCACAAGTCAGCAATTATACCGGGAAATGCCCTTTTTGAAAACAAAAAACTAATTAAAATAAAAAGGCTAGTCTGTCACTGTATACCTGTTTTTGCCAAAGCTGCATCATAGCTATGATAAAGCAGAGCTGTCAAAACTATAACAGCGCGGAAAGCTTTTAAAAAACAAAATAAAAACCGTAGCTAGGCTACACATAGCCAAGCCTATGATAACTTTGATAACTGTCTGGACTAAACAGGCCACTTTTTATTTAATGAAACTCAAAAGTAAGCTAAAGATATCCAGTGAGCACAAGTAGCTTACATTAGACTAAGCCTACTAGTTTTAATACGCTCTTTTTTCTGTAAGTATAAACTTCTAAGTTTTTATTATTATTATTGTTTATTTTTTATACAGTTTTATTTATATATGCATTTTAGTACACGCCGAAATATGCCTTTCTGGAGTGTGTCTCTGGGGCTGGGGGATCACTCTACATTTCACACTGGGAAGTAGAAAGAAGCTGAGCACACAGAAGCACTGCAGTCAAGAGTATAATTCACCAAACACTAGGGTTGACATGATTGTTTGGTGAAAAACAACAAGAATGAGAAGGTATTGGTTTTGGTGAGCCAATTGTTTTTTTTGAAAAAACCTGTTATAAATCATAAAGCAAAATGACTGGAAGAGAATTGCAATGCACCGGTCAGGTTTCCCTTTTTCCAAAGTTGGGCGAGAAAGGCATAGAAAGGTCATGGAAATAGTGGTGATTACACCTTTAAAAATCAGCTCTAGTGTTAATTTTGTTCTCCCACAGACTCAGTGGCCCCATTGGGACTGTGTGGGAAGATTTAATTCCCTCTTCCTGAATCATGACACTTGCAACAGGCATGAAACAGGCAATTTGTGAAGCCTCCAAATAACAGCTTAACTTCTGGCCCTTGTACACAAACCAGATGATCTAACAGGGCAGAGAGGTGAGAAAGGTTCTACAGGGCTGCCTTGTCAACAGACTGAGAAATTTCAACATGGATACTGTTTCTACAAGCACCTATTCAGACAGTTGAGATACTATGGGAGCTCAGTCTCAAGGACAGAAAACACCCATGGCAGGAACTGGGGTCTCTGTGGAAGTCATGCAGTGAAAGTATCAAGCAATCACATCTCTCTACTCTGTTCCACCAGGCCTCTATCCACAGTCAAGCAGCGTCTGAAATGCTCCACACTTTTAGGGACATACCTTTAGAACAGTCTTGTTGTCGGATGAGGGGGTCCTTCCCGCCCACAAGGCAAATTTACAGGGGTCACCTTCGATGTGCTCTGTCACCCCCAGCTCTGATGTCTAACAGCAGACAGGCACACATATATATTTTAGGACCTTTGTGTCAACAGTTCAGAAATTGTCCTTGGACAATTCATATCAGAGATACTGTAGTTATTCCACTACTAATATAGCAGTAGTGGACATAAAATGTTACATTGTAAATTAAACTTTGCTGTTGCTAGAATTCCTTATCTATTCAACTGGAAATATAACAAAGACATTTTAAGACTTCAATGAGTTTTGACATTTTTTTTAACTTTCCACATAGTTTGTTGTACTATAGAAAACATGTAAAATCCTTCCCTGAATCAAATTAATTAAAGTTTAATTATATGTTTACGGAAAAATGTTTGGGAAGGACATACTGTATATCTGCTTAAAAATGTTTTTTGCCAAATCGAATTTGCTAAAATAAAATAGCATGCAACATAAAATGTAGAGACTCATTTTCCCTGGAGTCCCCATCGACAACATTCATGTGAGTAGAGCAGCTGGTCTCAGACAAACATGCGTTCTTTGATAACAAATACATTAAAACAGCAGCTCTGGTTCAGACTTGATTTCTGTGGCTCCATCTGTTCAGTATCTCACAGAATCTACCTTTCTCTCCCTCATATACTCAGTACTGTCACTCATGTTACAGCGATTTCCCCAATATCACTGTGTGCGTGTGCATATGGAAGCATGTGTGAGCACGCATTTGCAAGCATGTGTGGTCATGTGATTGTGCGCGTGTACATGCAAGCATGCCTTCAGGCCCCCTGATTGGAGAACAGAACACAGTGTGCCCTTGCAGTGAGCAAAGCAGAGGGAGCACAGCTCCTAATCAGAGCTCAATGCTTTCTGCAGTGCAGGTCAGGTTTAGATATCCCTACCTATAACCGACAGGCCATATTAATCAATCACCAATCTCTTTGTGCTGCAGGGCTAACGAAGCTTTGATTTTTCACTGTCCAGTATTTGCATTAGTTTCCTACATGTAACATGCATTATCATCACATATATTTCTGGTTGCCCAAATTATAAAATTTTTTGAATCGTGTGTGTATCACTACAAAATATGTAGAATACCAGAGAATAACAGTGATAATTAAAGTTCCCTTAAGCCTTTTGTCTCAGGTGGTTATGTTGCAGACTTTAATGACAAGGGTAAACTGAAGACCCACCCAAAAAAGGCACACCCAGGCTGCGTCCGAATACGACCCTGTCTACTATGTGCCCTGTCCCCTCACTTTGCAAGCAGTGTGCGAAAGAAATCCCGCAAAACTCTTTCCAAACTAGTGAGGAAGTAGTTTGTAATATTTATGTTTTTTTTTTAATTGAAAATGTCAATCAGTTAACATATGACGATTGTTACAAAGTGTAGATCATGAATGAAGATAGAATTAACAAAATTTAAAAAGAGTAATATGTAATATGAACCTATCTTGTACCATAGATACGCATACATACTCTATCTCTTTTACATTTATCTCTTTTACATTTACTTACTGAAATTGTCGGATGAGTGCACAGTTCTGCAGATGAGTGCGCTCCTGAATTCCCTCAACAAAACCCTGAAAATAAGGGGTTCATCCTAGTATTTTAAGTGCCCCTATTTGTGAGAAAAAGTCAGCCAATCAAAAGCTTTTTGCGGACTCAAATATGCGCCCTCAAAAGGGTGTAGGGGTCATATTCGGACACAGTCCCAGTGAAACAGAAGGCCACGCCCAGAAAAACAGAATTCCCTGCCCTACCAACAGCCTGTTCTTGTAGACATATTTGTTCCGTCCCGCGGAGTCTTTTATCTCCTTGCTGAAGACCAGCGATATCTCAAAGAGGAAGAGGTGGCGGTCCCGGCCTTTGCGGATCAGGGATTTGGGGTCCCAAACTTGGAAAGTGTCCTGAAGAATGAGTTCCCCCTGGACCTCGAGATTCTCATCAAATCCTATAGTACAAAGCCAGTAGAGAATGGTGAAATATGAGACGACCATTTATGCAATTTCAGAATTGTGTCAGATCTTCACATTCAACTACTTGCCCCTTCCAGCATGCTAATGCACCTCACCTTCCAGCATGCTGACATGCATGGCATCATTGGCTCGCTTGGGGACACTCAGCATCACCTCCAGCCCATCCTTAATCTCACCCTTCCCCTCCTCGCAGCATGTCAGGAGCTCCTGTCCAAATACCAAATACAAGCACAGCCACCGCCCAGTAAGCTCAGGAAGGCGACTAGAGATATGCATGTGCAATTATCTGACATTATACAACAGTTAGTTCTGATCACGCATTGTGATTGGCCGAGATGCATTCCACGAATGCTGATCTACAGTATAACATCACTCGGTTTTGATCAAACAAGCATTTGAACACTGATCCAAGCCATTTATTTCTGATCTTATGCTCAATAACTTGAATAATCATACAGGTGTTCTCATTCCTAGTCAGTTTAGTCAGTCACACATTCTGTTGCACTGCAAGGGTACAGTCAGCAGTGTACCATTGGAAACAGGGAGGAAAACACTGGAGGTTGAAATCCCACGTGAACCACGGCTGTAGTACAGTACTGTTGAGCATGATTGATCGATGTGCTTTAGTAAGTATCCTCTGTGCTGCATAATATATAAACTGCAGGCTATGTAAGATTTCCAAGATCATTACATAATCAACACAAATTATACGTTCTGTTGTTATTATATATTATTCAATGCATCTTTACTGAATAAAATATTTATTTCTCATATATGAATGTTAAAAAAACACAGCAGATTTTCCAGATATAAAGCCTTTATCATTATAAATGCACTGCTAATCATTAGTATAATGCAGAGAGTGAGACCACATTAGAATTGATTTCTAGCCATCGATTCCTTCTTCAAACAGGAAATTTGCATCCGAAAGCCATTCTGTACAATGAAGAACATGCCCTGAACAAGTGCCGTCATACAGGTCATTCTGAAACATGCCAGCAACAAAAACTACAGCGGGGCCTGGAGGAAGACTGTACAAACAAGCAGCCATAAATTTGAATACGCCAACATACAGGAATGGAAAGTGAATAGCACTGTAATATCTCAAAGTTGCCAGCTCATTGTGATACCCTGTACCTTAAGCAGGAGCTGGTATTTTGTGATCCTTTGCACCGGCTTGATCAGGTAGGAGGAGATGGAATTTGACAGGTTGTGTCTTTGCTGGATTTCCTGAAAACAGAATCCAAGATGTGGCTACGATTCAGAAAGATGTGCAAAACACGTTTCCACCACCAGCAATGTACTCTAAAGTGTGTCATGCTTAATCCAGTCCAGATGGGAGAGAATATAATAGGCACTAGCACTAACAGTAGCCCAGATCAGAATGGAAGCAACTCTGTGGCACCACCTACAGACCGCTTGAATTATTTGCATGTGCAATGCTGCAATGCATTTTTATCAGGAATCATTGTCCCCCACCCACAACAAAGTTGTGGGTGGGGGGGCATTAATTTGACCCCCGTACGTACGTACGTACTATGTGCGTCTGCCTGTCTGTGTGTCACACATGTATTTACCAGAGCCCACCACCTGAGGGGCGCTATTACAATTAATTTCCCCATAGCCAAGTACATTTTGCTTTGTACATAAAAAAACTATGCTTGATGTCTCCGCATATTGAATGACCGGATTACTCAGGAGACCGACTACTTTCTAAATCCACAGAGTTCAGAGCGTAACTACTTAGTGCAGATAGTCTATTTTGGCTCGCCTGCGAGACAGTTTTACGCAACTGAGACACGCGTTGCTCCTGCAGCCAAACTATTAGTGGAAAACCCAAACGCGGTATTTTAACTTTATTGGTAGACGATTCGCGACGATTTCTGGCCAATGCGTAGTTTCTAAGTGTCACTATCTTTCCGTAGCAAGTCCATTTAACAAGCACTCCCCACCCAGCCTATACCTACCCATGCGTGACATAGTGGGCAATAGCGTCTATGTTGGAGTTCATAAATATATGTATTCATCATATAATATTAGAATACCGTCATAGCAACCAGATAAACCCACCTTATGCAAATGCAGCGGTGCAAATCGCTGCTCAATCAATACCTACATAAACAAGTGGAATCATTCTCTAATCATACAATGCCATTCTACTATCAATATCTGCGATTAAATATGGAATTCATGTGCAATCCTACCATGGATTTAAGCGTAGATATGTCCCTTTCAAGATTCCGTGGTCATTTATTGTCTTGGACAATCCGTTTGAAGAATACACAGCGCATTGGAACACTATTATACAAACGAAACTAGCTCTGCGTAACACTTACTTCCTGATTGCCCAGTCGTGACGCTTTCAATTTTATTCTGGTTTGATCGACGATGGTTTTATCCAATAGAAGGCACGATAAACTTCCCCAAAAGTAAGTTACATGTGTACTTGAAAGCTTGGATTAACTATTTAAGGGCGAGCGTAACTGCAATACTTGTTATATCGCGACAATTTTACGCTGGCATGCGCAGATGACGCATTTGGTTTGACGCTATAAAACTGCGCGCACCGCCACCTTTGAAGTGACTAGTTTCCCCCCCGAAATCGATCAGAAGAGGACAGCAACAGAGAATCTTCTAATCCCTGTAGCATAGATTCTGTGGAAGAGGTGCCTATCAATATGGGGAAGATATCCTCCTCGACATGTAAGTATTACTGCTTGTAATATTTTGATTATATACATTCGTTTTTCCACTGCGTGCTATATTGTCGTTATGTTTGTATTTGCATCGGTCGTAATAGACCACTGTTAGCCTGCTAATAATGCTGAACATATGTGAAAACACACTTTTTCAGACTCCACCTTGAATAACTACATGTATAAGGTAAATTATATAGTACGTTCTTTCGGTTTATTTTTTATTTGGTTTAGCTATCTCATTGCTTAGAATGTATAGCTGACTGTATTCTGTTCAGTACTAGCGATAGCTTCTACGTTGCGAGAAAGTAGCGCTGTCTTGACTTTGCTTCGTAGATTGTGTCTATGACCTTCAATATGCACTTATTGTACGTCGCTTTGGATAAACGCGTCTGCCAAATAACTAATGTAATGTAATGCATTGATGCCATGTGTTCGTGCCGTTCGCGTAGTGGCTCGTGGTGGCCTGCTTTGTTAGAATTCATAGCATTCACAATGAAATAGAGTATTTTAGCGCTGTTCTGTTTGGTTGCTCAGTCGTACGTTATTTTTTATGCCTCGATTTGCCGTGAAGCTAGAACATTGGTAGTGTTTTCCGATATTATTTTATTGTATTGTAATTTCTTTGTGCATAATGTACTCTATGGGGTATTAGTATCTCCATGGGTGATGCTTTTCACTTAGGGAATGGAAAATATGTATTCAAATTTACTGTCCAGATGTGTGCAAGATGAATGTAAAAAAATAAAAATAAACAAGCAACAGTTGTGAAACACACTACAGAGTAATGCCATCCTAGAGCACGCAACAAAAAATAACATAATGTAGCATACAGAATAAAGTGTTTACTGAAGTACAAGAGTGAATGATTTCATATTTAGCTGTGTGTACCACAGTGTTATAATGCTTCTGCATTATGTAATTTGTTCCTATAACATGCTTGACCCTCCACCTCTGCCACTCCAGCAGTGCCCTCTACTGTTCAGAGTGAAGCCACTGCAGGACCAGATCCTTGGCGCATACTGAAGACCGTGCCATTGATGAGTGCATCTTGGCCATGAAGGCACGGCACAGGATGAAGCAGTATATGAAGGATAATGGTGAAAAAATGGCCCACTAGGCATCAAACACTGAACTGAAACTGTGCTATATCAATGTTTTCATCCATTAAGTTATCGTAAGGGATAATGTATATGCTTTATAAAGGACAAAAGGCTTTTTAATAATTTCTCGGAGAGGTTTTGGGTAGGTTATTGGACACCTAGATATCCACCCCCCTGTACTGATCCAAAATAATTCCCACATGAAAATGATAAAAAGGTGAGTTAAATTAGTCAAAACGGTTGATTTGCACTGCAATGTATGATTAGTTTAAGATTTACAGCTATTCACATTTTAGCCAATTTGGATAGGTTTGGAGACCCTGGGTACACCTGGCTACACTGCTTATATTTTGTGTCATAGAGCTTTAGTAGTTCTGTATATCACCCTGCGATTATTGAATGCTTGTGGACAAGGAGTTTATGATCCAGGAAATGTGTAGTTTTACCTGTTTCACTTATGTAGCTCTCAGTATTTTGAAGAAATATATATTGTTTAGAATTTTTAGCAAAGTTTTGCTTGCATTTCCGGCACTTTATTTTGACCTTAAATTATGAAAATAAACAAATCTAAGTTTGTACAAAAAATGGTACACCGGTTTTGTTTCATTTAAGCCATTTACCAAGTTTATGTGATGCTCACACCTGGAGTTATAAAGCCTTAAACAGAGTACCCCCATGATTTACCAAATATGCCATCTGCACTAAGGGGTTAAGGTGTTTAGTAGCTCTTTCATTGACCCATTAAGACCTATTGTTTTTTGCGCCACTAGATAGAGACATTGTACAGGTGAACACTTAGCCACAGGCTGAGATGTATAGAGTATGGCTAGCTAGTTACAGTCATTATATTTCACAGCATAGATCAGATAAGGAAGTGTTGCAGTGTGTGAATTGTGCCCAGCTGCGCCCAAGATGGACCATGCAATCCAATCAGCCAGTCTAATATTTCATTGCATAGTACGGCTACCTGCGACAGCAGAACACAATCAACACAGTAAAAACAGTAGCCTACAGAATTTTGCATTTAGTTTAACTTCCACCAATATTCAGTTCTTGATTTATAGGATGAAAGAGGAACAAGTGCTGTCTTTTCCAAGTCGGCCCATTATGTTCACCGAAATGCACAAATGACATGGAATCTGGATAATTTCAAACAGTAATAGCAGGGATGGTTAATGGTAATAGCCTCCTCAGTGGGAATATCGCAGTCTGCATTTAGCCGTGTCCTAACCGTAGTGCTATAGCTAATGCACTGCTAGTTGCTCGCATGCGACAACAACCAGTGTTCGAGGAGGAGAGGTGCTCACTCTTCAAACTGTCACGTTCTCTTCGTATTCAGAAGGAGTTGTCATAATGTTACTGGTTTTCAGGTAAGCTGTCACAAAGTAAATTGACATAAAATAGCTATTTTGTTAATTCTGTGACATTTAATACAGTAGCTGGCTAATAAGGCACGACCAGGTGTGCTATTAATAACGTTAACGTTTTACAGTAACGTTAGGCTACGTTAGCTAGCTAGCTAAGTTAGATACTTTTTATATTAGCTAGCTAATCAACCAAGTTTCTCTGTTCCTTGTTCTCTCTTTTCTGTGCTGGAGTTCTTTCAGGAGTAGTTATAATCGTTATAATTCACAATATAGATCAAATGTCAAAAACTGTAGGCTACATAATAACGACATGCACATGGGTGGGGGATGACAGGTTTACTAGATTGTAATGCAAGCTCAGACAACAATTATAATTAAGAAAATTAAATATCAGGTACACTGAGACTCACATCAAAGAAGCTCCCGGCATTCTCCAAGATTAGTTGGCTGGAATCTGGTTTATTTTTACAGTATGTCACATACATATGGAATTTATCCGCCTTGCAAAGAGAAAAGTGACGTGAGATTACTTGTTACAGGCATGTTATTCTTCTATATTCACAGACAGAGGTACCGTTTTAGTGCTTTATGTGAAATCTTAATTCATTTCTATTTGTGGATTACATTCTTCCATAATGAGTTCATCTCTGAAGTTTCCAATATCACAGTAAAACACCATTATACGGCATTCTACATCCTAACAGTGAAATGGAATTATGAGCCAGCAGAGGCAAGTCAGAAGGAAACTCAGGACATTACCCATGTGACAAAACAGTGACCCACATCTTCTGGTAGCTGTTCATAATTCACCAGTTCTTTAAGGAAAATGCTGCAATAACAAAAAGAATGTATGAAAAGAAATACCAGTTATACATATTACTTGTTATGAGCCATGCATATTAATATTTCATAATTGGCCAATCCCCAGAGATAATCAATACATCTATTACCATATTTCACACAAGTGTAAACTCTGAGCATCACCAGTGAGGTTTTTTTATGTACCTCTTCTAACACTATTTGACACAACTTACAGCCAATACACTGAGTCGCTCTTATGAGTATATCTGAAACAACAACTGCACAACAGACCAAAAAACACCTGTTAAAAGATTGATGAAATTCTTACTTGTTATGAAACTCAAAGATCTCCTGAATATTTCCAAATATGATATGCTCCTTGTTAGTAATTCCTGGCGGAACTTCCTCTACCCCACTGGTCATCTCCCACAGGTAGGTCTAGAGGGACACATTAAAGGAACATAGGTAAATAACTGTACGAGCATGTACGGCTTAACCTGAGTGTACTTGTGTGATAGCTAATTGTCTCAAGCCCTCTAGAGACTATTCAGACCTCATATCTCTGTACAATACATCAGTAACATTGTATTGTAGTATGCTGTGTTATACACTCTATTGCAATGCTGTTTAAAGGGGTTATTTGTAAGATTTTTTACATGCATGAATCACTTTCAAATTCCAAAAAGTTAAGACAGTATGTAAAATGCACATAAAAGCAAAAAGCAGTGATTTGTAAATTCTCTTTTACATATATTTAATTGGAAAATAAAATATATTTAATGTTTTACCTGATCAACTTTATAGATTTTTGTAAATGTATGCTAATTCTGAATTTGATATCTGCAACACGTTCCAAAAAAGTTGGGACAGAGGCAAAAAAAAGTCTGGGAAGTTCAAAAAACACCTGTTTGGAACATTCCACAGGTAAACACGTGATGCTATCATGACTGTGTATAAAATTATATCAAAAGACTCTTGATATCTTATTTTCAGGTACTCTCTGCCAAGCGATACTATAACCTCTGCATTTGAATGAATCTCTATGGGAATTGGGGGGTTGGTTAGGGTTAGGGAGTTACACCACACTAGCTAATTAAAACAGAAAAATTGAGCACTCAAACATCAGATACCGCTAGCTTGTTAGCTAGCTAGTTTAAGAGCAGCTCTGATTACATTTCTTGCTTGCTAGCGAGAATAATGCCCAGGCATGGCTGTCTCCTAGTTTTAACTAACGTTAGCAACAGAAGCTAAGCTAGTTTTTACTAGTAGTAGCGAGTAGGTTAGCAAACGAAAGCGTCTTTATTTCAATCCACCACTCAAACATTAGACAACATTAGCTTGGTAGCTAGTTTAAGAGAAGCTCTGATTTTAAAAAAAACATTTTGCTTGCTTGCTAGCAAGCTAGCGGGGATGCCCTAGACATGTCTGTCTCCTGGAGCACAGTTTTAACTAACGTTAGCGACCGAAGCTAGGAAGCTTTTTACTAGCGAGTAAGTTAGCAAACGAAAGTGTCTTAATTGCAATCCATCACTCAAACGTTTGCTTGGTAACGTTAACTAGTTTAAGAACAGCTCTTATAAAAACCTTTTGCTAATTTGCTAGCTAGTTAGCAAGCAACAGGGATGCCCCTAGACATGGCTGTCTCCAGGAGCACTGTTAGCTTGGTAACGTTAGCTAGTTTAAGAGCAGCTCTTATAAAAACCTTTTGCTTGTTTGCTAGTTAGCTAGCAAGCTAGCAGGTATACCCCTAGACATGGCTGTCTCCTGGAGCACTGTTAGCTTGGTAATGTTAGCTAGTTTAAGAGCAGCTCTTATAAAAACCTTTTGCTTGTTTGCTAGTTAGCTAGCAAGCTAGCAGGTATACCCCTAGACATGGCTGTCTCCTGGAGCACTGTTAGCTTGGTAATGTTAGCTAGTTTAAGAGCAGCTCTTATAAAAACCTTTTTCTAATTTGCTAGCTAGCTAGCAAGCTAACGGGTATGCCTATAGACATGGATGTCTCCTCGAGCACTGACAGAAACTTGGAAGCTAATTTCCTATCTTATGTCTGGGATATTTTATTTTGGAGATGGAGTAGCGAGAAACATTGATAGCTGTGTTGCTTCTGAACGCAGGAATTTTCAATGAAAATAAAAGCAGAACCAGAGATCGTATAGTAAGTTTTCTCTCTGTATGGGCTCTGGTTGAACCACAGTTCAGTGGGCAGAACCAGAGCAAACTAAGCTACAAGAAAAAAGTATTCACCCCTTCCGGTTTGCCTACCCGGAAATATGAGATAGGCCTATCGGGCAAAAACAAGAGTGAACATCGGCCGGGCATTCCAGCCATGAAGAGACCTGCGTTTGTTGTTAGGGATCAAAACCGACCCGAGCTGGCGTTCTTCTTATTGGACAGGTAACATTACTGCAAAGCATGTGAAATATATTGTGATGTTCCTGATGCTGACGTTAGCTTGGAATGTGTGAGATGTTGCTTACTTGATTGCTAAGCTGGCTAATTGACATCTAAGCTTATCACAAGCAAAATACTGTTTGAGTGGATAATGTTAGCTAGCCAAGTTCCATCGAAACCCAACTCCCAGCTGATCCACTCCCGTTGCGTGAGTGTGATACTTGGAAATAGCGCGCTACCAGCAGGCTGCTGGCTGCAGTTTACTTATGGCCACCGGTGTCAGTAATGAGAAAGATTTTCTGAACGTTACATATAGCCCCTTTAAGTATAAAACAATTATATAAAAATATAAAAATTAATGAAAAATAATTTTAAAAAAACACTTACCTCTAAACATTCATGCAAGTCCCTGACATAGGCCTTTTCGGTTTGCAGGAGTTCCGCCATTATATACCTTGACGTATACAAATATGTGAGAATGTCAGTACTCTGCAAAGTGGAGAATATTTCAGAAGTACAGAGTAATCCACAAATAATGTTGTACATTAAAGGACAACCCAAAAAAGATTATTACATTTATATTTAAAAATGATTACATTTATACTTTAAAATATCCATATACATGCATACTGTATTTGAAAATAAAACAAATAGCTCCCCTATTGTTTAGATCTTTTATTAATTCGGGAGACATCCTTCTCCAAAATTACTTCCAAGGTCATTATTTATCCATCTATTTGTACCACTATTCAGACTATAGAATGAGTAATAGGGATTTTGGTAGGGATACGTAACAAAAATAAAATTTGTTACTCTGTTGTATGCTACAAAGGAATGGACTTAAACACACTCTTTCTTCCTGGCTGACTTCCTCTTCTCCTCATTGACCTCATTGTTGGGGTCACGTAGTTTCACCTCACGGTCGGTCAGGCTCGCTGGGATTATGTCCAGCTCCAGGTCTTTATTATCCTATGAAAAAAGACACAGGATATTTGTGACACGCTGTTCTGCTCTGTGTGTGTGTGTGTGTATGTCTCTGTCTAAGTGTGTCTATATGTGCGTCTGAGTGTGTGCTTAATCCTTTTGGTGCAGGCTGCCTTCTCAGATAGCCCAGGAGCATGCTACCCTGCAGAGCATTACTGTAATTGGGTGCAGAAGAAGTGTATTTGGGGTCCTGTTTGTGTGCTGTACTGACAGAATCCGGCTGCAGGGAAGGTGACCGCTATTCCTGTCCAGCCATGGCCAAGCAGCAATGTGGGCCAGACTGTTTATGAGCATTTTGCAAGTGGAAGGTCACATGGACCCACTTTATCTTAAATCACAAAGACAATTGCCTTAATTCTTCTGAAATGGCATGATAAAAAGATACCCTTGCTATCCTAAACAACAATAATCGTCATCACATCCACCATCATAAATATCGCCTGCATCTTCTTCAGGATTATCATAAAAATTACCATCATAGTAATGTCATAGTTTCTTTCTGCCTTAAGACTGAAGCATTTCCTGTTGTAAAACTTAAGTGTTTCCCTTTTCCTGTCTGCAGTGAACCTAAAGCATTTCCTGTGGTAAAACTGCAGTTGAAATTGAGCTCCTTAGGATTTGGGTTAAACAAGTCAATCATATGACATATGACTATGAATGTGTGTATGAGTTAAAGTTAAAGAGATACTAGTGTGCTGTTCTATCGCCTGACATTGTGCAGCAGATGGCTCACCTCAGAGCTGATCCCCAATGACTGTTCCAGGCTGGCACGGTACTTCCCTATGCGAAGGGAGAAGTCCCGGTAGCGCTTGTCCACTGTGGTTACCCACTTCTTCAGCTCGGTGACGTGGACATGTCCCTTCTCCACAAAGCTGTCCGCCAGCTGGATGAGCAACTTCACCTTCTCCTGAGTTTGCTGAAGCCCAGAAAATGCATTTGTTGTCCGTGTGTTCAACATCTAATCAGTTACATCTGTGAGTAACAAACCCACTCAAATAATCATCTTAATGCAAACCCATTACCTTTGGGTGTTGAGTAAAGTTCTGATACGATCATGGGTCACATTAAAAAAATAACTGGACCAAGCTCAACTGAAATTCAGGACTGGCTCACATTCAGCATGGCAGCGCCTGAAGCCTACTGCTGTGCCGTACCTTGGCAGAAACTCTGAACTCTCCATACTCCTTCAGTAGTTCCTGAGTTCTCTCTTGCGTTTCCCCAGGGGAGGTGTGTGTGGAGAGGAAGTATTCTCCTCTTTCCTGGATCCAGTCTAAGGCCTACAGAAAGAGCCAACAGAGTAAAAAGGAAGTGGAAGTGGTTTAAGCTACATCTCAATCAAAAAGGGGGAGCGATCCAAAATGGGCTATTTCAGCACCGGCAGAGATTTCATCAAGAGGTTGTGAGAATGTCATGTTTAGCATGTAGAGGAAACGGAGCATTTTGTCTGAGAACGTTGAAGGTTGTTGTGCTTTACCACCTGTGGAGGAGTGTTTGGATTAAATTTGGAAGCATGTTGTAACAATACAACTGCAACCATCCTCCAGATCCAATAAATACACATGTTTGTATTAATGAAAATATACAGATAACCGAATTAAAGATAACTATACCTTGTCTTTACAAAAATATTGTAAGATGTGTCCGGTTGTGGAACATTCCTATCTTCTGTTACATGGTGTTCATTAATACAAAGATAGTTTTACTAGATGTGGACCCTGTGTACACCCAGCCAATTACGCTCAGGCACCACAATAAAGCCGCCTTCTCAGCACTGCTCTCAATCGCTAAGAGAGATCAAACTGCTTGGCGTTGTGCTACAATACTACAACTGACCCACCTGCTTGGCATTGCGCTCAAACACCACATACTGCTGGCACTGGTCCAGCCGCCGCTTCTTCATGGTCCAGAAGTGTAGCACTCTGTTCTCCCTCTGCAGCAGCTCCTGGAGAATGGCTGAGAGCAGCAGAGAGATTAGTTGCACATACATACTCTTACACAGTCACACATCTCTATACATATTCTCACACGCACGCATGCGCATGCGCACACACACACACACACACACACACACACACACACACACACACACACACACACACACACCTCTGTACATAGTCTAACATAGTACATAGTTCTGGGGAAAAGTGGCCCTTGCTAATTTATTGTATTTTTTGGCACACATTTGAATGAAAAGGATATTTGATCATCACGTAAGTTCTAGTATAGATAAAATATGATGTGATAGAGCAAATGATGCAAAAAGTTATAACTTTTCCATTATCTCCTCAACAAGAACCCATCAGACATTTAATATCTCTGTGAGAACAAGTAAGTGCCCCCTAGCTATGGTAACCTCCTTCAGCAGAAATGACTAACTGAACGATTCCTGTTAGTGCTGATCAGTCTCTTACATTGCCTAGACCACCCTTGTCTTACATAATTGTTTCAGCTCTGGCTTTCTTGCATGCAGAGCTCATATCAGGCCCTTTCAATGCATCTCAACAGACTTTCAGCTGTGTAACATATTCTGTTCCACAATACTCTGGTAAAGTGTGGAACACGTGGTGCACTCATTTACTCACTCAATCTCCAGGTCATGAAACATCAAAGCAGCCCTAAACCATCAGCATCCTGCTATCATGTTTCATGTTGTAAAGGGGCACGCACACAGAGGGGTTCGTGCATGCAAATTTTCCTATTGAGCTCAATAGAAAAATTTGCATGTAGGAACCCCACTTCTGATGGAGTCAGGAGTCCTGACCTTTGACCTGCTGCTCCGGTCCACGGGTGTGGCCTGTGGCTCCAGGCATGCTGACATTGTTTCGGTGGATGTACTTCAGAAAGACCTCCGCGTTCCTCCTGGCCAGGGTGCAGGCCTGGCACAAATAGATATACAATGTAACACAAAGCCACAGAGACTGGCAACACCCTGGGGAATTGTGGGTAAGCAGAGCTTCTAACTGGGGCCTGACCCCATCACAGCATTTATATACATATCCCATAAAACCTCACACTTGACATGTACAAACCCTCACACAGGCCATGACCATATCAAACAGAACAGATCACTTATATTATACTACACACATCAACTGAACTGTATTATACTCCTTGATTGTTGTCATTGCAAATGATGTCTGGTGAAAATTTGTTTCACTGCCAGAAGCATTTGTGGATATGCTGGATTTACCCTGCACTTTTGTCAAATTTTTGTGAGAATAACCATGTGAATTCCCTGACCACACATTGCATTAATGTACTCTATAGTGCAGCCTTATTAATGTATAGCCCAGCACTGCAGCACCTCAGTGTGGGGTACTGGGCTCTGTATTACTGTTGTTTTAAATTGAGGGTTCAGCTCGTACAGATGTAGGCCAAGGCTGCGGAGAAGAGGGAAAATGTAAGGGAACACTGTAGCTGCAGGCCACAGCAATGAATCCCTGGACTACACATGCTAAATAAACCTGCCGCATAAATCTATTGTTACCCACAAGGCCATTGTGCACTTGGACCATTGCACAATGTACCATGATAAAAATGCCTGAGACTAGTCGGTAAACTTTAACTGGAAAGGCTGAGCGTGAAGTCATTTCTCATTTGGCACAATATCAAGGTATGTAAGGAATGCAAGGGACTGTGTAACTACAGTGTTTCCCCCAGGATGTCTTCATAGGCAGGGTGGTGAGATGGTGTGACCCCAGACCAAGGGTGGGGGTATTGTTGGGGTGTGTAATGCGACTCCCATTTCCCTACGTTTAATTTTTCCACTCTGTGTGTAGAGTAGGCACCTCAATAAAACTTTCTGCCCTGCCTCCATTCACTGCCTGCTTGTTGCTTACACAAGTGGCAGAACATCCCTGCACAAATTGTATTATGTAAAGTGAAAATTACATAAATCTCATTTGGCTTCATCAATACGAGTGCTTCAAAATATCATAGAGACATCAAAGAATACAAGAGACCAGAAAATCAAGAAAAAGGACACGAGAAGGGATAAGACAGGATAAAATAGTACAGTTTAACATTATGTTTAAAAAACTGGCTAAAATAGTGTTGTTAAAACGCTGCTCTGTTATTGGGATATTTAGGAGTTTCGTTTTCTAACGAAGGTCGCAAACTTTTGTTATGACTTAGTCACTCTCCTAGGATTATATCTTTGTCGGTGGCAAGCTCCTCTTATTAGCTAAAGATGACATTATCATTTAGCTAGGTTAAATATTCGCTTTACTGAGGTAACGTAACCTAAACAAATCTACTCTTCTGCGCATGGCCACGCAACCAATCATAGTGAAATTAGCGCAAATCAAAAACAAGTATTTAATTTGTTACTAACCGAGGACAGTCCACAAACTCCGCAAATCTATAGAATCATTGATAATCTCTGAAGAAGGGTCACAAAATGGTGCACTTACGCAAACAAATTTTCGATTGATTTTTAAATGACAGTAAATTAGTTTTCAAACAATGACATTGTCACTATATATTTTTAGGTGGGGTGGCAAACTATGTAGGCAGGGCGAACCTAATGTATTGAAGGGGAAACACTAAATTAATCAGCAATAAAGAGATGATTAGGTGCTTACATACAGTCAGAGTTAAGATGTCACTGCTTTCTTTAGGTGTTCAGCTTTAGCTGGCTATTTAAAGCAGCCTAAGCTACTGCACTTTATGTGATAGAGAAGATATTTTCAGACATTTTCAACCTTATGTCCTCCAAGGTTGTTCAAGGGCACTTTGAGGACACACCTTCAGGAAGGCCTCTTTCTGCTCCAGGTGTTTGCTGATGAGCGGGATGACATGGTCTGTCTCGGCGCAGGCCCCCAACTTATCGTGGCCCCCACACCAGTCCTCATCCCTCCTGTACTCCTGTTCCAGACTCTCCAGAACACTGCACACCTACAGGAATGAAGTGTATACTTCAACTGTGTGACCTGCAGTTCTACAGTACAGTACAGCACATCTGTAAGGACAAAGTGTATACTTCGACTTTGTGACCTGAAGACGTAATCACAGTTGTTTGTAAGTTTCTGATAATAAAAAAACCATACGGGTTTGTTTATTTTTGAAGAAGATATCTGTGTCTTTAGGTAGGGTGGGAGGTCCAATATGGGTCAACTTTGAGGGCCCCTGTCTCCTGAATGGTTGGTCATTCTGGATAATTAAACCACATTCTATCACTCTCTCATACAAGTTAACATGTACAAAAAAATTGGTTCAAATATAAAAGGGTGAGGTCAGAAAGTGATTGATTTCTGACAGAATGGCGTCAGAATATCAGGAGAGAGCAATACTGAGCAACAATATTTGTATACAAAGCACTCCTGAATAAGTTCCCATTTTATCTTACATCATACCCGTTCTCAAGTATGTATTGTTCGTGAAATTCCTAATTTTCTGAACTAGGAAAATCAGCCTTTGGGTTTATGCGTCAAAAAAAAGAATGTCTTACAGAGTATTTTTATAAGATTTGTATTCAATTGAGTGCACTTGTTTAAATATAAATTTTTGTAAGAAATTATGTCTTTTATATGTGTAAATGATAACTGTTTTTACTGCTTCTTTGTATTCAGGGCACCATTGTAAACGATCAGCCTGATTAAATAAAGGTTCAATTTATTAAAATGCAAAAAGATCAGTTGTTCAAATCTTGCCACTAATACAGAATTCCCCCAGGGGGCACTGCAAACACCGCCGAGACTCACCTGCTCCGATGTCTTGTAGAAGGCCACCGAGGCATTTACCAGCTTGAGTCGGTCCTCCATCTTCAGCATGAGCTGTTGCCAGTGCAGCGCCACTTTCTCTGCGCAGCCACGTATGGCGTCGGGGTCATAGTGACCCGCTTGCAGCATAGCCTCCGCTTTCTGCTGGACCTGCAGTGCACTCTGGTGCGTCTTCTGCAGGGAGTTGGCATGGAACAGGGACTGGCAGACAAGGGCAGGACATGTACGTAGTTAGCATGACGTCCATCCTTTACAAACCTCACAGTTTCCCCCTGCAATAACTGGCTGTGATTAATTCACTAAGACCTTTGTTTTAACGAAGACCTGAAGCCTGTGGATCTTGAGCGGATGCTATTTTTTAGGTTATGCGCAGATCACAGTTACATCCTCTGTACAAGTACATATTTTTCAAATATGATATTTTCATATGAAACTATTTAGTTTGATTTTCACAACTACAACTGATAAATAAACCTCAACATTTGCACATGAATAATAAAATGAAAGTTTTGCACTAAAGTACCCAGGGGCTTCTGTGATGAATAACAAAAGTGCCGTGCTCAACAAGATTACATTATGAATTGACTTATGTTGGAGATTCCACAGTGACCCTCAGGGGAATATTTAGCATATTTAGAAGTCACCATATTATTTTGCATATATCTTCACACTTTTTGTGGTTTACTCTCATAATCACTTTCTTCAGAATGACCCATACGCTTCTCCTAGCTTCATAACAATACCAGATACACCAAACGTGCAGCACAGATTTTTTTTTTTTTTTAAATGAACAAAGTTAATAACATACTATTTTATGGTGATTTAATCTCCTGGGATTGAGAAACTACTGTTCTATTTCTCTGCAAAATTCAATTGTTGTGATTAATAACAGCATTCCAGAAGAAATCATGTGAGCTAGGCAATAATCATTCTTGTGTCCACACATCTCCATTCACGTGGGGGAGGATAAATGTGATGTACACTCATCAGTCCATTTATGTCACTTTTTGTTCCTCATAGAATACAATACTATGATATAACCTTCTTAAAATTGCCACACAACCTGTTTTCTGTGACATATGCCTTGCTAACGGTTGTACAAAGAGATCTAACCACTACCATAGCAATAAGAATGTTGGCTGTCTTCACATTCACATGAAGAATGAGGAAGAACAGGGCTCCATTACATGAGAAAAAAGGAATTTTAGCCTTTCATCTCCCTGACATAGCTCTAAAGGCAAAAAAACAAATGTTGAAAAAACCTTTGCTTTACAGTTCAATTCAGACATAAATAAAAATAACAAACATATATTGGTTAAATATATAGGTATGTATATATAAATGTATACTCGCCTTTTGTTTGAGTAGTACATGACTATATTTCCTTCCTGTGCTTTAACAATATCGCTTTAATTTGTAAACAAATCCAGATGCAACATTACACATGGGGCACATTATTTCTAAGGAATTTTATAATTAGTGATAAATCACAATGTTTTACCACTTGGAAACTGTATAACATATAAGTATTATAGAAATATACAAATTCTTTAAATTCATCTGGGTGGAGGGAAATAGTTCTTTTGATAATTTCGGTTTCATGCAATAAAAGGATTCAATAAAATCAAATAAGTAGGTTCCATGGGACTGATGAATGCCTTGCAGAACACCATGTGGTTTCTTTGGAGATGAATGGCAACAATGTACTGCTATGACAGAGTGCCAAAAACCTCCACTCTAAATAACAGCTTATTCTATGTACTTGGTACGCAGGAGGCAAAACAGGATGCTCTTTGCTGCCGACATAAGTTCAATCTGCTCTTCCAATAAGTCCCATAATGTGTACATGCATGCTGAAGCAATTAGCCTCGTCAGTCCTGTTTGGCTGCTCACCTCGATGGCCAGCTGGAACTGCTCATGCTCCCTCTGCAGTTGCTCTGCCTCCGACAGCGAACTGGCATTCACCACGCTGGCGTTGAGCATCGACTCCCCATTCCGGATCCATGCCAGAACCTGGGTACATCACCATTCACAAAAAAAAAAACTAATTCATAAAAATCTCTCTGTGACATCACACATTATTGACCGTCGTAATGTTTTACAAGAGTTAAATCTTGTCATGTGATACAGTTGACAGTAAAACATCTCCAGGTCCAAAGCAGTCAATCTCATCGAGTGCATTAGTGTACATAATGTGTTAAGACCAACAGTGACCACAGAAAAGGATGCTATCTGAAACTAGTAACAGTGCAACCACAAGTGTTAGAATTATCAACTATCCATCCATCTATCCATCCATCCATTATCTAACCCACTTATTCCTAGCCAGGCTTGCGGGGGGCTGGAGCCTATCCCAGCATGCATTGGGCGAGAGGCAGGAATCCACCCAGGACAGGTCACCAATCTACCACAGGGCACACACACCAGTCACACACACTCATACCTATGGGATATTTAGAGTCTTCAATTAGCCTAACCTGCATGTCTTTGGACTGTGGGAGGAAACCGGAGTACCTGGAGGAAGCCCACGCGGACACGGGGAGAACAAGAATCATCAACTACCACTTACAAATTCAGCTATCCTATTAATCATAGCCAGTTACTATAGCATGCGTTAAACAATGTGTAACAATATGGCAGAAGTTATTTTGAGACATAGAGTCTGGGTTAATGGAACCAATATTCAATCAGAACTGAAGAGGTAGGTCTTCAGTCTGTACTGGGAGAATGGCAGTGATATTGACTGACCAATTCCACCACCGGGGAGTGAGAACAAACAGGAGTGTAACCAGGAAGCACAAGCATGCAGGACAGTAGCACATTTGCACAATGTCCAACAGCCAAACGATATCCCATCTCTGTCTGCCACTAGAGCCAACTGTGCACTGTCCCACCAGTATCAGTCGCCACTTGTACTGACCGTTTCAATACAAGACAGTGAAGACCATCCACACACTGGAACAGTGCCTTAACAGGACGAGCCACTCAGCAGCACTTGGACTTTTCTTCTGTATGTGCAATCCTTAAAAATTCTCAGCCTCTCTGTGCTTCTTTTCAAACTTCATTCATTTACCCGTTTTCCATGGAGACCGTCCACGTTCTGATTCAGGACGTTGGATAAAGTAACGACTGTGGAGTGCGTTTATTGGAAGGTGCTAACCACCTGCAAGCATCCCATCTCACGTTATGCTTCAAAGAAAGTCCAATAAACACATTTTTCTTCAAACATAATTTCACTCAGGTCAGTGGTGACATCATTTTGGCTCTTTGCTCTGCGCCAAATTAATGAATCCTGAATAATGTGAGCTGTGAGACACACTAAACTTAATAGGAGACAGATCAGCCAGCATCGCTTAAGGAAATACATGGAAACATGCTGATATTACTCCCATGACAAAACTAAACGGCGGACTAGCAATGGCTGCTAGAAACAAGCATGTAATTTCAAAAAATGTTGAATAAACATGAACTGACAACCTTACAAACAGAATAAGGGAAAACACACAGGGCTCTTTCACACACAATCTTAGGAGTCAAATACAGAACAAATCACTTTCATAACCACAGAAACCAACACGCAGCACAGAATGCTTTTACATATAACTACAGCAATCAATTTCTCCAGAAATCAAGAGGAAAAAACACAGGGCCGGATTTACTAAGGACACAGTCGCAGCGCAAAACTATAACCTATATTGCGACTCTTTTGCGGTCGCAGATACCGCCACATTAACAACCGATACACCATCACTGGTCCTAATTACGCAATCAAAGACATCAAACGCCCCCTTTCACAATTTTTGTGGTAGGAGACACCTATAAATATGCGGTCGGAGACATCCATAAAAATGCACTAATAAATGGATACGGAGAAACCATGCAGGCACAAGTCGCGATATAACCACAAGAAAAATAAAACTTTAATTTACGAGGTACAGAACGCTGTATTACAGCATATACAATAATAACGGTGAGGAAAATTTTTTGGAATGACACAACGTACAAAATGTATTTATGAAGAGTAGAGGATGCAAAGAAAAGATGGTGTGATTTTAGAAAAACATTCCTACAACATAATGCAGGAAAATGACACAGGTGGTGGTACAACTAAAGAAAGAATAGCCTATCAACACCGATAGAACAAAAGGTGGAAGGTATGCAAAATGAGCAAGTCGTGAGAGGGGGAGGAATAGACACGGGTGAACTTGTGATGCAAGAAAACCACAAAATGCCGGAAGGTAACTGTATTCACATTTCATTATACTGTATGCCCTACTGAACACATATAGGCACAACAATTGTTTAAATTCAGAACTGCGTTTTTATACTAACTGCTAGGTGATGACTTCAATAGAAGTCTTGTGTCCTTTCAGTAGAACAAATATGTCATATTAGCCTATATCTGAAAGTGAGAAGTGATTCGTAGAAACATGTGTGAAATATGTTTTAAATCCTATCTCCTTTTGAGTGCTCATGCATCCTGTGTGTGCAGCTATAGGCTATATCAGCACAGACAAATTACGCCTGCTCATGCAAAGAGGAGAGTTGCTATTAATGCCTGTTTTAGTAAATCAAACGGCAATTTACATAATCTCCACCCTGTATTAGTGCTTTCACTCCAGGTATACATATGCATGAACGCATTTAACTATGCATCAAAAGGAAAGTTGCAGAGTGACCCCTGCAAATGACATCCTAATAGCGACCGTTTAGTAAATCAGATGAAGACTTTTAGCGACTGCTTTTGCGCCGGAAAAGCAGTCGCAATCCTGTAGTGAATCCGGCCCACAGTGTTGCTGATAGAATAATAATCCTTATGGCTGTGTCCTTATGGCTGAATAAATGATCTTTCATTATTAATTTAATATTTAAAAAACTATTTATATTTGTTTAATTTATATTTCAGTGAATTACAATGGAAAATCTTGAAAATGAATCAATGACTGAATCAATTAATCAACCTTCGTAACATCATGAGGTCATGATAAACTATTGATCTTTGTATTAGCTACCGACATCAACAGCAGGAGATTATTCTATATTTCCTATCTTGTGGAATGGCTGGACTGTCACATGTTTTATTGAAACTGTATGTCTGCCACAGTTTGGATCCATGGTGTAGTGGACAGGGACAGAGAACAGGACGTGAACTGATAACACAATCAGTCCCCTTTCAGTACATAAATGTCATTTTTGGATGTAAACTTCCAAGCTTCAAAGAAAGAAACACACCCACACAATTCACATCTTCATGCGTTCATGCTTTCGGGAAGAGCCATTACACACTAGTGACTGAATCATATTACAAAGAAGACAATGTTCAACATTGTTTTACACTTTACATTTTCCAGAGAGAATTTAACAATTCAGATACGTAGAGAAATATGCTTTTTTATATCCTTTGTAACCACAAAATTGAAAACAGATTTTCCGGCTCTTATCTATGTCACAATCTAGAAAACGTATAATAGTCATGAAATTGGCTCTAGTATGTGCATATGCTATCACATTGTGTAGATAACAGGTCTGGTATGTGCATGTATGTATGCATGCATCTTTTCCGCACAATGCTTGTGTACCTGAGGCAGTCTGGTTTCTGGACTTAATCTTGTTAAAGTTAATCTCATTATAGCAACAGGGCTTCAGGGGTTTATGTCATAAGGGTATTACCAAACATCTGTGTCTGAACCCGCTAATGAAGTTGCATTACCTCTCGATGAAAACATCCAGAAAAGTAATACATGGTTTTTTTGTATTTTACGAGAATTTCAGCAAATGTTTCTGAACTCTAAGCTGGTGCTACAGAGCACAAAGTAGAAGAAATGTTACAAATAATTGCAGAAGCTAAAAAGGTCCATAAACCAGATGCACACTAACAGGAGGGGAAACTAACCAGATGCACACTAACAGGAGGGAAACTAACCAGATGTACACTAACAGGAGGGGAAACTAACCAGATGTACACTAACATGAGGGGAAATAACCAGATGTACACTAACAGGAGGGGAAACTAACCAGATGTACACTAACAGAAGGGAAAATAACCAGGTGTACACTAACAGGAGGGGAAACTAACCAGATGCACACTGACAGGAGAAAAAACTAACAAGATATAAACTAACAGGAGGAAAAACTAACCAGATGCACACTAACAGGAGGGAAACTAACCAGATGTACAATAACAGGAGGGGAAACTGACCAGATGTACACTAACAGGAGGAAAAACTAACCAGATGCACACTAACAGGAGGGAAACTAACCAGATGCACACTAACAGGAGGGAAACTAACCAGATGTACAATAACAGGAGGCGAAACTGACCAGACGTACACGAACAGGAGGAAAAACTAACCAGATGTACACTAACATGAGGAAAAACTAACCAGATATACATTAACAGGAGAGAAAACTAACCAGATGTACACTAACAGGAGGAAAAACTAACCAGATGCACACTAACAGGAGGGAAACTAACCAGATGTACAATAATAGGAGGAAAAACTAACCAGATGTACACTAACAAGAGGGAAAACTAACCAGATGTACAATAACAGGAGGGAAAACTAACCAGATGTACACTAACAGGAGGGGAAACTAACCAGATGTACACTAACAGGAGGGGAAACTAACCAGATGTACAATAACAGTGTAATGGGTTTTTATGTGGCGGATATTCAAATGTGAAGGTGTGGGAATCAGAACAAGTCAGCTCACATCAGTGAGGACCAATAAAGGGGAGAAACTCAATAAAAGAAAAGAAAGAAAAAACAGGAAACTAATTACTTGTGGCTAAACAGCCAAAACAAAATCAACCCACCAAAACAGGGCGAACTCGAGAACGAGTGTAATACAAACTAAATCTCCCAAGCTCAATACTGGAGCCAGAACAGAAAATCTAGCAGAGAAAAGAACACCTTCGGCTACATACGCTCAGGGCCGGAAGAGTGTAAAACCAAAACAAACGAACAAAGAAAAACTGTCTCCGTGAGAACAGCAACGGACAAAATAAATAGCGCAGGACGCTTACAGGAGGAAATAATACCTATACCTGAAAATAGCTAAATAGCAAGTCCCTCGTGAACATAAACAGCGTTTAATATCATGAGGTCGCTAGTACCTGGCTATACCTGGGTTAGGGTTAGGGTTAGGGTTAATACAATGTTGAATGACAAACGAGCACCGGGGAAGCGGAAGTGGGGAACCCCGCAGGTAGAAGCACAGGTGAAAATAATAATGAGGAACGCAAACCCCGGAGCGGAACGTGGAAAAAATCTGATTGATTCACAATCGGAAAACCAGGATGAGAACCGCAAAAGAAAATAAAATAAAAAGCCACGAACCATGACAAACAGGAGGGGTGTACCAGATGTATAGATGTACCAGATGTACAATAACAGGAGGGAAAACTAACCAGATGCACACTAACAGGAGGGGAAACTAACAGTTTTGAGTGAGAGGTGAGTGTGCAATACCTGCTTGACCTCGGCCTGCAGGTGGCGCAGTTGTGAGTGAGAGGTGAGTGTGCAGTACCTGTTTGACCTCGGCCTGCAGGTGGCGCAGTTGCAGGCTCTGCTCCAGGTGTTTCTGGGTCTGCTCTGCGCTCAGGTCCAGCTCGTGCTGCTTTTCATGAAGGAATTCCAGCAGCTCCTGCACCTGAGCGGCCAGATCCACCTCCTTATCCCCCGTCAGCTCAATGCCTGAAATCAAAACGTGCATCCAGTACACACGCATGCATGCGCACACACACACACACACACACACAAAATAAGACAGTGTTTGATTAATGCGGCAAAAATCTGAGATTCTGACAGAATCAGAAAAGGTTACATTACAGAAGAAGTTGAGTATGAATGTACTGTTTATTCCTTCCACAGTACATTGAGATTGAGACGGCAACTCCTTTAACCAAAGCATATCAGGGAATGGGATATACCAAGCACACACACTACAAGAAAAACAAGTCAGGAAAGCACTGAATAAAGGGCATTATCTATGCTCATGTAAATAAATTTTTTGGAAAAATACAGTCAAGAAACAAATTGAGGATGACAGTGTGTTTCTCATCCAGGAAAAAGTTCTTACACCTTTTCTACAATAGGTGGTGCTACATTATATATAATGAACAGTCAGCAGATTGATGTGGGCAGTTGAGAAAGAGTGCCTCTGCAAGCTTGGTTAGGTTTTGGTTACCTTAGTTACCTTATCTTGCTGCACGTAAACCATTATTACCAAGATTATTTGTTATGGGTTATTAAATTTTTTTTATTAAAAGCTTGCTTTTGTCATAGAAACTTCTTCACAAGCTCATTTATAAGTAAAGACTAAAGATATACAATGCCCACCAGAATTATTGGGAACCCTGGATATTATGATAAAAACAAAAAGGCTATCAATTATTTTTTTATCGTTTATCAGCATGAAACATTTTAATTTAGGTGAAATTCAAGGAAAAAGTTCCTCATAAAAAATTTACATTTTCTCAAAAAAAACAAAAACAAGTAATAATTGCACACCACAAGTAATAATTGGCAAAACTAGAAATAATTACAAATAAAACCTAATTTAAGTATATTCCCATTCATATTGTATTTTTGTTAAGCACACCTGTCTTTAGGAACTATTATGTGGTCACTCTCACCTTTCACTGGGGTATAAATATGAGGTGACACACAGGCCAAAACCCCTAAGTCATCCATCAACATGGGGAAGCGCAAAAAAACACAAATTAAATGAGAAAAAAGGATGCATAAATCAGCCAATGGCTATAGAAAATAAATATCTTAATTTCTTAAACTACCTATTTCCACCATTAGGGCAATAACTAAGAAGTTTAAAGAAACTGGAATGAACCTTCTTGGAAGAAGATGCAAGTGCAGTTTGATGGTTTGCGAGGCAAATATTTCTCCAAGAATAAGTTTGAGAATTGCAGAACACTGCACGAAAAGCTGCTTTCTTCGGGGCAGATACTACACTACAGTGCATAAATCCAAAAACGGACTGTATCTGGCCATTTGCGGATGCGTGTCTGTCGTCGGAAACGGAGATATTCTTGTCCAGAAAATCGCCATAAATTACCAGGCATGGCCATCCGTGTCTCCTAATAGGCAATATCCGAGTCCAGAAATCCCCGATCACAGATGAGGCCTGGGTGTGTGCAAATATACGCGTCGACATGGGATACTACCACTCATGACTGACACAAGGCAAATTTCGCTGAAATTTTATTTTAATGGGTCGGATATCTTCCAGAAACTCGTCTTTTCATGCAGTGGAAATTGGTTGCATCCTGGGGTCACCAAGTCCACAAATAGACACTACCTCTATGCCAACAAGCTATTTAGAAGGCTTTCCAGAAGAAAGCCTCTGCTGTCATCATACCACAAATGTAAGCACCTGTAGTTTGCTAAGTGTTACCAAACTTCAGATGGCAACCGGGTGCTATGGTCAGAATAGATGTAAATTGAGCTTTTTGGCAATAAATATCAAAGGTGGGTTTGGTGAAATAAGAAGCATAGTTATGCAGAAAAGAGCCTTATTCCCACTGTGGAGTATGGTGGTGGATCTGTGATGTTGTGGTGCTGTTTTTCCTCCAAGAGCCCTGGGAACCTTTAGGATACATGACATCATGGACTTGGCAAAGTACTAAATACAGGGATGCCGACAATTGTGACACATATATCTTTTTCAAAATAAAAATGATTTTGCATTCCTCTGATCAACGGTAGCACAATTAGACTATAGAGGTCTACGTTTCTCATTTTTCTGAGCATAGAAGACATTTGATAAACAACAAACTGAATTTAATCCTGTACTTTTTGCTCATATTAATTGAGGTTGCCAATAACTCAGGTGGCACTCGCGGAAAAATATCAACGGCCCAGGATGAATGTTCAATGTTCACAGTTCACAGAAGGTTCACAGTATCTGGCCCAACCATTGCTGGGATGTTGCCGGCTGCAGGCTCTGTGGTGGCCCCGCCCCAGAGTGTGAGCGGGGCGTTCAGAGGCTTCCCTCTGAAGGTAAAAATATCCCCTCGTGAGTCACACTTAGGCACTGTGTAAGTGAGGGGGAAAGAGTTTCCTTAACCTATTTCCTGAATTCTCTACAGTGGGGTTGCTTCACAACTGACCATGCAAGGCCAGGCCCAAAAATTCTCCTCACAGCCAAACTCTCATCCAGCAAGTTCAAACAGTGACATCTACGCTACCTGTGCAAAGTGCAATCTCCACCCATTGGCCCAGGAATGTATGGCCCATGTCAATCAATGGAGAAACTGAGCCAATAAGAGAAAAGTGTTCCGCATGAGGAGAGCCGTGCTGTCAGACTCCGGCGGGCTCACCTGATGCCTGCACCTCCATGATGTACTGGTGCAGGTCCTGCCCTTGTTGGATGACCTCAAAGGTCATGTTGGTCATGGCCAGCTTACGCTCCGCGTGCCGCTGGAGCCGCTGCTCAGCAACCGGCAGGTCCTCCGTGCCAAAATCGCTGGCCTGCCGCACCAGGTCCTCATTCCAGGCATCCAGCTCCGCTGTCACCTGCGGCAACCGACAGTTACTGTACGTAATGCTCACTATAAAGTCTGGACATCCGCTATGCTAAGAAAAAGGCCATTTGTGAACTAGTGGCGGGGGTGCTGGTAAGGCACCCTCCACCCCTCACCCGTTTGACAATTCCTCAGGAGTTCCGTTTTTTGCGGGTTTTGCACTATGTCGGACCCCACACTTCGGAAATTATTCCGGTGCCCTTGAGTGGTGGCTATATCCATCAATAGCTACAAATGTACCACATCCATTGAGATTTCACATATGTACAGTAGATTACAGATCTGTGAAAAAGGTTATCAGTGTTTCATGCGACCTTCCAGCCATAAGAAAAAAAAACACAACTGTAAAAATGACAGCTAATACTGTCGTGGCACACGAGTGTAGCACATCCCTGAAGAGTCCCATTTTCACTTTTCAGGAAGCATAATTTTTTAAAGATTTTATTTATCTATACGACACTCGCCAAGAGGAAATTGGATCATTTTCACCAGTAATAATATGGACTGATAATATTTCATAACTGACACAAATACTAGACTGTCTTCACCCATAAGTGCACTCATTATTAATGATAGAAAATGCATTATTAATGGTAGAACATTAAAGCACATTTCTAATAAGATGTGAACATTATTGCACAGAACAAGGTGCGACTGAGATCATACATGTTTCTGGACAAGTCACTGAATATTACTGGATAATTGATTCTGCATAATAGGGATCTTTTGCCACAGCTCCATTAACATAGGTCATTTTCATCCTCTCATCCCCTTTTATATCCAACATCAATTAAATAAAATGACCATTACACACACAGACACGTAAAGCGTGGGTCTCCTCACCTCCATGGTGTACTGTTCAAAGATCCGGAGCTGCAAGAAGATGTCCAGCTTGATCCTGCGCTCATGGAACAGTTCTTCCATCTGTCCCTGTGCTTCGTCTAGCTGCTGGAGTACGCTCTCGATGTGCGTGACTGAGCTGCTGTGTGGCAGTTTGTTACTGGACATTGCAGAGTCCCTGTAGCAATGGATCACACAATGCACACGATATGAGATGATTATGAATTATGCAATCGCAACCAGGACTTAGAATTTGAACTTTGCCATGCAGTCACAGTCAGGACTTACAATGGGAGTTGTGGTGTGCAGTTAGTGAAGCTCTTAAGTAGGAGTTGTCATGTGCAGTTAGTGAGGATCTTAGATAGGAGTTGTGATGTGCAGTTAGTGAGGATCTTAAATAGGAGTTGTGATGTGCAGTTAGTGAAGCTCTTAAGTAGGAGTTGTGGTGTGCAGTCAGTGAGGATCTTAAATAGGAGTTGTGATGTGCAGTCAGTGAGGATCTTAAATAGGAGTTGTGATGTGCAGTCAGTGAGGATCTTAGATAGGGAGTTGTGATGTGCAGTCAGTGAGGATCTTAGATAGGAGTTGTGGTGTGCAGTTAGTGAGGATCTTAAATAGGAGTTGTGATGTGCAGTCAGTGAGGATCTTAAATAGGAGTTGTGATCTTGCTGCCATCTTTTTACAGCAACATGAAGAGACACAGGGAAGGGAGTGCAGTTCTCTACCATAATCTCGTCGCATAATGGAATGTGTTTCTCATTTGCTGAGACACACCTCTGACATTAAAAGTAATTAATTTAAGAGTTAATCATTCAACAGGGTGAGGTATAACTGCACAACAATGGTCTAACAAGTTAGCAAGCCATATGCACACATAAACACTGCAGTAATTGTGGGCAGTAAAATATGTAACAGTACATACAGTCTCTATTTGGCTCAATATAAACACTGCTTAAGTTGATTTAATACTGTTAGGGGTCGATTTACTAAAGGTTTACATGAGAAAAACCATGTGTAAAACTGTAATACCTGCAAAAAATCGTCAGACGTGATCAAATAACGAGGTGCAAAGAGGACTGCATGTGTTAAAATGGAAAGATGCATGTTTTTTTCATTTTTGCGGGTTAGCCTGAATAAATATGCAAAAATGGGTGCCCCTATGTTATTTCACAAAATAGTGAGAGAAGGTCATGCAAATAGATTACTTTGGCACGTGTAATGTGATTGACTAAGCCTGAAAGCAATTTTGGGAAAGGTAATCGCATGTGCATTTCAGCACAAATGGGAAGCAGGTATTAAAAGACACGCAATCGATAAGATGGCGGCTACCATTGTAGCAAAACACGTAGGCAACAAACGTGTTTGGAATATCCATAACTGAATGTTCTGAATGATTGCGTGACAATGGGGGCTAATTAATTGGCCCATTCTAGCTAACGCTCAAAATACACAAAAAGAGAATCATGAACAGTAAGAATACATGCATTTTAAATCATGAAGCAAATTGTGTTACAGAATCGAAGTGTAACTAGTATTTGAATCAAACAAGCAATAAAACGTCTATAACAAACAGTGAATAACAAAGTAAATAAAAACTTAATCAAAATAAACCCCATTATCAGATGGAAAAGTGATTTTATGTGACACTAAAGGTACAAGTGGTATAGGATAAGAATAGCTACGATCATTTCAATCCTGACAACCATCTTACTCCTGGCAGAAACTAAGAGAGATCCAGTGAAACAGTTCGTAGTAGACCGCCAGCTTGTTTAGTGTAACGGTAGCCAATACATTGCAAACAAGCAAATGCTTTCATTTAAACTGCGCCTGGAGTCATTTATATAATGCCTCTTTGTTGATCACAATGATAACACTTGCAAAATAACACCCATTATTTAGGATCTTAGTAAATCTGCCCCTTGGAGTCATCTGACACTAGGAATTTTGATGTGTGAGTAAGTAAGTAAACTTTATTTATATAGCACTTATCACAGAGACAACTCACAAAGTGCTTTACAGTGCATAAAATAATACAGTCACAAATATTGACTATCACAAATATTGACACAGGCTAATTCTGCTTTGGGACAACAATAAGGGAACTATACTCAATATCACGCTGAGACCTATTCCTTGTGTACAGAAAAATGGGAGTCACTTCAGTTGGGATATAGCACATGTAAACAGATGTGAATCACCTCAGCTGCTGGATCAAGTCTTCACCCTCTTTGATGACATTAAGCGTGGCCTCCAAAGTTGCGGTCTGTTGTTGCTGGAACTGTTTAATGAGCTCCTGCACGGAATCCACAGAGTCTGAACACACCTCCTCCATCAGCTCCTTCTGAAGATCTTCCATCCAGGTCCACAGCTGCAAAAAAAAAAAAGCACATTACCAGTCTTACTGAATGTTACTTTACATCATTTTGTGTGGCGCAAAAGGAATACGGTTTAGCTTTGAGGTCTGCAACAAAGGAACTTTTGCCAACGTAGGCTGGGTGGCCCAACAAGGGATCTGTAAATAAAATGACTAGCAGCTGTGCATGTTCAGTGTCTAATAATTTGTGCATTTTTACCCACCCAGGCCAACTAAAACACTACTTGCCATTACCAATGTGCACATATGAAGGTTGAATATATGAGGCAGACAAGCAGCCACACAAGACTGCTGTGCTGTGTGGAATTTAAGTGAGAGATAACATCTGCCAAATTGTACAATATACATGGTTGTTAAATTAATTTGTGCAGCAGAACCTCTAAAATATGAAAGCATTGACAATTAAGGACATTCCAAACTTAAATAATCCTACTGTAACTGTGAAGGATGTCAGAAATATACACATTTAAAAGAATTAGAATCCTTTAATGAGAATGGTTAGTTACATTACTGTTAACAGGCTACGCTCATTTTGTTGCCATAATCTTTTGCTTAAATTCACTATATTTAAACCAGCTGTAATCGGGATCTTATTAGACCTGCTTTTGTACATCTGCTTTCAGAACACACATCTCGCTGTTTGTTGTTAATATGGTGTGGAGTTAATTTTTAGCACCTAGTCTTTAGATATGTAACAGGATTACACACCGGCATGCTCAAATGTGCACATAAAACAGATTACAGAAATTTTATTTGAACCATTGCAGGTCTTCTTCAGGCAAATTCCATTCCACCCTGCTTGCTGAGGATTCTGCAATGGTCAAAATGTGTTTCCTCTACTCTGTGTCAGGTACCTTGGGTGCTACTAAAACGCTGTACTGTTCTCTTTATAATATAAACGGCTCATAGAAATGTCTTCCTTTGCATATATACAGGTCACTCTTTGACACTTTAATTTCCCAACTTGCTTTTCTTTAGTACAAGGTGCTAGGATATGTACAATTTTACTAGTATTTAGACTTTTTTTGCATTAGAGCTTGATTATCAGGCATAATTGGGCATTAACACACTGACAATTAAAGAAAAAAAGCTTATATGATTTTTTTCATTTTTACATCTGGCCAGAATGAATCCGAGCCCCCCACCACACCCACAGGTAATGTATTCTTGTTAAACCAGCCTCGTTTGCAGCAGCACTCTTGCATCATTAATATCTCGTCAAAAAATGACTACAATTGAGACGTGCCTTTATTTGCCAATGCCCTGAATCACTGCTAGTTTGACAATTGTGCCTTGACTGTGGAAATGGGGCCCTCACAGTCATCAGTCAATATGATCTCAAACAATCGCCTTCAGGCTAAAGATGAGGGCACAACAACTACAACACTTTGTCCCTCAAATTTGATTCAATAGTGCCGCAACAGATTAGTGACCATTATTCATCTTCATTTGTGCAGTGTCGCTAGCGTCAACACATTTAGGATTCCTTTCCATTTGAAATATGCCTGCCATTTCACACAACTGAACTGTATGCATCTAAATTAAACCTGAAATCCTCAAAAATGTTAGTTGGTTCATGGGCTCGTAGTATGTAGCCTAACAAAACTCCGGTGTTCGCTTGTCATCTTACGTTTAAAAACGTAACTATTCCTACTCTGAATTTGACATGCATATGAAAGCAAATACATTTTAGAGTAAAATCAGATGAAACCCAGTAGCCTATATTAGCTTGTAGCCATGAAAGCAGAGGATGTTTGTGCGACTGGTGACAAGCTGGCAAACGTTAGCCAAACGATGCAGAAGTCCAGTGCTAGTTTGTCATCTTACGTTTAAAAACTTAAAAACTATATGTTTACTCTGAGTTTGGCATTAAGACAGAGATCATGAAAGCCAAGACCTTTTTTCTAGTAAAATCACGCGAAACCCAGTACATTAGCTAGCTTGTAACCACGTAAGCAGCTGATGTTTGGTAGTGACAATCTGGCTAATTAGCTTCCAAACTCCAGTGCTAGCTTGTCATCTTATGTTTAAAAGCTTCAAAACTGTATTTGTACTCTGAGTTTGGCATAAAGACATACAAATCATGAAAGCCTAGATGTTTTTTCCAGCAAAATCAGGTGAATAACGTTAGCTTGTAGGCGCGAAAGCAGCCGATGTTTGGTGACAAGCTTGCTAACTTCCAAACAATGTGAAACTCCGGTGCTACTGTGTCCTCTTACTTTTAAAATCTTTAAACTAACATATTTTTATTCCGAAAGTGGCATTAAGAAATAGCTACAGATTATGAAAGCCAATACATTTTCCGAGTGCGGGAGAGAATGTTCCCACGAACCATTAGCTAGCGTAGCCTATTCACCGGTGAAAATGTATTCACTTTATTGTTGAGTGGTATGAGCACTGAAATTAGCAGGAAAATTGGGCAGACTTAGCATTCGGCAAGTAGCTAGAGGTATAACTAGCGACATAGCGTCTGCTAAATGAATGTAATGTAATGTAATGTAAATCTGACCAATTACCCAATAATGTCAGTTATTTGATGTGCTAGCCACTGAGGCACACAACAACATTTATTGTAGACTGACTGCCATTTGTTTTGATGACACCGGAAATGTAACTACCTGGTTACTGAAACCGGCAGAAGTGGCAACCCGAAAATTTGAAAAGGGCCTAATAGTGTTCCATTATGCATACTTGTGTTCTACGTACTTGCATTCTAGATAGTACACACACTTGACAGTATGCAAGAGCGCAAGTATGCTTAAATTTTGGAGCCCACTTGATGATGTAGTCAGCAGAATAGCCTATCTTTGACCTTACACAAAAAAACAATAGAATTACCTCCACAAATTACCTTACTCGATAACCTAGCTACGGTACAGTTAGCACCATTAGTCCTAAGCATTTGAAATTAACTACAAATGTTATGGTGCATGGCATTATATACAATAAATATTGTTTAGCTAAATTGTGCGCTTTCATTGTTTACAACATTACTGCCATGGTGAAACTAGCTACTTTGTAAACCATATGAGGCAATCGTTTTATCTGTTACGGACAGCCCTACTTAGTGGCGGAATCAGGCCAGATCATCTCATACCAGCAGTAAAACGGAATAGCAAGATGCCTTAAATATAATGCAGACATATTATACTTTAGGATACTGCTTTGGTCATGCTGTCAATAACTGTCACAAGCTCAGCTTCTGTTAACGGCACAGTTTCCGGGAAGATTTGTGCTTATTTCACTCGTTTTTCGACTCCCCTGCAGAACCCCCTTCACATAAACATGTCAAGCTACGCAATATGCTATGAACGGCATGCGCTTCTCTTTTGCTTAATTTCTCCAATTAAATTTAAAACGATAATACTGTGGCTTGTGATACGAGCATACTCAGCATAGCTGTATGAACTATGAATTGTCGGCTAATTGTTTTTATTGATTGAGGTGGACCATAAAATAAAGAGGTAAAAAGCAGGCAGAAGGTGGGATATTCAAGTGTCACGATTCGAAGCGGCAGCATAGTATGATATTAAATAATAGCATATTATTAAGAGATGTGATTAAGACACCGTAGGCTAATTTTGTTGAGTGTCAGACCTTGCACTTCGCTTTGTGACAAAGATATTCCACCCTCTGCCTGCCGGTGAAAAAGATGTGTTCAACATCGGTACTCTTTACATTATGGTCGACCACAATCAATAGAGCAATCTATAATTCATGGTTCATAGCTTGTACCACAATCCACAGTATTATTGTTTATGTTTTAAGAAGAGAAATTAAGCAAAAAAAAGGCACAGGGCGTTCATCTGCAGGGGAGTCGAAAAACGGCACACCCGTAGCATATAGTTAGGCTACTGCAGCAATTTTGGTTGCGGTGTTTTACATTTTAACTGAGCAAAACTCTCTCTCACAAGACAGTTTTGGCATGCTGTATTACACTATTTTTCTACAGTCTATGGTTGCGCAATGATCTCTGGGAACTAAAACCCCATGCAAGTGTGCATCGATGCACACTTGAAGTTTTGGGTCTTGTCAAGTCCACATCTGGGGATTTTAGAATATACTTGATTTTTGCATACTTGCGGTTCGGGAACGCACTAACAAAATGGCGCTATACGCACTAACATGAGTGTAAGTATGCATAATGGAACACAGCCCCCATGTTGCTAAAGACATGATTCTTCCAAATAAAACATGAATTCCATACATTGCTCATCAATTATTCTATTCCAAAAGCATTATGCCACACAGAGAAGGTCAAGGCCGTGTCCGAATCAGCACTCTTCCACACTATTGAGTAGCCTTGGTGAGTAGATAGGACGAGAAAGTCGTTGAGTAGGATTTTTTTTTTCAAATTACAGTATACTTGAAACACCCAGATGACACACTTACTTCCGGGGTTTCGCTGAGTACATTCGGGAGCACACTTTTCAAGAAGTACACAAACATTTTGGTCGTATAAATATGACGTGAAGCTTGGTTTAAAAAAAATGAGGTGCAGCTTCGCTGACGTTTTCCTTCAAATACAACAAAAACAACACGTGACATGGCAGCGGAAAGGTGGGACGCAGGGTTGCCATACCTTGCCAGAGACTTTCCAGACAAGTGGTGACTAGCCCAAAATACATTTTTAACTGAAACCAACGTATTTTAAATAGAAATCCTCATATTTTTACTTTTCTAAATAAGAGCATGCTTTGCCACTTTTCATTTTTACCCATGATTGCATGTTGAAAGTATCCAACCTGGTCTTAGAGCCCATTCCTATCTATTCTACGAAATTCCAGTACCCGAAAATTTGTACATATCCTATGAATCAGCGATTCCGCGCCACGTGACTTTACGATTTTCTCCGATGAATTACGAGATAAAACGGAGATCCACCATATTTATAAAGCGAATGGTTAAGCTGCCGGTATTGTACTTATAGTTTATGCTTATTGTTATAGTACATTCATAAAATACCTTTCTTATTTCGTAATTGCATTTTAATGCAATATGATGTATAATTATCAAGCTTCTTCGTCTCTGCTTTATCTGTGTGGGTTGCTATTTATAGGTTATGTTTTTACTCGCTGACGTTAGCTAGGTCTGTTCAGATCAGTGCATACTGCATAGGCTGCAATATGATTATTAATGGATTTAGCTTGTGAGCTAGCCATCAGAGCATGTCGTTTTCAGTTATTTTGAAATGTCTAACATGAGAAAACCGAGCAGATCTGTAATAGAAACAACCGCATCTCACCATTAACTTCTGTAACAAACTGCGATTCCCATGATTCTGTGCGCTGTCTGTGTGTATTGCCAGAGACGTGACGTGTTCAACTCAGATTTGGCTTCATGCGCCAATGAGCAGCTCCCATAGGCATCCATGGAACCGGTAAGAGGAAATTGCCTCCAGTTCTTATTTATCTCGATGGTTGAACTTCATTCATAAAACCGAGGTTTCCCATATGCAAAAGGTCTGTAAAAATCATATATGATCATACTTGCAAAGTTTTATAAAAAGAATGTTGATTAGTCGCCTATTATATTATATATTTCTATACAATTCGTATACAATCTCTCAATGTTTTTTTATTATTATAAGGAGTACCATGTATTAGACTCAGATTTAACATAGCCTATAAATAGCAACCCACACCCAAGCAGAGACAAAGAAGCTTCATAATTATACATCGTAATGCATTAAAATGCAATTACGAAATAAGAAAGGTATTTTATGAATGTACTATAACAATAAGTATAAACTATAAAGTACAATACCGGCAGCTTAACCATTCACTTTATAAATATGGTGGATCTCCGTTTTATCTCGTAATTCATCGGAGAAAATCGTAAAGTCACGTGGCGTGGAATCGCTGATTCGTAGGATATGTACTAATTTTCGGGTACTGGAATTTCGTAAAATAGATACGAATGGGCTGCGAGACCAGGTTGAAGTATCCCAATTTAGCTGTAAAACCGCGGACATAGCAACACTGGTGGGACGTTTTATGGCCTGCTTACGACACTTCCACAGTACGTTTGGAAAATAGTATGGCGGATATTTTTCGCGGACTGCTAAACAGTGCACATTAAACAGCACACTTCTAGGGCTCTGATTCGGACACAACCCTAGTCTGGCTCTCTCTTGATAAATTCCACATTTCACACAGTGACACAGCCTCCCTAACAATTCCTAATAGCTCAGATTTTATACATGTAAAGTATAACGGCACACAATACTCCATCTCCAAAAGCTTTAAATTAAGTCTCATCCCTTAATTAGCGGAGTTGTTAATTATGCAGTTCAAAACATTTACAGTCTTTATTTGGAGAGAAGGGGTGTGGAACACTAAAGCCAGTCCATTTAGTATCCATAGCAACACAAAATCAGCACTTCCATCCTTTAAAATTCACTGTCATAGCTATGCAATTCAGCATATGGTGAGTAATCATTGTGAATAAAATGACTCCAAGTATTGCCACAGCAGATATAAAATGAAATGGCTGTGTAATCAATGACACTGATGCGACACGTATATATAATGGGTCCTTTCAAATACCTATTTATTTCCATTGCTCACATACTGGAAGGAACATCACCACAATAATCATACAGAAAACCACTGGAAGCTCTTCAAATAGGACGCCCCCAATGGAAACATTCATGTTGATCGTAGAATCAAAAATACCTTGTTTACACAGATAAAATTCCTGCAAATTCAGCGAATTGCTGCAATGTTTAACACGCATAAAGAGTGCCATTCCCTTGTCCGTGGTTTCCATGGTAACTGCTCCTGTGTCTGATCTGAGCATGCTCTGGATTACAAATGTCACAGTGTAAGAGTTCTGCCTGCGATTCCTTCCATTATATGGTTATTATTGTCCATGTTCAGATAGAACAGGTTATCCAGAATTACAAATGTGAATGTCTTAAACTGAACTGAAACATAAGAGATTAGCAAAAAATAAAACAATATAAGAGATCACTGCAACCTCATTAACATTCACAACATTTGTCTTAGATTTTCTATCCCCACTACAGTGCATCTCTGACCTATTTTACAGCACCAATACAGTTAGGAGAAATGTATACATATCCATACAACTGTTAAATCTTGTAATCTTATTTTCTGTGACCTAGTCTATTGGATTAACTGGATTACATGTTGTAAATACTTCTCATCTTGGTTGTGAAAGGTGACTAGGAAAGGTTTATGGTGCTTGTTTGGCATGTACTTTACATTAATTGTAGATGGGGAAACATTTTGACCATTGACCTTATTGATCATTTTACACCATTACATACATGTATGTGAATTGTCTATGTGTCATCCATTCTCTAATTAAAGTTGTTTTGCAGTACTGTCCATGTAACAAGCATTTAATTGTGTACGTGTGAAAATAATTAAGATTCTCTAAACTGAGCTAGAGATGTTAAGTAAATCTAAAAAACTGAAAATCACATTGCTTTTGTGTCACTGCTGGTCAACAGCGGTGTGAGAAAATGTAAACAGATTGGCAGGGTGTGCATATGGCATGGGCTTACATTAAGGGGTCGATTTACTGAAAGTGTGTACATACAAAATCACATGTAATACAGTTACCACCCTCAAAAAATAGTCAGAGGTGATCAACTAATGAGGTGCAAAGAGGACTGCGTGTGCTAAAATTGAAAGATACATGGATTTTTTGCGGGTTAGTGAAAGATAGTCATGCAAATAGATTACTCTAGCACATGTAATGTTTATATAACAAAACTGTTATACTATAGAAATAAAAATGTAGAAATTAATTTGGTTGTGTCATTCTTTATTTCAAGGAAATAGTTTTGCAACACATGGTTGCACAGTCTTTCTGTTAAAAGTAATTATTTGAAATATGCAAGGCGACAACCCTGTTCAGCGGAAGTAAACTTGCCGGCCCGGGTCTTGGTGTGAATGGGGACAACCCGGGACCATAGTGCGGTGTGAATGGGTCAAATACGGGTCGAACCCGTGTTCAATATCCCGTGTCATTCCCAGGTATTGTGTGTGAAAGGGGTATAACAAAGCAAATAAAAACTTTATCAAATTAAAATCCATCATCAGATGAAAATGTGATTTTATGTGACACTAACAGTGCAAGTAGTGCAATTAAGTATAGTTACAATCATTTCAGTCCTGACAAACATCTGTAACTCGTCTGTAACAAAAAGAGTCCATCCAGTGAAACCGGTCATAGTAAACCACCAGCTTGTTCAGTGTAACAGTAGCCTATACCTACACTGCAAATAAATACCATAAAAAACAGCAGTAATGTTGCCAATGAAAAACTACTTAATGAAGGGGGAATACCATATGAATCCTGTTATTTAACTGTATAAATGCTGTTCATTTAGGTGATGAGTTATTGCTGTTATTCTACATGACTTTGACAGTGTTTTGACGAAGAAGAAAAAAACAGTGAAATCAAGTCAGTGTGAAAAAACTGTATTTTTAAAAATGTAAAAAGTTTTCAAAACACAGCAATAACTCATCCCCTAAATGAACAGCAGTAACTCATTATTCAAGGGTCATCCCCTAAAATAACAGGATTTATAATTTTTTCACCATTTTCTTATTTCTTTACAGTGTAACCATTCCAAACGTGCAAAATCTGTCCTTTAAATACGACTGTTTGCGGCTGGAGTGATTCACATAATGACTCTTAGTTGATAACCTCCAAAGTGTGAAATGATAACATGTGCAAATACTTTGGCTGCGCATGCAAAATAACCCCCCTAAAGTCGACCCCTAAGTGTACTTTGAGACTTGGCAATGAGGGGAATCGCCCTCGTTAAACGGTGTTAGCTCATGTTGTTATCCTGACAGTGCAAGTGACAGAGATATCAGCCTCCCTCTCATTGGGACATGTGGAGGAGCCAGGACACTGAAGGGTTTGGCTTGTTTCACTTAATTAGCACCAACTCCCTGCTGTGTATGCATATCAGAACTTATATATTGCCCTATAAAAGGTTTTCCTCATTTTTTTTGTCTTTAATTTGGATTTCCTGACTATCATCGAAGACATACAGCATATAGCCCCTTGCCATTGATGTCTATGACGTTAAACTGGAAAACTGATAAATTGAGCATGGAGCTGCAGCTGTGTAAACATGGAAGAGGGGGGGGGGGCTCACATTCAGAGTTGTATCTTTTGAAAGCATGATCGTAATTCATAGTTCCAGCAAGTCAGGGAGCTCTGCTACAGCTTTTAAAAACAATTGAATGACCGTGATGCAACAAATAATGGCTGCAAATTAATCATCGTAATGTTGTCTTTGACACTGTGGGACTGATAGCTATTGCTTTTTTGAGGCCTTTTTTTCAGCACCTCATAACACACATGCAACCCTTCTAATTAAACTTAAACTTTTTCAAACTTGAAACTTCATATTTTCATTATTTGCCAGATTCTCTGTTAATTACAATATTCTTAATTACTGAATGATTATGTGATTCCATCTGCATTCTCAACATCACAGAAACCATAGAGACCTACTAAAAAATACAGTATAGTATAGCGTCGTACAGTAGTGTTGAATCACACTCCGATATTAATGTTTTCTATCTATTAATAATACAAATAACAATACCATGAATATTTTGTATGCCTACATGAAATTCAGACGATGCATCTTGATATTACATTTTACAGTGTACAAAAACTTGATTTATCTACTTGGGTATAAATTAACATTGCTCATATTGAATAATAGCCTGTCATATCTCAGATGGAAATGTTGCATGTAGCTGAAATGCATGTATACTAAGGTAGAAACTGTGATTAGAATTTTTCTTTGAAAGGATTCTGTGGGGAACCAGAAATATCATACCAGAGATGTTACCAAAAACCCACATTCATCCGAGAACACAGCTGGCTTTTTTCCATTTAATCTCATTTGGAGGAAAAAGGTAAAAAAGCAGTTTTTACAAATGATAATAATCCATAACTCCATGCGCATGAACATTATGTTGTCTGGAAATTCTCAACCACTACGATTAATGTAATCTCCTGATGTGAGCCAGGGCTTACTGTCCGTATTAAAAAAATGCAGTGAGCTTGGCACTAACCTCCTTCCATAACCAGGCCAGCATTTTTATGCATTTTGGAGTAGTGCACTCTTAAAATCACATTACAATTCCTTAATGTGGATCAATGTGACAAGCTCAGAAACTGCATCTCCATTACTCCACTGAAGGGAACAAATGAATGGGGGAAACCATTCCAATCCACCTCAGATAACTTTGAAACACAGCAGAAACAAACTGTCTCACTCCACCTCAGAAACAAACTGTCTCACTCCACCTCAGAAACAAACCGTCTCACTCCACCTCAGAAACAAACCGCCTCACTCCACCTCAGAAACAAACCGTCTCACTCCACCTCAGAAACAAACCGTCTCACTCCACCTCAGAAACAAACCGCCTCACTCCACCTCAGAAACAAACCGCCTCACTCCACCTCAGAAACAAACGACCTCACTCCACCTCAGAAACAAACGACCTCACTCCACCTCAGAAACAAACCGCCTCACTCCACCTCAGAAACAAACCGCCTCACTCCACCTCAGAAACAAACCGCCTCACTCCACCTCAGAAACAAACCGCCTCACTCCATCTCAGAAACAAACCGCCTCACTCCACCTCAGAAACAAACCGTCTCACTCCACCTCAGACACAAACCATCTCACTCCACCTCCACCACAGAACATCACCACTCCACCTCATCCACAAATTTTTTTTCACTCCACTTTTCATAAGATATTCTTTGGGGCTCATTTTTTTTCAAACAAACAATTTTTTTTCCTCTCTTTTCCCCCCCCCCCCGTGCGTGAACACTGTACTACACACAATTGCACATGGAAAACAGGCTGACGCGTATGCACCCCTGCACTCTCCAGGCGAGTCCCACTACCGCAGTACACATTGCAGTATAGCCATTACTGGTCATAGGAGAAGTGCATCATTGACTGACAATGCTGCAGACCTGCATCATAGTCTGCAAATTACACTATGGCCCAGGCCCAAGCCTGCAAATGTATAGGCTCATGCCCATGTTTGTGGCTCCCACCATCACCAACTAAACTGTTTGGGAACACTTCAAATACTTTTAAACAAGTTCAAAACAATTTCAAGCTCCAAAGTTCTAATTGGATGTGCACAAATGACACTCCAGATAACGTTTGAAGACCAGCCCCAGGTGTTATTATCAATTGCATTTCAGAGACCACCGTAACCGTGCCATGTACGTCTGTGAAGTGCTCTTAGCATCCATGTACAGTTAGGTCCGTAAGTATTTGGACAGTGACACAATTTTTGTTGATTTGGCTCTGTACTCCAGCACATTGCATTTTAAATGGAATAGTGACTATGAGGTTAAAGTGCAGACTTTCAGCTTTAACTTGAAGGTTTTTATGTCCATATTGGGTGAATGGTGTAGCAATTGTAGCCATTTTTATACATAATCCCCCCTATTTTAGGAGACCAAAAGTAATTGGGCAAATGACTCCTGACTCATTTTTCCTTAGAGTTCAATAGGAAAATAAGTCAGGAGAAACAACGCTTAAAGTGATCCATCCATGTCTACTGCATATCTGGCCATGTCTACTGCATATTTAGCCAACCATGTGTTCCATACTATTCCCGTATAATGTACGGTTTAATCTAGTCCCACCCCCCAATTCCCATAGAGATCCATTCAAATGCAGAGAGATTACAGTATCGCTTGTAAGAGTACCTGAAAATAAGATATCAAGAGTCTTTTGATGTTGTTGGGTCACAAACATTAGGAAGTCATGATATGCAATCAAATATGAAATATTATAACTTTATTCAAGTTTATGTTAATTTGTACAATTATTTTTGGTCCCCTAAAATGGGGGGAACTATGTATAAAAATTGCTACAATTGCTACACTGTTGACCTGATATGAACTAAAAATCCTCAAATTAAAGCTGAAAGTCTGCACTTTAACCTCATGGTTACTGTTCCATTTAAAATCCAATGTGTTGGAGTACACAGCCAAAACAACTAAAATTGTGTCACTATCCAAATACTTATGGACCTAACTGTATTTCCCTGTACAGCATGAATCATCACATCTGGCAGGGATCAAAGCCCGCTAACCAGAGTGAAGAATCACAGCATAACACAGTAATCTCGGTGTAATCCTCTTTGAACAACTGCATTGCAGTCGGTAGTGCCAATTCAGCTCACAGACGGACAGCTGATGCGAAACAATCCATAAGACCTTGCTCCAAAGGCCAATCCAAACATCAGCTGACCCGGAGATGAGAAAGAGGGACTTATCAGTGTCCTGCCTTGACTGGAAGCCTCAACACACTCTCTCCCCCTGACACAGGACGCTAATATCGGAGGGACTTACCTCTTTGGCATGGGTGTGAAAGGAGACGGACATATCCAGCAGCAGCTTCCTCTGCTCAACCCTGCGAACAAAGTCCTGGATCCGCACCTCCAGGTGCCGGGCCGCCTTGTAGATCTCTTCCGGGTCGCACTCCCCAGTCTGGGCCAGCTGCTCTGCCGCCTCCAGGAGCTTATCGGCGTTGGTGTACGTGTTCTGATCCAACCCGAACAAAGGGAAGAGAGAGCCTGGTCATCGCATGCCGCATCACTGTCCAACCATTCTCGCTTTCCCTGTTCCAGCACAGGATCTGTTTCACAAACATTTCTGTTAAACCCTTGAGAGGAATGCCAGCAGACACCAGCAGAAGAGCCACCCGCACAAGAGCAACTGCCCAAATCCAGGAGAGCTAAACTCAGCACTTACACAAATGAATGGCTTGCAAGGCAATACCAATAATAGACATGAGTGGTTTGCAGGATAATCTCAACAGTGATAGAAACTAATGATTTGAAAGGTAGCCTCAACACTGGGTGAGTTTACATGCACACTAATACTCCGACCTTAAAGTTGTTTCACAATGTTGCGATACGAAATGCGGCACGGATTTGCGTAATAATTTGCACATTTTCCCATGTGAATCATACCGACTGAGTGCGGTGAGACAATTTTTAATTGCAGTGTTCCAATTTAGTACCAAAAGACAAAAGTAGTGCAAGTAGCAGTGACGATGACGTCATCTTTAATAAGTGGCCAAAATATCATGTGATATTTTTCATATATGATTGACAGTAGGACCGTATTTGGTTCTCCAATAGGCTCCAAATTACACGCGAAGTAAACTGAAATATAGTCCTACTGTAACTATAAAAAATAAGGATAAATTCAAATGCAGTAATAGGCTAATCAATCCTAATAAAAATCACTATGTAAACGCGGGCGGCTATTGGAGTAATCACATTACTTATATCCATGTGTATGCAATAATCTAATACTCGCATAAATGGATTACTCCCAATAATCTGAGTTTTGGTGTGCATGTAAACGTAGCCACTGACAGAGATGACAGTCTCCAAGGCAATCGCACTGCTGGTTTAGTCTATATCTGTAAAGATAAGTTGTCCGTCAAGTGGTATTTACTTGTGCTAGCATTACACTCATTTATCATATATGAGCCTTCTGTGCCTTCTTGGTGATACAACACTGTTGTATTCCTGAGACTGTCACTGATGTTCTCCACTTCTCTAAGTCACTCTGGAAGAGCGTCTGCTAAGTGATTGTAATGTAATGCAATGAAATGTAATGACAGAGACTAACAGTGTTCACCGAACACCACAAGTCAGAAAAACAGCATTCATCACAGGAGACTGAAACCCAACATACATGACACACATTCGGCAACTCCATAAAGACACCACCTGCCACCTGACAAGGACCTTCACTATGTGGCAACAATGGCCCACCATGAAATCCAATCAGGCTCAACATTGAGCTGGAAAGATGTATAGTATTGGTCTTGTACATTTGCTTAGCCTGATCCAATCAGGAATTTCAAAAATAGATAACCAATCCTGCCAGTTCATAATCACTCTGTCAATACATGTCTTGACTGCATATCTGTGTTGGCTAAGCATGCACGGAAAAAATAGCTATACAGAATCAAGATCTGAGAGGCATATCTGTAGCTTGTGGGATTGCTGAATTTAAGTTCTATTTGAATCACCAAGTGATAATTTAGATGTATACTTCTGCTCATCTTGGTGGCGTCTTTCCTCTGTATGTGCATGCCACAAGAATTATCACCCTTGTCTCGTCTTCAATTTAGTCAGTGGCATGCAAGGTTGCAAAGTTCTAAACAATGAATATTAATGAATGATGCCATCATTGAAAATTGTAAAAAATTATTATTGTAGTAAATTGACCGATTTACCACAAAAATCATATATCATGAATATTTATTTTAAATGCAGTTGAACTGATGAGTAAATGTATTCTGGCATTTCATTCTAGTATAGGGCAATAACTGTTTGAAAATGACACAGACAAACTGTGGTTGCATGGTAGACTGTAGTCTTTCATTTTAAGCACATATGAAGTTAATAACTTATGAATGCTTGGTCCTTTTCCTGGGTCTTTGGTACAGAACCACACAAAACCACACATAATTTAATTTAATTTACAATGCATATCCAAAGATCCTCATTTTGTGAATAGCTGTATAACACAAATGGCATTGAAAACACAGAATAACCTAATGGTGGAAAGACTACCAGCGGATCTATTACAGACGTGAATTGTGGATGGCTTGGCATTTGCATTTTAGATTTTGGCAAAATTATCTGTTTATCTTCTCATGAAACTTTAGTTTGACAACAAAAACAACTTTATCCAGTGTTCCTATAATAGGAATCTTCTGAAATACACTTGCTTGGAGGATGGCTTTAATACATATGGGTTTATGTCAGGTAGATGACAATATATGCATAACCTATTTCCTGATACCACAGCAAACACACTTTCAAGTGCCATCAGACCTGAATGAGACAAAAGTCTCATCACAAGAAAAGAACTGAGCTGCAATGAAGGGATTTCACATAATGTAATCATTAAGCCACAGCCCTGAGCAATGGTGTTAACCCTTACAGAAATATAATCTACTGAAAATACATAGAAATAAAATATAATATTCACATGCAACACTGCATATACATACAATACATGAATTATGCCAATTTCTAATGTAGCTGTGAAAATATACTTACTTTTATCATCATTAATAATATATTGCAGTATATTCCATTACTGTAACAGAACATTAGCCCTGCCTTCTGCCACAATACTCACATGTTTAGAACAAAAGTATTAACATATTTTCCATGCTTGGATAGAAATATTGTATTTTTCCATGAGTTTTCCTTCAGCGGTTGATAACAAAGTTGTCTATATCCTCCTAATTCTCTTCTGAGTCTCTGGTCTGATCTCAAGAATCATATATTCTACTATGCTGAAAACTACATGACAAGAAATATTCAATAAAAATAAAATAAGATTCTTTTGACAATATTTTCACTGCAACATGTTTTAGTCAAAAGGAGGATATACTGTGCTATGTAAATGTTTCCATACTGATTACCTACAACTAAGGCACTGTCCGAATGAAGAAAGCTGGTCTCTTACAGTTCCAATAGATATACGTATAGATATAGATACAGATATAGATGGTGGAACCATACTTTCCTTTTGGTATAAAACCATCTGTTCCAAATTAATTGCAGCTGTAACAGGCGACTAAAAAACTCAAAGGCCTGTATTCACAAAGCAGAGTGCTGATCCAGGATCAGGTTCCTCTGTCCATATCCCAACCTCATACATTAGCTAAAAGGCTAAATTGATCCTAAATGAGCTCTCTTACACTGATTGCATTATGGATACAGGCCAAAGTATCTTGACCCATTACAAAACACCCCTATGAGTTCCCATGAGATATACAGTAGTTTGTTGGACATACAAAACATATGACCCATGGGCCAGGAGTTTATTTTGGCACATCCACCTTTATCATATCCCTGAGATTCATCAAATCATTGTTGGTGTGTTTGTTTACTGTAATACTCCTGTTAGATATAATTAGAATATAACACGGGTAAGAAAAACAAATGACAATTTTTCACAAAACAGTCTTAGGTGCACTTTAAAGATCTGCCAGTTGTATTGCTTTAAAACAGCTGGAGGTGCAAACCTGAAAGGTATTTAAGCCACACAGTTTGAGATGTCGTGTCTGCATTGCATTGAACATTTATAGAAACACTGAAAAACTATGTACTGCTTTGAAATGGAGCTATGCAGTATGACTAAACTGAAAGCCCCAGCTTTTTCCACACATGCAGCTGAGAATGGCAGTATTAAAAAGCCCATCGAGAGAGGCAGAAATGAGCGGGGGTAATTCAGCTGCATTTAATGTAATGCCTCTGCATTTAATGTAACATTTCAGAGGCACAAATAGCAGGTGTTTTTTCTGTATTGAGATTCAGAAATTGAATGCCTTATAACCATCAATAAAATACCCTGTGCTATTGTAAATCACTGTGATGACCTTTCATGGACTCTGGGTCTCACCTGAGCCACCTCCTCAAAGTCGTCGTGACGTTTCTGCAGCGCTCGTGCCCGATGCAGGGACTTTCCCACCCCGGTGTGTTTGCTGAGAAAGGCCTCCCCGTGGTTCTCAATCCAGTCCATTACCTGTAAGAGATGCAGACAAATGTACATTCATGCTGAATATACACCTGTTTATCACCCCTGTACCAGCCTGTGCACACCCTCTCGCAGTCTGACAGCAATGGAATAATCTATTATCACTGTCAGTCTGCCATGTCACATATAGGTAGCACTCAATCTTTTAGCAGTAGAGATGGCTCGGATAATGCAGCTTTCAGTTTAGCCCATGCTCAGAATATATACACTCAGTGACACTTTATTAGGTACACCTATCAAATACCGGGTATGAATCACTTTTGCATCCAGAACAGCCTGGATTCTTTACACCATGGATTCAAAAAGGTGCTGGAAACATTCCTTAGGGAGTTTAGTCTATACTGACCCGATGGCATCATGCAGTTCCAGCGTATTTTTCAGCCGCAAATTCATGCTGGAAACAATCCCGTTCCACCTCATCCCAAAGTTGCTCAATTGTATTTAAATCTGGGGATTGTGCAGGCCATTGGAGTAAACTGAAGTTATTGTCATGTTCATGGAACCAGCTTGAGACGGTGCATGCGTTGTGACATGGCACATTATCCTTCTGGAAGTATCCATTTGAAAAAGGGAAGACTGTGGCTATAAAGGGATGCACATGGTCAGAAGCAATGCTTAGGTATGCTGTGGAATTCAAATGATGTTGGTATTAAAGGCCTAATGTGCGCCAAGAAAACATTCCCCACACCATGACACCACCACCACCAGCCTGCACACCATTCATGCCAAGCATCCATGAATCTGTGCTGTTTACACCAATATTTGACCCAACCATCTGCATGCCGCAGTTGAAATTGAGATTTGTCAGACAAGGCAACGGTTTTACAATCAAATTTTGCTGACTGTGTGCCCACTGTAGCCTCATCTTCCTGTTCTTAGCTGACAAGAGTGGAACCCGGTGGTCTTCTGCTGCTCTAGCCCATCTGCTTTTACGCAGTTTTACGCATTGTGCGTTCAGAGATGCCCTTCTGCACACCACTGTTGTGGACAGCACTAGCTGTCTGATCAATAAAATTTAATTAAAGACTCCACACAATAAAAATTTACATTTGCGCAGCAGAATATTTTCCTCACTTCTTCCTGTAAAACGGCTGTGTGACATATTGATGGCGCGTACCTGCACTGGCAGGTGTGGAACAAAATATTCACTCCAATTACATTGCTCGATTTTCAACTTGTCCTCAACGTGAGTGACAGCTAGCTTTGGGTAGTTTAGGTTGCTAACAACAACAACAACTGTCAGAGCGAACAAAATGCTACGAAAGTGCCTGATCGGGTCGGGTGTGAGAGTCCTCACACCCTATTTAGTTTCCCCACAAACCCATAGCTACGTTAGCTATCTAGTTATGTAGCTATATTATCTAGACTTCAAGAATCGTGGTTTCTCCCTTGTTATAAAAAAGGAGGATTTGGGCACCAGAGTGGGATTTGAACGCCGGAATTGAGCGCCACAATTGAGCAGGCAGTCCATCCACAACTCTGATGATAAGCTAGTCAGTCCGAATGCTCCACTAATGTGAAAATGTACCAGATTATGACACGTTTATTATTAGAGGCTGTCTATCAACTACAGTTAACCTAACTGGTACAATGGTAGAAATACAAAACGGGATTCCAGATTCCAATAAACGAGATATTGATAATTACAGATATTATGACTGCTATATCAGTAGCAGTAGTTGTGGCTGTTCAGCAATCTGCACACAGCTATCCTGTTATTGCGGTAATGGCAATAGAAATGCAAAACAGGATTCCGGATTCTAGGCAAATATTTATTACAGATGTTCACTTATCATACATTCAGACATAGAGGATCGAGATTCTTGGGGGGGGGGGGCATTGCTCTGCCAGCTGGGCAGCAGCAGCAGCAGCAACAGGGGGGGGGGGCAAAACAATATAGGCCTCCCTCTCCCTCCCATAACCTCCTCCCTCTCCCTCCCTGGTCCCATTCCACCCCTCCCCCTTCCCTCTCTCCCCTCTCCTCTCTCCCCTCCCTCCCTCCCTCGTTGTCCCACATAAATTATATCTCCTCCTCCTCAACAGACGGGGATGGAGGAGGAGAGTGACGTTCCATGCCAACCCTGCCTGCTTTCCTTCGTGGCCTGAACACAACAAACTTTTTCTCCACCACCAGGACTAATACTTATAGGGACCTCATGGTATGTGTTCTGTTGAACTGTGTATCCAAGTTTATAATACACTACATTCACCATCATGAGTCATCGAGATTCTTGGGGGGTGGGCTGCATTCTCTGCGCAGCAGCAGCAGCAGCAGCAGCAGCAGGGCAACAGGGGGTATATCCCTCTCTCTCCCCCTCCTCTCATCTCTCTGGTCCTCTCCTCCTCCTTCCTCCCCTTCCATCCCTCCTCCTCCTCTTCTCCTCCTCCTCCTCCTCCCTTCCTCCTGCCCCTCGTTGTCCATAAATTAATATCACTCCCTCCTCAACAGGGGGGGGGAGAGGAGAGTGAGTTCCATGCCCAACCCTGCCTGCTTTCTTCTTTCGCCTGAAAAACACACCTTTTCAGACTCCACCAGGACTAATACTTATCTAGGACCTCATGGTATGTGTTCTTGTTGAACTGTGTATCCAAGTTTATAATATTTAGAATAGAATTGTAGTAGAGCTGATTTGCCCAGTTCACTGTGAACTGCATTCAGTGTCCATTACTAGGGATAGCTGCTACTGTATGAGAAGAATGTGCTTTCCTATCTGTTCTGTAGTTACTTTTGATGACCTTTCTGTATGCACTTACTGTATGTCGCTTTGGATAAAAGCGTCTGCTAAATGACTGTAATGTAATGTAATGTAATGTAATCTTCAATTTCAGGCACAATACTGTCATTCATTCTCACTACGCATTAGCTTTGTTTTTAGCACTGCTACCCAGAAGCTACCTAGCTAGCCACCGTGACTGCCCGACCTCTTTTTAAAAATTCCCACCCAACGTCCGGTTTCACGCAGAAGCCTTCTGACAAACAATTGAAAAACGCAATCTGACTTCCGTTGTATGGGGTCTTTAACCCAACTCGTAGATACAAAATTTGGTCAATTATCACCTATTTAGGTACTGTTCTATTTAAGGATTTATAACTCCAGGTGTGAGCATCACAGAAACTTGGGAAATGGCTTAAAGCAAGACAGTTGTAGCATTTAGAATATTAACCTAAATTAGTTTATTTTCATAATTGCATGTGTGGCACTTTCATAAGAAATCTTAAGAAATGCAAAACAAAGTTATTTTTCTTTAGTTTGCAAATTATTATTTATTTGTTACAAATAAAACAGGTAAAAATATACCTTTCCTGGATCATACACTGCTTGTCAACAAGTCTGCAGAACTGCTAAAGATTTACACTGCCAGGCGGTTGGACCGCCTTTAGCTTTGATTAGGGCGCACATTCGTCGTGGCATTGTTTCGACAACCTTATGCAACGTCACAACATTTATTTCCGTCCAGAGTTGCATTAACTTTTGGCCGAGATCTTGTATTGACGACGGGAGAGTCAAACCACTCCATAAAGTTTTCTCCAGCACATCCCAGAGACTTTCAATGGGGTTAAGGTCAGGACGCTGGTGGCCAATCCATGTGTGAAAATTATTTCTCATGCTCCCTGAACCACTCTTTCACAATTTGAGCCCGATAAAATCTTGACATTGTCGTCCTGGAATATGCCCATTGATGGGATAACCTGGTCATTCAGTACATTCAGGTACTCAACTGACTTCATTTTATTGCTGCATAACATTGTTGAGCCTAGACCTGACCAATTGAAGCAACTCCAGATCATAACACTGCCTCCAGAGGCTTGTACAGTGGGCACTATGCATGACGGGTGCAACGGCGACTTTTTTTTTGGCCAGGCAGTGTATGATGCAAAATGTAATGAGTGTACCCTGTTGTCCCTTAGTGTCTCCAAATCTATCCAAAATGGCTAAATTGTGCACTGCTGCAAATAAATAAAATAATCATATATTTAACTACAAATCTGTTTTTAAACTCACTTTTGCATAATTTTCAAGTGGGAATCAGTATAGGGGGATAGATATCTATGTGTCCAAAAACCTATCCAAAACCAGTCATAGAATAACTAAAATACTTTTTGTCCATTATAAAGCATATATATTTGCCCCTTGTGATGGCTTAAGATGAAAACATTGATATCACACAACTAAATATGTAACCTAATCATTCACTCTTGTACTTCAATAAAGCATCACTTTTTTCTGTACTCTAGAGCAGCGGTCCCCAACCACCACCGGTCCGTGGGTCATTTGGTACCGGGGCACACAGAAAGACTGATAATCAATCAAATATTTTTTTATTCAGAATCTGAAAGATGTTTTATTTTTTAAAATGACCGGAACCATCCATCTGTGCGTCTGTGTCTCTTGAGATGGTGAGTTGTATTTTTTATGCACTTTATATTTGTTTTTATGCCAGTCGTATCATTTTATTTCGTCATATTTATCCCCCCACACCTTGAAGGCCGGTCCGTGAAAATATTGTCTTACGTGAAACCGGTCCGCGGCCCAAAAAAGGTTGGGGACCGCTGCTCTAGAGCATATAATATTTTGCTTCATGCCCTAGGATGACATTTCTCTGTAGTGGGTTTCACAAATGTTGCTATGTAAAATCACTCCAAGGAAGATTTTGCAATCATCTAGCATACATCAGCGCACAGTACATTTGAGTGAGCATTTTCCATGTATAGCCCAGGGAGATACTATTATGACACGGTCTACATTATGTATGCTAAGATTATAGAATAAAATAATATTCCACTATCAGAAAAAGGCTGGCAAATGTTGTAGCTTCATGGCAAATTGGTGCATCAAACATAAAACATGACTGAGCCACCTATGAATGCTTACACTACAGTACGTGAAATGCACTCAATAGAGAATGCCAATAAATTTCATATCAAACATATGGCACAAGACAGTGGTGGAGTGGAAAAACTAATGTACATACTTGGAATATTGCATGCAGTAATACTTACATATTGAGGAGGATATCGTCATACTTTCCAATCAAAACAATTGTGTAAACCTATAGCGGCACAACATATTATACTCAGTGCTCGAGTTGAGGGGGGATGAGGGGGGATGGCATCCCCCCTGAAATAATCCCCCTTCTGAAACGGCCATCCCCCCTTCCCATCCCACAGCACAAATTATCTGTTCCTAAACATTAAAATCTACCATCCCCCCTGATTTTTTTTTACAACTCGAGTACTGATTATACTCATTGTCTTTTATTGTTCGAAGCATCAAACGATACATGTAAAACACCGTTGGGAAGCTTATAATGGCCCTGTCAAGTAAACAGAGTCAATCAAATCATAATGAACTGGAATGCGTAACAAAGACTTGAACAGCTGGCGAGGTTTTACACATAGACATTTCAGATACTGTACTTGCGTTATAAAAGGGTGTGTATTGCTCAAACGAATTGTCCAAGACAATAAATGACCACTGAAACTTGAAAGGGACATCTGTATGTGTAAAACCAATGGTAGGATTGTATAATTATTTCATACTTAGTAGCAGATATTGATAGCTTTTTTCAACACTGTATTGGCATAAGTTTGCTCTATTGTTGGTTTATCTTGTTGCTATGATGGAAGACAAAAAATATATATTTTTATGAACTCACAGATAGACATTATCGTCTACTGTGTCACGCATGGGTCAGTATAGTTGTAGGTGAGACTGAGTGGGGGGTTGCTTGTTAAATGGATGAGCTATGTGACAATAGTGGTACTTAGAAACTCCATGTTCGGCATAGTCGTCACAAATCGTGCACTAATAAAGCAAAAACAGAGTTTGTTCTTTCCACTCATCGTTTGGTTGCAGGAGCAATGAACGTCTCAGTTGAGCAATCTCATGGCACCAGCAGCAAGGCCACTAGGGGGTCTGCATGAAAGGGTTTATCAATTTAATTTATTCAATTATTTGTAATATTTCCTGTGTTGTTCTTACATGCCGGTTACATGGTCATGTTTGTGTGTGCATGAGTGGATACACAGTGCAGGAGAGGGGAGAGGTCCTGAAATTTGGTATTGCGAACAAAGGCATGTTTACCAAACACAACAGGCAGATGCTTCAGGTTCAGATTTTTTTTCTTTCACTGATGAGAGAATCCACAGAAATAGTGTCAGATTCACAATATTAGTGTTTGTTACTGACACAAACCTGAGACACAGCTGGTTTCTTTTCGGGAAGCTGCCTCATGTTTTATAGTCTCTGCTTTCCATATGTGAACACTCTCACAGTACCTTGACTATTTGCTTTGGATTTTTCATACCTTGTGAAATCAATTGGTGGGCTCAGGATCTTATAAACAATCTGTCATCTTCTCCTTGCTATATAATCCAGCCTGCCAAAAATAACCTTTCTATAAAACTATAACTTCTGTACTATAGATCATGGTCGCCAGAGCTGAACTGATTTATTTTTTGTTGATAATCTGGGATTTGTTCAGAAATTCACAAAAGAAGGCCACATGCATAGGCATTGACATCTTTAAAAAATCCTGAAAATGAACATTGTAAGTCAAAAATGAGTCCAACAAAGACTTCTGTAAATTCAAATTGTTGGATTGTACTTTTTGGTTGCGTTCCTGGGTGGACAACTGTTGGGTTGGTTGGCAGGGTCTACCAGGACAGCACAGATATGAATAAAGTGACACCGCCTTTCTAAATCAGCAAATGGTTGAATTTAAAGCAAAGTCCTGCATGTAGAATTTCACAACCCAGATATAAAGGCTCTATTTTTATGTCCTGGAAGTAATTATCTCTGACAATGAATGAACAGCTCTTCAATACCAGGTTGTTCCATGGTTTCTGTGAAGTGACAGAGACAAAGTGTTTGCCTACACTGATTTTAAACAGGTGGCGAGGCAGCCTTTTTAAAACATGAGTTGAGTATGCTGCATACGGGGAGGAGTTACACAGGTGCACTGCACACACAAATGCAGAACATTGCCCATCCCAGCCTGATAGTCCCTTTATGTGATTTACATGAACACTTTAGGTTAAATTCTAAATCATTCTATCTCATTAAGCCAGCGTATAATCAAACCATCTGGCACTGCTCCAGTAGTATCCGGCTTAATTTACATGCTGCAATTTAATATTTACCTCAAGCAGTCACTGATCTTCATTTTATGTGGATGGTCCAAGTCCAAACATTCCTTTTGCTTGTTATCCTCTTACACCTAATGTAAACTAGAATTAAAACATGAGCATGTTTTCTCTGTTCATCCCCAGAAGGATGCTTTTAAACTGTAATGTGAGAAATGAAAGGAATGTTCCACTCGGGAGATTTCCAGCCAAAAATAATGGCTAGACATGCACCAGAAGCACTAGGCATCCCAGCGCTTCCCTAAGATAGGCAATATCATCTTGCACTTCTCACAGATGTCCACAGATGACAGGCCAGAATATATAGGGTCTTCACACACACATGATTCCCTACCTTTCTAATGGCATGTTACTCATTTGAAATAGAAGTGATCAATACTCCTCCGTTTCATATTGAATCATGACTGTCTGCACAGTGTTGCACTTAACACTAATTTCTAACAAGCTGTGATTAATGTATGCAAGGGAACCACTGGGGATAAAGCAAAACATCAGTGGCATTCAGGAGCAGCTTGTTGTAGCACAAAGTTAATGTATCATGCAACAAAAAAACTGCCAGGCTCACAGGCTCTCTCGACAGACTCTGGAGTCGATTACAGTACACAGTCCAAAGCTGCCAAATTCATTCCCTTGACCTTTCAACATGTGCAACTGATATAAATATGCCATGTATTCAATAGAAATGAATGCTCTCACGCACTTTCCTCTGGATTGGACGCATTTTGCCTCTTTAGATGATAACCAACCCTGAGGTGCATCGCCATGAGGTCTTATCAGTTTACAGCCATTTGTAATTAGCAAAATGCACTGTGTACAAAGCAGTCTCATTACAGACTCTGTGTAGAACCAGAGACAGGCACAGTGCAGTCTGCTTTCTGCAGCACTGAGCCTACAGCCACATACAGCAATAGATTATTCATAAGGGTGAGTTTATTGTAATACAACTTTTTATTCCCGCACACATTAGCCATATCCGTATACAAGTTGGATGTACCAGGAATGGATCTGATATTCACTGTTGGGGGAAGGGTGAATAACAAATATAGCATCTCAATAACGTTTAACTATGTAAGTTACACAGCTGACCACAGAAGTTGACAGAACCAAAAGAAGCGAGTGACGCTCTTGCTCCAACAGATTGATTATATCTGCCATCAACTGCTTTTCTTAAAGTGCCCAGATGTTCACAATCTGAATCTGAATTTTTGAAAATTGAATTTTAAATGCGAGCTTGCTATTTTATCTGAACCGAAACTCAATAATGAAATTCAGATTCAAATTGCATCATTCAGTTTTAAAACATTACAGAAAAATTTTAATTATGAAATACAAATTCAGTGCAATCAAATTCAATTTCAAAACTTTATATACAATTTCAAATTATGAAATACAAATTCAGATTTACTAAATTCTAATTCAGTTTTCTGCTGGAACAAGATTTACACCATATATTTGAGAGTAAATATTTTGAAATAGGGGAACCCTCTGATGTAATAAGAGAGGGATTACAGTTTAGTATTTTACTTTGAAAAAAGTGATGCATTTCATAATCTTTGATGTACACTGTAAAGAATATCATAAAAAACAGCAGCAATGTTGTCAGTGAAAACCCATTTACTGAAAGGGGAAACTGTATAAATCATGTTATTTACCTGAATAAATTCTGTTATTTTATTGAATGGCTGCTAAATAATGAGTCATTGCTTTGCTTAAAACACTTTGACAGTGTTTAAAAAAAACTGTGAAATACATTTTTTAAAAGGGTACTGTCATTTTTCATTTTGCTGAAACAACGGGAAGCCTATTGGATATTCACCTTACAGACCCTTTCCCCCAAGGGTTTTAACGACAAACTCCTGTTGAATGTTATGTTGTAAAATTATTATGGGAATGTTATATTGTGTCCATTTATTATGTGAGTGTTATTTTTCTTTTTTCTTATATCTACAATTCATGTGTGTGGTTATTTCATACTCTGTTACGTTCCCCTATGTTTACTGAGTCAATTCCTTTTGTATGATTTAGAAATATTTGGTCATGTCCTTTTATGATCATTCAATTATATCGTTCTAATTGAGTGATTAGTTGCACTTGTGTGCGAGATGTCTTCTTGGATGTGTGCTCTTTTTGGATGTGTGATCCACATTCTGATGAAGGTCTAGTACCGAAACGTTCATTAAACGCGGTGGTTTTTTTGCAGTATGCAGTTGTTGCATTGAGTCTTTTCTATTTTTAGTATTTTTCAAAACACTGAAATTCATGTAGAATAACGGCAATAACTCATTATTTAACGGCCATCCCATAAAATAACAGAATTTATTCATTTTATTCCCATTCATTAAATGGTTTTTCACTGGCAATATTGCTGCCGGTCTTTTCCCGTTTTCTTATGAGATATCTTTTTACAGTGTAGGCTAGATTCCAATTCCATACGCTGCCCACTTACACTGAAACATTGTTCCGAGATATGAGACACACGGTACGATGTAATTCAAGCAAAAAACTAGAGATTGTCCATATGAGCATCACTTTTGATGTGTTAGTCAACACACCTCCTTCGTTTGCCATATAGGAACTAGCTAGGTAGTGCAGACATCAATGCAATTGAGTTAAGTGGTATGTTCTTATCGCTATACGTTTGTCGTTCTTCTCATTACTGACAGATATTTAAAAAATAATGGAATAATGTACCCCCAGTACCACAGTGCAGTATAAGAACAGCCATAGACAATTAAAAACAGAAATAAATACAGAAATCAGCCAATCAACATTAAAAATAAAAAAAGACAATGCACAATAAATGCAAAGTATGCATTTTTCCTGCTTGGGGGATTTATATTAAAGTCAAATTGGACAGCATATGATCCACAAAAATGGTTGATTGTTTTTATTTATTTATTTATTTATTTATTTATTTACTGATTTTTTCCTATTTTTTCCCCCCGTGTAGCAACCGCTAGAGAATTGCCGCTACACAACCCCGTCAGCCGGTAGTTGGAAGGAGGGCGCCACGTCCTCTTCAGGGTGCGACTCCTCGTGCTCCTGTGATTCCTGTGACCGTGATTCCAACTCACCCAGGGCCGTTCTGTGCGCAGCAATGCTCTCCGAGCCCCTCCCCCCAGCTGCCAATTGCCACTCCCTCGAGGCACCGGCCATGCTCGGAACTGGCAGGACTGGGGCGCAAACCCGATCCACGGAGTACAACTGCACCGACTGAAAGTCGGCGCTTTTACCGCTGTACCACCACGGCGGCCGGTTGATTGGTTTTTGAATAGGTTATGATCATGCATGCATTGCTTGGGAAAGCCCCGAAATTACCATACGCTCGGCTGCAATTTACATCATAAATTTGGTTTGAACAGGCAGGCGGTGCAGGCTAATCGTAGTCTAATCTCACTGGAAAATTGCAACCAGGTCCACAAAAATTGTACTGTGCTCCTGCAATCTGGACTGACACACCCCACGCAGCGGCTCTCCTCCTACTTCGGCGCACTGCGAGTCACCAAAATACAAAACGGGCTCAGGCGTGTGAAAATCCATGACGAAATTGCCACTTTGCCAGTGTGACAGCTCGCCACACGCCACGCGCCAGCTGGAAATCAGAGCCCCTTGACAATATCGCCACTTCGCCAGTGCTACGGCTCGCCGCATGCCGGCAGGAAAATAAAGCCCAGAAAAGGGCCCATTAAGAGCACTTGCAAGCTCTCTTGCAAACTACTTACTTGGGCACAACCTTGAACCCTGGCTCATTTGAGTGGGATGTATTGAAGTGTGTGCGGGCTCAACGGTATACTTTGGGATGGGGGAAATGAACCAGAATAGCATGATCTGGACTTTATCTGCCATAATGTAGATGTCTTGTTTTTTTGTCATTAACAAACCACAATAAGACAACTTGAGCCAACTTTTCCTAACTTTTCCTGTCAAAATAAAAAGTTGCTCACGTTTTTGACATAACACAACCACCAACTTATTTAGTCTGTATATTCAAAGTTTAATACTGAACGAGTTAATACATTTTCAGCAAATGAACATGTGGGATATAATAAAAGGATAATAATTTTGGAATTAATTAATTTTAAATGTATGCATATATAAATGAGCATAAAATACTGTATTATGCATGCATTTAATAATCCCCAATAAGAATAAAATTTGTGACTACTTAAGCTATTAATTCAAAGATATGGTGCAAGTATGTAAGCAATTGTTTTTATAGGGTTAATGAATAATTTAATCAATGTGCCTTATTAAAAATTCAGTTACTATAATTCCCATATGTAGTTACAGCATTGCATATATTTTTCTCCTGCAAAATAAGACTGTAATTCAATCAAAGTGTGGTGGGTGAATTGGATTAATTTATACTGTATATCTAGTAACTAAATCAGCTGAGTGTAGGTCTGGTTTTGCACCACCAATTGCTGCTGGGGTTTGCATTAGTACTACCACGATTTTATATTTCGTATTGATCATGGGACATGATTGTTTTTCTAATTAAATTCTAATATTTACTATGTATATAACATTCTTTTCTCTTTTGAATAAACAGCATATTCAAACAAACCATTTCATTTCTGGATGCATTGTAATTTAACTCAACACAACTTTTTTATAATGAGTAAGGTTAACATAAGGTACTAATAAATTGTATCCAAACAGTGTCATGTTTACCAATCGCACCACTTCACTTGGCTGCTCTGTTCTCTGATTGTGATGATGAAATTGAATAATTCACATTTATTTCTCTTTTTCATTATAAACATTTTAAATTACCAGGCTCTATGTATCTGTATCAGATTCCATTTAATACAAATGTTGAAGCATCGCCATTGCTGGCGCATCCTTTCTCTTTCATGCCATGGTAAATTGGTAAGTGCATGCTCTCACAAAAAGTGCAGAATAAGTAGGTACTCTGTCAAGTTAATTTGAATTGTAGCCAAATAAGTCTCCACAAAATAAAGTGTATACCATTTCTATACAGTTGACCACATCTGCAATCAAATTGCTTCACTAATGATAAATCAGCTTGATATTATTTTGCAATTAGCAGGCTATTGTGGAGAGCTTTGTTTCACACATTGTCATCAAGGCCATGGACTTTGTTTTGGGTTGCTCTGATGCTTTTGGGCTACTCAGGACATCGACAATGAGTCAATAAAAGAGTCCAACTTGTATTCCACACTATACCAGGATATTCTGGTGCAGAATAGCAAACACATCTGAAAAACCGATGCATGGACTGGACCTGACTCAACTCTGACTCTACCTTCCACCAAGCCAGAGCTGAAACATTTTTGTAAGACACGTGGTACCGCTTATGAATGGTCATTTAATTCACAGTCATTTTTTTGTAGTCCTGGGAACGTGCCATTTTATAACTATTAAAAACGAATTAACAAACTGTTAATATATCTATTGTGTAAGCTTTTTGGAGTGTGCATGAATGCATTATAAAATGCATGTGTAGAGCATTCTTTTGTCTATGAATCCTCAGATCAGGTCTATCCCAGGTGGTGACATAATGCATGCTCACATATTGTTTTACATGGTTGTAACGAATGCATTCTGAAGAAGTCAATGTGTATTCACGGATATTATCTGTATTGCATGACATAACAGCATCATGGCATAATATTGAGAACATAAAGCATTCATAATGCTCTATGTAATTACTTGTGTGATGCCCATGAATGCTTTATGAAGAAAGAGATAATATAAAGATAAGAGATAAAATAAAGAGTTTAATTCATATTTTTTATACATTGGTTGCACAAGGTTTAACAGCCCATCTAGCATTTGTTCAATATATTGTATACTGCAGAGCTCATCATGCCAACTAATGTGGAAACTATTTTGAGCTAAGACAGATGGTTTGTACGTGAGAGATGGGTGTGAGTGGGTGAGTGAGAGCGAGGGATTTTATCTGGTAAACAGATGAACGAGTGAATTTGAGTTGGCTAATGAGTGTGAGAGATGGACATGACTTAAGTAAGTTAGAGAGATGGATGTGAGCTCGTGGGTGAGGTTATGTGACAGATGTGAGGGATGTTAATCAGCTAATGGGTGAGGTGTAGACTCATTACAGGGGGAATGAAACAATGGCAGGAGGGAGTAAGAGACTGGCTCACCCTCATTGCAAATAAAACCACACACCCAAACATGCATGCCGACATAGAAAGCACACAAACACACACTCACTTACACATGTCAAAATATAAACACAATCACAATACACACCCACACTGACACACAGATACTCTAAAATGCTTGTACTTGTGCTCAAACATACGTTACATAAACACAAATGTATAGGGAGTGGTCATTCTAATACAAAAGACGATTTTTCATCGAAGGTGTGTCCAATATATTTTATTAAATATCATACCTTGTAATTATTTACTAAACAACAATCCTAGCCCCTTGGATCCTAGGTGGATCTGTAATCAGTAATCTTGATTTGGCACTGGAACTGGGAATTAAACATGAAGCAGCCACAGCATGCCTGTGCTGATAAAGGGCTCTCCTCTTTCACCTGGGGTTTCTCCACAGTGCTAAATAAATGGATATCATCCATGTTTTGGGGCAAGGTTCCAGACAGAAATATTAGTGAAAATATTTGAATCATTGCCATGTGCTCTGAATACAGTTTATTTAAATTAAATGGCATCACAGAAAATGAACATAGAAATGGCTATATATTAAGAATACTGAATTTATAGATTGACTCCTAGAGATCGTTCAGGATAATTTGTTAGATGATAACTTTCTATATCCTACAGTACAGTCTCTAATATGTATTTGGACAGTTACAAAAATGGTTAGTTTTGGCTCAGACTATCAGCTCTAATTTGAGGTTATTTACATCCATTGGCTGCGCAGCTGTATGTTGGCTCGCTATGTGTCTTTGCATCATAATATCATGCACAAAAAAGCTAACAAAATGTCTGATTCTATGTGTGGCATTTACATTCCAACATTTTTCGTTGTTGTTTCTCAATGTGAGGACCAAAGAAGTGTTAATTGCAGTAAAGCAAGCCATCATGAGCCTGAAAAATCGGAATAAATCGGTCCGCGATAGAGCCAAAACATTGGGTGTGTAAAAATCAACTGTTTGGTACATTTTTAGGAAGCAAAAACACACACAGTAAAATATCCAGTTTTAATTCACCTCTAACAGAGTACCTATGAGTCCAATAAGAACCGTTTGTAGGCTACTCTGTAAGAGCTGGTATAACACTGAACAGGCTGGGGTTTTCTGTGAATCGTATTGTGACTAGTTTTGACATGCGCTATATAAATAAATATTGATTTGATTTGATTTGAACATTTGACTTTGCAAACTTAATGGGTGTGAACAGTAGCTGGCTAACCCCACCCCCAACCAATCCCCCACTGCAATGTTGGCTTTACTGGTCATTGTTCAGCAGATGATGCCGTCTATTCACAGCCTAATTAGGCTATCAAATTACTTCTTTCCTGAAGAGAAAATGTGAATTGTGTCTATCTGATTTATACTGCAGATGTTAGAAATAAGCTCTGAACAATCAGCATGTTTTCATACATCTGAATGGTGTTCAGTAGATTCAATGGGAGTTACCCATTTTAGAAACAAGATCTGAGGACATTATGAGTTAACCATTTAAACACACTTGGTCAGAGCCCAATGCCAGTTACCCGTTTCAAACATACAGGGCTACAGCACAGTGAGAGTTACCTGTTTAAAACAGTCCGAATGCAGTGTGAGACCTGACTTAGAGTAACAAAGCACTAAAACAACTTGTTTTAGATGAGAGCTGATACATTTGGTTTTATCTATGTGTTACTGATTGATCCTGGTCCAAATCTTGACATTTTACTGCAGTCAGCGCAAAACAGAATAAACCCAAAAGATCTCGCTCAAAAGTGTCTCTAGTGGTAAAACGTTAGGAACTGCATGTCCAGTCTGTCATTAGCCAGAAACTTAATCCAGTTGACGTATACCTCCCGGTGAAACCTGTACAGCTATGCCCTGAAGTTTTGGAGCGAGGGCGGGCTACGCCCCAGCTATAAAAGCTAATCTCAGCAGTTGATCTCACCATTTTCTACATAGTTTGGTGGTTGATCTGCATGGACGGAGAGGAGATGGGAGAGAGAGCGAGCAAGTGATATATATAGCTAGCTTGCAGTTTAGCTTTTTTTAATATTCTAGTAATAGCAACCTATTTTTGGTATTTTTTTTATAGTTAGCTTGAGAGTCCCTTGTTTTTTTATTGTTTTTCAGTCTAGCTTAGCAAGTAGCCTAGCTAGCTAGCTAGTTTATTAAACATATATTCATACTTTATTAAAAATAATTATATAAAGCATAGTTGAGCCAGGAGTTGTATTATATGCATGCTACATGTTTACCTTTGTGAATTGGATTAATTTATACTGTATATCTAGTAACTAAATCAGCTGAGTGTAGGTCTGGTTTTGCACCACCAATTGCTGCTGGGGTTTGCATTAGTACTACCACGATTTTATATTCCGTATTGATCATGGGACATGATTTTTTTTCTAATTAAATTCTAATATTTACTATGTATATAACATTCTTTTCTCTTTTGAATAAACAGCATATTCAAACAAACCATTTCATTTCTGGATGCATTGTAATTTAACTCAACAACAACTTTTTTATAATGAGTAAGGTTAACATAAGGTACTAATAAATTGTATCCAAACAGTGTCATGTTTACCAATCGCACCACTTCACTTGGCTGCTCTGTTCTCTGATTGTGATGATGAAATGGAATAATAAATGGAATAATAAACATTTTAAATTACCAGGCTCTATGTATCTGTATCAGATTCCATTTAATACAAATGTTGAAGCATCGCCATTGCTGGCGCATCCTTTCTCTTTCATGCCATGGTAAATTGGTAAGTGCATGCTCTCACAAAAAGTGCAGAATAAGTAGGTACTCTGTCAAGTTAATTTGAATTGTAGCCAAATAAGTCTCCACAAAATAAAGTGCATACCATTTCTATACAGTTGACCACACCTGCAATCAAATTGCTTCACTAATGATAAATCAGCTTGATATTATTTTGCAATTAGCAGGCTATTGTGGAGAGCTTTGTTTCACACATTGTCATCAAGGCCATGGACTTTGTTTTGGGTTGCTCTGATGCTTTTGGGCTACACAGGACATCGACAATGAGTGAGTCAATAAAAGAGTCCAACTTGTATTCCACACTATACCAGCATAATCTGGTGCAGAATAGCAAGGTGGATCTGTAATCAGTAATCTTGATTTGGCACTGGAACTGGGAATTAAACATGAAGCAGCCACAGCATGCCTGTGCTGATAAAGGGCTCTCCTCTTTCAACTGGGGTTTCTCCACAGTGCTAAATAAATGGATATCATTCATGTTTTGGGGCAAGGTTCCAGACAGAAATATTAGTGAAAATATTTGAATCATTGCCATGTGCTCTGAATACAGTTTATTTAAATTAAATGGCATCACAGAAAATGAACATAGAAATGGCTATATATTAAGAATACTGAATTTATAGATTGACTCCTAAAGATCGTTCAGGATAATTTGTTAGATGATAACTTTCTATATCCTACAGTCTCTAATATGTATTTGGACAGTTACAAAAATGGTTAGTTTTGGCTCAGACAATCAGCTCTAATTTGAGGTTATTTACATCCATTGGCTGCGCAGCTGTATGTTGGCTTGTTATGTGTCTTTGCATCATAATATCATGCACAAAAAAGCTAACAAAATGTCTGATTCTATGTGTGGCATTTACATTCCAACATTTGTCGTTGTTGTTTCTCAATGTGAGGACCAAAGAAGTGTCAATTGCAGTAAAGCAAGCCATCATGAGCCTGAAAAATCTGAATAAATCGGTCCGCGATAGACCCAAAACATTGGATGTGTAAAAATCAACTGTTTGGTACATTTTTAGGAAGCAAAAACACACATAGTAAAATATCCAGTGTTAATTCACCTCTAACAGAGTACCTATGAGTCCAATAAGAACCGTTTGTAGGCTACTCTGTAAGAGCTGGTATAACACTGAACAGGCTGGGTTTTTCTGTGAATCGTATTGTGACTAGTTTTGAAATGCGCTATATAAATAAATATTGATTTGATTTGATTTGAACATTTGACTTTGCTAACTTAATGGGTGTGAACAGTAGCTGGCTAACCCCACCCCCAACCAATCCCCCACTGCAATGTTGGCTTTACTGGTCATTGTTCAGCAGATGATGCCGTCTATTCACAGCCTAATTAGGCTATCAAATTACTTCTTTCCTGAAGAGAAAATGTGAATTGTGCTTTGGCCATTAGTATCATTTTAATATGATTTATTTTCATAACTAACATTGAATTAAAGCCAACATAATTAAAGCCAACATAATTCTAATTATTTACTTTACTTCCAGTTAAAGTAAAGTGGCCTATCGTCTATAAGAAAACCTTTAGTTTGCATCTTCGAATAATAATGACAGTTCGATGTGAACCAAAACGAGGCAGGGGGATTCGAATGACCGTCGATTTACTGATTGCCTATCATGAACGCCCTTTACGACATGCGCTTGTGGCTTGCAATTGCGATTTCTACTTGAAACACTCCAAAAATCGATCGGATCTCGCAGATTGCATATTGCAACTGTTCTGGAACAAAGTCTTATAGACAGATGAGACGAGAATTAACCTGTATCAAAGTGATGGAGAGAGGAAAGTGTGGTGAAAGAAAGAAACAGCTCATGATCCAAAGCATACCCTCTCATTTGTGAAACATGGTGGAAGTAGTGGTATGGCTTGAGCATGTATGGCTGTATGATGGTGTGACTGCTGATGGCAGCAGCAGGAGGAATTCTGAAATGTACCCAAACATCTTATCTGCTCAGATCAAAAAAAAAAAAAGTCTCAAAACGCATTGGACAACAATGACCTCAAACATACTGCTAAATCAACCAAGGAGTTTTTCAGGGCCAAAAAGTGGAATGCTCTTGACTGGCTAAGTCAATAACCAAACCTGAGTCTGAATCCAACTGAGCATGCATTTCACTTGCCGAAGACAAGACTGAAGGAAAGAAGCCCCTGAAACAAACAGGAACTAAAGCTGGTTGTAGTACAGGCCTGGCAGAGCATCACCAGGGAAGATACCCATGATGCATCTGGTGATCTGGTCTATGGATTGCTTACTTCAGGCAGTCATCAAATACAAAAAACATGCACTCAAGTACTATATATGGTGACTTTATTGAAGATGATGTTAATTTATCCCATTATGCTCCCATAAAATGGGGGACCTTGTATAAAAAAGGGCTCTAATTCCGAAACAGATCACCCAATATGGATGTAAATAACCTAATATATGTAAATAATAATTAAAGGAGAAAGTCTGCAGTTTAACATCATATTCATCATTTCATTTCAAATCCAATGTGCTGGAGTACAGAGCCAAAATAAATAAAAAATTGTGTCACTTACCAAATACTTGCTGCACTGTATATCTTAATTACATGTCTGAATTTGTGTTAACAAATTAAATTGTGTTCAGGTCACAAGGAACATGGCTATTTATTCAGCAGGTTTTGTAACATGTGAGTGTTATCATTTTGGATGGTGAAAGCCAGATATTAGCAATTTACAGTAGTTCAGTGGCCTGTCTGTTCAAAAATAAAAATATGATAGATACTTAATGGATACAGTTTTGTGATTGGCATTTAAAGTTTTAAATGATTGCCATTTTACAACCTTGAACTTTCAAAGATTTGAAATGATTGCAATTTCAAAACTTTGAAATTAACTTATCCTTTGCTATAGTTGTACTTGTCTATCTGATTTATACTGCAGATGCTAGAAATAAGCTCTGAACAATCAGCATATTTTCATACATCTGAATGGTGTTCAGTAGATTCAATGGGAGTTACCCATTTTAGAAACAAGATCTGAGGACATTATGAGTTAACCATTTAAACACACTTGGTCAGAGCACCCGTTTCAAACATACAGGGCTACAGCACCGTGAGAGTTACCTGTTTAAAACAGTCCGAATGCAGTGTGAGACCTGGCTTAGAGTAACAAAGCACTAAAACCACTTATTTTAGATGAGAACTGATACATTTGGTTTTATCTAAGTGTTACTGATTGATCCTGGTCCAAATCTTGACATTTTACTGCAGTCAGCGCAAAACAGAATAAACCCAAAAGATCTCGCTCAAAAGTGTCTCTAGTGGTAAAACGTTAGGAACTGCATGTCCAGTCTGTCATTAGCCAGAAACTTAATCCAGCTGACGTATTCCTCCCGGTGAAACCTGTACAGCTATGCCCTGAAGTTTTGGAGCGAGGGCGGGCTATAAAAGCTAATCTCAGCGGTTGATCTCACCATTTTCTACATAGTTTGGTGGTTGATCTGCGTGGACGGAGAGGAGATGGGAGAGAGAGCGAGAAAGTGATATATATAGCTAGCTTGCAGTTTAGCTTTTTTAAATATTCTAGTAATAGTAACCTATTTTTTTTATTTTTTTTTATAGTTAGCTTGATAGTCCATTGTTTTTTTGATCGTTTTTCAGTCTAGCTTAGCAAGTAGCCTAGCTAGCTAGCTAGTTTATAAAAAATATATATATACTTTATTAAAAATAATTATATAAAGAATAGTTGAGCCAGGAGTTGTATTATATGCATGCTACATGTTTACCTTTGCAACGTCCCTACAACAGACATTCTCTCTTGGAGAGAGTTCAGTGCAGTGACCACATGCGCAACCGTTGAAATGGAACCCAATATTGTTCATATCTTGCAGGTAACGTTAGTGTGATTGCCCACAGCCTGTGTAAAACGAGTAGCCTACATGGCATGCGTAACTATTTGTACAGCGTGTGATTTGTTGTTTCCTGGCCGCATCATTATAAGAGAGAGGTAGCGAGAAAGAGAGTGGAACAAAGCAGCCGCTGTGAGTGCTGTCCTGAGTAGAAATTAGCTTTTGGCTACTTGTGAAAAATATTGCTGGGGCGTGGTTTGATACAAGGAGCTCAGCCCCTATATCACTACCTTATCACACCCAGATTTTGGCATTTTTCAAATTCAAAAGGGGGCGGCGTCTAGCTAAACCAGCGTGCTTTGTTATCCTTTAAACACATAGGGTCGTTAGAGCATAGAGAGAGTTACCTGTTAACACACAAAGAGTCAGAATGCATTTTGAGACCTCACACGCAGAGTCAGAGTGCAGCGAGAGTTATCTATGTTAAAAAAAATAGGGTTAGAGTGCAGTGCGAGTTTCTGTTTTATACACAAAGGGTCACTGAGTTACCTGTTGGACGTCCTGTTGGAACACGCAAAGTTGGAGCCGTTGGTGCAAGCGGACCTTGCGGTGCTGCCAAATGTTCTCCAGGCGTCTCTGGTGGTGCAGGATCTCGTGCACCACATCCAGGATGCAGTGCACCGCTTTGGAGTAGTTGGCAGTGGCCGTCAGAGACTCAGAGTTCTCTGGACTCAGTGGCCTCTGCAGGACATCCAGCAGAGCCTTCCCATCCTGGCTGACCTGAGATCAGGATCACAAACCACAGCAGCATGCTGTCAGAGCATGGGATCAGGTCTGTTCATCCTAGACTCATTATTGATCCATATTATTTCAATACTATTTATCAGACCAAGCCTTACTAGTTATCAAAGTATCCACGCACACTGGTCGCACTGTGCACCATTTACATGATTGAGGAAAAATCTTATTGGACGTTGATAAATCCACCAATTGGCCAACAAGGTTTCTCTTCCACTGATGAGTGATGATGAAAGTTATGGCTGTGTGTCCAAATACTGGTTGAACTCTTGTTCATTACTGTTGGGAAGTCACTTAATTTATTCGCTTTGGGCCAGATTCAGAGATGGCCAACTTAAGTCATGCGCTTCTCCAGCACGGATTTAACGCGGGGTGAGATATGTTGTATTCTGACCTACGCTACGCGGGTGCATTTCTAAAAATGTGGGTGGCACAGGGTATGATATTGTAATGACCTGTTTCTTGTACCTGCCCCCTGGGTTGCCAGCTTTCTACTAAAAACATGTTTGTGGGGGAACACATTTTCAACGTGTCAGTGACAGTGCCTTTAATAACCGCATTTGCCTTTGTAAAATCCTGCCTTTGTGCATCGTAGTTGCGCTTGCATGATGGGGAAGGCAGCAAACATATTAATACATTGATAAAATTATCATAGCTCCTATTGATGACTGGGATATACTCATCACACAATCAAAAAAATTATCACTGGACAGTGGTTGCACGCAATATTATTAAAGTAAACAAATAAATCGTTGAATTTACTTGCTATTTAAAAATCTTTATTTTTTAACAATTTACCTAATAAAGTCATGTACGGTAGTTGAACATAGCCTATAATGTTACGTCTTCAACTTAAGTTGAAGTCACATATATTTAATAATATCTCATTATGTGCAACCACTGTCCAATGATTTATTTTTTGAGTGCATCTGTCACACGCTGGAAGGATGTGGCCAGGAAGGAGAGAGAGATTGTAACCTCGAGCACTGGTACATTGCGCTTCCTAATAATTTTGGACCAGCTGTGCTGACACAATAGGCTACAAAATCGTCTCTCTGTCACAGCGAATATGATCCAGACATTGTCCATCAATTAATCCATGTAATAGGCTAATGGTCTGGCATGATATACCAGACGGTCAATCATAGGCTACTTTTACATATTTTTCTTTTCATGACAGCTCTTTGATAATTGCAAGTAGGCTAGGCAAAAAAAATAAGAGCAATTATGTTCAAAGAACATGTACTCATTGTAATATGCATTTATGCAAAAGATGTTGTATTTTTCATAATCATCTATTGGCGGCGCTAGACATAAACCACCGTTTTTTTCCCCCGAACAAAGTTGCGTGAAAAAAAATTAAGTGAAAACTCTGAATCCGTGTATCTTGCAGACACGCTTCATTTTCATCAAATCTCCACCCCGTGCACGTATATACTGGAAGGACACATAAAACAGCAGATAAGTCAAATGTCTGAATCACAAATAGCAGAATTTTGGGAGTAAGTGCCATTTGCATGAGATTCTCAACTCTGAATCTGGCCCACATCCTTAGCATGCTAACCAGTTTCAACACTCTATACCACAAATAATGCATTATGATCCTTCACGGTTTTCAATGGCACGGCATTTAAGCTATATGGGCATAATATATGGTTGTATTTTATTACGTTATTAATATAATTAAATGATCAAAACTAATTACCGGAAAACAAGTCATCACAAGACTTCTAATTATAACAGAAAAATACATTTAATTATAATTTGTAGCACATGCATAAATATAAGTTTCTGGAGAATGTTTCTCACTATAAAGGATTTAGAGAGCCATGCTACAACAAAAAAAAGGGAGAGAGTACATTTCCTCCTAGTTCATCCTATTTACGGACAATTCTAGGAACAGAATGTTTTAACACAGCTAAGCCATTCCTTACTAGTTCATCATATAATCCAATCAACATGAGAAATTACAAAATGACACACATTTTTGAAACATCTGTTTATCTATATTTGTGGCACCGAAACACCACTAAAGGCCTGCGGCAACGAATGCTGTTTAAAGATGTAGATAAAACAAAAAACAAAGGGACAGAAAAAAAAGCCAGTGTTCAGGAAAAGAATACACACACAGCACTGAGAAGCACCAGAATTTAGCGAAGCATGACAAACAGCACAAATAATCAAAATTAAAACAAGAGAAATGCTTAGCCACAAAGAGCAGAATGCTCAATGTTGAGCGTAAAAACATATGCATACAAAACACATTCAGAGGAGAAAATCCAAATATTATAATTACTGTATGTACATCCATTATGAATGTGTGGATTTTAAACAATTAAAAAAAATATATATTATAATATTATAATTGTGATTGCCTTCTAATTAGGTTAATTTGGGTCTTATGGACATACAATATGCATATACTTCTATTGGAAATAATTACTTTCTGAATTCCAGAGATACTGGATACTTTTACCTCGTTTTTGGATTGAAGTTGGGCGGTACTATAAGTGGGAATAGTGATGTCACTAATCCCAAACCAATCACAAGGCTGATGTCACTTGTCCCACCCACCACCATTTGTCAAAACGTATGCGTTCCCGCATTTACGCCTTATTCAAACACGGCCAGTGTGCTTGTCCTGTGGATTCAGCTACTACTTCAGCGTATCTTGGCTAACGTTGGGCGTGTAGCACTAACGTTAGCTAATGTCACATGCCTTCTCATTGCTGCGCTCGCCGGTGCTGGGTACAGCGCAGTTGATTTTTTTTAACGCACAGAACTGAAGCGGAGCTTTAGTTGCCAGGGTAACAAACCAAACAATTCCATGGTATTCAACATGCGAGCTACCCAATGTCAACTAGCTAGCTAACTAGCAGCAATACCCACGTCTTTATTGGAAGAAACAAATGTGATAACAAAGTTAATAAGTGTGGTTTATTATTACATGGAAACTTAGTATCTTGAAACCCACCATTCCGTCACCACCTGTGAAGCCAGAGAATGCGGCTCATCTGGTTGTGGAATTTCTACACTCTCAAATTTGTACATATATGGTTGTACAACCCCGATTCTCCCCGCTATTTTGTATGTTTGTTGTGTGTGATTCCAAGTGTCTTCTTGGACAGAGGATTGTCAATCAAGCGTGCTCATTAGAATATTACAACCACACCCCGACCTAGTCCTTACAGGTCAATTCATTCAGCTTCAGTGTTTCATCATATTTATATATATTTTTTTTTAATTCAAACTTTGGTGGATGCTTAATAACAGACTCAAGTTTGATATCATACATACATTTTAACAATGTTAGGCTTTGTTCCCTGGGGCTTAAAATTTTAAATAAATAGATATGCATTTGAGCCGCACATTTATTAAAATTGACATTCACAGAAACTGTGGTTATTTTTTCCCCTATGGTGAAAGCATGATTATTAGTTCAACAGTGAGTATTCAAATTCACTGTGGTAGGGGGGCGTGGTTTTAGGCGAGGCCGGCAAGAGAGAGAGTGAACTCAGGTGGTTTATGGAACCGGCACAGCTGTTGGCAATCAGGCAATTGGTGACGATTGATTGTGGTATTGTTTGTATCAATTAACCAATTGCCTTGATTGTTCAACAGTGAGCCTGAGAACCTATAAAAAGGAGCCTTCTGGGAGTGGAGGGGAGAAATGACTAAGATCTGGAGGTCTTACTGTGTTGGTGTTTGATGGAAAGGTTGATAATAAAAACCCTGTTCTCCTTACCCAAGCTCTGGGCTGGACTCTGACTTTATTCACGCGAGCGGTACAGCTCACTTCGCCACATTCACATATATTTCCAACGTCATTAAGAAGAAATTTAAGACGACCGAAAATTACCACTGATGTTGACAATGCATCATCCATCCAAGTTGACTTTTACTGGAAGTCATTAAGTAAGTGAACATAGCCATGTCTAAGAGGGATGCTGGAGTAGCACCAACTCTCTACAGTTGAGTGTGTAATCTCAGATGGCCCAATATCTCCGAGGAAGCAGCATCAATGCTCTCATGTGCTCTGATCAAATGCTGAATTTATTCAGAAAATCCCCCCTCCCCCTCACACCCTGATCCGATTCCTCTCTTCCACGTCTTCCACCTCAATCTACCCTATATTCTACTACTATCCCACAAAAATCCTTTTCTACCTTCCCTTCCACATGCTAATTCTAGCGACAAAGGATTACCTATCACCTATTACCTATTGCACTTCTCATTAGTCACCACTTGGGATGTTGGGGATTTACGAATGTAGGCCTTTTCTTCGTTTGCACTCATTGTAAGTCGCTCTGGATAAGAGCGTCAGCTAAATGCCTAAAATGTAAATGTTAAGACCTGCTTTCTCACAGTGGTAAAAACAGGCCATTATGTTTTCCAGCCTTGATAAATTGCATATTAAAGGTAATTAATATGCATCCATCTGCATGCCTTCATCACACATTTGGAATAGAGGGTGGATACCCGACCCGAACCCGACGGGACCCGACGGGTTGGGCCGGGCTCGGACTAAACTTTTAAAATGATGTTCGGGCTTGGGTCGGGCTCGGTCACGGCGGCCGAACAACTAGCGAACATTTTACTTTTGAACTACTAATTAGGATGGGTTAGCTTACTTCACATGGTGCCTCAAGTTGTTTTTGGTGAAAATATAGTGTGAAATAAATAAAAATGATACCGAATATTGTGTGTGTGTCTGTTATCTACCAATAAAACAATGCCTTTTGACGGTCATTTAGGTGCCCAGTGTCCACTAAACAGGGAAGCTGTAACCATGGTAACAACAACTGCGTGACAGGGAAACACAATGTCAGCGCTTCAGTGCCTTACATTAACTGCGTCGGGCTCGGGTCGGGTTCGGACATAAAAAGCAGAATTCCTGTCGGGTTCGGGTCGGGCTCGGTTACTACTATCTCGGACTCGGTCGGGTTCGGACAGAAATATGCGGCCCGATCCGCACTCTAATTTGGAAGTCTCAAAATCACCCAGAAAATACATTAAGGCTAAACCACAATTTCAGCAACCACCAAAATCATTTACTACACTTGTATGCTAAATGCAGGTGCACCAGTTTATTAAATATGGACAGGATTAATTTTGTGCATGATGATGGTTTTGTGTTTATCTTACCCCTGCAAATGCATACCTAGCCCTTATTGTTTGTCCACGTTCCTTGGCAAGATTTAACCATTCACTTTCACGTAAGTTCACATATATTCTGTGGTACATCACCATTGGTGACAAATTAAGAAGCAGTGTCATAAATTAATTGTCTGGATCAAATCATTAAACTCATAATACAGAACACATTTTTTGAATTTTAACTATCGATCATTTTGTGATGACATTTAAAACAGTACATTTTAATATCAATTCCTGAAAACAGCACGACTTGAAAACAGATGTTAGATTTACATGCATGCTAAATAATTAATATTTTATAATGCTCGGTAGTTACCACAAGAAATAAAGATGACTATTATCATTCTATTTCTAGATGTTACTATCTATATATTATAATCTGTATATTTGTGTCCCATATTATTAGTATCCCTTTATTACTATTCCTATATTATAACTACGTTATTATCCCTGTGCTATCCCTGTATTAAAAGTAAGCAGGAAATAAAGATTATCATTATTATTAAATATCTGTATTGGTACCCTTGCGATATCACCTCTATATTATGCCTGTATTATAGTCCATATATTATTATCCCCCTATTATTAAAACTGAGTAGGGAATATGATGATAATTATTCCTATTGCCCCTGTACTCTTACTGCTGCATAGTCCCAATATTAATAAACCTTAGTTGGTGAGAGTGACTACTGTGGTCCAGGTGATTGGTTGGTACAGATGTACTATAAACGGTTGGTGAATGTGAAAGTCTGTCTCACCTCTGCGTAGGCCTGGGTGACCTGCTCGTACAAAGCCTGGTGGTGATGGATAGCCAGCTCCAGGTCCTGCATCTCAGAGGGCAGCCCACCCTCAGTGCACATCTTGCACCAGACCTCCACCCCCGACAGGAACTGGAAAGGAGCCAGAAAACCACCCATGAAAGAGACTCGGAAACCCAACGGCACAAGCCGACAGGGTGATTTCACAGAGCGCTGTGCTGCTCTACTTTAGCATTAGACGCTAATGGGGATCAAGTGCCGTTTGACAGAATGCAGAATCTTTCCCCCTTGCACCCTGGCCTCAGCACACAGATGGTCCTCTTTGCTCACAGCCACCAAAAATATGTCCCACGTTGATAAGAACATCTACACTCACCAGCAAATGGGCTCACAAGCCACACGATACAATGCCTACAGATACTTTAAAGCTAAGAGGGAGAGTTTAATGGAGACGACCAGAGGAGTTTGAAATTACTTACCATAAAGGCAACACTCTCTCTCTAGAGGTGTTAGTGACTGATTATTATTTTTGCTCCTATCTTAGACTTGACCTTTTATTCATGTATCTCACTGAAAAGATACTGTAAAGCAGGCTCACCATTTAGAAACATTATTCAACAATATTCAATAAAGTGTTAACTCATTAAATGCCAGAGCGTTACAGAACACTAGAACCCCTGCAGTGCCTAGCCAATATGGCTGCCAACATTTAACATTTTTAGGTTGATCCTGTCAATGTTCAAACCTTGAATAAAACACATTATTCTACCTATCGAACAGAATTACTTGTTAATCATTGGTGGTGTGTAAGTGTGTAATAGTGAAAACAGTTTTCCATTTTGCTTGGGAGATTTTAAGTTGGAAACAGCTGGACAGTTTGAGAGTATCTGTTTTAACACACCACAAGTGCTTTGTATTATTTGATAGATGGATAAACAATAAACAGAACAAATACATATGTGACCTGCTCCATCATTTTAAGTCACTTTGACCCAAAAACACATTGTTTTATATAAGAGGTGAGCTTTCTGGTGATACCAATATTATCTTTCTACACTAGATATTAAGCAAGAAATGCTCATTTAAATCCTGGCTGTCACCAAACCCTGTTTTTGATTTATTCAAATAAATCAGAGATGTAGCAATGTGACAAGTTACAGAATGTTCATTCAGATGTAACTCAACATTAATAGTCAGCTCGCACATTCTTTTGGACTATGTGCAGAATTTAGGCATGTCGTTGTGTTTGTGCCTTGTGCAACTAATGAACATATTACGCCACCATTTGGACTCATATCATGGCCAGGTAACCACACAACCCAAAGTTCGACCAAAGTTCAGTTGTGCTGTAAGGCAATGTTCTAGTGCAATGGGCCCCAAGGTCTGGCATCAAATCTGGAATGTGCCAGTGCTGATTGTGGCCGGCAGCCCCCAGTGATGAGAGGGTTTCAGTCGGTAGAGGCGACAGCATCTCATCGCCTGACTTGCGGTGTAATACGATGCGGTCGACATCACATGCCTCAAACAATAGCACATGCTTGTCTGCGCAGTCTCAAACCGGCAGTGGAGATTGGGATGACCACTGCAGTGTGAGCATGACTGGACATTCCAAATTGGGGATAAACGGGAAAAAAGAAATGGCTGCTCACAGAAATATTATCCATAGTTTACAGTATTTATATAAGGATACTCAAATCTGTTTGATCTGGCCCTGGTTTTCTTATCTGTCTGATAGTTCATTGATCAATTAATGGTGTCCCAGGTTTAAATCAGTCCTGAGTAGAGAGAGAGAATGAAAACCAACAGTACTACTGGCCTCGAGAGCCATATTTGAGCATCCTCCTAAGTTTGGTTTTGGTTGCAACTTACATGTTAAAATCAAAATTTTGCAGCCATTTTAGCACCAATTACAAAGCCCCTTGGCAGAGCAACTCATCTCATCAATATCTTGGCATAAAACAATCTTCCCCCAACAACCTAGCTCAAATTGTACTACTCTAATCGCTAAAATAGACATAGCGATGTGTCGGGCATGACATGGACTAAAGCTTTTTATGGGTCACATTTCTGTTCATTGTACAGTTTTTAAATTAACCTTTATAATTCTATGATACCGGAAATTCATTCTCCATTGACTTAACATTGGAGCATAAATTTGGTGGCAACAGAAGGCTAATTGAAAGTTCGAACCACCGTTGAACAACAGTCTCGTTGCAATGTGAGATTTATGAATTGCTAAATTTGCTGCTGTATTTCAAACAACATTGAGTACATGTTGTTTGAAATACAGTAGACATAGCTACAGAACTGTATAGCGGTCCAATATAAAAAAACGGAGTACTGGAAATCCCTGATAGTGTAGTGCTGAAGTTTGGCTTGGTGGTGCTCATTTGAATTTCCTGTATTTTGTGGCTTTTGACAAAGCCAAACTTCTCACATAATACATGTTTTTTGTTATTATAAGAGCCCACCTGCTCAGCCTTCTGGTGGAAGACAGAGGACATGGCGAGGATGGCACTGCGTTCGTCCAGGGCAGCAGCAAAGCTCTTCCACTCCTGGTCCAGCTGGGCAGAGATTTGCTTGATCTGCTGGGAGGCATAGTGGCCTGCCTCAGACAGCCGTGACGCCACTGACATAATCCGGTTGATGTTGACATAGGCGTTCTGAGAGGAAATGGACAGGAAGAACATCACTGACTCATAGATAGGGAATACGGTCTATTCCTGTCAGTATTTATGATATTACTGGTCTAATTCACTATGAACCACATGATTTCTTGTCACATTTTACATATTTTCTGACACTTGGATTCAAAAGGTAGAGTATCATGAAGCATTTTGCACATGAAAACATTTGATTTAAACCGGGTATCTTGCAACTGAACTTCATCTCCCAGCAGCCCTTCTGTGAGACATTATGATGCCCTAAAACAAACTGTAGACACCACTGGTTTACCTCATCTGGGCCACCACAACTCTCCTTTTCAGAGACTGAAGGCGCAGCATGTGATGTGTAATTTCTCAGTGCAGTGTAATACATGTACGAATCAGGTCTGACACGTGAAGCAACAGCAGCAGAGGCAAGAGCTGAGCTCCATCTTCATGCAATCTCTCTAGCACAGACCCTGACATGTCTGCGCCTCCTTCTTGCTCTCAGTCAAACTCAACTCCCTCTGCCCTACACACCTAATTATTCCCAAATTTCAGCCACACTTCCCAGGTGGGACAGTGCCATTGCACCGTAGAGAAAGGTACTTAACCTGAATTAGTTTGCTTCAGTAAAATATCCAGCAATATAAATCATTGTATGTAAAAAAATAATAATAAATAAAAATAAAAAAAACTATATAAGATGGCTAAGTCACTCTAAATAAGAGCAACTGATCATTGTTTCTGGGCATAAACAATGTATATAATGGGACTCACATCCAAATGAAAAAGTGATGTGAACTGTGTATGTGCGAATTCTCCTGTGTAAGAAGTGGGGCGAGTTGAGCCCCTTTTAAACAAAAGCAGCAGTGTCTCGTGTTGACAGCTAGAGGCTGGTGGGGGTGAGCACGCTCAGGGCTCAGGAATGCACAGAGCACTGATAGGCCGGTGAGACCTTCCTTCTTAAGCTCATCGGTAAAAACGCACTGACAGCGCAACGGTTCGCCCCACCGCCAAACTGGTCAAAAGTGAGAGAGGCGCCAGCCTTTCATCACAACAGGAGATAGCCCAGGGTGAGGTGCAGTGCATTCAGCAGTAATGGAATATTTCAGAAATATGGTAATGGCGTGGGTGCTAGTGGGCACAACGAGAGGAGAAGAGCACAACTCTGCAGCCGTGCACATTTGATTTAAATTACATCTTCTCAATAAAATGTATTAATTAAAATTTATATTTTATAGTTATACCATTAATGATTATGGTTGTATTCAGTGAGAGATCCTTCAGAAATTAAGTTAATGACAACTAAACAATTCCATGACTGGCAGTCATAACATACCATAGAGTTCATGGCAAAGTGATTGTGCTGTGTCTGAAGGTCCACAGCATGCTGGTATCTGACTCCAATCTCAGTATGGCCCTGTAAGAACAGCTGCTTGTTGTGACTTATCCAGTCAAACATCTGTGGTACAAAGAGTAAACAAGAGAAGATTTATAAAATTGAATTCCACCAGTCAAGTAGCACATCTGCTTATATTTGCCATAAAATCATACAAAGATGTATTAAATATGAAACCATAGGAACTTACCAGCTGCCATAATAATGACAAATTCATTACAGTCACATTACAGTTATTTATTTATAAACACCAAAATGGTAATTGAAATGAAAAAGTATGCATTATTAGAGTATGTAATAATAGAGGCGTATATGCTCACCCAGTGCTCACTATTACCAGGACATAATTAAAAGAACAATTCATCCAATTTAATTAAATGTACATGCTGTTACTTATTTTTATTGTAGCAGAAATATATACCACATTTTTTGTGTTGCACCTATGCTAATCACTGGTATTGGTACTGGGCAAATCCAACCCTAAACAACCCGAATGAGGTATTTGAGAATTAATGGAATTATCCAGTTCTGATGCCATGATGTGTAAACTATCAAGTATGATTTCCATTATCAATAAGTTGAACGCTATGTTGCTAACTTGGTGACTTTGTTGCTAGATTTAACTAGATTTATCTGGTGATTTGTTTTTAGACTGTCAGAGACATTGGAACCATTTTACATGTATTTAAATGCATTTACTCTGTGTATATAGATTCATTTTAAATGCATTTAGCGGTTATTGGGGCCACAAATGAGCGGAGAGGAGCAAGGGAGAGCTGTCAGCCACAGCTGCCTAGTAAAAAGCCACTGCCGGACAGCCAGTGATTGGCCCACTGCTCCTCCCCATGAGAGACATACAGGCTGAGTGTGGACGTGGGAGCCAGTCCTGGTATATCCTGGTGAGCTGTGGCTGCTCTGCTGACTAAGTAGCTGCAGCTGGTCATTATCACTCGCTCCGCTAAATTCACAGCACCAATAATCACTAAATGCACTGAAATTCTCATCAGTAACACGTTTGCATTTGTATTTAAATAGTTAGTCTACACCAGTCTGAATACCATCCATCTCCATCTCAGAAGCAATGGGAATATAATGACAGGTGGATGCCTATGTAAATTAACAAGGATGTACTGGGTGCTGGGTGCTGGGTGCTGGGCACAGTCTATATGACATTATGCTACGCAACGAGATTAGAACAGAACATATATCAGTATTGATAATGCATTTTTACCCAACATTTTGCCCAACTAATGCCGAATTTCTCCTTTTAAGGATCAGTATTGACCCATTCTTTCAGACAGAACTCACAGTCAGCCAAAGAACAATGGCAGGGTTCTCCCCAAAGAATGTAACAGAGGCGCTGTGTCACTCTGTTCCCTCTCTTGCACCACTGTGCAACCGTATCTTTTTGCCGTTCTAATCAGAAAAATCACCGCTTACATTGTCAAAGCCGGAAAATACTTTGTTCCTTCGTATGTGACTTTAGGTTTGGCATGCGCTGTGAACCGAACAATTAAGTTCTTGCTTTGACCCCTTTGCGAACACCACTATTTTTAACATAAGGCGAACATAAAATTATAATTTTTCTTGAACTACTTTGACTACAGGCATAATCGCGGTCGCTTCTGTAAGGTAACCCTATTACTGAAACAGCAGTAGCAGAAGCTCAAACACATTGTAAGTAGAAGTTTTTTTCTCGCCTAAAAGATTTATTTTATTTTATTTTTTGCCGGGATCAGGATACCGACTTCACCATTATTTGTGTCGTCTGTGGATTTCCAGAGCCTACGGTATCGTCGTTTTGTGTCCCGTTACAAAATAAGGAACCCTTGTTGCAATAACATTGGAATTGTACATTTGTTTATAGAGATTGAATCGTGAGTTTTTAACACTTTCAAATGGTCTACTGTGTTACCAGATTGATTGAAAATGTCACCGTAAAAAAAAGGGCCTGCGCCACTCTGTGAAAAAATTCTAGAGAGAATCCTGAATGGTATTGGTTCTTCCCATTTTGCCCTGCAGAGCAAAACTAGTCTTCTGATTTGCAATTTTAATACAATTCCCAATAAGTTTTAAAATCATAATTGGCACACAGGCTTGCACATACTGTCTATGGCTGATTTTGAATTTGACAATATCAGATCACTGAAAGCATCAATGCCAATGTACATATACTTAATTTTCATAGAAACGAGGGAGTTCTTCCCAAATACATCATTCGAAGTGATACTAACTCTCAGAAGCCCTATCTTCTAAACCGGTATTATATGTGTGTCTTGCTATCATATGCAGATAAAAAAAATAGCATTCAGGATATTACTGTATAATCTCACTATAATAGTCTCACAAATAAATTTGTTCTGTTTTTAGAATGCCCATTGAACTCATGTAATGTCCATGTGTACATTGTTAGTTTGCTGTGCATACTCTACAGCCTTCAGAGATTCATATCTTGCTGTTCACTTGTTTTCTAGCGCATGTCTCTGGCCAATTTGATGTGTTCTTTAAATAAATATTTGCTCACGGAGAGCAGAAATATTTATGAAAAACTATCCAATGGTTCAAAAGTATTGCCATTGTTTAAATTTCCTCCGAATTCTGTCTCATTTAATGTATACAAAAAAATTTAGATTGCAGTCTGGTGTTTAGAAACACATCAGGTTTGTTCTTCCTCTTCACTGCTTAAGGCGCCACTGTACACAGTAAATTCAAAGCTTTGATTGTGAAAGTAAATTATTACTGATGTTCCTTTGACGCTCATCCTCAGACCTTTTCAGCTTCAAGACTTGTGCGCAATACTACCCTCAACACTACTGAATGCCGTGCCCTCAACACTGTGATATATTGCTGCCCTCAGCACCTATATACAGTGCTGCCCTGAGCACTGCTCCACACTCACCTTCTCTGCGTCCTGCTCGTAGAGCCTCAGCTGGAAACACTGGTCCAGCTTCAGCTTGCGGACGTGCCACATCTGGTGCAGGTGCTGGCGGGTGGAGTGCAGCTTGTCCAGCAGGCTGGCGATCTTGGGCACCACGCTCTGGAAGTCGGCGCCGCCGGAGATGCAGTTGCGGCCGGAGAAGCCGTCCCCGCAGCGGATGCACTGCAGCAGCCTCTGGCCCTCGCGGTCGAGCTCCTCCACCGGGGCCTTCATCACCTTCTTCTTCAGCTGCGTGTGCTCGTCGATGAGCCGCCGCGAGCCCTCCACGTCCACCGGGAACTCCTTCTTGGCCAGCATCTCCTGCAGGTCCTCTAGGCGGGAGAGGAGGTGGGCGGCGCTGCAGATGAACTCCTCCAAGGACACGCGCAGGTCCAGCCATTCCTCGTGGTCGTATTCCAGTGAGCCGTCAAAGTCCTCAGTCAGCTGGGAGGGATCCACAAGCTTGGCCAGCCCCTCCACCGACACCATGCTAGTCTGCCGGGAATTCATACAACAGGGAACCTTCCGTCAAGAAGGTTTCAACTTCTATGCATTTTCAAAAAAGTATTCTTGTTCTGCTTAAATTAAAGTTTACAAAACTATTCATTATAATGAATATGATAATAAACATAAGAATATGAATTAATATATTCATGCGATGCTTTTACCTGATGTCATTCATCAAAAAGTTTCATTTTCATAAATCATGTTTTTTAATTCTGATTATTTACATTGTGTGGCCCATACGTTCTTTAAAGTGCAAGTTCCTTAAAATATGTCATGATAATCATGCAAAACACAAATACATATTTTTTTTGGACTGGCGTAAGGCTCACCTCGAAGGTGAACTTAGCACTGCCAAAATTGGTCTTCTGCTTCTGCCAAAAGGTATCAGGCTTGATGATGAGGGCGACGCAGATCTCGGCTGGGAAGGCCTCCTGTAGCGTCTTCAGTAGGGGTTTGATTAGGTCCCACTTGGACCCGCGCATGTCGATGATGACGGTAAAGCCCCGCTTGCACACGTCCTCACTGTTAGATGAGAGGTAGGAGGTGCTGTTATTACGTCACCAAATGTGTGTGTGTGTGTGTGTGTTGGGGGGGGGGGGGCAATATTCATGGATGAGGGTACCGAGCAGCAAAACCATTTAGCTGGTCTCACTAAATGGAACAGGAGTGAACTAGCCTCATCTTTCATTTTATCAACCGTTAACCTCCATAGCTGGGAGAGTGGCCGTTTACTGTATAAATGTATCTTCTTAAACCTGGCCATCAAATCAACCTCAAGCTTTTATCTCCTCTAAAATCAAGGTCCCATTTGCTCAGATTAAAAGGTTGCAACACTATTAGCCCTCTATTTTCCCTTAAAAACAAATGGCATAAGCAGTAATGGCTTTATTCCTCCATAATCTCCTGCAGACCCACATCACTACTAAAGAATTAATGTGATACTGATCTCATAAGCATGTAACTCCAGCAACCAAACCACTTTATTATTGCCACCATAAGTAGTTAATTAGGTGTCATGCAACAATAAGGACGCACACTGACACGGTTAAAATAATTATTTCTTGATGAGGGATTTATTTTATTTTTTTTCAATTAAAGATTAAGGATTTTTCCAATTTTTTCAGTGTGAGATTAAGCTAAAATCCACCAAACGGTGAATTTTTTATAACCCTTTATACTCATCTTTACCAGGGGTGTCAATAATAGTAGAGGGCACTGTACATACACATATATACTTATACATATATAAATATAGACATTCAATCATCCATAGTACATACATACACACATATAGCCTACATCCATGTATATACACAAATATACACATATTAGTGCTTCTTATAATATGTCCAATGTCCAGTCAGTATGGCTGGGTTTTGCCACAGCATTTCTGGTGTCCTTAAGTCCCCTCCGTGTCCCTCACCAAACCCAGTCACTCAGTCACAGCACTTTCACTGCACAGATGAAACCTCTGAGCTGTTTATGACTCAGTGTCACAAAGCGTTCAGTACAGTGGCAAACGTGCTAAAGCGGTTAAGAATTCTATGAGGTGGCATCCTACTCGCTGAGAGGAGCCTCACAAATCAATCCCGAAAGTCCTGCAAAACTGCTATTTCAGAGCTTTTACATCACTCTGATTACACAGTCATTGGTTTTAAACCAATTGCTCTTGCTGGTGATGATTCTGTTGTTTTTCAGCCTTGGGGAGGTACAATAGTTCAACTGGATTGATTTTCTTTTGCACAACAGTGACAAGCATTGCACTACAGAGCTATGGTATGATGAAAGAGAGAAACATTCCAATACGCTTGAATATGGGTCGTGTAATGCTATGATGCAAGTTGTAAAAAAAAGTGAGTGTGACAGGGCAGTGCAGTGATTGAGGAAGCAGACTTGTGCTTAGAGCATTCCAGTGTGGCACAGCTGGACAAAAAACCCAGATGGCAAATATGGTATGTATGCTACCCTGGATGAGAGCATGCAGCTGAGCAAACAATATAGAAAAATAGCCATTTTTTCACTGTAAAGTCTTGCAGACTTTTTGGAAGAGAAATCGAAGAAATCTGTGACAGTGTTATTTCTCCCCAACGTGATCGAGACCAGACTTGTTTACAGTCCACAGAGAAGACTTTCCATTAGAAGTTAAGAGATCAGACCTTCGTACTAAGGAAAAATCAGATGTGTGCAACTGTTCAGCCGGGGGTAATTTAGAAAGGGTCTACCCCACTGTAAAATGTGAATAAAAACACATATAGATGATGATAATGCTGCATTCCCTCTCCTCTCCCTCTTCCTTAAGAAGTCTTCATGAATTGGGCCGCACTAACCCCTGGCAGTAACCACATTCGAAAGCTCGTCAGAGGAGGCCTTGCACCATCTTGTTGTGGTTTCGATGGTAGCTGGCTGACGGCTTTTGTCTGCGTTACAGAAAAAGGCTTGAAGAAGGTTCAGCAGGCCCAGCAGTGGTGCTGAATAGTGTTTTCCAAAGCCTTTTTACGGCCATCGCCCTTAGCATTAGCCCCTCACGAGCGGAAGAACAACCAATTAACACGTGCTGGTCAGTATAACGTTCACCACTACGTGACACTGTAAAACAGGTGTATTAACCAATTCGCTGTAAATACGCACGCACGTCTGACATCACCGTGACCTTTATAGAGTTTTTAGGCTCAGTACTTACAATTGTATAACTGCCTCAGAGCAGCTGAAAACAATAAAGATCACAGACATGAAGGATAAGTATCTGAGTATTTACAGTTCATGAATATTTACAGCAAATCAGTTAATAAACCTGTCCACGTATATACATTATGGGTGTTGTATCAAATTACGCGATACCAAAAAACTATTCATGTAGGCTTTCGTCAAATTAAATTACCACGTGACTGAGAACTAAAAATGTTTTATTTGGATCCTATGAACGTTATTGAATAGATTTGTAGTTTTCATTACTCATCTTATGAACATGCCCCAAAATGATGCATTCTGCCTTGTGTGAATGGTGCAGGCTGGTGGTGGTGGTGTAATGGTGTGGGGAATGTTTTCTTGGCACACATTAGGCCCCTTTGAGCATAAATACCAATTGAGCATCATGTGAATGCCGCAGAATACCTAAGCATTGTTGCTGACCATGTGCATCCCTTTATGGCCACAGTCTACTCTTTTTCAAATGGATACTTCTAGCAGGATAACGTATATAAATACATACAGTGTGTTCTCTCTGAAAATCAGGAGTGCACCTTAAAATCCTTCTTTATCATGCAAAAGTGAGCCACGTGCTTGGTAGGTTCAACCACATAATCACCAGTGGAGTCTTTCACAAGGTCGCGCATGTGTCCAAAGAGCAGAATGTGTCGGTATTCACACACACAGGCCTCCAACTGTCAGGGTCAATTCAGATGTAAACACACAGCTGGTGGCTGAAAGAGGTGGTCATCATTCTTAAAATTTTAATATGAAAATGACTCTTGTTGTGAATCAAAATGGGCAATATTGTTGCTCATAAATAACTTTGGATACTGACCAATTATTAAGAAAACAGGTTGGCCACAAGAAAAAATTGTATATTTCATATGAAAACAAACATCACAATTGGTTCACAAGGGCATAATTTGCTCTTTAAATAATATTTTTGCAATTAATAACTTTTCATACATTTGCATTGTTTTGTTGGTATGCATGTATGTGTATGATGTACTATGAATTTGTTAAAATAAGGAGTGGCACCTAAATGCATTATAGTTATTATGGTATCTTTAACCTGGATTCAATCAAATAGCCCTAAATTTAACTGAGCATTTAGGTGAGAGCCTCCTATTAAACTTCCATTGGATAAGATTCTTTACTGTGAGTTTAGAACAAAGCACACAGCATTTACAGCAGATTTAATTCTAGCCTTCGGCTGTGAACTTTCCTATGCATGCACTCACAGCTATAGCTAAGTGGAATAAGGTGTTTGAACAATGATGAGAAAGCAGAGAGGACAGACATATATGTCTCAGAGCTGACCTCCCGCTGGATAGTTTGAATACTTTCCACCACTGTCTGTGAATCAGAATCAAACTCACACTGTATGCCTTTCCAGGCAGTGGGAGAATAGCCTCATTACAAGATGTCTGATTTATATGTACAGTGTGCAAGCAAGAATATGACTCTCCACAGGCCCACAGCCGCACAGAGAAGAAAAAAAAAGACGTTTTTTTTACCTGGGTACAGTAGACAAATAGGTCACCAGCCTCCTCAGATCCTCCTGTTTTATTCTGTCATGGTTACTTCTGGCAGGGAAGGTCAAGATTGGGCCACCTCTCTTGTCACGTCCTCCTGCAACAGACACATTACCCTATCAGAGTATGCGCAGAGACAAACACAGATTATGTTATCGGGTAAATTAGCGCAATAGGTGCATTGCGCTACCAGAGTATGTACGGTAAGCAATTGTGCTATTTACTGAGACAGATATTGTCATGTCATGATGTCACCTTATTTACTGCTACAGCCAGGTCATATTATCAAATAATTTAATGTAACAGGCACATTAGATTAACTGATTATTTGCTAAAAAACATGTTATCCTGTCACATTCTTTACTGCAACAGACACATTATATTATTATATGCAGATATTAGTTACCAATACAGACATAGTACACAATCATAATATTCACTGCCACAAACACCATGCTATCAGATTATTTACTGCAATGATTATTTACAATTTGTTCTGCAATGGACACATTATGTTATTAGATTTTATTTACTGAAGTTTCAATACAATAAATACTATCTAAGTAAAGGTTTGGTTTGATACGATGAATCAAACGCGACAAAACAAAACACGATTTACAGAACAAGTCACTCACGGACGTGAGGACCACTAAAGGAGTCTAGAAAGACTGATAATAGTAGAAACGAAAAACAAGGGATGAAAAACTCCCTGGCCGTAGCCAAATAATAAACACCTCACAAAAAACGGGCTTGGCTCGTAGACACGGGTAGAAAGGAGCAATATTAGAGACTCCCAAACAGAAATACACGAGCATAAGCTCGAAAAAGAGATGAGAAAGAATCACCTTCGGAAAGCAGACTATAACGCCCGATAAGAAGTGAAAAAAATGTATTAAATAAAAATAAACCTCTCACTCTCAATATAGCAGAGAGTCTAAGAGAAGTAAAGAAACAAAAATAGGAACTATTTTTGTAAAGAGCTTCAAAGACAGGCTAAAGCCAATCTAGTAGAGAAAATTTAGAGCAGCTATAGCCTAACCAACCCTGACTTTGTGAAGGCACAAAATGACAAAGAAGCGCCGGGAAGCGGAAGTGAGGGGCTTAAATACCTAGCAGGTAATAGGACAGGTGAAACGAATCATAAGCGGGGAGAAGCAAAACCCCAAACCGGAACGTGAAAAAAATCTGATAGACTGCTAACCGGAGAGAGAGGATGAGAACTGTAGCGAAAAAGGAAAAAATAGTCACGGACCATGAGAATCTACTGAAATTCAAGTACTGATTAAGACAAAAAAAATGTCCCTGCCTTTCCTGCAAGTTGAGAAAGACAATTTATCTCAGTAGTTTCAGGAGGAGATTCTGATAATATTACATTATAGTCATTTAGCAGACGCTCTTATCCAGAGTGACAATACATTTCATATCATACATATCATACATCTCATTTTCAATTACAACACACATACAAATTTCACGCCACTAATGTACAGTACCTAATCGATAATCATGCAAACTATTCACAATGTGAGGACAGACACCTAGTAGACTAGACAGACACTCAATTGAGGAGGGTGTGCATTAGTCACTTCAGTCAACAGAAAGAGAGGAGGTGGCCTAATCGAGGGAACTAATCTGGGTAAGTATTGCGATGACAGATCCTCCTCGACACGCTTTGGGAGCACCGCACATGGTCAGCTCATCAGCCAGTGACTGTAGGATGAACTCTCATCCCTCGCACCCTTGGCCTACTCTCTGTCTCACATCCCTCATCCTACTCAGGGTCTCCCACTCTCTGCGCGTTAGCCAAGACAGCAGCGTGCGCTGTGCCGTGCCTCATCAAGAAATACAGTGGAATAAGTCAGCGACGAAACCGCTAAGCGCCCGGAGCACCACAGCAGTTTTTATCGACAGGACGGAGGGAGGCCTACTCACGCTGGATCCAAGAAAGTCATACGAGCTTGTCACAACTTAATAAGTTCAACTGAGAAGATTTCTTCATGAGGTATCCTGCTTTTATTGGCATGCGCAGAACCCAGGAGGCAATATGTAGTTGAGTTCAAGTTTAACTCTAGTGCTCTCCGCCAGAAACAAGCACGCGTTGGCTTTTCACAAGCTTCATCATTGAGCATGCCTCTGACAAGTGGCTCGACCTGTCATCTCTCCTGGTCAAGGTGAGTGCGAAGTGTACAGTAGTTTACACACTGATGAAAACATGCTCTCATACAAAAATATCAACTTCAAGCGAAATAAAGATTGTGACATAAAGATACATTATAAAATTAGAAAATAGAATATAATGTGTATTCATTGCCAAAAAAGCAGTTGGACACATGGTGATGTACAGCATTGAGGCACTTCATCTTATTGCAATGACGCATCCCACAGCCCTGATCAAACCCTGACCATGGTGACCTTGGCCCAAAGTGCTACTGCTTGGCACACAATTAACCATAGCATTTTCTGTGGTTGGCAGGTTATGATCTGCCTCATAGCCCACCAGACTGCTCTGGTTTATTGGGTGCATGTGATTGACCTGTGCCAGCTGCCCTATTTGCATAGTGCAGCTCAGCTAGTGGATTTAAACAGAAGTGGTAACTTTCTAAATTGGGGAGAGACAAAAAATTCAAATAAGGCTACAACTCCATGTTGGTTCTGACTGTAGGATTATAACAGACATTGGCATCATTCCATTCCCCCACTGCGACTCCATGTTGACTCTCTTGGCTGAATTGTAACTGACATTGACATTGTTCCATTCCACCACTGTGATGCCATGTTGGATCTGGTGGCCAGATTATAATTGACTTTGACATCATTCCTCTCCCCCTCTGTTACTCCATGTTGGCTCTGATTACAGGTTTCCATCCTTCACTGAGCCACTAAGCATAGACATGGCCTCTCTGCTCACACCAACAATGCAAGCTCTATTCTCCCTCAATCTCTGATAGCGAGCTTTGGGATAAGCATGTACAAAGAGGTCCATACAAAAAGGCAGTGATCATGCCGTGCTCATTGTTTATTCTACAGCAGCAAAGTCCATTACTGATCGTAGGGATGTGCAACTGATTGACACCTGGGAAAACAGGTCCTGGAAAAACAGAATCTATGTCTGATCTATGATTAATTCACTCATTTACTGAAAACAAGGGCTGGAATGAAGAAATGGAACCAAACCAGGTTTCCAGTGTGTCACAAAGCCACTTCGCAAGGCCCATATGAGATGTACGATTTGAAACATCTGGAAGAAAATATCAATTAATGTGTTTAAAATGTTCTGATGTGTCAGTAGAATATTGAATCTGTCACGGTCAATGTGCTGTCAAAGCCCTCTCTTCTATAGCTGTGATTAAAACTATCATGGGCCCAGGACATTAAAAACAAGGTATCTACTGCTTCTCTTCACATGGGGATCTTTAATTCTGGTCCAACCACAGCACCTCCAGGAATGGTATTTTGCAAACAAGTCATAATTTCCCCAATTGAATGAACACTGAATCCTGAACTCACCTGACACAAAGGCCACCTTTTCTTTCAGAACAGGCAGGACATCAGAAGCCTTAATCCCATCATTCCTGAAAGAACCTGACAAGAAAAAAGAGAAAGAGAAAAATGAGTCTCTGATCATGTCTGATCCTGTTATCAGATCCATAGACCAAGACAAACTCTTTATCCTGATGATTGAATGGGCATTTTTGGAAAGTTTGCGGACTTCATGGCTCATCATGGGCAAATAAAGATTGAAGATCTCACAGAATGAAAACAACAGGTGTTACGTTTAGCATATCTTATAGGATTCCCAATATGACTGTGAACATTGGCTACTCTTCAGAGAAAGTTGTTTATTAATTCATGACCATAAGAGTTATATCAATTTTTAGAATCACCAGGGCAGATCTTTTGAGCACCAGTCACCAGGCTGTCAGGCATTCATTACACCCACCAGAAACAGCAGTAGTCTTTGAGCCTGTGTGTGTGTCACATGCTGTAGACTGCATCTGTATTCAAAGCAACACCTGACCGTTTTTCTCTCACTATCTCTCTGGATCAGCACTGCAGTAGAAAAACGCAGAATAGCAATGGTGATAGAACAGGGACATTTAGTACTGTGGATGGGGCAGTGTGCTAGAAAGACACAGGCGCATTTTATTGGGTTTTCTTATTTGTTCCCAACCTGCATTATTCTATGGATTGCATTAGATTCTAGTGTTCCGCAGGGTGCCTGACATAGTTTACACATTACATCTTAATATTTACCAGAATTCAATAGCTTACTCAGAGGGTATAAGAGAAGTGTCCAACCCGGGATTCCAGCCAGTAACCTTTTGGCTGAAAGTCCAACTCCCTCTCCACGATATAAAACTGCCGCGCTGTTGCTGTGACAGAATTTGGCAAGACTAAATTCTACTATGTATTGCAGAACAGCTGCATTTCAAAAAATGTTTCAATAAAAATATATTGTTAAAGAGGAGTGTACAGAATGTAAAAGTGCAATTATAGGTATTCATGAGGGCAAAGAAAGTCTTCAGTTTTACAACACAATTTCTCTCTCTTACTCTCACTCTCACCCTGTCCTGTCCTGGAAAACAAATCACAGATCCCATATAATAAATATTTTTCATGCACTGATAGTCTGTGACTCAACTTTGCAAATCAATTTCGTTCAACCAACTGCTACATGAGTTGCTAAATCCTAGCAAAAATGCTAAACAAAGTTGTTTTTTCAAAGTTGTTCCTTTAGTTTGCAATGAAATACTGAGAGCTACAAATATAAAACAGGTAAAACGATACATTTCCTGGATCATACGCTCCAAAATCTGAGATGTGATATGCAGAACTACTAAAGATCTATGGTGCAAAGTGTAAGCAGTGCACCTTGTTGTTCCTTAGTGTATCCAAATCTATCCAAAATGGCTAAATTGTAAGCATAAAATAATCATATATTTAACTACAAATCAACTGTTTTGACTCATGAAACTCTGACTGAAACTTTTGAATATTTGTGTGGTGGGACAGCAAACAGGAACCGTGGATACCCTTTTTCAAATGTCACAAAATATGCATCATCTCAAGCTGGCTCCACGAAAGTGTCAGCAACTTCAGTTTACTCCAAGAGCACCTATGGGATGAGGTGGATCAGGAGGCTTGTGGCATGAATGTGGGGCCGAAAAATCTGCAGGAACTGAGTGATGCTATCGAGTCGGCATGGATCAAAATCGCCAAGACGTGTTTCCAGCACCTTACCATGAATCCATACCGCAAAAAATGCAGGCTGTTCTGGAGGCATTAGGGGTCCGACCTGGTACTAGATAGGTGTACCTAATAAAGCTTTGTTCAAGGTGCTCAAAGAGAGAGGGGCATAAAGTAGCAAGCAAGCCCAAGTCCAGCTCTATAGTTGGAGTGGAGTATAATGAGCCAGCTCAGTGGGGACCAGGTGTCAGGTCCTCACAGATGTCAACTTGTTTTGGGAGTTCAGAGGAATTCATTAGAGAAGCAATCTGTTTTTTGTAACATCAAGGCTGACAGCTGGGGAATGAGACCAGGAGGACATCTTCATCAGGTTCACTTGACAAAGAGAGTGAGTGTCATCACGCTGTGGTCACCAGCCCAATAGACAAAGACTCGGAGAAAGAGACTCCCACTCCCATGCCTCAGCCGCCAGTGCCATTTCAACAAACATATAGGCTTCCTCTCTGACCACGCCTGTCTAAGAAAGAAAACATTTGTATGTTTATCAAAACACAAGAACAGATCCTAATCTTGCTAAAATCTTATTCATTAATCTTAACAGTACGAACTACTCAAATTAGAAATAAAAAATGAGTATATTTACTTAGATCGCACCTAAAACTATTACTAAATTTAGCATTTTGGAGTATCCAAATTGTATACGCTGTTCCTCATTTAATGGACCGGCAGTGTCGTATAATGGTTAAGGAACTGGCCTTGTAACCGAAAGGTTTCAGGTTTGATTCCCAGGTAGGACACTGCTGTTGTACCCTTGAGCAAGGTACTTAACCTGAATCGATTCAGTATATATCCAGCTGTATAAATGGATAATATGTAAAACAATAAATAAAAAAAATAAGTTGTGTAAGTCGCTCTGGATAAGAGCGTCTGCTAAATGCCTGTAATGTAATGTAATGTAATTTACAGTTTATTTTCACATTACAACAAAGTTGACATAGCAACCTTGAACAATTAACACTAGTTGGCTTGTGGCAGTTCAAATAATGGTCTCTCAATGTGAACTCACATCCAGGAGAATCTCTGCAAGAATGTAGTGTGGATGAATCTCAGCCCTTTTTTTGAGTCTACAGTAAAATAGTTCCTGAATAATGAGTTATATATAACACTTCAGCAAAATAAATAAAAATAAGTTTTTTTATTTAGTTTAAGTTGTGTAATGTTCTGACATGCACACAAATAAATTAGTAGTTGTAACCAAACAAACAGCCAGTATTTCTATCAGCCACAAAAAACACTGAATGCTTACTTAGTTTAATTGGTATAGAAGGGGGTAAGTGTCAGGTTTAATTTTAAGAAAGCAGGCCATACTTTTTTTACATTACCAACAATGAGAGAGAAAGAAAATACATAAAATCTCAAACACAGTAGTTAATCAAAATTAAATCAGTGTAAGCACCATGTTGAACAGCATATCAGACCCTACAAGGCATTGTGAATGATTCTCCAAAAACACCCTGTAGGTCACCAATGCCTTACAAAGCTATTTAAAGAAAACTTACAAAACTAGCAATGAGGCTCAAATAAAGTTGTGGAACATCACAATAGTCTACCTGGCTCCAGTGATTCAGTATTTTGTCTGAATGTCATTATACTCTAGAATTTAGTACAGCACAATATGTAATTTAATTCAATGGGAAGCGTGTACTATCAACCACTTGTTGTACGAAACCAAGGAAACATGCCTTAAGATGGTCTGATTAAAACACAATAACCCGATAAAGAAAGGGGAAATAAATATAGCACTAACAATTGTAGAGTGATATTGGGTTTCGCATACGTAACTAAAATTTGGTTCATGGGTCTCCACGCTTTCCCTGAGAACAATGGCAAGTAGTCTCGGATGGATTCAAGTCGCTAAGCTCTGCTAAGATGTAGCTCAGGAATCTTTCTGCTTCCAAAGCATTTGGTCACACGTCTACAGTTTAAATCTACCCTTATGTACACTAGAACCATTAGAATCTGTGACTTGTCCAGTTATTTGTGACTATGCCAAGACAGTGGCTTGTCTTTGATAGCAATTGGTCCACAGAATAATCATGCATGTGCAGTGACCACATATTTGGATCTAGTATTTTGCTGAAGTGCAATACAATTTAGTTCAGAGTATCTTGAGCTAAAGAGTTGTAGATTGCATGCCTTTAGGCACAAAAACATGTGTGAAAAGCACATGAGTAGATGAGGTTGCTGGGTGGCTCATCCTGTTAAGCCAATGTTCAATGGACAGTGCTGGGCGGTGTCCGAATACTACCCCTACACCATTTTGAGGGTGCGTATTTGAGTTTGCTTCATCAAAAAGATTTTGAGTAGGTGACTTTTTCTCACAAATGGGGCCCCTTAAAATACCAGGATGAACCCCTTATTTCCAGGGTTTTGTCGAGGGAATTTAGGAGCACACTCATCTGCATAAATGTGCACTCCTCTTGACAATTTCAGTAAGTAACTCGGAAGTAAAAACGTAAAAGAGCGTATATGCATATCAATGGTACAAGCAGGGGCGCTGTATGGGGTGGGGGAAGGTTCGGACGATTCTATCAGTCAGGGGCCCTAAAGATTATTAGAACATTAGGACAAATTTTTTTCAATATGAAATTATTAACTTATCATCATTAATAGAATATTTTATTTACAATGTACATTCTTTTTCTTTTCTTGTTTTTGGCAAAAAGTAAACATCCAGAGAGCCTCTGTATTGCCCGCCCCCCCTCCCGCCCCTCCTCTATTTACATGAAATGGTTCGGTCCTGCCCCCAAACCAGGCACGAACGGCTAGCCTCGCAGTGAAAACTGCGAGTGAGGAGTGCCGGTGGAGCATCATGTCTCGGCTTCCGAAAGAAATCTGGCTTCCAAAAACTAAAAGAAAGACAGGAGAGAGAAAAGTATGTCACCCAATTTTTCACAAAGGAAGGTGGGTGGCAGCCGTTCGATATCGGCCGATTTCCCTTCCATGTGACTCAATCGGCAGACCATGAAATTGCCGATAACCTATATATTTAATGTGCTCGTTATAATCGAACAGTATGCCTTGTTTATAGACCTTACACTACGTCAATCTTGCAAAATACAAAAGAAACAAAACATTCAAAGAAAATATCAACATTTTGCATGCAAAATTGATGTCTACTATGCTATCCATTTAATCCTATTCGCTTTAACTTAAATTTTTTTAACTTTTCAGAACAGATAAACACATTTTAAAATAAAGCAAAGGAACCGCTAATTTGTATTTTTTTTTACTCAATAGATAGACCGAACTAATGTTTCGCCTCTGTATCGAGTCCGTCTGTGTGATCAATTCCTTCAATCTCGCCATTCCATGAGCCGAATCCCGCCACGTAATTAATAAAATGAAAATATGACGTTTTACACTGCAAATTTTTTTTTTTATCAAGTCTTGTCACTGTGTTCGGTTCATACTAAAAGCAAAAGCGATTGAATTGCAGCCACATCCAGAGACGTTTTTGTCAATTTTCTTGAATTAAAAACAGTTCAGGTGTTCTATAGAGCTTTGTTGTTACTGCTAGCTCAAAAATGCATCTTGTTGGACTGTTCATATAGGTTTTTTCCATTTATAGTGTTTATTCTCATTGAATCATTAGGCTATAATCCTTAAATCTTCTTCTTGCATTTTTATAAAGCATAATAATAATAATAATAATAATAATAATCATGTATTTCTAATGAAAGGATTCGGGAATTGATATTGGCCCGAAAAATCTTGATCAGAGCATTCTATATATTATTTTCTTGTCTTCATTTAGCTTACCACAAGTTTGAATTATTATATACACATATTTTAAGGTCGTTTGAGAATAAGAAATGATTGAAAATTGGGAAAACTGAAAAAAATACAGAAAATGGCGCAGGATTGGCCTGGGGTGGTGGGGCCCAATGTGATATATCTTTTCATGGGGCCCAAAATCCCTAGCGGCGCCCATGGGTACAAGAGTGGGTCATATTATGAAAATATTTTATGTTTGTTAATTCTATCTTCATTCATAATCTACACTTTGTAACAATTGTCACAATTTGTCATATGTTAACTGATTGATATTCTCAATAAAAAATGTTTTAAATAAATATTACAAACTACTTCCTCACTAGTTTGGAAAGAGTTTTGCGGGATTTCCTTCGCACACTGCTTGCAAAGTGAGGGGACAGGACACATAGAAGACAAGGGTCTGAGTGGACAGGGGACAGTAGACGGGGAACAGGGGTCGTATTCGGACACAGCCCTGGTGATCCAGTGTTTAAATGCTTTTAATCTGGCAGGTGTCTGACACCTGGAACCGTAGGCGATTCAAGTTCCCATCCAATCAATGACTCCAATTAAGCAATTAAAAAGCTGCAAGGCCCCCTTGGATCACTTGTAAACACATGCAATGTTGTTTGGCCCAAAATTAAATTTTAAATAATTTTTTTTTTTAGATTTTTCTCCAATTTGGTAGCCAATTGTACCCGAGTGCGATTAAATTCCCTGTGTACTGCTGAAAATTCACCGCAACACAACCCCGTCGGCCAGCAGTAGGAAGGAGGTTGCCACGTCTTCTCCAAGGCGTGGCACCTCGTCCCCCTGACAGTCATTCCACCCCTACACGAAGCCTCTATGTGCGCGACGGATGTCCCTGTCGAGACCCACCCAACCACCCCGGGAACGGCCACCCAATTTGCCGCTGCCTCAAGGCACTGACCCGGGTGTGAATCCAGGTCCTCGGTCTGCAACTGCTTTGACTCAAAAGACCAATGGTTTTACCGCTGCAACACTGCGGCGCACAGATTTAAAGTTTTTAATACAGTAATTAGTTTTAAATTCAAGTTTAATAAAGTAATTTTTGTTTATTTAAAGGTTATAAATACTTTTTGATTTTACTGATTTCATGGGAAATTTTTAAAGAATTATTATTTAGAAGCATACTCTAAAGAGGTTTCAGGTTAGACAAGCAATTTTCATATTTTACACATAAAATACCTCTGTACTAAACTATCTCTACTTCCTCACTGTCTCATAAGAAACTCCTGAATGGACTAAGGCTCTAACGAGTGAAAAAAAGACATAACAAATGACGACAGTATGTGGTCAATTTCCTCAACTGTCTCTACTAAAGCACTTTCAGCAGGATGTGATTAACCAAAGAATATGAATGCACTGTGGACCAGACTAAGCTGATCCACAGTAATGCCATAGCACAATCCAAACCCTATGAAAAATACTGCACAGGCCACCCATGCTGGAGGTTCCCATAGCAACACATTCACATGTGAAGTCCAGCACCTCCCCTCTCCTTGCAGAGCTCTATTACAGTCACATAAACCTCTTTATACATAGGTATTATTCTTTTTTTTCAGTAGCTAAAAATTCACTAATTTTCCTTCACAGACAAGAAATAAATACGGGGATCATCTAACAAAAAAATGCCCTTGACGTCTAACCCTCCGACAAGACCAGTTTGTATCCATTTCTAGTGGCATGGGGTAAAAGGGACCCCCGTGCAGATAAACTGCTAAATTCCAGAGAGCAGGGCTTCCCTGTTATTCCTAGTAAATCACAACACGAAGCCAAACTGTCGTTTATTGCTGTTTATTCTGAACCAAGACAGAGTGCAGACCCATGATTCTCCAAACATGCCTTTAACACAGTCAGCCCAATATTCTGAGTCAATGACAGCATCTGCCCCTTAATGCTCTGTTCTGCAGTGCACCATGGGACAGATAATTCACTCACAGGGCTTTTTCCATGGGAGCCTTCTTATTTTTCCTTAGTAAGATTTAGGAAGGCAAGCTAGGAAGATTCATTCAAGAATGTTTACAATAAAAGCAGAACATATGAGATTTAGATATCCACATTTCCCAAGGGCGGCCTTAGTACAAAACAAATGTCATGGCTAAAAAAAACAAAAAGATTCCTTGGACGTACCTGTATGCAGCACCACAGAGTAAACTGGCAGGTATTGAGCTTGTGGGCTTGACTTGAACCATACAATATTACAGAGTCTTGGGGGCTTTTAAAATGAAATGATGGTAAATGAAAAGTATTTAAGCAAAACATTTTTTCCCTACTTCCCTACTTCCAGTTCAGCTAACTCAAACTGCAATTTGCCACAATATGTTTATTAATGTTTGGTCAAAAATCACACAATGTAGTCTGGAAAAATGAGGCAGTGGGGGAAAAGCAAATGGCATCATTGCCGTATAAATGGCTAAATTAATCCAGGACGACTGGTGCACATTTCGTGAGACCCTGCAGTGCACTTGCGCAAAGAAGGTAGAAAGTAGTTATAGACCTGAGCCTCCATTTCCTCGACCTGTTGAACACCCCTATCTATCATAAGGCACATGCTGTCACAGACTTTCCCACTCGCTCAACTCCCACTTTGAAATTCTTCCCTCAAGTCGCCATTATAGAATGTCTAGGGCCAGCAAGAACATGTTTTATATGAAAACTCCTTATGAAAAAATACTTTAGGATTACTATAGAATCCTATAGGATTTCTATCATACTCTATAGTGAATCCTATAGTCACGTATAGTATGTTATATACCCTATAGTTCGCCTAATGTATTTTTAAAAGTATTCCTATAAGATACTATAATAGTCTGAAGTAGCATTGTTTGTCCTATAGGGATTGCTATGGGAAATCTTGTAGGAATTGTCCCAAAATATAAGATTCCTATAGGAATCCTATAGTACTTTTTCGTAAGGGAATCTTCTGTGCTCAGATAGTAAGATACAGATTTACTAAGGAAATACTCACAGCGCAAACAAATTTGCTATATTGTGGTTCTGTTCACCGGCGAATGGCAGTTTCTCTGTGCCCCCACGCGTGCCCCACCCGCGGCCACCTGCACCCACCCTTACCCCCCATGATAGGCAGCCACATACATGTTGTGTCTTTATTTCAGCACCATTGATAGTGAGCAGCACATTACATAGCAATGAGGAAAAAAGGTACATTATAGAATAAATTCAGTCACTCTGTCACTCATTATTGTAGAAAGGGGGCCGGAAGGAGCATAAAATGAAATGAACAGACTTTATACTGTGGCCTATTACATACTTGGTCTCACCCCAACGATACGCCCACACAACATCACCTGTGTGGCATCGCATAGAAAACCATCCAGAGAGATCCTTCCATTCACTCGATGGAACATCCAAAATACACTGCTCAAAGAAATTAAGGGAACACTTAATCAACACAGTATAACACCAAGTCAACTAAACTTCTGGGATATTGATCTGTCCAGTTAGGAAGCGTAAACTATTGTGAATCAATTTCACCTGCTTTGGTGCAAATGAAAGTGACAACAGATGGACAGGAGAGGCAACAGCAAGACCAAAAAACCCCCAAAAAGTAAATGGTTTTGCAGGTGGTGGCCACAGACTATTTCTGTCTCCTTATCCTTCCTCACTGATTTTTCTCTAGTTTTGCATTTTGCTAGTGCCCTTGTCACTACTGGTTGCATGAGGCGGTACCTGCAACCCATTCAGGTTGCACAGGTAGTCCAGGTCCTCCAGGATGGCACATCCATACGTGCCGTCGCAAGTAGGTTTGCTGTGTCTCCCAGCACAGTCTCAAGAGCGTGGAGGAGATACCGGGAGACGAGCCATTACACGAGGAGAGCTGGACAGGGACGTAGAAGGGCAATAACCCAGTGGCAGGACCGGTATCTGCTCCTTTGTGCGAGAAGGAACAGGAGGAGCACTGCCAGAGCCCTACAAAATGACCTCCAGCGGGCTACTCGTGTGCATGTTTCTGACCAAACTGTCAGAAACATGAGGGTGGCATGAGGGCCCGACATCCTGTAGTGGGACCTGTGCTCACAGCCGAGCACCGTGCAGCTCGATTGGCATTCGCCAGAGAATACCAGAATTGGCAGGTTCGCCATTGGCGCCTCGTTCTCTTCACAGATGAGAGCAGGGTCACACTGAGCACATGTGACAAACGTGACAAACGAGTCTGGAGACGTTGTGGCGAATGTTATGCTGTCTGCAACATCATCCAGCATGACCGGTTGGGTTTAATTGACTTGGTGTTATACTGTGATGATTACGTGTTGCCTTAATTTTTTTTAGCAGTGTATAAACACTACTGCACTCTATCACTGTGCACTGCATGCACTCCACATGATTCTCCACGACTTGGGTTGTAGACCCCCTGGTCTAACGACTAGCGAGCTAATTAATACAATAATTTGTCTCAATAACGTTTAACTATGTAAATTAATTTCAACATTACACAGCTGACTTGTACAGCTACCAAACTGGAACCAAATGAGAACCGTGATGCGGTCAGCGCCGCTCACTCCAAGATTGACGATATCTGCCAACAACTGCTTTTCCTGAAGTTCCCGGATATGCACAAACTGAAAAACTGAAAGCTAGCTGAGAATTGAATTTTTACAAACTGAATTTCTGAGATTAAAATTTTTACAAACTGAATTTCTGAGATCTGAATTTGAAATCCGAGTTTAATTGAATAGCCTACCGAAATTCAGATTCAAATCACATAATTCAATTTCAAAACGTATATACAATTTCAATTTATGAAATACAAATTCATTGCAATAAAATTCAGTTTCAAAATGTATATACAAATTCAAAATGTACTAAATTCGAATTCAGTTTTCTGGTTGCGCAAGTTTTACACCATATAAAGGTCTGACAAAACACAATCCACACTCTTGAAATGAATCCAGGAGGAATGCAATTTTCATTTCCATCGTCTCAATTAGCTAATTTACAGTGCGTACAGAATGCATACTTTTATTGCAGACACATGTATTTGTAATGTAATGTATTTTGCCTCCAACAGAATAGAGGATGGGGCATCTGATAAAAAAGAAAACCAACCCACTTTGTCTCTGTCTAATTTCAAAGGCAATGATATGCAAATGGAAGGACATAACAAATGAAAGGCTATTACATCCAACGGAATTCATGCAGCAAAGCCCCCTGAGCACGGAGCTGACTGGTGACCTCTCTCTCCAGAGAACCTCCAGGACCAGGACCTACACATGGGAAAACATCAGCACTCAGATGGGGGAGTAGAATGAGAGGAAGCCAGTGGATAGGAGGAAATTTGAGGGTTGACGTAGTGAAAAATAGGTAAATGCTGGGGTATTGAATGAACGAGAGACAAATGATGGGTGCCTATATATGTCTGCGCATCCAAATAGTGTCCAAATAATGAGTATCCAATTCAACAAGACACAAAAAAATACTTGACTTTCAGCAGAATGAGACTACAGGGACAATGTGTTCTGTCATGCAGGCTGGGGGAGAGAATATTTGTTTCCTCTGGGATTGGTCCCGATGGTAGCCTAATTCCTGAGGCAGCTCAGTGTCCCGACAGTCTCAGATCCATGCTGCTGTACAGAACCATGGTCTGGTCTGTGAGTCTTAGGCATGGTCTTGATAAGCCTTCTATATGGATTGTGCCTGGGAGCAGGAAGAGAGACTCCATTTGAAAACAAAGAGCAAAATGGATTCCAAGTATAAATAAATATTTCAGGGTTGGCCATTATTTATGGTAGATTACCAAATAATGAGAGCGGGAGTCAAAACTGCAGCATACAATGCAGTGACAAGGTGACAAGCTCACATTCAATTCTTCATTGTGTAGTTAGTGAGACGAGGTAAGACGAAAAGCTTTTTACCTTTGGCTTGGTGCAGCAAACAATTATTTTAATGAGATATCAAATTGGATCAGTGGAGCACATGCTCAAAGTGTGCTATGGTGCTGCCGGAACTGATAATGTGGCTCAATGTGTGACACTTTGGACTCTACAGCCCAGCCACCCAATTTTAACACAGTTAGTGCTTTGAGAAATTCATGACTGTGGTATCTTTCAATAATCTTAAAGAATAGTTTTACCCATAATCAACTTTGTATGTGTTGTCCTTGGTCCTCCTTTTATTACAAATGCAACGGTAAGTTTGAACATTGCAATTATCAGAATTGTACAAGCAAAAATATATATCCAGGTGCAGCTCAAAGAATTAGAATATCGTGAAAAAGTTCAATATTTTTTGTCACTCATTTCAGAAAGTGAAACTCATATATTATATAGATTCATTACACATAGAGTGAAATATTTCAAGCCTTTATTTCTTGTAATTTTGATGATTATGGCTTACAGCTAATGAAAACCCAAATTCAGTGTCTCAGAAAATTAGAATATTGTGAAAAAGTTCAATATTGGAAACTCATGGTGTCACACTCTAATCAGCTAATGAACTCAAAATGGGCGGCAGTGTAGTATTAATGGTAAAGGAGCTGGACTTGTAACCGATAGGTTGCAGGTTCGATTCCCAGGTAGGACACTGTCGTTGTACCCTTGAGCAAGGTACTTAACCTGAATTGCTTCAGTATATATCCAGCTGTATGAATGGATAAATGTAATAAGAAGTTGTGTAAGTCGCTCTGGATAAGAGCGTCTGCTAAATGCCTGTAATGTAAATGTAATGTAATGTAAAACACCTGCAAATGTTTCCTGAGCCTTTAAATGGTCTCTCAGTCTGGTTCAGTAGGCTACACAATCATGGGGAAGACTGCTGACTTGACAGATGTCCAGAAGACAGTCATTGACACCCTCCACAAGGAGGGTAAGCCACAAAAGGTCATTGCTAAAGAAGCTGGTTGTTCACAGAGTGCTTTATCCAAGCATATTCATAGAAAGTTGAGTGGAAGGAAAAAGTGTGGTAGGAAAAGATGCACAAGCAACAGATAACCGCAGCCTTGAGAGGATTGTCAAGCAAAATCCATTCAAGAATTTGGGGGAGCTTCACAAGGAGTGGACTTAGGCTGGAGTCAAGAGCCACCACACACAGACAAATCCAGGACATGGGCTACAAATGTCGCATTCCTCGTGTCAAGCAGAGAAAACATCAGAGAAAACGTCAGAATCTTACCTGGGCTAAGGAGAAAAAGAACTGGACTGTTGCTCAGTGGTCCAAAGTCCTCTTTTCAGATGAAAGTAAATTTTGCATTTCTTTTGGAAATCAAGGTCCCAGAGTCTGGAGGAAGAGTGGAGAGTTACAGAATCCACGTTGCTTGAAGTCCAGTGTGAAGTTTCCACAGTCAGTGATGATATGTCATCTGCTGGTGTTGGTCCACTGTGTTTTCTGAAGTACACAGCCATCTACCAGGAAATTTTAGAGCACTTCATGCTTCCTTCTGCTGACAAGCTTTATGGAGATGCTGATTTCATTTTCCAGCAGGACTTGGCACCTGCCCACACTGCCAAAAGTACCAAAAGCTGGTTCAATGACCATGGTATTACTGTGCTTGATTGGCCAGAAAACTCGCCTGACCTGAACCCCATAGAGAATCTATGGGGTATTGTCAAGAGGAAGATGAAAGACACCAGACCCAACAATGCCGACGACCTGAATACCGCTATCAAAGCAACCTGGGCTTCCATTACACCTCAGCAGTGCCACAGGCTGATCGCCTCCATGCCACGCTGCATTGATGCAGTAATTCATGCAAAAGGAGCCCCAACCAAGTATTGAGTGCATAGAAATGAACATACTTTTCAGAAGGCTGACATTTCTGTTTAAAATATCCTTTTTTATTGATCTTATGTAATATTCTAATTTTCTGAGACACTGAATTTGGGTTTTCATTAGCTGTAAGCCATAATCATCAAAATTACAAGAAATACAGGCTTGAAATATTTCACTCTATGTGTAATGAATCTATATAATACAGTCGTATGAAAATGTTTGGGCACCCCTGACAATTTCCATTATTTTCATTTATAAATCATTGGGTGTTTGGATCCGCAACTTCATTTTGATCTATCAAATAACTGATGGACACAGTAATATTTCAGTAGTGAAATGAGGTTTATTGGATTAACAGAAAATGTGCAATATGCATCAAAACAAAATTGGACAGGTGCATAAATTTGGGCACCCCAACAGAAAAATCACATCAATATTTAGTAGAGCCTCCTTTTGCAAAAATAACAGCCTCTAGACGCTTCCTATAGCCTCTAATGAGTGTCTGGATCCTGGATGAAGGTATTTTGGACCATTCCTCCTTACAAAACATCTCCAGTTCAGTTAGGTTTGATGGTTGCCGAGCATGGACAGCCCGCTTCAAATCATCCCACAGATTTTCAATGATATTCAAGTCTGGGGACTGGGATGGCCATTCCAGAACATTGTACTTGTTCCTCTGCATGAATGCCTGAGTAGATTTTTAGCAGTGTTTTGGGTCGTTGTCTTGTTGAAATATCCAGCCCCGGCGTCACTTCAACTTTGTGACAGATTCTTGAATATTATTCTCAAGAATCCGCTGATATTGAGTGGAATCCATGCGACCCTCAACTTTAACAAGATTCCCAGTACCGGCACTGGCCACACAGCCCCACAGCATGATGGAACCTCCACCAAATTGTACTGTGGGTCGCAAGTGTTTTTCTTGGAATGCTGTGTTCTTTCGCCGCCATGCATAACGCCCCTTGTTATGACCAAATAACTCATTCTTTGTTTCATCAGTCCACAGCACCTTATTCCAAAATGAAGCTGGCTTGTCCAAATGTGCTTTTGCATACCTCAAGCGACTCTGTTTGTGGCGTGCGCGCAGAAAAGGCTTTTTCCGCATCACTCTCCCGTACAGCTTTTCCTTGTGCAAAGTGCGCTGTATTGTTGAACGATGCACAGTGACACCATCTGCAGCAAGATGACCTTGTAGGTCTTTGGAGGTGGTCTGTGGGTTGTAATTGACCATTCTCACCATCCTTCGCCTTTGCCTCTCTGATATTCTTCTTGGCCTGCCACTTCTGGCCTTAACAAGAACTGTGCCTGTGGCCTTCCATTTCCTCACTATGTTCCTCACAGTGGAAACTGACAGCTGAAATCTCTGAGATAGCTTTTTGTAGCCTTCCCCTAAACCATAATGCTGAACAATCTTTGTTTTCAGGTCATTTGAGAGTTGTTTTGAGGCCCCCATGTTGCCACTCTTCAGAGGAGAGTCAAAGAGAAGAACAACTTGCAATTGGCCACCTTAAATACCTTTTCTCATGATTGGATGCACCTGTCTATGAAGTTCAAGGATTAATGAGCTCATCAAACCAATTTTGTGTTCCAATTAATCAGTGTTAAGTAGTTACAGTTATTCAAATCAACAAAATGACAAGGGTGCCCAAATTTTTGCACAGCCTATTTTTCACGTTTGATTTAATTTCATACAACTTAATATTGCTACACTAAAAATCTGTGTCTGGAAAACACCCCAGTACTCAGCTTTTATTAGAAAATGAATGGCATGCCACTGTGATCATTTTCTGTGAAGACAGAGTAAATTATTATGCAGCCTCAGAGGGGTGCCTAAACTTTTTCATACGACTATATGAGTTTCACTTTCTGACATGAGTGACAAAAAATATTGAACTTTTTCACGATATTCAAATTTTTTGAGCTGCACCTGTATATATACACATTTTCTTTTCCCGTTGGTTCTGCTGTTTGACTGGTAAATGAGCTAAGTCAGCTAATGTTAGTGCTGTATTGTTAACCGTCTAGTAGTTATTTTTTTGGTACTTAGCTATACTTTGAAAAGTGTTTTGCTACATGAAGAGTGAAGATTAGGATCTGGATATTTAGATTTTTAAATGAGTTTTACTTTTAATAATTGCTTATGGCTGTGTATGTTTATTGCTGGGTTAATAAAAGCCATAAACCTACATAAGTCTGTTATACTTAATTATTATAATAGGTTATTGTATAACAATGAATTTAGTGCTACAATAGGAGTGTCAATGAAAGAAAAAATCAGGATTGTCTGCCAAATTTGTGAAGCTACACCCACTTCCAGTTCAAACCACGCCCGTTTTATCCGAATCCAAACAAATACAAATTATTTTGCTGTCTGAACAAATACAGATACAAACAAAAATAGTGGCCTCTCGGAACACCTCTAGTTCACACAAAAGGTCAAAAGATGAAAGACATCATACCATAGGCCTACCTCCATTCATAATGTAAACGGTCTGAGATATCACAAGTAGCCAAAATTAATAATAAAATCTTTAATTTTAGAAACATAGCCAATCTATATTTGACCAATATTACATTGTGACATTTCATTATCAGGTTGCAGCTGTGAGTTATTTTCAATTTTTTTAATGAAAAAAACATAAAAACATAAAGGTTCACCTGAATGTTCAACAGTAATTCTAACATGTAAACATACTTAAAAACATCATCAAATGTACTACATGTGGGTAAAAAAAAAAAAGATTCATAGAGAGTTAATCGAACGCTTACATTCTGGATCCAAATAATTACCTTCGATTGCTAGTCGCTAATTAAAGCTCGCTTTCTAGCTCCTGTCAGTGTTCCAGGTGACAGCCACAAAGACAGCTCAAACTCTACTGGCCATGAACAGCAAGTGGGATGGCTAGTGGCATTATCCCCACTACCTAGCTAGCAAGCAATAGGTTCTTAATCAGAGGTGTTCTCAACTTGCTAGCTAAAGTTAGGTTGTTAGCGTGCTAAGTGGCTAATGTCACAATCGGCAGCTGAATAATGAATAGAACATTAGGCAAAGCAAATGTTTGAGTGCTAGATCAAAATAATGACACTCATTAATTTGCTAGGTGTTAGTTAAAACTAGCTTCCTAGCTTTTGTAAGTGTTCCAGGAGACAGCTCAATAACCCTGCTGGCCATGAACTGTGAGTGGAATGGCTAGCGGTATTACCCCTGTTAGATAGCTAGCTTTGCTAGCTAGCGAGCAAGGAATAGTTTCTTAATCAGTGGTTTTCTTAAATAGCTGACACTAGCTAGTTTGTCTGATATTTGACTAATGTCGCAATAGTCCGCTAAATTCAGCAATATGTTGTTGTTTTCAACAATTTTCGCTGTATTCTATTGATTTATTATTGTGACTGCAATTTCCTTTTGAGTGTATATTCCTTTTTTTTGTTTGACCTTTGTTCGACTAACAGACCATACTTGTCATGATATAGCTTAGCTTATGTACCTTATGAAATAGTCAAATTCTTCATCATCATATCCATTAAAACTTACGAATGCCTTTGCAGTATTTTGGAGGGTCGTGTCTAGGTGGGATACAGAAGATTTCAGGAAGTGGTGTCTACAGGTTGTTGAAGTTGAGCATATAACATTAAGGAAATTGTAAGCTTCAATGTTACCTAGGGTTACTAGTATCCCATCTTTTAATTGGGCTTACCTTTTCTGTCCCAACAATTTATCCTTAGTTTGGCTAACAAATTTGGTCATAGGACACCACTTCCTGAAATGTCCTGTGTCCTATCTAGACATGACCACTTTTTTTTAGTCCTGTGTCAAGTTGTTGGGCTAAAACAAGCCTGCACTCACACCGCCCCCTTTTCGTATAAGATTTCCCACCCCTGTACTATGGTGTTCGTAAAGTGCCTGTATGAGACCATTTAAGACCCACCCTGCTTGTTTTGATTGATAGGGCCACACCTCCCAGCTTGAAAATGAAAAACGGAAATGAAAAAGGAATATGAAAATGAAAATGGAAAGTTTTCATTTTTTAATAAAAATTAGAATTTTGGGCTGAATAATCCTGTTTTACCATTTTAATTTTAATTTTGGGCCATATGCAACTAAATTCTCTCATAATGAATTTCTCATTTGGCCACAATTATGGAAAAACCTTGCAAAACCTTGCAAAACCTTGCAGTCAGGGGAAGATAATTGAATGGATCCCTCTCCATCTTGTGAATAATTTTACAAAATATTGATTAAAGATAAACTAATAATAATATTAATAATAATAATAAAAATGTAATTGTGACATAAATCATGTACTATGTTGAGGACAACTATGTACACATACCACAAGACCTTGTACACATTGTAACCGTTTCAAAACAAATGAATAAAATAGAATGTCAACACAGCTACCCATGATGTAATTGCTATTCCGTTGGCATAGTTAGATTAGAGAAAGATTCTAGTATAGAAAGCTGGTATCAATTATATGAAATGGTTCACTGTGCTGGAATTAATTCTAAATGTAATTCATGCAATACATGCTGGAGGTCAGGTTCCATTTAGACTTAAGAATTTTTAAGAAAATTCAAATAGCTCATATCCAGATCTCGCCACCTTAAAATAGATTCTGATCACAGACAGAATTGCTATGGAAATATGCACATAAAATGCAGCTTGGAGCCAATATAATCTCACAAAATGTAACATCTTCTCATGTAAAACAATACCAATACATAATTAAAAGGGGCTTGATAGGACAAATATGATCTTCATAAATATACATAACTACCACAGCAAACAGAAGCTGCTGTCAGTCATCTCTAAAGAGCTTACAAAATAATTAGAAACAGATTACCTTTTAAAAAGCAAAAACTAAAGGCCTCTATTGACCATCTCCATTTATGGATACTGACAGAGGCTACAGTACGTTTACATTTAAAACCCTTGAACCAGAGAACGTTGAAGAGGGTGAGGTTTTCCAACTGCTTTGATGTTTACAACACAGATGTTCAGTTCTGAGCATTACAATTCTGAGCAGCGGTATTGCCCCAATCCTATGCATCTTTTTATCTATTTTTTTCTGTCCTCCACTCTGTTTCCTTTTCCCACTCACTCCCTCTCACACACACACATGCACACGCGGAAACGCACATAAGCACACAAGTAAACGCACATAAGCACACAAACACACACACACAGACACTAACCACATACAGTGGTGCTAGAAAGTATTCATACCCCTTCACTTTTCGCACACTTTATTGTGTTGTAGATTTAATTTTAAATGGATAAAATTGACATTTTTGCCCATCAATCTACACTAAATAACCCACAATGACAAAGTGAAAACATGTTTTTAGAAATTTTTGCAAATGTATTAAAAATCAAAAACTGAAATCTGTCATGTACATAAGTATTCATACCCTTTGCTTTAATGTATTTTTAAAGTATCATATTTCATATTTGGTTGCATATCCTTTGCATGCTGTTACTTCCTGAAGTCTGTGACCCATCAAATTAAAAAAACTCTCGATATTTTATTTTCAGGTACTGTTACATGCACTACTATAAGCTCACTGCATTTGAATTGATCTCTATGGGAATTGGGGGGTGAGACTAGATTCAGTTGTAAATTACGCTGGTACAGTATGGAACACATGACTGGCAAAATGGCTGTAAGTCATCAAGGGTCTAAGGTATCAAACAAGCCCCAAATCATCACTCTATGGCCAGATATGGAGTAGTAAAAATTACTTGAAAGGTTTCTTCTCCTGACTTTTTTCCCCATAGAGACATACAGTAAGTGCATACAGAAACGTCATCGAAGTAACTACAGAACAGATAAGATAAAGCACATCCTTCCCATAAAGTAGCTATCCCTAGTAATGAACAATGAATGCAGTTCACAGTAAACTGGGTAAATCAGCTCTACTACAATTCTATTCTAAATATGATAAACTTCAACACACAGTTAAACAAGAACAAGTACCATGAAAGGTCCTAGATAAGTATCAGTCCAGGTGGAGTCTGAAAAGGTGTGTTTTCAGGCCACGACAGAACGCAGGCAGGGTTGGCATAGAATGTAGGGGAATGGGAAGTTCGTTCCACCACTGGGGAGCAAAGGTGGAAAAGCTCCGCAGTCGGGACTAGCGAGCGCCACTGACACGGAGGGGGGGAAGTGCGAGTCGCTCTGCTGTAGACGAGCGAAGTGGTCGAGCAGGAACATAGTTCTGGATCAAGTCCTGCAGGTAGACAGGGCCTGTCCTTTTGGCTGCAGTGTAGGCCAGGGTCAGAACTTTGAACCTGATCCTGGCTGCAACTGGCAGCCAGTGGAGTGACCTCAACAGGGGGGTGACATGTGAAAATTTTGGGAGGTTGAACACAAGCCGGACAGCTGCGTTATTCAAATGCAGAGAGGTTATAGTATCACTTGTAACACTACCTCAAAATAAGATATCGAGAGTCTTTTGATGTTGATCGGTCACAGACTTCAGGAAGTAACAGCATGCAAAGGATATGCGACCAAATATAAAAAATGATAACTTTATTCTACATTGGTAAACTGGTAAACAATATTTTTTGATGGCTGAAAATGGGGGGACTATGTACAAAAGGTTAATGTTCAGAGTAGAGTACAGAACCAAAATAACAAAAAATGTGTCACTTTCCAATAAATTATGGTGCTCACTGTATATATATATTCAAGCCGGAAAGTCTGCACACCCCTTTCACCTTCTCCACGTTTTATTACATTACAGACATATTCTACAATAGATTGAGTTCATTTTTTTCACCAAAATTCTACACAAAATAGCCCATAATGACAAAGTGAAAACATTTGTGCTAATTTATTAAAAATCTAAATGTAAAATATCATATGTACACAAGTGTGCACACCCTTTGATATGACACACAAAAGTGAGCTGAGGTGCATTTTGTTTCCACTGATACTGCTTGAGATGTTTCTACAACTTAATTGGAGTCCACCTGTGATAAATTCAATTGATTGGACATGATTGGGGATTGCCAACACCTGCCTATATAAGGTCCCACAGTTGACAGTGCATGTCAGAGCAAACTCCAAGCCATGGGGTCAAAAGAATTATCTGCAGACCTCAGAAACAGAATTGTGTCAAGACATAGATCTGGAGAAGGGTACGGAAAAATCTCTGCAGCTTTACAGGTCCCAAAGAGCAAAGTGGCCACCATCATTCGTAAATGGAAGAAGTTTGGAACCACCAAGAATCTTCCTAGACCTGGCCGCCTGGCCAAACTGAGCAATCGGGGAAGACGGGCCTTTGCCAGGAAGGTGAGCAGGAACCCGAGGGTCACTCCGACAGAGCTTCAGCGTATCCTTGTGGAGATGGGATAACCTTTCAGAAGATCAATAATCCAGGCAGAACTCCACCAATCACGCCTTTTTTTGGTAGAGTGGCCAGACGGAAGCCCCTCCTTAGTAAAAGGCACATCACAGCCCACTTGGAGTTAGCCAAAAGGCCAAGAGGACTCTGGTCTGATGAAACCAAACTTTAACTTTTTGGCCTGAATACCAAGCGTCACGTCTGGAGAAAACCAGGCACCGCTCATCACCTGGCTAATACCATCCCTACAGTGAAGCATGGCGGTGGCAGCATCATGATGTGGGGATGTTTTTCAGCAGCGGGAACAGGCGACTAGTCCTGATAGAGGGAAAGATGAATGCAGCAAAGTACACTGAGATCCTTGAAGAAAACCTGCTCCAGAGCGCTCTGGACCTCAGACTGGGGCGAAGGTTTACCATCCAACATGGCAACAACCCGAACCACACAGCCAAGAGAACAAAGGAGTGGCTTCGGAGAAAGTCTGTGCATGTCCTTGAGTGGCCCAGCCAGAGCCCAGACCTGAATCCAATTGAACATCTGTGGAAAGACCTGAAAATGGCTGTGTACCGACGCTCCCCATCCAACCTGACGGAGCTTGCAAGGAATGGACAAAAGGAATGAAGCGGAATGGGCAGAAATTTCCAGAAACAAGTGTGCCAAGCTCATAGCTTCTTTCCCAAGACGCCTTGAAGCTGTAATCGCTGTAATCGGTGCAGCAACCAAGTATTAGGCTAAGGGTGTGTACAGATTTATGTAACCCCTAAATAACCTATTTTTGTCAGTAAAATAAAATAGCATATTTTCTAAAAACCTGTTTTCACTTCGTCATTATTGGCTATTGTGTGTAGATGTTTGAGGCAAAAAATGAACTCAATCTATTATAGTATAAGTCTGAAAGATAATAAAACGTGGAGAAGGTGAAAGGGGTGTGCAGACTTTCCGGCTTGACTGTATATACAGGTGCAGCTCAAAAAATTTGAATATCGTGAAAAAGTTCAATATTTTTTGTCACTCATTTCAGAAAGTGAAACTCATATATTATATAGATTCATTACACATAGAGTGAAATATTTCAAGCCTTTATTTCTTGTAATTTTGATGATTATGGCTTACAGCTAATGAAACCCAAAATTCAGTGTCTCAGAAAATTTGAATATTTTTGCTTTAACATATTTTTAAAGTATCATATTTCATATTTGGTCGCATATCCTTTGCATGCTGTTACTTCCTGAAGTCTGTGACCAATCAACATCAAAAGACTCTCGATATCTTATTTTCAGGTACTGTTACAAGCGATACTATAACCTCTCTGCATTTCAACTGATCTCTATGAGAATTGGGGGGTAAGACTAGATTCAGCTGTAAATTACGCTGGTACAGTATGGAACACATGACTGGCGAAATGTCTGTACGTCATCAACGGTCTAAGGTATCAAACGAGCCCCAAACTATCACTCTGCGGCCAGATATGGAGTAGATGTGGATGGACCCCTTTAAGGGTTGTTTCTCCTGACTTTTTTCCCCATAGAGTTCTATAGGAAAATGAGTCAGGAGAAATAACCCTTGCAGTGATCCATCCACATCTACTCCATATCTGGCAACAGAGTGATGGTTTGGGGCTCGTTCGATAGCTCAGACCCTTGATGACTTACAGACATTTAGCCAGCCATGTGTTCCATACTGTACCAGTGTAATTTACAGCTGAATCTAGTCTCACCCCCCAATTCCCATAGAGATCAGTTCAAATGCAGAGAGGTTATTCTTGGGACGCCCACTTCGCGGTCTGTCTCTGACATCCCCCGTTTCATGGAACTTGGCCTTCAGTTTGGAGATGGTACTAGGGCTCACTCCAAATAATGCCGCAACTTGCTTTTGCGGAACACCAGCTTGAAGTTGCCCTATCGCACAGGCCTTATCGAGATCAGACAAACATGGCATGCCGATTCTTGGAGCAGACACCAATTGACCACTGTAGCAGGGCCCATGCTCACAGGTGCTGCCAATCAGATGCCAATCAGGCACCTGATTGTCAGCACCTGGGGGTACCGGAAGCTCAAAACAAGAGTCAATAGCAACAGCAGAATAAGCTGTTTGGCATTGGCAGAGAAGATTTGGCAAATTTTTCATGGGCGCAACCCACATACTCAGCTGTGCTGCTCATCCCACAAATGCATGTTCCTTACAAATGGGGCCATTTAAAAGGGAAATAAACAGGCTTTCCAACGGTATAAAATGTATTGCCAAGAAGCATTGTTACAACAGAGAAATAATCTACCAAACACAAATTTCCAAACTTTTTGTTCGATGTTTATATATCTTCTACAGTATTGTTTTGATCAACTGCATAAAAGCAAGTAACACAAAAAGGGACAGTGAGTATAATAAATCTGCTTTTAGAAAATTTATAATATGAAAACACTTGCCTGAACATATGAAAGGATATTAACCAGCAATTGAGTGGAATTCTGCATTAATTACGCATGGTCATGTTTTTTGTCATTTCTTCGTGTCATTCAAAACACTCCGCCGAGAGGCAACTCCAAAAGAACTGACTAACATAATTAACCACAAAACCACACACACGAGTTGTTGTCCATTTCTGAAGCAGTTCAGTTCTTCAGAACAAACAATCCAGTTTCCAAAATGGATCACATGCTTTTGGCTAATCCAAAAGAGTGTGGTTTCTGACTGCACACTTCTTTGCCATTGCATCTTCAGTTTATAAATGAGTGCATACAGTATTTGTCATTTCCATGCTCATAACAGATTCAGCTTTTTGTACCCGGTGAAATATTTCAGATCTGAATATACCAGGAAATAATAATTATGAAAAATGAAATTTTTGTGACACAGAACTAAAAAGAAAAAAATATTCCAAGAAAATTATGAACAGAGACCATCCTAAGCATTCTCAATGGAGAAAAATTTAATGTGTGTGTGAGTTCAATCTCAGAACTTTCACATATTAAAGCTGGTTGTATGAAGTTAATATATAGAAAATGTCCTTATGATACTCCTTCATGGTGATATTAATATTACATAATATTTTAATCTGTGTTTTTAGGAATATTTGAATTAAATCTACACTTTGCATCTCACGCTGCATTTAGGGTGACAGTAAATGTGGGAAAAAACTCCCACTAAAAACACAGAATTAATACTTCATATGCTCACAGCTCAGAGTGGTGTGACAGATTGAACATACAAACCAGAGATTGGTGGAAAGTAGAAAAGAAAGGCCACTAGGCCACCTGCACAGAGCACTTCTAATCTCCATCACTCATAATCAGGTCTCTGTGTATAAGAAGACGGGTGGTAGTCTAACTACAGAAACCTGAGCTTTCTCAAAGGGAATCAGAGCTTCAGGAGCTCAGATGGTGGAGAAATCATCCCATCCATTATATTCCTTCTTCCATCACCCCCTTTGTAGGATGTGTGCAAAGTCTTCCAGCATAAATCTGTTGGGGAGGTCCCTCAGAATCAACGGATTCCAAAGTAGCAGGACAGCAACAGTAACTTTTCCACAGTTGTGTTACTTGATCAGGCTTTGTCAGCTACAGGAAACAGGAATGTGGTGCCTCATTTCAAGCTGATGTTCATCATAGACCAGCCCCACGGTCTCGGATCAAATCCAAACCATGCCAGTGCAGACTGTGGCCGGTAGGCATCGCATAATTGGTGATCATGTCGCCCAGGGTATGGGAGGGGTTCAGTTGGTCAGGGGTCCGCGTTTCATTGCTCATTGATGAACGAGGAGGCTCCAGGAGGATGTTTCAGTGAGGATAGATAAGTGTAGGCTTTGCGGAAGACTTTTTTCGGAACATGTGACGGAGACTATAATGATCCATCTCTCCATATCTGGCCGCGTCTGCAAAGCATGTTGGGATTGCTGACAGCGCGGGGCTATCCGGAGAAGCGGCAGGGGAGATGGGCAAAATTTCCAGCCTGAGGTGGTGTAGCGTACAACTCTTCCCAGCGTGTAATTTTCCCCCGCCATTTCCGGGTCCGTCACTCGAACATCACTACAAGCAGAAAGTTGAGCAGTGTCCAATCAGATAAAACTTTTTTTGTGCACGCTTATGAAAAGACGAGCTATCTTTTTGAACCTATCCGTGGTCCGTAGATAGCATTCGTGCTCAGAACTATATAAGAACTCTACATATCATTAATGTGAATGTATGAACTAGCTACCTTGCAAGCAGCTAGCTAGCTATAGATACATACCCTTACAGCATAGGTGTCAACCTCTGGAGAAGGCTGCCTTTATTACAATTATCTTACAAGCCTACATAACAGCTTTGATAGCCTAATTAAGCTACATTAGCATTAATGTACATATGCTTATAAACTTAGCTCTCATCTTAATTTGGCTAATTTTATAGTAACAGTTAATGTTGTTAAAGACTGCTAAGTTAGCCATGAATTGATTTACAATTAAACTTGTAGTACTTTGATAAATTGAGTCATAGCCACTACATTAAAACATCACAGAACATTATATAATTTTGGTCAAAATTGCATGAACATGAACATTGTCTAGTCATAACCATTTAAGTGTTTGCTAGGTTAACTAATGTTAGATAGTTGTTATCTTGTGGGCTACTGCATCTCCGTGGTTCGTTGTCATAAAGTGCATGTCCTGATGCCGATACTTGCTTTTCCCATGGCCTCAGAAATCGAGAGAATATAGCAGACAGAGGGAGAAAAAAAATGTGATTGCTGCGATTTAATTCATTATGTTGGAAAACGGGGGGAAAAAAACATATTAGACTAGATTTCCGTGAGCATAACCTTATACGCCCGCATGCCTTCGAAAAGGTGGAAAACCCGTATTTTATACGGGCAAACTGTATGGGATGACACCTTGTTAAAGCGTTCTTAAATGTATTCACGCACGTCATGTATACATGTACATACAATACAGACACGTGTTGTTTTTTTCTTTTACAAATGTTTATTTACAGGCTAATTATACAAATACTTTGAAAATGATCAACCCACTCGTAGATCGCTGGCTAGCATAGAACGTATAATCGATACAGTTCAGTGCTAGGTGCTAGTCGCTAGCAATACATACAGTCAAGCAACGGACCCGGAAGTGGCCGGGAAAAATTATACGCTGGGAAGAACTGTACACTACAGCCACAGAACTGTAGTGGCTACAGCCTATATACGCACTGTGGCTACAGCAACTTTGCGCTGCGAAAATCAGATTTGATCTCAGACGAGTAAACGGTCCCCCTTTCCAAACTTTAGTCCCCCCCATTCATCCACGGTTCCGTTATGGAGGACGCGTTAATAACATGGTGGTGACAGAATATTAATATTCATAATATATATGGAATTTACAAACAAGTTTGTGCCTTTGTTTTGTAGCAGAGCTGCAAGCGACAAACTACGTTTAACAGTAGGAAAAACGGCACTAAATCTAGCTGTCCCATCCTTTTTTTTAACAATGCAAATGAGAAGATGCAAGCACTTGTACTGCATGCTGTCTGAAAAAGGTCCTGTAGAATATTTATAGTAACGTTGGACTTTTCAGTTAACTGCAGAGGGATGACTGGAGTTGAGAGAATGTCAAAATCTGTGCTAAATTCAGCAAGTACAAGAGAAATGTTTAGATGGGTAGGTGAAACGAACATAGGTCATAGTCACACAGAAACACATCCTGGGTTATACGCAACACACAGGAATTGCATGCATGCATGCCTGCACACACAAATACACACACAACAGTACAACACCCACACAGGTAACACACTTTAGCAGCCATGTTGGTGAACATCAGCTAGTGTCTATAAAAAAAATCCCCAATCATACTGACTGCGCCTAGTGCTTAGATTCGTGTTTGCCTTTTTAGGATTGTTTTAACGCACTTGTTACTAGTTCGGAAATGCACTATGTACGTCGCTCTGGATAAGAGCGTCTGCTAAATGTCTATAATGTAATTATACAACAATGAGATCCGAACGAGAAACATGATTGGCCGAGACGCATTCCACCAGTGCTGGTATTTAGCATAACCGCACTCCTAGTGCATGGAGCAGTGGTGCCCAATCATGTGCCATGGAGAGCCAAGAGTATGCAGGTTTTCAGTCCAACCAATCGCGACACATGCTGATTTCACCAATTAGTTCCCTCCGCTCTGGTTGAAGACATGTTAATTAGTGAAATCAGTAGGTGTAGCGATTGGTTGGAATGAAAACCTGCATACTCTCGGCCCTCCATGGCACATGATTGGTGTTCTATATAGCACTGCCTAGGAAGCATAAAAAAACAAGTTCAACAATAGCAACAGCAACAGGGTGCTAGCAAGTTTGCGAATCCGAAATAAAGAATGAGTTAATCAATATTGTTTCAATATTTTTTCATTACTCACTAAGAGTTTATGGTAACATTGTTGAATAAAAGCAATAGATCACTTGAGGTTTGTGCGTTATTGGATATAAGCACTGCTGAGAGTACACCGCAACTCAACCTGCGGTCTCCTTTCTGCAACGTCACAGCAGTGCTTATATTTCCAATAACGCACTCTCTCTTGTGATCTATTGCTTAATTAAGTGCAGTTTACAGGAGATATACTAACAAGCATAATTAAGCGCAACTCTGGTATTAGAATTCCAGGATATAACATTTGTCGACAGACTCACAAGAAAAGGAGTGTACATCCAACCACACAGTTCTGAGCATTCAACACAAGATGCACTGCAGGAAGGGGTGGAGTCTGACAATCTTATGCGAGGCACTGCAGGCCAAATGGGTTCTGTTTCCATAGCAACATCTATGTTGCAACAGACCATTGATAAATTGTAATACCCAGGAGAAGGTGTTTAAAAAAACTCAAGACGCAAAAACACACACATATAAACATGCACTCACAAGTATTGGTATATAGACTCTTAACTGTAGCCGATCATGACTTACGCCTGACTTACGCCTATGTGAGATCATATTATTTTGCTCTGCACAATTTATTTTTGGCTGGGCTAAAACATTGACATTCAAAAAGGCCTGGGGCATTATATGTTGTGGAGAGTATAACTGTATCTTAGTAAATTGGCTGTAATGTACAGGGTCCTTCAGACACAATGCACACAGAACATACATCTGTGGATCTCAGACTAAGCATGGTCTCACTGCCTCCAATCAATGCTCTGGGGGAAAGAGGATTACAATACAAAAATGAGAATGAGGTTTTTCCTCTTTCTCCCTGATACATTCATAGGGGGTGAGGATGAATGTGAGCGTTCAGTAAACTGAAGTGGTACTGTAGTATAAAAATGCCAAAAAATCAGTAGGAGGCCTTGTATAAAATGCAGTAAAAAGTAAACGGGAACAGACGTATGAAGCCGTAGTTCAACCATGTGTGAATATACCATATATTAATGGTCTGAATCTGCACATGAGGGGGGGTGTCTGTGATCAGCCAAAGCGGACCATGTGCAGGAAGGCTGACACCAGTTTTTAATCCCACACAACCCAACAGAAAAGCGGCATGCTACTAATGCCAGCCGGAGAAATTCAAAAATCAATTTTCCTCGGGAACAGCTCTCCCACATTACCTTGCCCATCAATCACCCAACCTTGGCTCAGCGGTGCATGCAGCCCCGCCACTCTGCTCCGCTTCCATGGCAACAAAACGAATCTCCGCAAATGTGGCAAAGCAGGACAATTCAAGCAGTTTCTGTGAAGCATGGAACCCCTTCCTGATTTACATGCTGTTTAAAAGCTAAAGTTTGGAGAGAAAAAAACGCCTGCCATGATACAATAATGTTTCTCCAGTCGTTTAATGCAAAGAAAGCTTTAGGAAAACCTTGACGGAGGTCAGGTTAGGGGGTCAAGCGATACACCTGGTTGATGCACAGTATATTCAGTGTAGTGATGCATTCCACAACAAGGTATGAAATTCCAAATGCATTTGCCTTTAACCCTGTTATTAACTAGTCTCTTATAATAACGGCAGTTGCCTTTAACCCTGTTATTAACTAGTCTCTTATAATAACTGCAGTTGCCTTTAACCCTGTTATTAACTAGTCTCTTATAATAACTGCAGTTGCCTTTAACCTTGTTATTAATGCTGGAGTATGCAACTATGTCGCATTTGTTGTCAAAACAGTTCAAAGTCATAACACCCCTTGGCCCTGCCCACAGAGTAAGAGACACACCCCCACCCGACTGCTTCCACAGACCTCGCTGTGTACGTGCATCCAGGTTTTCTAGATATGATTGCAGGATTACAGCCTGTTATAGCTAATGCTACAGTAAAAATGTCAGCTAAAGGGTCCTAAGAAAACAACCAAATATTTTCCGTTGTTGCAGAGTTTACAATAACGCAATGAAACAATTACCATTTAGTCACAAAACTCGCTAATGAAGTGAAGGTTTTAGCTATTCCTGAAAAAGACTAACGTTACCCTCTATCCCAGATTTAGTTACCCGGTACTTGGCTAAATTCAAGATGTTGTACAATAGGACCTTTCTGACAGCATAAACATGCCGCTTAGCCCAGCGTTGAAATTGTGGGCTGGTTTTCATAAATGATAAATAAAGGAGCCAACTTTCAGAAAGCCAGTTTTACTGAAACACTATAATTGACAGTTATGGCTAGCTGAATTATATAGCTAGCCAATTTAAAAAAGACCCCGGATATATAAACTTATGCCGAGCTCTAGTCCCTAACAAGACTAGCCGGGCTCAGACTACAAGATATGATTGTCCCACTGTCGGATTTGGTGATCTAGGATGACAGACAAATCACACTGAGTGATCATTTGTGTAACGTTCGTCTGAACCAGGCATTACCTGGCTACAGTTTAAAACCTTTCAGAGAGCATGCAGGACCTACCAGTCCAGTAGAAACAATGCAAGCTTCACGTCTGTCTTCAAACAATCCGCTCCCTAACATCTCGCCACTTTCTGAAATGAGCACCTATGTTTACTCTAGTTTTCCATATCCAATTCTTGTTTCTTATTCTTTGCATGAAATAGCGCCGGTGTGCAACCTTTGCATCTAGCTGGCCTTATGCAAGGTCAATCTCATTGTTGATTGGTCCGCGACGTGAACCGGCCTATCTCTCCGATTGGTTTACGTCATGAGCCCCTATATTTTGAAATAAAAAATTAGGGCCAAATCACTGGTTTTAGAATGCAGAATTTGAGGGGATAAACATGGTGCTGGATTTCTCTCACAACAGTTCTTTAACTGCTTTAACTAGTGTCTTATATTTAGGGCCACCAGTTTGTCTGCCCTTCAGTCCTCCACCAGCTAGAGGTTGCGATAGCCTTTGTGAAGCCACTTCTCAAACAATTATTCCATTTGCACCACCTCAGTAATCTAAATTGATAAAGCAATTACCACTAATTGAGCACTGATGATGATTGACAGCAATGTTCACAAGTGATACTCACGTGTTAAATTCAGCTTGATTACTGACTACCGCGGACATGCTGTAGTATTTTTAAATATTGGGGCATGTTATGTTTTGTTAGAAGCAGTGGAAAATGCCCATATTAAAAATGAGAGCAGTTATATAACATTTAACTTGCAGAAAAAAGTTAAAGGGAAAATAAATATTCATGGATTCAACCAATTAACTAATCATGGTCTTCAATCAAGACCTTAAGTAGAATCAGGTGCTGGGCTGAAACAAAAACCTGCACCTTCACCAGCCTTTTTCGGATAAGACTGGACACCTCTGCATATGGATGCATTTACATTTTTACTGCAGTGATACTCAATTCTGGTCCTGGAGAGCCACAGAGTCTGCTGCTTTTAGTTTTTTTACCCTGCGGCTCTCCAGGACCACTGTCTCACTCCTGACATGCTTTTAGTAGCATTCAAATTTCCATCCATGTTCACTTTCCTTCCTGACTCTCCCCATATTAGATCAACTACCTAATTGTTTTTATAAATATCTAAATTATAAACTCAATTATATGACTAGTCAATTGACTGTGCCGTTGGAGTGCTTATGGGGGCCCCTGGAGGATGACCATTGAAATACAAGTTTAAATCCCTGCAGGTCACATGGTGGACACAAACTGGTGGCCCTACTTACGTATAATAACTGCAGTTGCCTTTAACCCTGTTATTAACTAGTCACATCTAATAACTGCAGCTGAGTACCTCACACATCTCATCAGATAAAACACTTATATGTGGAAGAAATGGGCCTTTTATTAGCATGGCACACTGTAATCACATTACATGCACCCAATTAAGGTACATGATTATTCAGCCAATGAGCATGCAACAATATAATCAACAATATAAATTACTTTTTGCTGGATCTTCTTTTTCTTTTATAAGAAAATAAAATGTTGAAAATACACCAGATATCAAAACAAATACATACGCTTTGATGTTAGCGCTCTTATCGATCTATCATCCTCTGTAGTTAGTTTGAATTATTACAATATAACGGTGATTATGATTATCCTCATTACAAACAGATTTCATCTAGTGACTAGTGCATTTCATGCATTTTATTCATTATCCACTTAGAAATAATGTAGAGAAAACAAAAAAAAACTGTAATTTAGTGTGCCATATAAATTTGCAACTACACTTCAGTTTAACAATTCCTAAAGCTAAAATGAATTATGTTCCATCTATTTCTAAGCTAAAACTAGAAGATGGCACTCCATAGAGCATATACCTCTGCCAACATGCAATTGTCAAGATATACCAATTCACCCAAGATATTCACCCAAAGTTAATTTCTTCCATGCCCTTCACATCAGGAAATGCACACATTTTCATGACTGTATCTGAAATCGGGCGCGATATATACCTGTATAAATTCTAGCCACTGTTAAGCATTTTAGCCAGTTATCACACCACCATGTGGCCATTGAGCACTATACTTGTTCAGTGGTCAGAAATAACCTCTCCAGCACCCCCCTTTATTTGATTGGGCCAATAATGTAGGGTTTGCCACTTATGTCTGCTGAAAGGCACAAAAAGATTCATGGTGCGATGTGAATCTGTTTGGACGTTATATGCCTTTTTGTGAGAAGCCAAGGCCACTGCCACAAACATTAGCATAATTGTCGTAAAAAGTTAATAAAATCTTCCTTGCTCCATGACCAACCTTTCCACAGAGTTGTGTGGTGTTTTGTGAATCCATGCATAAATTACAGTCAGGTGACAAATAAAGGAAAAACCCCTAGAGTGAGGGCTCTGTTATGTTGTGGGAGGCATTTTCCTGGCATGGTTTGGGTCCACTTGTCCCCTTAGAGGGAAGGGTCACTGCAAATCAATACAAAGATACACCGAGTGATCACCTTTATCCTATGATGAAACATTACTATCCTGATGGGAGTGGTCTCTTCCAGGATGGCAATGCGCTCATCCACAAGGCATCCCAATTGAACACCTATGGGATATTTTTGACCGACGTGTTAGACAGTAATCTCCACCTCCATCATCAAAACACCAAATGAGGGAATATCTTTTGGAAAAGTGGTGTTCCATCCCTGGAGTTCCAGAGATTAGAATCTATGCTAGACTAGAGAAGCCCCACTGTTATGGTCGCCCAACACCATACTAAGACACTTTATGTTGGTTTTTATTTAATTTGTCACCCATCTGTATGTCACCCATCTGTATATCCCCCCCCCCCTTCAACTCTGTTGGCAGAGGTAATAAACCAAATTATGTCCCAGAATGCCCAGAAGACCTATAAATGACCTATACAGTGCCCTCCACTATTAATTAGCTTAATCTCACACAGAAAAACTAAGAAAAATCCAACCTTCAATTGAAGTAAATTTATTATGAGAAGAAAACTTTTTTTTAACAAAACCATGTGTGCCACAATTATTGGCACCCCTGCATCTATATATAGAATAAAGTAATCATTTTTAATATTTGGTCGCATATCCTTTGCATGCCATAACTTCCTGATGTCTGTGACCCAACAACATCAAAAAACTCTTGATATCTTATTTTATGGTGCTCTTACAAGCGATACTATAACCTCTCTGCATTTGAATGGATCTCCATGGGAATTGGGGGGTGGGACTAGATTTAGCTGTAAATTACACTGGAACAGTGTGGAACACATGGTTTGCTAAATGGCTCTAAGTCATCAAGGGTCTGACGTATCAAACAAGCCTTAAAGTAAGCATATTATTGTATATAAATGGAAAGCTCCAGTTATCCTGTTTAAAATGGTCTATTATCTTTAGGGGTGTGACATAATATGATCACACCACAAACAGTTTTGCATACGCATGTCATATTTTAAATGAACTTAACATTCTAAAGCGTTTTTTTTAGCCTTTTCTTACCCATCACTGAAGTGGTTATAACTTTTGAGCAGTAGAAGATACATCTATTCTGATTCCTAATCTATATCACTCACACAATGGTGAAGATATCATACACTGTTTCCCTCTATCTTGAACATTAAATGGGTAAAATAGTAGGTTTCTCATTAGAAAATAGCCATTTAGAACATTTTATAAATTTAGTTGGTGAATGTCTTTCTATAATTGATGATGTTGCCATCAAAGAATCACATTGTTTTGTATATTAATTGAAAGCCCCAGTTATCCTGTTTACAATGGTATATAACGTTTAGGTATCTGATGTAATATGATCACACCACAAACATTTTTGCAACGCACGTTAAGAAATAGAATGGAATAGAATGTTGACCCAATATTCTCTCAGGCTGAAAAGGGTTAATGAATGTCTGGAATAATGAGAAGCGAATACATTCTGTAACTGGGTTCTTGTTTGTTTTTGTTTTTCTTTACTGTATCAAGGGAAAAAATCAGCCCCCTTTCTCAAATTGAACTTGAAACAGAAAACATTAGAGCCCAGCAGAAGGGAGTATTTTGGCTGATTATGGGCGGATGCTGAAAACTGCAGTCACGTTTGCAGACTAAGAAAAGAAGGTGAAGCTTTAACAGTTATCAGTGTGTGCAGTGCCGTCACCTGAGTTTCAGAAGGATTAGAACTTCTTACGCAGAGTCCAGACGTGTTGTGAATTGGCTTGAGACCAGGCCGAGAGCACTCTGTGACACACATGCCACTTTCCTCCATCAAAATCTACAAAAAAAAGCCTTAGGCTACACGTTGTGACACAATGTGAAAATGTTGGTTTTCTGAGGATTGAGACCGTTACAGTACAGATTACATTTTAATTATCCCCTGTTTATACACTGCAATATTATGCATTGTTGTCTTTAAAGTCAACAGCCTGAGCACCCCCCTTTAATTTTAATCACAGCCCCTAAAAACAATCAGCCAATAGTGAAATCCTTGACAGGTTGCCTCCATGTGTCCATGCAGTTGGAAAACAAATTTTGCCATTATTAATATAGGCTAGATGGGAAAGCCAATTATTAATCCATTTCTGCACAGCCAATCTGTCTGGGAGTTGAGCACAATCTATCAACCAAGGGAAATGCAGTCTGACAGTCTCTCCACCTAAAGAGATCAATAGATGAGAGGCCTGAGATTAATGGAATGATTTCGGGAAAAACATAATTTGTGAGCCCTCCAGTCTAATATTCTCTCATTTCTTTGATTATTGATGCATCAGACATGGATTCCAATGTTCGTGCTCGTCATTATACATTATTACTCTTCTGCTATGCTTATTAGGCTATGTGTTTGAAATGCAATCTCACAGAAATGCTGCTAGTCAGTGCTAAAATTATCAGAATGCAACATCCGGAAAAGACATTCCGATATAGCATCCTGACACATAGAATGTACACTGGCCAAGGCCAGTCAGACCACAGGAGAGGTCTCAAATACAAGGCAAGCTTAGGCTGTCCAGGGAATCTTCCTCACAATACAGTTTAGTTGCCCTGCCCAACAACCGACTAGAAGACTTCCACTGTGACTTAAAATCATCAGGCGATTCATTTCTCCTTTTCATAGGTAGATGGTTTCTGACTTGTGATCAACACAAAATAGCAATTGGCTGTTTTTACCATCCTCACATGCTGTAATTAATGTTTAGCCTGTGCAGTTTAGTTGTGGTGCAATGTTGACTAAGAAAAAGGCATTGGATGCTGCAATACATATTGCACATACCATCTTGAGCCAATCTAACTCAGCAACAACCTGCCGGAAAGGTGCAATGTAAACATCTTTTCTACATTTTGATTGACAACAAAGAGGCAGTTTGCCATACCACCTGGACCATGTGAACAGGCTCATCTGGTTAGCCAGTACAACTTCATTCTATTTTCTATTTCTATAAATATCACAAACAAAAAATGTAGCAAGCATGTACACAGTCAAATATCTATGTGAAACTATGTGTGAAACATTGAAAAGCAACCCAAGAACTATGGTGTGAATTAAAGCAATTGAATCTTGCCTACTGTTAAGAGTTGATCATGTCACCTATATCACTTTTGTTCAGCAGTTACTTCGATAACAATAAGGTTGAAGTGCAGACTGTCAACATTAATTTCAGGGTATTTTCATCCATATTGGACAGCTTAACATAATGTAGAATAAAGTAATATTTTTTATATTTGGTTGCATATCCTTTGCATGCCATGACTTCCTGATGTCTGTGACCCAACAATATCAAAAGACTATCTTATTTTCTGGTACTCCTACAAGCGATACTATAACTTCTCTGCATTTGAATGGATCTCTATGGGAATTGGGGGGTGGGACTAGATTTAGCTGTAAATTACACTGGAACAGTATGGAACACATGGTTGGCTAAATGGCTCCAAGTCATCAGGGGTCTGACGTATCAAACAAGCCTCAAACCATCACTCTGCTGACAGAAATACAGTAGGTATGGAAGGATAACTTGAAGGGTTTCTTCTCCTGACTTATTTTTCCATAGAGTTCAATAGGAAAATTTGTCAGGAGAAACAACCCTTAAAGTGATCCATCCATATCTACTGCATATCTGGCAACAGAGTGATGGTTTGAGGCTTGTTTGATACCTCAGACCCTTGATGACTTACAGCCATTTTACCAACCATGTATTCCAAACTGTTCCAGCATAATTGACAGCTAAATCTAGTCCCACCCCCCAATTCCCATAGAGATCCATTTAAATGCAGCGACGTTATAGTATCGCTTGTAAGAGTACCATAAAATAAGATATCAAGAGTCTTTTGATGTTGTTGGGTCACAGACATCAGGAAGTCATGGCATGCAAAGGATATGCGACCAAATATATAAAAATTATTACTTTATTTTATATATAAATGCAGGGGTACCAATAATAATAAATGGTTTTGTTAAAAATAATTATTTATTGATGATTTTTTTTTCTCATAATAAATTTACTTCAATTAAAAGTTGGATTTTTCTCATTTTTTCAGTGTAACATTAAGCTAATTCAATAATAGTGGAGGGTACTGTATGTAGTAAATAAATATGTGGCAAAAAGAACAATTTACACAGCAGCTGTCACAATGAATAAATTGCAGTGCACAATTGGCACCACTTTAATTAGTATTGCATTGTAAATTTATTATTTACCGATCACGAGTAAATAACTAATTAAATCTATAGAGCAATTCTGTAATGTCCACTGAAGTTTCAGTCAGGGGGTCTTTTTATTCCAAGACAATGGCTGTTGTTTTTTTACTTGTGTAGGTTCACAGTGAGCTCTCCTCATCTTGTGATCCATGTACCTGCTGGAATGACAGCAGGCATCCTCCAGATTCCAAAATGACTGCAGAAATTACAACTAAATTTTTTTTATTATTTTATTTTTTTTAACTCATGAGTTACCCTACATTTACCACAACTAAAAAATAAACTCTTCTGACTGGCCGATTACAATCTCCGTTGCTTCCTTTTGAAGTAGGGGAGGGTGGTAAAGAAGAGAGAAAAGTCCCAGGAGAGGAGAGGAGTGGAGATATTCTCTTCAGTTCAGTTCACTTGAGCAAAAGAGGAAGTACAAGAAGGGGAAAGCGTGTCCTGTAGATGTTGGATAATTTTAGATAACTAATGTCATCTACTGTGTATAGTAGGCTAGTTACAGGAATCCATAATGGACAGGCAGCAGTATGGGTTTAAAGATTCTTGCAAATGAAGACCCTTTTGGTTTGACCTTTGACCCGGAATATCAATATGGTTCATGGGAACACAAACGAGAACAAATGCATTCAGTGTATCAGTTGCGATGGCAATGAAAAATGCAAGAGCAAGTTACTTGAACAAATGTACGAAAACATCGGTAGCATTGCTGTGGAATATTGCTTGTTTAGTTTTTGTGAAGGTTTTGTTGTAACTTTGCATCATTCAATGATTCTATCATATCATATTAACTACATAATTATATAAATAATTAGGCTATGATATCAATAATTGGTAAACTGGCAGATTTTCAGGAATTGTGTTTTTTTTACAGATGTGTATAGAGTACAGAGCTGTATGTGAGTAACTTGGCTTTTTTACATTCAAAACATTTTTGTTGAGATACAACATTTAAAAAAGTGAGAGTAATTGTATTTATCAGGACCCTTTTTGATCTTCACTACTGCCAATGCGACCTAATAATCAGTTACATTGTGCCTTATAGTCAAATTCCTATTCATGAATAATTTGCGGGTAGGGAAAAACTTTTTTTTATAAAAGACCAAATCCAAGAAGGACAACCAAAAAACATAATGCCACTGGACAAAGCACATTCGAGTACAATACAGCACAGTACACCATTAGTCTTGTAAAAGTAGAGGACTGATATAGAAGTTTATTTTTCTCAATAACCTGTCTCATTTCAGCATTTCATCAATGAAAGGATTCATATTCCGGTTTTAATTCAGTAACACTTCACATACTTCACAGTAACACAAGTTCTGAGCTTGAAATTGAGTTGCACTCGAGTCCAGGTCAAGTGACTTGAGTTCACAACTCTGGTAACATGTAGGCTATATAAATCATATGACAAGGTAGTGGGGGGAACTATCCTTGGGAACTATCCAAAATGAACTGCTGTCATTTGCTCTAAAGCCTAGACAGTGCAGGCGAAAGGCAAGCAAGGGATGAAAACACCAGGAGTGGAAGCCCCAGGGGGTGCTATGCACTCTGGGAGACCAGCACACATTACTCACTGTTCCTTCACCCCTGTACACATACGGTTCAAGGCTGCATTTGTGATGTATCTGCCTAGTCTCCTGATGGCAAACTGTAGTAAAGAACAAACACAATTAAAACTCTGCTTATGGATTGATGAATGTTGTTTGTTGTCTTTTACATTTTAACTGTTTAGTTCTTATAACAGTACTGTCAAGATTTAGAAACTGAGTTTGTGGGAAGGGGTTTTAGGAGACTATTAAAATTGTAAGAGATTTCTCTCAGTGATTTGACAGTTCTTGCCACCCATTTTCATTTATTTCAGATGGAAAGGATGCCAGTACAAATGTGAGAGTTGCAAAGAGGTTTTGGAGCCATGCAGTGATTCATTCAATCCGAGGTTTTCAGGGAGGAAATACAAGAACGCATAACACATACTGTATATGGAATCCTTCTTGTCTGTGGTCTGGCTACAGAGACACAGCCATGGGGCTGATACTATGCTAGAATAGGAAACAGACAGGAAATAGACACAAACACTTCCTGTACACAGCAGAGGAACACAGCCCAGTACAACATTCCAAGTGTCTGTATTATGCAATATACTTTCCCCCCTGTTGAGGTGGAACCAGGTCATTGGTCCAACTGCAGTTCTGCTCAGTATTGGCCACTGCACGGATGTAGCAAGAATCGCAGCCAAAAGAATGCAACTTCCCAAGCCCATAACTTTTGATACAATGCTCCGTTTGTGTCATTTGTTCAGCAGAACATGGCAAGACACATATGATTATACTGTGAGACTCCTGTTTGTCATTTATCATTGTTTTTTTTTTTTAATCCGTTCCTGAGGACGCATAAAATTGGTATCAAAATTTGTAAGTCATAAGCTAAATTTTGGTCTCTACTATACAGGATCACCCAAGACTATCCGAAAATACCGAACATATCCTTTAAGTTTTTACATGTCACTAATTAATATCTTGAGTGGACACTAAGTTTCCTAATTATTTAGGTAGAGTATGTGGAAAATATGTATTTATGAGGGTTATTTGAGAGAGAGATGTTAAACTGAGAAAAACCTGAAATGTGCCAATGGGAAGCAAATGGTGCCAGAATCAAGGCATTCCAGATTTTTACACTTCCTGTGAGCCAATTCCACACTTCCTATGAGCTGATTTCATACTTCCAGTACACTGAATAAGGAACCGTTCTCTGAGAAATAGTATGTAGCCATTGTTACTATTAGAATGGTAACAATGGTGGCTTGGTTCCCTTTCTTGATCACAACAACAGAGAGCAGATTAGTCTGGAGCAATGCCCAAGGAAATGTTGTCAGACACATAGGGAGAAGGAGGAACCCACAACAAGGAGAAAATTCAACGGTTATTCTCCAGGGGTTCCCTGTAGGCACTCACATGGCAGAATAAATAGCTATACTACCGAGTGGCTGATTGCAACTTTTTTAAAAACAAATGGTTGACCTAATACAGGGAAACTGAAAGGAAGGAAATTGAACATGGGCAGATCGTAAAATGCAGGTCTGGCATACTGCACAGAGACAAATAAATTATTATTATTATTATTTTTTTTTTTAACATTTTAGGCATTTAGCTGACACTTATCAGGAGCGACTTTCAATTAGTGTACAAAGAAAAGGCCTAGATTTGTAAATCACCAACATTCAAAGTAGCAATTAATGAGAGTATAATGGTTGGGCCATTACACACCTGCGATATCTAATCCTTTGTCACAAGAATTAACATGCAGACAGGAAGGTCGAGAGGTTTTTTTAGATAGAAGATGTGAAAGAGGGGAATGGGAATCAGGGTGGAGAAGAGGAGGAGAGGCATTTACTGAATAGATGTGTCTTCAGGGTATGCCGGAAGGTAGGGAGGGACTCTACTGTCCTGGCTGAGATGGGCAGGTCAATTTGTTGCACAGTGTGTAGTTTATCAATAAATCATGCTAATAAGATAACAACAGACTGACAATTAAAAGCAAGCAACCATAAATTAAGGTCTGAGATCAACTCTCAGGGGAAAAGTCCTTGAGCAGAGCCTTGAGTAGCGGGTGGATGGCCTTAAAGATTTAAATGCAAATATTCCACTGAAAAAAGTGGATAATCCCAAATGATGTGCATTTGTAAACAGTCATGTAATAAATGGCAGAGGAATTCCAACAGCTAGAAAGCTGTGCTGGAAATATGTGCTGAAGATTGCTCCTTTGCAAAACCCCCAAATTAAAGCACTGATAAAACAACCGAAAGTGTATCTGTGGTCATGGATGAATGAGAACGAAAGGCATTGTTGTGGGACAAGGGTCAGAGATATAGTTCTTGTGAAAGAGAAATTCCACCCAAAAATTATGTTTGGTTTGTAGAAAGGCAGCTCTCCTCCTGATTAAAATGAGCTCTCAGGCAACTTTCTACTAGGAATGTTAATGGTTAACCGACTAACCGTTAACCGACTAACTGTTAACCGACAATATGAATTTTAACCTATTAAAAAAATAAGTATATTTCTGTCAACCAGATCACACATTTCTTAAAGCTATCCGAATTTTTGATCCCAAGCATGACGTAACAACCCTCCCACTTGACTAAATTCCAGAATTTCAAGTGTACAGGTGCAGCTCAAAAAATTAGAATATCGTGAAAAAGTTCAATATTTTTTGTCACTCATTTCAGAAAGTGAAACTCGTATATTATATAGATTCATTACACATAGAGTGAAATATTTCAAGCCTTTATTTCTTGTAATTTTGATGATTATGGCTTACAGCTAATGAAACCCAAAATTCAGTGTCTCAGAAAATTAGAATATTTTGCTTTAACATATTTTTAAAGTATCATATTTCATATTTGGTCGCATATCCTTTGCATGCTGTTACTTCCTGAAGTCTGTGACCAATCAACATCAAAAGACTCTCAATATCTTATTTTCAGGTACTGTTACAAGCGATACTATAACCTCTCTGCATTTGAACTGATCTCTATGAGAATTGGGGGGTAAGACTAGATTCAGCTGTAAATTACACTGGTACAGTATGGAACACATGACTGGCGAAATGGCTGTACGTCATCAAGGGTCTAAGGTATCAAACGAGCCCCAAACCATCACTCTGCGGCCAGATATGGAGTAGATGTGGATGGATCCCTTTAAGGGTTGTTTCTCCTGACTTTTTTCCCCATAGAGTTCTATAGGAAAATGAGTCAGGAGAAATAACCCTTGCAGTGATCCATCCACATCTACTCCATATCTGGCAACAGATAATTGAACTTAATTGAATCTCAGGAAAATAAAAAATGTAATCCAATTGTCTAGGCGAAATAAGAAGCCGTTATATTCTGAGCTAATCAGTGTTGAGCTTGTGTTAACGCTCAATATCAAAGAGGCCAAAAAACAATAAGCCATGCTATTGCTTTGTCTGGAGGGTATACCATTAGGTAGCCTAAATAAAGTTCATGTATGGTTCATGCTCTCTGTGTAACCTGTAGGCTATACATTCAAAATGGAGGAGCCAAGAAAAACTGTAACTCCACCACACCTCAGCAGTGACATTTGGAAATATTATGGGTTCTATGCCTTTGGAGAAAAACACAATAACCAAGAAGAAAGTCCCCTGCAAGAGAAGCAGAAACTTCTCTACAAACCGTCCAAAAGCTGACACTTTTGATTAATTTATGATACATTTTTTTAAATATTTTTTTTTAAAATTTCACAGTCTATATCCAATTCCCACCCCAATTTGGAATGTTCAATTGTCTCCCCAAACCGCGTTCATGACACGACCCCACTGCACTGGACACATGGGTCTCTTACCTCAGTGAAAACCCACGGCTTTCCTTCGAAACACGTGGCTCAACCACCTGTTTCTCCCTACGCACCATTGCCAAATTCGCACAGAGCAGAATCAAAGAAAAACCACCCTATGCAACTGCATGCCATGGGCTTGTCCGTGTTCAGCGGGGTTGCCTGATGAACGCGGGCCAACTGATCCCACCCATACCCTGGGCAACGCAATTGCCAATTGCGCATCGCTCCCCGCGGGGCTACCGGCCACAGTTGGCACTGCCATGATCCGGATTCGAACCCAGACCGTGGGGCTCATCCATGCACCACAATGTGGCGCCTTAACCGTAAGCACAACCAAGCAGCCCCATTAATTATGGAATTGCACGTCACAATTTTTGTTATGACCCTGGTTTTACTTTACTTAATAAAACTTCAAGATACTGTTGACATTATTTCTTAGTGTCATTATTTCCTAACATGTTTAAGCTATTTAGCTACACATTTAATGAGAAATTTGAACTGGGCCATAATAATTATATATTTAAGCACCGTTTTAATGGTTTAAATTTTGAAGGTACAACATTCAAATTCAAACAAATTATGAGATATTTGTTCAAACAAATAATTAATTCTTAATTTTTGTAAAACATTGACAGCCCTAATGTACAGTATTACAAGATCAGATGGAAATTGACACTTGACTGTTGGTTGTAATCATCACTGTTAATCATCATCTGTGTATAATTAGTGGCAATTCATTTATCAATGCATAGGATCGTGGTGGTGCAGTCAGTACAGTTACATGACATGTGGCTTGACAAAAAAAGGATATAAACCTGCTGTTAGTGGTGGACTGAAGTATATGCTAGCAAACAAGCGGTAATAAAACATGGCAATAAACTATCTTTGCTGTGTTCTTAATCCATGCTGTTAATTTTGCTGTGTGTTATTGATCTGCAAGGTTTGTCATGATGCGGTGTTTACGTCCCGGTACAGTTAAATCTTCAGTCTAAAGAGCTAAATAGATCCGATAATAACTGTCCTAAAGTACCGTTACAGATTTATGACATATTTTACACAAATGTAAATGTAGAATATTTACTGGAATGGACAGAACAGGATACTCAAAGACCCATGAAACACAGGCGAGTGAATTTCTACGGCACCCTTCCAGTGCTACAGTAGTGCAGATAGAATGAAGATTGTGAGCCACAGGTTTCTCCATCCTTACTGCATCACTAGCACTGCAGCTCATTCATCGCCACAGAAACTGCTCATTTATATCACAGTCTGCCATTCTCACTGCCCTACATAAACACTGTGAATCAATACTGCAACAAACAAAACCACTTCCTTCAATTCTGAAGCAATGAAGTATACTATTCAACATTCTACACAATACAAAGTGCTAATAAAAAAAGATCAATTTGTAATTATCCATGGGGTTTAAAAATGGTCCTTTATACAAGTCCATAAAGTTGTGCCCTTCAAACTTGCTATAATGCAGGTTAAAAGGCAATTAGAATGGTTATGTGAGAAATAAAAGTAGGGAAGATGGGTGAATGCAACTAATACTCTATAAATCTGGCCCATGAAGGCCACTGACATCCAGGCTAGGTGTCTATCTAAACTTTGTCCTTGGGGTAATTTCTAAGGAGCCTACTTTATTGATGTGTTCCAAGAAATGTAAAGAAATTAATTCCAACTTAACCTGGATATAAGCTACATGCTAAAGTGATGTTCAGACTCCCTGCCCCGCACCCGCAAGATATGAATTTAAAATAAAGACAACTTTTTGCATGTTCCACTGAGTTTGAGTCCGAATCCAGTTCTGGTTTACACAATTACATAATTATCTCCAATTATCAGTCCTACCAGTGCAGCATTCTATTAAACTACCACTGGATTTCAATCATGCCTCTTCAAGACAAAAACAGAACAAAATGCCCAAACACTGCAAGGCAAATACTTTCTCTACAAGTAGTTCATGGGGGCATGGGAATTTAGATCAACAACAGCCTCTCCAGTCATCAAATCAATAGTCTTGAGGGTTTTAAAAATGGCTCCCAGCCTGGAACAGCAGGTAAAACAAGTAGATCCCACCCAATCAATAATTCCAATCATGTAGGTAGGAACTGAGCTGGAAGCAGAGGCCAGCAGGTCTCAGGTGGGCCCTTCTGATGCAGTCATCTGTGAGCAGTGCAGTACAGCTTGACAGTGTGCAAATTCATGTGTAGGACACAGTCCATTACAGTCTATATAACACTAAGGCACAACATTTTTGCTTGCTGATAATGAGGTCAAGCACCAGACTGAAGGGGTGAAGTTTCTTTTTTATTATTTAAATGAGATTTACAAAAAATGTATTTTTGTTGTTTTGGCTCTGTACTCCAACACATTGGATTTGAAAATAAACAATGAATATGTGACAGGTGGCAGGTGCTGGTAAAATGGCCCACAAGTAGCAGGGGAACATTTTTTATGCTATTGCATGATTGCACACCTGCCTTTGGACTTTAAGATTTACTCAGTGCAGTTATCCAGCTTATTGTGAGTAATTCTGCTATGTGAAATACCCCCAGGTTTGCTCATGGTATTCTTATGTTTACATAAATGTATGATACATTGTTTGGACATGCGGCTAGCTAGATTGAAAACTGTCAGCTTGGCCAACAAAGGCTTGATTACATAGATAGATAGATATATAAATATATAACGACAAACATGCTTGCAAATACATTGTTTGGACGTGTGGTTTGCTAGATAGCAAACTGTTACCTTGGTCAGCAAAGGCTTGGTCTATCACAACGAATATGCGTGCAAATTATACATTGTTTAGACATGCTTCTATAGCTACTGTTAGCTTAGCCAAGATACTTTGTTTGTGTGCTAAACAAAGGCTGTGCCCGAATCAATGGCGTTTTAGAGCCTACTGAATATTGAGTAAGTACACTGGATGAGAAAGTTGTTAAGTAGGTGAAAGGAGGTTAAAGTGCAGACTCTGCATTAATTTGACGGTATTTACAGACAAACTGGGTGACCCCTGTAGGACTTACAGCCTTTCTTGTATTTCGTTCCCCAACCCCCCCCCCCTGCCTGATTCCTGCCTGAAGTCTGAGACCCATAGACATCTCCAGAAGCTGAGTATCTTCCCTGGCGATGCTCTGCCAAGCCTGTTCTGCAGCCATATTCAGTTCCTGTTCGTTTCCAGGGCTATTTCCCTTCAGTCTTGTCTTCAGTCATGCATGTCCAATTGGATTCAGGTTGGGTGATTGACTGACCAGCCAAGAACATTCCACTTTTTGGCCCTGAAAAAGTCCTTGGTCGCTTTAGCAGTATTTTGTTGGGCTCGTTGTCCTGCTGCAAAATGAGCAGATAAGATGTTTCTGTAGCCTACACTTCAGCAGTCACATCAACGATGAAGATAAACGAGACAGTTTCAGTTATAAATGCCCAAGCCATAACACTACCTCCACCATGTTTCACAGATGAGGGGGTGCTTTTGATCATCCTTTCTTTCTCCACTTTCCTCTTTCCATCACTTTGGTGCAGGTAAATACTCATTTCGTCTGTCCATCAGACTTTGTACCAGAACTCTACAGTTTTTTTTTATTAACTTTTTAGCAAACTAACCTGGCCGTTAAAACTGACTTTTTCTTCACGAATGAAAGTATTTTTCGCAAGATGAAACTGATTCCTGGAAGTACACGTGTCAGTGGAAAGTAGTGGAGGAGAGTGAATCATATTCAATGACCAATCAAGTGAATCATGGTCAGCCTCTGATTTTGACTATCAATCTACCTAGCCTATGAAATCTATGACTCGTAATACACCCGTTTCATGGTATATGAGAAGGTACCATTGCTTTTGTTTCATTTTGCTTCGCATCTTGCTGATTTTCTTGAGAGAGATGTGTATTTATAGTTTTTCCCTCAATGTAAAATATTCAGTGCTCTCAGTAACAAGTACATGACGTATACAGTTTCCACCTGGTTTTACTTGCCCCTGCAAGCTGCCTGACCAAGCAATAATCAATATGTTCCATATGGTTAAAACAGAAAAAACATAACAAGTGAATATGAATAATATAAAATAGTCATAATTTAAAACACATTTTAAAATTTAAGAAACATCAAATAATTTAAATATGATGTACATAAGTCAAGAGTCAAAACGTTGATCCCCTCCACAGGATGATACCATTGTCCACAGGTAATCTTTGGATGTGCACATTGTCTGACGCACTTTGGTAGGTCTGGACATCTCCCAACCCTAAACATCAGCACTCGGAGGCAGACTTTGTTGCTAGGTAACTTGCACGTTCAGAACTGAAGCATCATTTCTTGGACAGACACTGATATTCCAAGTGTGTGCCGGTAAAACACAACCGGGTGAGCAACAAGCAACAGATGCATGATGGGTAATAAAAAGTAACCTGGGGGGGGGATTGACTGCAGCTGCTGAAGACTCACCCTGCACATGTTTAACTTTGGAAGGGCAGCAGTGCTATCGATACTGCTTTTCCTGTTGAGCAACTACATTATTTCTTGTGCAAGCTATGAAAAGCACAGTAATGTGTCCTGGCATGTTCGTTATACAGCCGTCAACAGGACTCATACTGCATTAAGAGGGCAGCACCTCCCTATACCCAGGAAATACCCTGAAACAATGGAACCCAGTGGGATATGAAAAGGCACATCATGGAGCTTTCGTGATATTGTAGTACTCAACTACCCCGTGATATTGTGTGGTCAGTGATGTAGCAAATACCTTTAGAGGGACCATGCACTTGGCACATGCTTGGTACACACATTTTAAAATCCTGCCCTGTATTCCATTCGCTGTCTCTCTAAAAGAGGGAGCAAAGGGCTTCTAATATAAAAATTACCTGACGTAATATGTCGATCACACAACAAGTGAACTGCTTCAACACAAAAACAAAAAACACTAGAACCACCCACTGATTAATTCAAAACTAGTCAACACCTGCATCTGGCCACCCTAAGGAGCGTAAACGCCTAATTCAAGAGGAAGAGGCTTCCCTTTTCAATTGGCACAAGAGAGTGACTGTCGTTAGGTGAATTGAAACCTATGGTTTCTTATTCTTGATGCGCTTGGGAAAATCATTCATTGCAGGCAGCCTGATACCGGCAGGTTTGCATTGCATCTGGTTTAATGGCATTCAGCTAATCAAACACTCCAGACTGCTGTACCATGGGGATAAATTCAGGTCATGCCCAGTGAGGAAAGGTTCATGGACTGGATTTCCATAACCACAGCAAAACCATGCTGGGTCGTGGCAACCATATGCCACTGTCTGGACACCCTGCTTTCAGCAAAACCTGCACAGCTAATGGCACAACGCACGAGCAAGCACACACATACTGCAATAACAATGAGGCTCCTCAGAAGAAGGCCATAGGTACCCAGTACTTTAATACTGACCATCAAATAAGACCTTTTGGAGGGAACAAGGTGGTCTGAAAAATGCACAAGTGAGTTAAGGTAAAGTACTAAATGTCTCCAGAACAAACAAAATCCAAAAAACTAAACCAGCTTGAATTTAGGTTAGGGTTATGGTTAGGAATGTGGGCTTTCACCCGCAGCTTCTTCAAAGAAAGTGTTTTTCAATCTGCGGCCCAATCTGCATAAATCCTGTTGACAATTTGAAAACAGAAAAATATTCGTTCAGTCAATTGGTAGTAAAATTTGTAAAAAACTTTGTGAAATTGATATTTCCATCTTTGACCGTAAACAGACTTTTCATTTCTATAGCGACCATTACTATGGTTACGTACTGTAAAGAAATAATTTTTCCAGGTTAAAACAAAATCTGTGACGTCCAGCAGGTAAGGACCCAAATGCACAACGAGACAGTCGTTCTTTTGACAAGAAGGGTTTTTATTCGTAATTCCGGGTCGGATCCACACCGGGAAAACAGGTTTGAACAATAAATCATAAGCTGTGGAACCCGCAGAGAGCTGGCGATCGAGATCCAGCGAAGTGGCCAGGAGTGGTCGTAGCCTGGGTCGTGGAGCAGAGTCAGGCGGAGGTAGAGCTGGAATCCACACTGGGAAGCAGGTGTGGCAATTCCAGACCGGGGTAGTCAGCTTGGCAGTAAGCTAGCATCTGGGGAGACAAGTACACGCGACAAGGACCGTGTACTCTGACAAACCGTAATACTTTGACAAGGAATCACAGGAACAGCACGGTTATATAACTAGTGTCATTAGAGCTGATAAGCTGCAGCTTGCGGGAAATGCGTGCGAGATCAGTGAATTGATTGAACAATTAGGAAATGCATGAGGAATGCGGTGAAGGCAATTAAGTGTGAGTTGTGTCATTAAGATGTGGTGCAAGTAATCATGTGCAATGTAGACACAATCAGGCAATGAACGCAGACATGATACAATCAGGTTCGGGGAAAACAGAGGAAAACATCAAGGAGGGAACGGGGAGCGGAGCGGATCGTAACAAAATCAGCACTTCAGAACAGATACCCTCATTTATTTAATCACTTCCCAAGTATAGACTTTCAAGGCACTTGGTCATTTGAAAAAAAACTGAATGCTGCTCTTCCATTCTGACAGTGTTGTGCGTGAGCTGATATGACCTCTTTCTACAAGGACACAAGAATTCAAGAAACATTCTCAGAGACACGTCCAAGCAGTAGCATCTAGATTCAGTAAGATACAGATTCTAAGATTACAGCAGTCATTCAGAGGGTTAATTGTAGAACTGGTCACATAGTGGCCTGAGAGAAGCAGATAACATTGGCAATTTTCCATTTTCCTACTGTTTTTTGAAAAAGTTAAATGATTCAGGCGCGGAATTAAATGTTCTTGATTAAATATAATAATCAGATTGCATTTTAAGAAGGCTGTCAAATCAAGCCTTATTTTATCAAAAAACAATAAAAAATTATAATTTTTTATTAGGTTTAGAGGAGAAAAACATGAATTATATGCTTCTTTACCTTCGTTTAGTTCTCATGAAACCATGACTTACTCGGTGATGCATTAAGACCCAAAGCAGACAGTCGTCATTACATACTTCTCTCCCTCTCCACCTCAAGCTGATGTGTGGTGAGCATTCTGGCGCAAAATGGCTGCCGCTGCATCACCCAGGTGGGTGCTGCACATTGGTGGTGGTTGAGGCGAGTTTCCCCCTCATCATTGTAAGCGCTTTGAGTCACCAGTTGGTCAGAAAGGCGCTATATAAATGCAAGGCATCATCATCATCATCATCATACTTCCTGTACCCAAGGTATTCCGGTACGGTACGAACAGAAAGTTTCGCACTCTTGCATGTGCTGGCCAGGCTGTAATCTCACGAAAAATGAGCCCTTATTGAGTATGTGCAGGAGTTACGTCTAACCAGAATACCAACACCACTTACTACGGCGATACTGACGTGAGCAACTGTCTGATTCATGAGTGAGCACAACTCAAGCGACACTAAAACACATTCAGGTCATTCCATAGGAAACCAGTATGATGTTGGCATGACACTCGGATTTTAATGTTGACAGCTAACTGTGGTGTGGTCCTCAGAGGTCAGGGAACATTATATTTACATGGCTGAGTCCAGAAAGTATAATGTAAAGGGGCATTTCTCATTAATGGGGGAGGGGTGTGTGTGGAAGCAACTGCAATAGAACATTGCCATATGCTGTTGATCACATCACGATACAGTTATACCTCAAATATCTCACAGCTGGTTCAAAGGGATAAGTGGAGGGAGGGTAAAATAATAAATTTAAATATATAAAATGTAATTATATTAACTATATCATCCAAAATAACAAACGTTTCAAGTTAAATATTTGTTTCAGTTATTGCCACCCTTGTGATTAGTGCAGCCTTCCCTGGTAAGAATGACAGAACTGAGCCTTTTCCTATAATTTTTGATAAGATTGGAGAAGGGATGGATCATCTTCAACCATTCCTCCATGCAGAAACATTGAAGATCATTGATATCCTTCGGTTTGCACGTAGGGAATACCCTCTTCAAATCAGAACACTGGTTTTTCATCGGGTTCAATTAAATTAACATTGCCTAATACTTACAATGGGGAAATAAGTATTGGACACGTCAACAATTTTATTATCAAACATATTTCCAATGTAGCTATTCACATGAGATTTTGACCAGACATTGGTATTAACTCAATAAAACTACACAGCTAAAGAAATTGTAACAGTCCAATTCTTAAAAAAAGTTGTGCAATAAAGTGAAATGACACAGGAAAAAAGTATTGAACACGATAAATTAAATGTGGTAGAAAAGCCATATTTTTTATATTTGGTTGCATATCCTTTGCAGGCCATGACTTTATGATGTCTGTGACCCAACAACATCAAAAGGCTCTTGATATCTTATTTGCTGGTACTCTTACAAGCGATACTATAACAGCTCTGCATTTGAATGGATCTCTATGGGAATTGGGGGGTGAGACAAGATTTAGCTGTAAATTACACTGGAACAATATAGAACACATGGTTGGCTAAGTGGCTCTAAGTCATCAAGGGTCTGATGTATTAAACAAGCCTTTAACCATCACTCTGCTGCCAGAAATACAGTAGATATGGATGGATAACTTGAAGGGTTTCTTCTCCTGACTTATTTTTCCATAGAGTTCAATAGGAAAATCTGTCAGGAGAAACAACCCTTAAAGTGATCCTTCCATATCTACTGTATTGTACCAGCAAATAAGATATCAAGAGCCTTTTGATGTTGTTGGGTCACAGACATCATAAAGTCATGGCATGCAAAGGATATGCAACCAAATATAAAAAATATGGCTTTTCTACCACATTTAATTTAACGTGTTCAATACTTTTTTCCTGTGTCATTTCACTTTATTGCACATAACCTTTTTTAAGAATTGGAACGTTACAATTTCTTTAGCTGTGTAGTTTTATTGAGTTAATACCAATGTCTGGTCAAAATCTCATGTGAATAGCTACATTGGAAATATGTTTGATAATAAAATTGTTGACATGTCCAATACTTATTTCCCCCGTTGTATGTGTCACACATTTCTGTGTTGATTTTGTGGTCATTGTCATGTAGCACTATTATCAGTATCCTTTGTTGTATTACTGAGATTGTAATTGTGGACCATGTCGGGAGGAGGGGAGCTGCTGACTGCGAGCGCGGACCAGGGGAGAGATTGTGATCACGGACCAGGGGAAACAAATTAAAACAGAGAATAAATCTGTCAAAAACATTTGGGGCTGAACAAAACAGATCCGGGGCTTCAGCCAGGGATGCCCTCAGCTGGCCACTGGTCTCCACATCTGTTACAATAATATCGAAAAGCTGAAAATTTGGAAATGAAAAAAAATAAATTTGGAAATGAAAAAAAAGTTACTTTTCGTTGCCTTGTCGATGTCGCAGATTTCTGCAGTCACTGTGCGTGGGTATCAGGTGCCGAAAAACGTGCGTGGTGTGTTTACAAGCAACAGCTGAGCACGCAAGATGTGTGTCTTTGTTGTGACAGAATGCATGATGTACACAGCGCACATCTCATAAATAAATCCCATTATTGACCAACTTTTTATATTTTGAGGCGGCCATGCTGATATTATGACTGAGCCACATACGAGTTTATGTAGACCTCATGTCAGGTGTTGTTTTTGTTACTGTTGAAGGAAAACGCAGCAAAGTTGCATCTCATTAAATCTACTTAGTTGATTAGAATTAGTAAAATAATTAATTTAAATCATTTTAAAAGGGCTGGTTGCATTCATTGTTAAAGGGACTAAAAATCGCCTTGGCGTCAGCAATCGCAGATTGACTCCTCGGATCTTCAATTCACAATCTAATCACTGATCGCCACAACCCTAGAGACTACTGTATAAAACTAAATAAAAAGCTTGTTTTAACCAAAGCATCATGTGCCTTTCTTCAGTCACTATTTGCACTCAGCTGCTTGCTCAAGTTCTCACCAACATTGTTAGACATGCACTGATGGAAGCCCCTTAAATATCACTGGTTTAGTTCATTTGCATTTATATGAAACTATATGAAATTTTCAAATAATCTGGTCACACAATATACTGTTTGAAAGTGTTTAAACACATGATTCTATCTCTACAAACTTGTGAAGGGGGGGGGGGGTCTGCGATTGTGGACGACTACTACCCTCACGGACGTGAGTTGCCAGAATTGGGAAGCAGTCAGTGTGAGTTTCCCTTCTCGAGAGTTGCCAGAATTGGTACTGGGCAGGTAGTCCAAAAAGGAGAGGTCCTGGATCCAAATTAAGCACTGCTCTCTATACAAAAGGAAATACATTTTCTCAAGCTGGCTTCCCTGATTATGAGGTTATATTTAACACAAACTAAATGAGCATTACTTGAAAGCAACAGCGTACAACACAATTTCCTACATTCATGCGTGGAACTTTTTCCTTTTCATTTTGCCCTTTTAAGAGAATATGGTCTTTTAAATGTTAGAGTATGTTTTAAATTCCTCTTCCCAGTTCCCACAGGGACTTCATATTTCAGGGGCAACAATGCGCAGCAATAGAACACTGCAAGTGCTTACCGTCACCCCTTCACACATTTTAGAAAAAGGAAGTGATGGGAGCAAAAATGAAACCTTAAGTAAAACGTAACATCATGCCTTTACAGTTACTCAGCAATAGTCAAAATGCACAACAAGCAAGTAGGACTATATAATAACAAACTTAGTGACTATTAAAAGTTCCCTCTCCAGAACTAGCAGTTACATCTGGTTATATTCCATTGCATTCCTTTAAGAGTTCATTTAGTGCACATTTTTTGAAGCATATTTGAGTGAAAGTGAGAAACCTAATCCATTGTTTCCCCTGCGGTAATAGTGAACTTTTCCTGCTATTATAAAAATCATAGGATGTAACTGAACCTTCGTCAAATGACCTGTGGCTCTTTACCAAGAAGCACAACAATGAAAGCGAACCAACAAAGGGTTTGCCTAATCAGCAGAAAGTCGAGAAAGAGCCTCATATTAGGCGTTTAAAAACTCAGAGGTGTTCAAACGTGGAGAAAAGCCTTCCAAAACACAGGCAATGGGCCGATCATCCGCGCTGTGACAGCAGCTTAATAATACTGCATTGTCACTTTCACACTGACACGTATATCACACAATCACCTGCTTTGCCTTTCTTTGAGACAGCTATTGCAACTACAAAATGTTGTATGCAGTCAAGAGAAACTTGGAAAACCAATTAATTCTTGTACATTATCTTAAGTGTCCATCCTGTGCTTTTTGATTATTTCTGTAAAATACACAGTAGAAAAAGGAACCTGACCCACTACCCACTCGTTTCCACTGGTCAGCTTGCTGTGACTGTGAAAACCATACGTAGCATTAAATTAAAAATTCAGCACTTCAAAGCAGCAACTACTAAGAATGGCCAGCCACTTCAGTCTGGCATTGAATGCTGAAACTGCAGAGGCGCCCTCTGCTAGATCTGTTTAGTGAATTGTGGTTCAGGGCTCGCATCCCACTTCCTCTTATGGAGTGTGCCTGTATCCACAGTGACGGCTCAAGAAGACTAAAATAGGTTCTCAAAAAATTAGAGAATTCCATTGAGTTTTTAAGTGGTAAGAGTTTTAAATGAGCTTAAAATAATGTAACAATTCAGATCGTCCCAAATATATTTAAATATATTAAACCTCCTATGCAATTCACCATTAAATATATAGCTAATCCTACTACTGCAGCCTACTGCTATGCTGGCAGATGTCTACATGCGGTAAAATAACTTGGATAGCTCTGCCTGCCAACAGCCCAGGACACACATATGCTTTATACAGTAAGTTAGAAGTTAGTACTGCAGCCAAAAACCACAGTTACACACTGCCCGGCTTCATCTTCACATCCAGTACTCACCAGGAGATTAAAGTTTAAATTCACCTTTTCCAAATTAGCCAGGAGAGATGAGACACTTTTGCTACGTAAAATGTATGCATTTCACTTTTCCTGAACTCATTTCACTTTTCCTGAACTCTGGAATCTGAACCCACGTCAGACAATTTATTTCTGCTGTACCGTTACATATTCCTGTAAAATAAATATTCTGCAATCAATATTTAACTACCATTCCTGAACAAAATATGATTTCTCACTCTTTCATACTCTCTCTCATTCTTTTCTTCTCCCTCCCTTAAAAGGCTCAGACGTCTGTTTGCGGAAGCCAAATGTCACAAAGGTTATTATAGCTATGAATTTTACTCCATATATGGAATGATTCTTTTAATTGTTTCATTGAGTTTTTCGGTAAAAATGATGCCATTATTAACTAAATTGAAAGCAGCTGTGTTTCTCCTTTTTCTTTAAATTCTTAACCATGGAAACAATTACTTATTTGAATTAAAGACTGAGGTTTTGTCCGGTTCGCGCACAACCTGAATTAGTCCCATGGTCATGAGATTGACAATGGGAACAGTAATTAGCAATGTCTTTTTTTTCCTATTAATTAATCATCTTGTTATTGCAAAAAAAACATTTTTTAAAATTACATTCATAAACTAGACGCTGAATTAACACCTACCTAAGACTAACTGCACAGGAAATGTGTTAGCAATAAGGAGCAACTCGTGTATTGGATCAGTTTCCACCTCTGTAATTATTGCTATTCTTTATGCTCTCTTTTCCACAGAAAGTCTATACAAGTCTGAATGCATACAAATGTCTCAGCCCTTCTGTGTAACCTGTGCACATTTTCATCAACACGTTTCTCATGATTCCGAATCACAGAATTACAGGTCACAGAATCGAAAGTGTGCTTCCAAACTCAAAATACAGGAGGCTGCCATACCTTTAACTGTCACTAAGTTATCAGGGCTGAAATAATGCTGAATGTTTTTCTAAACTGAACTGATACCTTTTACCTGCATTGACTATGGTCTTACATTTGTTTGCGTCTCATGGTGAAGGCTGGAAAAAATGTGTACTGTACAGAAATGAATGACCTGAGATCAAACAACCTGTCACTTATCGCCTTTTTCTCATGGTTCTGCTTATTGGTGGAGCACCAGGTTCTTCCTTTTGATCTGCAAGACATAGTTTCCACTGAGCAAAACTTAAAAGTTTTTTATAGCTGTGATGAGCCAATCTTTCCCTGTTGAATGACTTTCACAGATGTTCGGGGTAAGGACCAATCTACTGCCATTACAAGCCAAAAAGCAATGCTTTTGGCCAGGTGTCTTGTACAGCAGGATGAACACTGTAACCACTGAATATATTTAACTCTATTAATGCAATAGTGTGTTTCTACTGTCATGAACTTGAACAAATGAAACAAAAATAACAGCCATTAACAAGTGAATTAATAGTCAATCCTTATCATACATGATGTGGAAATTTTGTTTTCCTAGTTTATAGTTAATTGCAGGCGGTTTACATGGTTAATGTAGCACTGCCAGGAGGCTTCGGCCCACCGTACACATTAATAAAATACAGGACCTCAGAGGAACATGTATATCAATGAGGTCATTCCCCTCCGATTTCAACCCCCCTGTGCACAGCACCACCGTCGTAGCACCACAATCCCCGGCAGGCTGCCTGGGGCATTTACATTAAACATGCTGCTTAGGTCACCAGAAAAGGTCGCTCCATAAACAGGGCCTGCAGCTGGGCTTTCATCGTAATCATATTTCAGACAGCAAACCTGGAGGACTCATCAACAGCAGTCAACATGGCCAAGACACACAGCAATGCAGCTGAGCACCCCTACACAGCTAGCCGTCCCCCTAAATTCCTTAAATATTAAACGTTATGCAGAGAAAAAGCGGTTTGCCATTCTACGGGAGACCGCGGGCGGTAAATCTTTAAAAACCCATAATTTAAAGATTGGCTATAAAGAGGTTCCGTGCAAGAAAAGCAGCACATAAATGGAGCATTTGAGAGAATGATTGCCTGCCTTGTATATTACTTTGGAAAAGCATAACCTGCATAGTGTTTTAACACATATCAGCAAAACTGTAGATATGTGCAACTGCAGATATGAGCAAAACAGAAATGTCGTCATTTCCTTTTCAACAGCGGAGACCATCGTCCATCTTTCACGAAGCCTCAGCAACTTTCCTGGGATCCACTCCTAAAGTAAAGGGGCACTAATCACAGCCCTTGAGACAGCAACACTACGGCAGGTATCATTTCACAGCTAGTTACAGTATTTTGCAGTACATTATTAATTCTGTTGTCCGTGGAGCTTATTCCTTACTTTCTGCATATTTCTTGCTATCAAGTTTTCTGATCTTTGTGTCTTGAGATTCTTGTTAGTCATGGTCCAGCAGTCATGTTTGTTTAAGTATTAGTTTATTTAAACCTAAGAGTTGACGTAGTGACCACCACCACACCAACACACACACATCTAGACAAAACAAAAAAACTTCAAACAGTTTTAAGTTGTTGCGTGTTGTTAAAACTTCAACCTTCACATATATTTTTGTATTTTTTTTTTTTTTTTTTTTTCTGCCCCCCACCCCACCCCCCCTTCTTTTTGTTGTTAAAAAAATATTGTGTGTTAAACAAAAAATATTATAAAAGGTAACTAACCCCGCTGTCTAAGCCTGTCTCCGCCAAAACAAAAAAAAAAAATGTGGGTGGGGGTGAGCGAGGGAGAGGGGTGGGGGCGGAGGAGCTGTGTCCATTGTCATTTGCATAAATTAACGTACATTGTACAAATGATTTTGTATAACTCGGATCAAACTGTCAAACTAGACGTTGCACATCAAACATGAATCAAGATTCAGCAACTGCATGGCCTATTTCTCACCTCAAATATTTTCAGAAACATATTTTAGTAGACTAATTAGGTGGAATAAGAGAGTTTATGAACAGGACGCCACGTTGTTCCGGATTAAAAACGTGAAGCCGAAACGAAAGTAACGTAGTGGGTCTAACCAATCAGGCACCGGCTGTTTGTGTTGTGGGTGACAACAATTATCCATATGACGTAGAGGTACTCTGACATAACTATTGGGGGGGGGGGGGGGGCAGAAAAAAAAATTCAACCGTTAGGGGCAGCACAAAGATGCTTTTCTACCAGTTTCTCCTGATTTATATTATTATTTCAGAATTGTTGAAATAACAGAATGCATTAATAAGTTTCATTATAAGGTAGGCATACAAACACGTTTACAGCAACAACAAAAAAAAGATCTTGGGGTTAGTTACCCTTTAACTGGGTATCTTATATTTATAAATTCCTCAAAATTTTGTCTTACCCTTTCTCAAAGGCAGTTTTATTAGCTAAAAATTATTTTGTCTCTAAAACTAAACTAAACCCAATCACCAAAATGAATCACTCACTATGTGATGAAGTCGAGAGGGCTCTACTTCACACGATTTTTTTGCCGTCTGTCTTTTTAAAAAAGTGATTGCTTTACAAGCTAATGTTTACATATAGATAACGTGTCCCAAGTAATTAATTCATTGCAATAATCTCTGGCGCATTTTTCTATCCATACATTTTACGCACTCGTTTTCCATTTCAGGTTTAGTACAAGTGTGAGTGGCATTGTATACCCCAAAACATGTAATGGGTTATGTTTTATGGTGGTACAGACGGTGGATGTATTCGGCAGTTTCTTTTCACTGTTAAATGTGAGCCCACGATTATTATTATAAGCCAAATAGCAGTGGGTTTATCAGCAGAGGAAATTATATGTTTTGGAGGGAAAGTACGTGTTGTTTTTGGGGTTCCTTTTCTTCAGAAACAAGAGCGCACATTCAAGTCAAAATAACTAAAATTGAGTGGGGGAATGTTTCGGCGTTTTGAATTGTAAATATGGATTGCGGGTCTGTATTTATAAATAATAATGCAAGTATTGTATTGTAAATTGCATTTTTCTGTCAGACAGTGGCGTAGCCACGGCTGGCCAAGGTGGGCCATGGCCACCAAATTAGTATCCTTGCCCACCCATTTATCTTGAACCACCACACCCAATTGTGACTGAATGTAGTGGCAATCTATGTCATACTTAACTTTTAACTTTTTCTCGCCAGCTACTGAAATAACGTAGACTCGCTCCTTGTCTCTCTCCAAAGTTTTCACTGAACTTACTATTCAGTAATATAAATAATACATTTCTGACCAATAAAGTTTCATGAATGCAATTGGGCGGAGAATGTGATGCAATTGGTTATTTGTCACTGTCAGAAACTCTTCAAATTTGTCTAAAAATGCACCAGAGGTTTAAACTGCTTGTAGTCTAACGTTAGTTAATTATTGAAAGTGTGATAGCTGCTAGATAGTCAGTTTTCAGCGGTTTAGCTAACATGGCTAAACAAATACCTGATTAATCACTTTGGTTTTTTTCAAGCCACGTTTGGAGGAGATTGTGTCAATCAGCCAGGGCCGAACTTTGTGAAGCAAGCATGAGGAACAAGATATTACCAGGGGAAGTAAAGTATCCTACAGTAATGGGACACAGTGTAACCTACGGTAAAGTCTGCAGACACTTGAGGTGAATTAAAGTGAAATACAGCCAAACAACATGATTAAAAATAGCCCCCGCTGTCCCGAGATGTCCAGTGTCATCAAGCAGTTCAAAACGACTCTGTTCCACGACTTTCCTCCATGCATACAGTGTTGCGGTCTCTGTCCACTGTTGAAACGGAGCACCGAACTGCGTCAACCTTCCCTGTCATCGCTCTTCTCCTTCCTCCCTCTTCTCTTCTCCTTCCCCTCTCTCCCTCCTTTTGAAGACTCCTGCTGCTCCTTTCCTCTCCTGCAGCGATATTCAACTCCTCCTAAGCAGATGGTAAGGTTGTTGTTGTGCAGTGAGACCCATGTGACATGTGTGATATGAATGTTCCACATGTAAAATCAACAAACAACAAACAATTCAAAAAAAAAACAACATCAACATTTTCAAAAATAGCAAAAAAATCAGCAGCAAAAATTCCCTGAAAAACCACACCCACACAACAAAAAAACACAAACCAAACAAACAAAAAAAAAAAAAACCAAAAAACCAAAAAAAAAAACACAAAAAACACGAAAAAAGACTACGGACTTAACCACGCACGACGTCGTTGAAACACGCCAATCAACTAATACAATGAATCAATTAAAATTTATATTATTCAGAAATAGTTATTTTAACATTTTACACTGGCTGGCAGTGCTGCACTAAGTTTTCAGTTATTACATAATTTTAAAACATAAAAAAATGCATAAAAATTTTGCTGTCCGGGCATGCTGTTGCTTGTTGTATTTGGCATGGACAGTGAGGCTGCAGTGTGGTTGTTTGTTTGCTGCAGTGTTTGCCGCAGTAGTTGCAAAAAAATTGCTGCCAATAGTCAGCCCAATGTGTTTAAAAAACAGTACATGTGTTGTGTTGTTGTGTGTTGTGTGTTGGCCCTTAACTCTTTAAGCTCTGGGGGGGGGGGGGGGAAAATATTGATGGAGTGGTTTTGAGCAGGTTTGGGGGGGTGGGTGGGTCCGGCTCGGAAGATTTCCTGTTGGCTGTGCTTCTTTTCTGGCTCTCTCTGTCAGTTTCTGCTGTCTCTCTGGGGTCTGTGGGGGTCTTGGGGCATTTTTCTTAATGAAAGACGTTTCGATACACTGTTTTTTTCTTAATGTTTTGTTTTTGCACAATGATGAATGAACACCTGACCTGCTAGGTGCTGGTTGTTTGTTGCGCGAAGAGAAGGCCAGTATAAGTATACGCGCGAGAGAGAGAGAGAGAGAAGGAAACGCAACAGTGGGTGGGTAGATAGTGTAGTTGGCTTATATGTGGGGCGTTGAGCAGCCATGCAGCAGAAGGCGGCGCGATCCCGGGGGGGGGGGGGGGGGGGGGGGGGGGGGGTCATTCCGTAAGCTTAGTAGCACCTTAAGAACTTGCCTAACGTGGCTGATGTGAGTGGGAAGATCAGGAGAAAAAATTAAAATGTCATCGATGTGAACGAAGACAAATTTATCAAGCATCTCCCTAAGAACATCATTCACTAGCGTCTGGAAAACTGAGGGGGCGATAGTGAGCCCGAACGGCATAATATGGTACTCCTAGTGTCCCGAGAGTGTTAAAAGCAGTTTTCCATTGATCGCCCTCGCGGACGCAAACGAGGTTGTACGTGTTGCGAAGGTCGAGCTTAGAAAAAATAGAATGCCGAATTCATGAGGGGGAGAGGGTAACGATTCTTGATAGTAATGTCATTGAGTCCCCTGTAATCAATGCACGGTCTGAGAATACCATCCTTTTTTTTTACAAAAAAGAACCCTGCCCCAGCCGGCGAAGTGGAGGGTCTGATGAAGCCTTTAGCCAGGGATTCTTCAAGATATTGCCTCATAGTGGCACTCTCAGGGGCCGAAAGAGAGTAAAGCGCACCCCTAAGAGGAATAGTACCCGGATATAGATTGATAGCACAGTCATAAGATCTATGAGGAGGCAATGCGATGGCGTGTTTCTTGCTAAAGACCTCAGAAATGTCCGCGTATTGCTGCGGCATGTTAGCTGGTAATGAAAATTGAAGAGCCCCACCCACCTGAGTACTCTCACAGTCTGAGAAGGAATCGAGTGGCATGTCCCAGTCGATCTCAGAGTGGGAGGTTTCCTCCCCCCACAAACTGTGTCTGTCCGCTAATGAGTCCTAGGAAAGACTCTCCCTGGTGTCTTGAGACGCCGCCAACAAATCGTGAACACCATGAGGAGCACTCTCCTCCTCCTGCTCGCTATCCGAACAAGAATCGGGGGACCCTCCTGAAGTAGCTGGTCTATTTTTAAAGCAGTGAGATCTGCACTGACGACTCCACCAGAAAATAACCACCCCCTCTGTCCCCCAGTCAATATAAGGCTTATGCTGAGCCAGCCACGAATGGCCCAGAACTAGAGGGTATGTGGGTGAATCCACACAAAAAAAATGTATTGCCTCTTGCCTATGGCTAAGAAACAAAACTGCCATATTTAAGGGAATGGTAACCCGACGAATGGTGCCCTCGCCCAAAGGACGACAGTCTAAAGCAGTTACTAGCCGTGGGGAGGGAAGGGAGAGTGTGGGAATTCCCTGCTCCCTGGCCCACTTAATGTCCATGAGGCATGCAACCGCCCCGGAATCTATAAACGCGTTACAGCTTGTAGATTGTTTCCTCCAACTGAGCTGGACTAGCAATTGGGTTCAAGAAGAGGTGTCATTGAGTCTCACTGGGGACCTTGATCTCCCTAGCGAGGCTCCCCTTTTCCTGCTAGCTTGGGACACTGATCTCGGAGATGCCCCACGCATTTACAGTAATGGCACCAGATGTCTCACAACCGGGTAGTTTCGGAATCGCCTACCGCCTCCCTATCCACCTGCACGGGCTCCTCCGAAAACTGGAGTAGCAGCAGAATGAGAAGAATAATGAAACTAGCGAGACCTGCACTCTCCTGTGACTCTCTCTCGGTCCCTTTCTCTAATACAGTTGTCCACCCGGATAGCTGTGGACACCAGAGCACAGAACATGGAGGGTGACTCAAGCAGACAGCGCGTCCTTAATGAAATCAGAGAGGGAATTAAGAAAAAGTGGCCCATCGAGCCACCCAGTGCATGAAATGCGATAGAGAATGTCGCCACAGTGTCGGTGCCCTGACGAAGCCGCCTCCTGACCGGCGGAGAAGCGGGAGGGCTGCGCTTTAAAAAAAATTTGACACTGGGTAAGAAGCCCCCTACATTTCCCGGACTCCCCTCCATAACAGAGCGGGAGCTGTAATTTGGGTTATTGAGTCAAAAGGGATGGGAATGGGAATTGGATCAAGGGGTGCCTGTGCAGCAGGGGCGGGTGCTTGTGCAACTGGAGGAGGTGTGATGGTAAGTGTCAGGGTGTGAACGCTGTCTGCTAATTCACGCAGTCACCCTGATAATGCAGCTGAGTAGAGAGCTGGGCCTGCTGAGTGTGCAGAGTTTGTACAGAGGCCTGAAGAGCTCTAACGCCCTCCTCATTGGTAGCGAGGGCCGCCGCCTGAGTACTGAGGATTTGTCCCATACCTGGAACTGTTGCTGGTACCTCCCTAGAGGCTTCCATATTCTGTCAAGACGTGCTGGGTCGGAGGACCCGGCATGACAGTGGGGATCTTAAAGCGCTGTGAAACAATACGACTAGAAAAGAGACTGACTCCGTGAAAGGGATGAGAAAAACGAAAACAGAAAACCAGGCTCCATCTCTCACGTACAGAGGATGTACTTTTGGGGAAGGCTGGGAAATACAGGGAGAACGAAAAACAACTCGCAGTAAGGCGAGCGAACGTAACCACGAGATATTAGCAGATCCTCCTTATTAACGGGGAAATGTGATAAGGAAATAATAACCCGGAGCGAGCGATAAGGCTTCGGGGTAAACAGCACGTAGATAAATGACAGTAAAACAAAAGAACCTCTCGCTCTCTATATACGAAAGCAATCTAAAAAGAGAGGTAACACAGAAAAGGCTAACAGAACTGTCTCGGACTGGATAGACCGAATGTAACACAAAAAGAAGGCAGAGGAAAGAAAAGAGTAGGAGATTTCCTTAATAACTCTAAAACAGCCTAGCCAAGTCCCCCGCTGCTTCAACAACTTTGTGTATAAAGCAAAGAGGTCAGCAAGATCTGTTTGTCCTGTACCATACCGGCGTTCCGTGTCAAACATAGACAATATGGAAGCAAAGAACAAAGAAGATGCGAGGTTTAAATAAAGAGCGGAAATGCGGCGCAGGAGTAGCAGGACAAACCAAAAACACGGGGCAGATAACGAAAACCAAAAGAAAGAGGATGCTACACGAGCGGTCCACAGAAACGTGGCAAACAAAGGAAGAGCAGTCTGAGAAACCATGACATTTTCCTCTTTAAATTTATGCTTTAATGTTTAAATCGTTTTGACTAAATCGAGTGCCGTCTCCATTCTTTAACGTGATGAGAATTATTTTGATTATTGCCATCCTTATTAAACAATATCACGTTAGTGATCACGTTGTCATTATCATTTGTTAATCATTATAGGCTCCATGATTGGTCTTGATTATTAAGGGAATTCATTGTTTGATTGACAAGCAAGCAAAATAAATGGAAACGGGTTGAGAATATGTTTGGTTTAAATGCTTTAGTACTCTCCCCTTTTTCCAGCGCACCGGCTGTCACGAGCCTACATATTTAAATGCTACACAAATTTATGACACAAAGAAAAATGCTAGCACACAAAAACTTGCTGTATGTATTGATATTTGTTATTCAGTAAATTAATTGCTTGACTGCTAATCAATGGAAACAGGTTGAGAGCATCATCCATTTAAAGGTACGGTGACAGTGGTTTTACATCCCATGGTCCCATCACTGTGCAGCAGCATGGTTAACTTCCGAGTATAGGCCAACTCTCGGTGGTGCAGCAGTCTAAAAGGTGCGCAGACTTTGTCTGTGGGGTTGTGCCCCGAGGATCGGGGGTTTGATCCCCGATCCCCTGCCAGATCCGAGCATGGCCGGTGCCTGGAGGGGGTGGCAATTTTCCCAAAAATTGGCAGCTGCTCCTGGGTGGGAGAGAATCGCTGCGCAGAGAGTTGGAATCACGGTCAGGAGTGGCACCCTCCTTCCTACTACCGGCTGACGGGGTTGTGTAGCGGCGATTCTCTAGCGGTTGCTACACGGGGGGAATTGAATAAGAATAGGGGTTCAATTGGCTACCAAATTTTTATAAAAACTTCAGAGTATAGATGGGGTGAAGTGTGTCTCAATTCAAATAACCCATTCCGCCCTCGCTCCCTCCCACTCACTAAACGCAAGTGTATACTCCTGTTTTATTGGTATGTGCTTCACATCCTTCCAAGTTTGCAAGTGAAGTTTACGAGGGTGGAGCAAAAACTGGATTGGGATGCAGCCCTGGTCTTAAGTCATGTCGCAGTTGATTCAATGTTATTTTAACAGCGCAATATAAGTGTGTCTACTACAACGTGTGTACACCCTCCTGTCTGTTACACACAGAGGTGCGCACAAGCATGCATACAAATCAAGATTACATTGTAAAATAAGGATTCATATTTTTCCCAAAAATAAAACATTTTCTCTCCCGGAATAGATGCACATTATCCCTGGAATCCTGGGAAAGTGGGCTTGTTTTAAACATTAAGCTACCAGTAAAAACACGTTGGTCATTTACATAAGCAGGGAAAATATACGTAAACCTATGGGTTCCCAACCTGACAGCTTTAGTGTATTTAGTGTCATCATTAAGGCAAATTAACACTATTTATGTTATTAATCAATATTAGAATGCACGTAATATGAACTTCAGGCTGAAGCTTGAACTTCGAGAACTCCATGAGAACAGCCTCATGGAATTGATGCTTCACAATGCTTCATTGTATAATCAAACGAAATTTGTTAAACAAGCAGGCTAATTTGGCGTTTTCTAAGGTGAGATGGAAGTCATATTCTGGTAGCTTATTCTCAGCTGTTGCAGGTGCTTTTAACAAAATTAAACCACATATATTTTCTAAAATAACAGCACTGGTGTAGACTAATGGAAAATATTCTTCTGTTTCCTCTTTATTATATTTCTGGGAAAACATGAAAACATGTCATATTGGTTAGTCCGAATAATATTGATCGTAATATTGATCCATATATTCCTTGCTCGCACTTTAACCTTGCGCATGAGCAGGTTTCCCCAGCTGTAAATTGCTGTTTTTGCGATCTTATTAAATCCGCCATTACTTTAGCAATCCGCCAAGGAGCAAATGCAGGTAGCGTTTAAAGGGAATGGGAGATGAAGAGGCTAAATTCAGCCCATTTGAACCTTGCGCCTTACTTTGCGCTCAAAATATACACCCTCTAACTAGAAAAAGTGGAATTGGACACACCCTAAAAGCACTTTTGGATCATGTGCTAAGATACTCAAGATAGAGCCCATACATCATCCAATACAATAATTGTAAATTTTGATTAGATTATGAAAAAAAATTTGATTTATTATTACATTTTTTTTGATTTATTTTTTTTTGGTTTTTATCTTTATCATTTAAGTTTTATGATACATTTTGATTTGTCTCAATTTTTTGATTGATCTCAAGACATAATGTAAAAATTGCACATGATCGCCTCACATTATTTCGGAGATGCACACAAAATGAACCACAAAAGAAAAACATGAGAGCCTGCTTTTACGAGACCATTTTTGAAGATTTAGACCTTTTTAACCAAAGTATGAATTCTAATCAAGTAATTAGTAATGTTTTAATTCTCATTAATCATTAATTACTAATAAGCAGATATAAAATTTTAACTTATTCTTTAGAAACGATTTTTTACCTTTTAGGTTTGCTTGCAATACATTATTTAACATTCATGTTGGTTAAATTTGTTAACAAAATGACTATTTGGTTCTAATACAACGAAGGAGGTTTTAGAAAACGATAAGAAATACATTAAGTTTAACACTGTGTTTTTACGTGTACACTTCGTCAGCACTGCAAAGAAAACATGTGATGTATAATGTAACTAAAGATGATTGAGAGTATAAAGGTCTGGGCAGTGAACACCACTAAATAAATTGAAAATGCTACCCAGATGTTATTTTGGGAATTGGTTTGCACATTATTTATATTGGGTAGTGCTAATTTTTTATTAGCTGATTATTAATGCTAATGTAGCTAGCTTGTAAATACTAATTTTTTGTAAGCTAATACAAATGTTGCAAATTTCTAGCTAATTAGTGTGAACATTTTTTTAAACATTCTAAATTCATAGTTTGCTTCTTTTCTCTGTGACTAAGTTCTGCTTTGTTCTCTCTGCTCTCTGCTCTGACTCTTCAACTCTCTCCTCTCCTTGGTCTCTCGGTCATCATCAAGCCCACATCGGGTTGCGGTCGGTCCACATCCGGGACATTGAGGCCTCCCCCACCCCCACAGTGAGCTTTCAGTTTCTCCAAGCTTGACGCTGTGAGTGAGACTGCGTGACCTGAAACCCCTTTCAGCCTCCCCGTTCCTGAAACCGCAATTCAACGTAGCCATTTTGTAAATTCATTTTTTTATATTTATATATTTTAAATTATTTATTAATATTTATTATGTATATGATTATGATTGTTTTTTTGTGAAATGTTTTGTTGTGATATATTTGTTGTGAGCTTTGTGTGAATGTTGTTTTTTGTTTCGATTTTTGTTTGTTATATTATATTTTGTGGCGATTTGCTACAGTAGTAGTGTTGTATTAGTAGTGTGGTGGTGTGTTGTGGTTGTTTTTGGGGCGGGAAAGAACAGGTATTTTTCCACAGGTGCACGTGGGGGGCGACGACGGAATTGATGATTTGCTACGAGCACTATACGAGAATTGAAATGGAATTGTGATTTCTGATTTTTTTACTAGTCCAAACCCGGGGATTGTTTGATTTTATTTTTACTATGAACTCAAACCGCCATGCATAATGCGCCCCAAACACCGGCGCAACTCAATCAAAGACTTGCCAAAAATAAAAAAAAAAAATCCAAAAAGCACCCAATCAGAAGATACCCACCCAGAAGCATCAGCAAAAAAGAAGAAGCAAAAAAGCACCCCATCAATCCCTTCTGACACCAAGCAGCGAGACACCAGAAAGCAGAGAACAAGACTGAACATCCCTACTGAGAAGAAAAACAGAAGAGAAACAATGAGGGAGAAAATTTATAGAAGTTGGCCAACAGAAGCGGTTTGGTTTTAGCATTTTATTTATTTTTTTTTTTTTTTTTTTTTTTGTATCTTCCATGCTGTCATTGTATCTTTTCTATTCTATTTTATTTAGTTCTTCTCTCTCCTCTCTCTCGTCTCTCTCTCCTCTCCTCTTCTCTCTCCTCTTCTCCTCTCTCTCATCTTCTCTCCCTCTCTCTCCCTCTCCTCTCTCTCTCCTCCTCTCTCCTCCTCTCCTCTCCTGGGCTGCCCCTGTATACATCACCCGGTGACTCTATATCCCTCCTCCCCCCCTCTCCTCCTCTCCTCTTCCTCCTCCCCCTCCCCTCCTCTCCTCACCTCCTCCTCCTTCTCCTCCACCCCTCTTCCCTTCCTCCTCCTCCCCTCCCCCTCCTCTCTCCCCCCTCTCTCCTCTCCTCCTCTCCTCCCCCCTCCTCCCCTCCTCTCCCCCCCCCCTCCCTCCACCTCTCCCCCCCTATTCCATGCATGTCATTTTTTATCTAAATGTATGCTGAAGCATTTTTTTTTTTTTTTTTTTTCATTTTTTTTTTTTTCTTTTCTTTTAAAATTTTATCAAAAAATATAAAAATAAACCCATCTGATTTAGTGACTAAATCTATGGATATCTGATTAATAAATTAACAATAAATATAAAATGCTGCTCCTCTCTGCTGGCTCTCCGATGTGGACATCTGTGTGGTGCTCAAATCCTCTGTCTCAAATCTGTGTGTCCTAACCTGTTCTTCATGCTCTTCATCTCTCTAGATATCTTCATGTTTTGTTTCTAATAGAAATTAATATAAATCTGTCTTAAATTAAAATATACATAACATAAATAACCTTAAGCTTAAATAAAGCACAGCTTAACTTAATCTCTTTTTTTCAAAACACTTTTATATCTTTTTCATTTCAGAGCTTCTACCATCAGATCAAGCTGAGCAGAGCTGCTCATTCGATGGCATTCTTTCTTCATTTCGAGGACGAGAGCCTTCTTCATCATGGGGTGGAGGAAGTGATCGTGTCCGATGGGGTGTGCCAGCTCCTTTGCCATGCTCTTTGGTTTCATGCCAGCATGCTCATTGGAAATATCCATCGGATTCAAATTATAAATAAAGGATTCAAATTAGATTCCAGCCATCCTTTTTCCATCCAGAAGAATCCCTCACCAGATAATCGTCCTCATAGATTCCTCCACTGATGAAGAGAGTTTGAAAGAGTCAATATACTGAAAACAAACATTGAAATATCAGTTGAACACCAGAAATCACCATTGATTAAACTTTTTGTCTTGAAAATGTCTCTTAGCTTTTTGAACTCAATTTTTCTTTTCACTCACTGTCATCAGACCCACCATCTGTACATCGACCCTCTCTTGTGCTCATTCATTTCTTTCAAATTTTCATCTCTCTCATCATCTTACATAAACTTTCACTTACACATTTCAAAATCCCATCTAAGCCTTGGGCTAAATGTGCAATACATGCTGGCATCATGCACATACACAAGCATTCGGATAGTGTTTATTGACAATTAATATTAATATTTATTATTAAATTAAAATATATAATTTATATTTTAAAAACTGAAAAGTAAACTAAAAAAAAGTTGAATTTCCTGTTGTTGAGTTCTTGTTTACTTGTTGTTGTTCTCTGTTATAAAATTTAATTATTTGCTGTCTGCTGCTCCTTCCTTTGTTCTGATCACACAAACAATAGTTTTAGTTTTTTTTAATTCTGGGAAATCTGGGAATAAAAGAATGAATAAAATAATTGATATATAAAAATCTTATAATATAAATAGCTTATATGTCTTGAAATAATTAAAATCTCAGCTTGAAGTTGCTTCAAAAAACACCTTGCTAATAAATAACGTATTCAATAAAAGTGTAAACCTTGGAGTTTTTGTTTTTTTTTTTTTTTTTTTTTTTTTTTTTTTTTTTTTTTTTTTTTTACCCTTTTTAACTTTTGAACTGGAAGAAATCTATTATAATTATATTGATTTGGGTTGCTATACCAAATTTGTGTTTTTTTTTTTTTTTTTTTTTTTTTTGAACTTCTTATTGAGGTCCTCTAATGTACGGAGACATGTATTTATGTAATTGTAATTGGGGGGGGGGGGGATGTTATGTGTGTTTTACCGCTGAATTGGAATTGGATTGTTATTTTTAAAAAAAAAAATAAATTTGTTGTACAATGTGAGTTATTTATTTATTATTTTTTTATATGCCTATGCCAAGAATGTGAAAAATGTGAAAGATAAAATTTGGTAATTTAAAAAAAAAAAGAAATGAATCAATGTTCAAAAAAAAAAATTAAGGTGGGTTCACTTGCTGAAATATGATTCAATTTAAAAAAAAAAATGTGAAAAATTTTATTTGGTTCAAGTAAAAAAATTGGTTGGTTCAATTGCTGAAATATGGTTTACATCAACTTTTAAAAATCAGGTCATAACAAGTGACTCAAGTCAACATTTTGAGTGTGACCGCTTACATAAATTTTTTTGGGTTAGAACAAGGTTATATTTTTTACAGTGTAGTGTTCTCTACGCTTTGCTTTTTCAAGCCAACTTGAAGTTTGTCTAGTTATTCTCTGACTTTAGAATTCTATGAAAGAAATCAGAACCGCATTGATAGCTGCAAGAGTCAATGCAGCACACTCGTAATGTTACCATTGCTAACACACTGTAAATTTTAGTTTTCTAAAAGTTTCACAGACTCTATATTTATGCAGTATGCAGAGCGTAGCGATTCTACGTAATATTTATTGAGTCTGTGAAACTTTTAGAAAACTAAAATTTACAGTGTGTTAGCAATGGTAACATTACGAGTAACATTTGGCATAGGCTACTCTGTTGCTCTAATTGCTTATCTGAGAGCGTATCTTGGGTTCAGAATTTTAAGATTGGCTGACAGGTGCGATGGGGACTTTTGCATATAGGAGTGCATATATGTACAGGACAGCAGGCATTCGTCTCCAGCTCACCTGCCAGGAGGTGATAGAAGTTTGTTCAAATCTGGCGGGATGAAAGCAATTTAAGGCGGCATTAGTCATGCTTGTGTGCACGCCTGTGTGTAACAGACAGGAGGGTGTATATTAGTATACCTAAAACTACATGCTCACCATTCTGGTGAGAATATGCATGCAAAGTAACAGCATTACTTTATGACACCAATCCAACAGGTAAAATATGACTCATCATTAACTACAAAATTCTGGAGGGAATAATGGAAAAATCTGGGTAACGAAACTGGCTTCAAATATTTAAAATACAGGTTTTAAAATGGAGGGTACTGGCAGAACAAATATAAATAAATTAAAAGTTAACACATAAAATCAGAGGGATGTTGGATTTGTTTGAAAGAAGTTGGTGTAAATGGGGAAAATACATTAATAAAATTTAAAAATCAATTATATACAATTAATATAAATTTTATATATAGTGGGCAGGATAATATTGTTGAATGAGTGAGGGCCAGGGCCAAGGTGGTTTTTTGAGAAATTTTCAATCAATCTGGTCACACAATATACTGTTTAAAATTTATGATCCCAATGTCAGAGCGACAATGGTTCCTTATTTTGTAACATGATACAAAACAGGCTCAATCAAAATGACACCTCCATATGTTCTATGTGTTCTGGAAATCCCTCAATAAATCACAGTTAAATTGGCATCCTTATCACAGCAAAAAATATATATATTTTAGGTAAGAAAAAACTTCCAATTCCACTGTGTTTGAGCTTCTGTTTCTTATTTTTAGTAATATTTCTTAAGAGTAATTCTGGGTTGGAAAACAAACTCCTTGAAAAAGAGATCGGGATTATGCCAGTAGTCAAAGGGTAACAGTAACCATTTTAGTTTCAGGCTTGTGTTCAAAAAGGTGGTGCTTGGGAAGAGGTTAAACACTCGAGTTTGGATTTGGGTAGATGTTTTTTTTCTTTTTGTTGATTATTTTTTCTGTTAATTAAATTGGATTTTCATAATGCTTTGTCTGATCTAATTGTTTATTTTCATGTCTCTATTCACTCATATTGGCTACTCTTGCAATATTCTGTCTTGTTATAAATTTGGTGGAGTGTGGTACATGCACACTTTATTGTCAACAAAACAAGACAATAAATACATTTTAAAAGGAATCTGCGTTGTTGTTACACTTCCTGGTCCTGTGCGTTGCACTGAGGTTTGGAGAGCTGGCTCAAGCTGGTCCTTGAGCATGCTACGACAGAGCTTCAAATGGTTCACAATACCATCAAAACTGTTGCCACTGTCATCTGTTCATAAGACAAAAATGTGTTTTATAATGTGACATTTGACACAAATGTGGCAATGTATGCATAAGCGTGTGTATGGGTGGGGGGGGGACAGCTTTTCAAAAAAACACAAGAAAATGTGTGAGAGAGAGACTACATTACTTGGCCATTCAAGTAGTAGGAGTAGCAGCTTTTAAACCCTGCCAACTAGCCTACACATTGTTTGAATAATAAATAAAAAAAGAGAACGAAAACTGCGTACATTTGACTGCTGGGTGGCCATTAATTTCCTTGGGGCTAACCACTTAGAAAAGAAAACGTCTGTTCTGACCACATATGGAGCCAATGACACTATTGATGCCCCAGGGCTCAGAATCCTACCGGAGGAGTCAGTATATCCATAAACACTGAGAAATATCAACACCCTGCCTCCATGTGCTAAATGCAATCCTTGCTCTAATTTACAAGAAATATTACTAAACAAATTATTTTACTGATTAATTATGTCAACAGGCTTATTGCTAAAAGATCCAATTACCAAAATTAGCTGCTTTCCCAGATTGAGCTATTCTGCTTTTCAGTCTCTGAGAACCACTACATGCAGCCAGAAAGCCTCCAGTAATATAGATGCTGATCCTATAAACTGCGTGTGCACGTGCGCGTGTGTTGAAATAAAGCAGCAGCTTGATTGCATTCCCTGTGATACCGAAAAGCTTACCCGACTGCATTAATTCAGATGGGAAGAATATAAAAAGACGTTGAGACCATTAGATTGCTGACTAGTGACTGAATGGCAAGGCTTCACAGCAAATCCAATGCCTTTACACATATGCTACTCCAGTGAAGAGAAATTCAAAGTTTACATTTAAGGTTTACCTACCTACCTAAGCAAGCAGAGTGTTTTCTCTATGGCTCAGCACCATAAAACCACTTCAACCCTTTTCAGCCCAGCGTTGCGAATGGATTACAGCTCATTCAGCCACGTAATTCTTTCTTCCCAGGGCAAACATCCCCTTCCCGGCTGTTCAGTGGTACAGCTCACCCTCTGCAGGGGTCTTTCTGCTGTTTTTACCCCCTCAACCCCAGGATTATGCCCTGCCAGCATGTATCAATATGCTTATCGATGACAGATCTCTCTGCCAATCGGGAGCAGATGTCACTGTCTCGTGTCGCTGCACAGCTAAGTCATGTTCCTTGCCAGTGGCTTTTACAACACTCTCCATCTGGGAGTCATTTCAGCGCTCTCTGAGCATAATAAAGCAGCCCTGTGTTTTTTGTAAATAAAAGAGACAATGTGCAGGCTCCAGAGCGGTTCATCCAGTACAGGCACTCACCACAAACACAGGCTTGGCCCATGAGGAGTCGCATTATGTTCCATTTGTCCCACTTTGTGGAATAGAAACGTTAGCTTACAAAATAAAACGTAGCCACAAACGGCAGCTAGCTATAGACTGTAACTGGTGGGTATTCAAATTTTTTAAATAAGAGGACAGGTTCGGGTGGGTATTATGAACAATAGCCTAACATTATTAGGCTAAGTTATTTAGGCCCACATACAGTCTATGGAACGAGCAAAATCTAACCGGACATTTCTACGCATGGATACATTTTTTCGGTCCCAAAAATTAAGAAAATGCGCGAGGAATAGAGCCAAAGTGTTAGCGGTATGTTTGTACTGACTCAATACGGGGATGTTTAAAATAAAACCAATAATTTATCGGTAAAGAATACGGAGTCTGCCTTTGTAAATGTTTGCAAAGTTTGTGGTTAGGTTACAGGTGAAAGTTAATGCCAGCTACGATGTAATGTAGGCTACTATGCTTTAGCTAGCGTGTGAACCCGCCAACCTACAATGCCGACTTCATCTGGAACAGTTTTCAGAACGGGGTTTCATGCTGCAGAAAACTGTGACAGACTGCTCTGTCACAGTCAAGTTAATTAGCGGTTAGCAAAAAAGACGGTGGTGGTTTGCTCATTTAAGACTATGGGGACAGCTTGCTACCTTTCTAGCGGCGCTAGGGACATTTATAATATAAGTAGTCTTGTCTAAAAAAAGTGTGCTTTTAATTTTTTTTTATTTATTTAAAATACAAAAAATTTCTTTCTATTATTTATAATTTTAAACATTTTTATTATTTATTAATTTTTTCCTACATGTGTATGTAAATATATATACATGGGTCCGAATGATCTGTACTGTATTTTATCATAATTGTGCTTAATATTTAACCTTTTGATTATTTGTCCTGCATTGTATCACCTTAATTAATGGAATACCTGTTGGAAACCATCTGAAGCCAGCATGGGGTGGGGGGGTAGGGGGTTGGGGAAGACTCGGAATGGGGCTGGGTTGAGTTTGATGGAGAAGGGTGGAGGGGCAGTAGTATGGGATTGGATTCGGACCTACACTGTGTGTAGGCATGTTTGCATATGTATGTGGGTGTATATATATACACGCACATATATATCTATTTATTTAATTTATTACTTATTTACCTATTTTTATTATTATTTGTATTTATTTATTTATTAATATTAATTTTTTTTTTTTTTTTTTTTTTTTCTTTTTTTTTATCAAAAAAAATGAAATGAAATAAAAAAAAAAAAAGAAAAAAAAAAAAAAAAAAAAAGTCAAAATCAAAATAATGATTGTGATTGATGTCAATATAATATATAGCATGGCAATAGAATTACCCTACGTTCGTCGTTGTGTGGTGATGCTGCTGTCAAACTTGAGGCTACAGCTCAGCTGCTATGCTGCTAGCTAGCTAAAAATTAGCTGATGTTATGAATATAATAATTAAAAGAACTGAATGAAACATTATTTATGTGACGAATACCCCACACATTGACTCACGTGGAGCTGTAATGGCGTCATGTGTGTAGTCAGCTGTCTCTCGTTCGTGTTGTTACATTTTTTGTTGTTTTGTTGTGTCTGGCTTTTGCCTTTTGTTTTTTTCATGCGCTGTGTGTCTGTTGTGGGACAGGAAAGCAGGCTGGAGATTTCAGGGCACTCCTGCTGCTTGTTTTTACAATACTGACAAATTGTCTAGCCGCTATAATTTTGTTTGTGGTCGTCACCATGGAGACGCATTCGCATTATGCTTGGGAATGTCCATTGGATCTGCAGCCACAAAGTTTACCATTGCTTTTCACTGGAGTTGAAGATGTCAGGACTGATCCAGGACTACAGGCAATCTTCAAAAGGCCACCAGAGAAGGAGAAGATAATGCGGGGGAGGAGTGAGGCAGCGACTGGGAAGGCTGAGCTCTGTTTCGACAGTGTACAGAGACTGCGACACTGCATGTAGCCTATCGAAAAAAGTCGTGGAGGCGCAGTTTGTGTATTGATGACATTGGACATCTTGGGACAGCGAGGGCTATTGTTAATCATGACGTTTTATTTTATGTTTGTTTGTGTGTTGTGAGTATGCCCCACTGTCTATGTCTTTTTTGTTGTTGCTGGTGGCTACTGAACTGAAGTTCCCTATCGGGAAAATAAATGTTATATTATAAAACATTAGCAACTTAAGAAAGTTTACCACAAATTTGTTTATCAAAATGGTGGGTTTGGTCAGGTCATGGGCTTCTCCACCCTGAACTGCCAATCATACTGTGCCTGGACCGTGAAGACTAGGCTTGAATTCTCAGAGCCGGTTCCGGTTCCAATTAAAAATTTTAACAATTCCGAGTTAGAACCGGCTCCCCGTATTTTCATTGATTTTGGTTGATAAAAAAATAAAATAATTTAAAGCTTTTTTGCAGGCAGGCCGCAGTTTGCAATGTAATTGGATTTGTAACATGCATTTAAAGCATCCTTCTGAATTATTTTCGCTTGAAAATAATTATTAAACTAATATTCCGAACATAAAATCAAACGCATCACCTAAACCTAAGACAAATTGAATCATCGACTACGTGTCTAAATGTGTACTGGTATGCTTGGTTGTTTTTTTATTGGACAAGCGCCAACATAAACTCGGCCAGGCACCATGCATAACTTTGGTGGGCAAAGGCCCATGATAACGCAGCGTCGCGGTCCTTGCTGAAAACAGGGTACTGTCAACAAGTCGGTTCCCACTTCTGAGCACTAGATAACGAGTTTTCTGTGAGAGCCGAGTCCCGTGTTGGAGCCGGCTCCCTTGTAGGATCCAGCTCCCACGTAGCGGAGCAGCGGACATGGCTCCTACGTAGGAGCCGTGAGCCCTGGTGACCAAACCCCATGCGCATTTAAATTGTGGAGCCGAGGCTAGAGAAATCATGTCCGTGAGTGAACATAAAATCGAAAGCTACTGGAAAGGAAATTAACGGTGTGAGTGACATTCTCACTGGAGAGCCCTAGATGTGTCCCTTTTATGCAAGTAACGATAGCAACAGTTTAGGCTTAACGTTACAGCCGATTCATGAAACCGGTTAAAACATTAAATCTGCAGATAAAAAAGCTTTAATCTAGCAAACCATTTTTGTGGTTAGAGGTGCAATATTTATTCAGTTTGGAAATACGAATTTAGTAGAAATTTTGCGAGCTAGGCTTAGTAATTAGCTAGCTGTAAGTTAACGTGAGAAACATAGCCTACCGACTGTTGTGTGAAAGCAAGTTAACGTTACTTCACATCTGTATAGGCTATATAGATAACGGTTTTAGCTAACTTTATAACTATTACATGATATTATTATTATTACTAGTGCAGTGCATTATATTATTATGATTATTATGTTATTAGCACATCACGCTAGCTATTAGTCCATTTGCTAGCTAGCAATCTGTTTGTTTTTGTGTTGCATGGCAACAGCTACACTGGGGACTATTTTCTCTGCTGCTGAAATTAAATTCATAACGTTAATTAAAAATAGTTTTATTGAAAGTGTGCCTTGTCCTTATATATTATTTACAATATAGCTGGTAACCGTTTTATAAAAACAATAAGGTAACTCGACGTTGTACAATATTGTCAATATAGTCAACATCCTTTAACTGTGACTATATTGACAATATAGTACTCCGTCTTGTACCTTATTTCTTAAATATAGACCTATTTATGTTCAAAATGCACAAACGTGTGCATGCTGTGCACTATGCAAGCAGCCTATGTGTGCGACTGTGCGTGAGCAGTCACTCAGAATCGGGTTTTGTATTTGGAGTCGGCTCTCCGCAAGCTGGAACCAGCGATGGGGGGTACCCGGTTCTTCACAAAAGTGGAGTCGGGGTTCCGATTCTCATTTTGGATCCGCCCAAGCCTAATGAAGACCAGATCCGGTTGACACTGCTCCCGACAACGTCACTACGGCTCCAAAGAGCAGATTTTACAAACGGGTGGCGAAACAGTCTTCCGGAGACTCTAATCCTTTTTTACGAGGCCGTGAGAAGGCAATGGGTGACGTCACAGTGATTTTGTCCATATTTTTATACAGTCTATGGCTTGAACCCACCAGATTATGTTAATACTGCAATTGCAAATTGCAACAGGCAAGCCCTTGAAAAAATGGCATTTAAAGACTATTTAGTTGTGCGTGTTTTTAAAGTAATTTACTGTAGCTGCGCTTGAGGCATGATGTTATGTTATGGAGCGGCAGTGTAGTATAATGGTTAAGGAACTGGACTTGTAACCGAAAGGTTGCAGGTTCGATTCCCAGGTAGGACACTGCCGTTGTACCCTTGAGCAAGGTACTTAACCTGAATTGCTTCAGTATATATCCAGCTGTATGAATGGATACATGTAATAAGAAGTTGTGTAAGTCGCTCTGGATAAGAGCGTCTGCTAAATGCCTATAATGTAATGTAATGTTATAATTTAATACATTGAGGTTTTTTTTGCCCTTATTTTCAATTCACTGTGATTTATATCAAATTTGCCACAATGTATTTATTACTTACTCATTACTGCAGCTTTAACTACATGAGTACATACAGTATAGGTCATTTATATGGTTTATTGCACTTTGTACACTAATTCAGAGTTTACCTTGGTGACAGCCCATAGCATATGTTCACAGTTAGCAACTGATGGAATGCCTGTTTTCTATGAAACCTTTTGACAGGAACATCACGTCAGTGAGATATCCTGTCCAAAAGCAGTGTGTTCACCAAGTAATCATTTCAGTCTCTCAATTGTTCCGTTTCTTCTAGTACCCGTTTGGTTTGAACAAGAAATCAAAGACTAGTAGTAAACATGTAACCCCAACCGCAAATAATTGAGTGTCCCTTACTTTATCTCCTGCAAGATTTGTATCCAATGGAACCGGAGCGAGGATCGTCACAAGGATATGGACCGTAGACTGCAGTGAGCTTGCAAATTGAGAGTGTTAAACTATATTTTTGCTTTGATATACTGTGAACCGTTTACAAAAGAGATGGTTTTGTATGAGCAAAAAAATGTATTTTAAGATCAATCCATTCAAATGTGACCTTCAAAGGCTCCTGGTTCCATGTTGCCAATACGAAATGAAGGAACAAACCAACTGCACACTTATATCTTGCATCTTAATCAAATTTGAATTGCCATTAGTGTGTGACTTCATTAAAAATGTATAGATACATTCGGCTTCCCAGATGTGACCTCAGAGAGCAGACAAGGAACAGGATCGTTGGGAAAGCAAGGGAAAGTTATCACCAGACCTGGGTCATAATATAGGCATTTGAAATATTTGAACCCATTATACTCCAGCATAACTCTTGCAGTTTCAAATAAACATTTATTTTCACAAATCAGCAGAAAACAGTTGTTATATACGATTGTACATACAGTGGGCGACCAAATATTAAATATGATACTTTAAAAATATGAGAAATTTCAGTTTTTGAATTTTAATAAATTCGCAAAAATTTCTAAAAACATGTTTTCACTTTGTCATTATGGGTTATTGAATGTATATTGATGGGCAAAAATGGCAATTTTATCCATTTAAAATTTAATCTACAACACAATAAAGTGTGCAAAAAGTAAAGGGGTATGAATACTTTCCGTCCCCACTGTATATTAGCCTACTGGTATATGAAGAGTTAAAGTATTTAAAATACATATTTGATCCAGGACTGCATCACATGCTGCCAACAGTTAAAAAAAGTGGCAATGTGACCAGAACCTAAGAGGCCAGCACAAACAATAAAATGGAACAAAGGCTGCAGGATGGCTCATCTGGTTAAGGTACCACGCGCGTGGATGAGCCTCACGGCCTCAGATCGCATCCGGACCAAGCCAGTGCCGACTGTGGCCGATAGTTCCATATGACGACGTGCAATTGCCAATTGCGTCGCCCAGGGTATCGGAGAGTACAGTCAGTTAGGGATCAGTGTTAATCGCTATCAGCAACCCCCGCTGGTCAATCGGACACCCATGGACTGCATGTGAAAGCTGCATATGAAAGGTCTTCTTCAGACTCCGCACTGTGCAAGCCTAGCTGTAGTCTGCCGTGTAAAAAGAATGAGCTGGTGACACCACGTGTTTCAGAGGAAAACCATGGATGTCTACGCTCTCCCCGTCTATGCATATGCAACAAAATTACTAACCGCACATGCCAGTGCCACAGCTCAATATTAGTAAACATTTACAGAATAAAATGCACTGTCTTAAGAAATACTGTATTCAACCCAGAAAACAGTGATTTGTAGAATGGCATGATCACAAATCTCACACAGAACTATCTCCCTAGAACCAGAAAAGAACAGCTTGTTCTCTGCATTCCATTTAAAGGGGACATAAAGCACTGGGTAAAGTGGGTCTGGTTCATTAGCTTGTTTACCTTAAATGAGATATGGGCGTACATTCAAATCTGAAATCGACCTGTATTTTCTGGAAAAATAAGTTAAAGTTTGCTGTTTTTACACTCGGGTGCAGCCATTTTGGACCAACTGCGGTCGTGACGTCACTAGGTTGGTTGGTCTCGGCTGCTCAATGTATTCCTATGGGAAAATAGCTGCCTTTCAATGAGCTCAACGATGTATTGTGAGGAAAAAATAAAACAAAAAATGCACAGACTATCCTTTTGAATTGCCCCGAGATGCTCAAATGAGTATTACCGAACAAAACTTCATTTACAACTTAATTTTCATGAACTGCTTCTGACCATAGGCTGTATGCTACCCTCTGGCGAGCTGGCAACTGTGCCGCTGCCTTGCCTTGATGAACAATTTGGGAGCTAAAGTCGCTAAAGTAATGTTGCAGTTGGTCCAAAATGGCAGCGCCCTAGTGGAAAAACAGCCAACTTGAACTTCTTTTTCCAGCAAATACAGGTCGATTTCAGATTTGAACACACACCCATATATCATTGAAGGTATAAAAAATAAAAAATAAAAACTAACGAACAAGACCCACTTTACAGAGTGCTTCATGTCCCCTTTAAACTGATAAAGGTTCTTGTCTCATAACTACACCATGATGTGTATTTATTTTAAGCTTACAGTGGGTTAATTCATGAATGTGACATCCAGTTTATATCACATCAGGTTATGCAGTTTGGTACTGTGCATCATCATACATATATTGAATTGCTGCATTGCACACACTCAGCTGGCAAGGATTCCCATTAGTATACTCAAGTCTTTTACTTTTAACAGCCAACGATGCTGATAAACATAAAATTATTTTTTTTAAATTATAATAATTTAATTAATTTTTCCCTCTCATTAAAAAGGATCCTTGGGTATGCATCAAAAGCACGTGCTTTCAATTCAGTGAGAAAACCTACTGTCCAGAACAAAAATTGACCATGCCAGTAACAACCATGAGCAGGAATCCTGCAGTGTGGATATAAAATTCCATAGGGAGCGATTGAGTCTCAAGAGGTAGCGACTGGCTGCATGTGTTCCAGAGCATGAGAACCTCTAAAAGTTGCGTAGAGGTGTCGTTCCTCCTGAACTGACACAGGACAACTTGTAGCTATGATTGGACATTCCAAGTTTGGAAATAAAATGCATGAAAACAGGTTGAGACCAACAATTAGTTTACAGTTAAGTTTTCTGCCCCATCAGCTCAACAAAATCGACTGAATTTAATCCATTGTGTAAGGAATAATGAGCGAAATTAGGAGTGACAACCTTTATTTAAATTTTTTTTGGAGCAACTTTTGAACAGCGTGGGGAAGAGCGCGTGGAGCAGGCGCACAGCCTTGTGTGCAAGGAGCGGCATTTCATATCTCTCCGCTCCACTCATATAGTCTGCAAGTCAGGCAATGCGGACAAAGCTATATTAAGGTGGAACAGGTCGTATAACACATTGTTCCACCAGAAGTGTGAATCAAGCTTAATTCTGACACACCAGTTTTTTTCTGGATCCTTTACCAACATCTTGCTATCATTCCCAACCAAAATGATCCACTGTTAACTTCTGCCTCATCAAGTCCACAATTACACACATTTTAGTTTAATGTTGAACAAAATGGATAAAATTTGTCTGAACACATACACACACAGAAAATAAACAAACACTCATATAAACCTGCACATACACACTCACAAAAACATAAGACAAAAACATACAAACAGAAACACATACACACACACACACACACACACACACACTCTCTCTCTCTCTCATGCACTTAAATACACATACGGTAACACACAGAAAAATTAAACACAAAGAGACGCACACACATACACAATGCGCAGAAACACATAAAACATGCAGCCTACACACACGTATGCGTAAAACACACACATACACACTACACAGAAACAAACATTCTGCCTACACACTAACAGTATGTGTAAAAACTCACACACGTACACACACACTCATACATACAACTGAATCATATACCCTGAGAAACAAAAAATAATGTTTAAGCATAAATTAGACAAAGCTCTGCAGACAGTTATGATATGCCGAGTGTGCTGTGGTGATGTAGAAAAACGTGGTGTGAATTTAAATCTTGTTCTGTCTGTTCAGGCCTTAAAACAAATGGTTTCATACCAAGCTAACAAAACTGCATCTGAGAACCTGAAGCTATGAAACCCCACAGATCAGATCAAAATCTATCAAACTCAAATAAGCAATAATCTGAAACCAGTAGACAAGACAGTTGCATCCAACTAAACCTATGTCACTATTCATTCAGCACTATCAATTAGCAGGTTGCTTATTCTTCACCTGACCAATAGGTAGCCAAGGGTTAGATATGTTCCATCTGATCCACAGCGCACCCTCTTAAATGTAACTACTATTCTCAATAATGGTTAAATTACAGAACGCCCATTCCAGAGTGCAAGCACCGGCTGTCTGGTTGAGCCAATATTGACTGAATGTCAATGCAGATAAGAGTTTATACAAAGTATTGAATTGTTTCATTGGACATATAATGCTTTCTTTGCTGATTGGACTTACTAATGGAAAGCACAATATTGTCACTTAATAGGGCCACCATGTCTGGCTGGTACAGCCTGAATGTGCCATGGTAGTCTGGCAGTGTCTGGAAAACAGGAAAGATAACATGACACCACTCTTTCACAAGAAAGACAATCAACTCAGTTTAGTTTATGACGGTAGAAAACACTGTCCTAAGTGAAGCTCCTGAATATCTCATAAATGCTTGATTGGGTTGAGAACTGTATCTGGTGACTGAGAATGCCATGGATAATGGTATAGCCTATTGTTACGAGCCATTGGAAGTAGTGGGCTACTAGTGTCCTGTGGATGAGGGTATTGTCATCTTGAAATACCTTTGCTTAAAATAAATAAATTTAAAAAGCTTTAACATGGGGTGAAGCTGACCACCCAGTAACCTAAGATTGACATCGACCTTGCCTTCTAAGCATGTGAGTGAACCACCAGGACCACCGAAGGGCTTACGGAACCAAAAGAACATTCACTGTTGAAACACTGAGTGTTCCATTGTTGTACACTCATAGTAGGCTACAGCAAACTTTCTGTAAGGAAAATATTTACTGAACTTTAAATAGTAGGATACATGTTGTTTTCCTGATTATTTAATGCTCTTTCTGCAGAACTTTCAAAGAGAGGCAACAGATATGCTTAAGGCTATGTCCACAGAAGCCTATAGCCTACAGCCTAGTACAACATAATCGTGACTCGTGTTTGTCGATGCGAACAGGCTACACGCCTACGTTGTTAAAACAGATTTAGTGGTAGCACAGACCAATGTACACAAAACTGCGAAATGAACACACAAATAGACATCCACATGTGCGAACACGCACGACCGGTTGTGGCTGGACAGCCTCAATCGCCTCCTCAGCTCCGCTGAACGTGTTTCTCTGGGCTGATCTGCTCAGTAGCCTATCCCACTTTTCATTCGGAGCAAGACATTTAAAATGATTTAGAAATCAATGCCATGGAATCCATTTGATCACCGGGGTGCATTCTCCGCTGAGGCGATGACCTCCCATGCAATCTAACAACACAAAGCCTATAGAAAGGTGCGACCCGCATCTCTGAGATGAAATATTGGTGAAAAAACAATCACATTGCCGTCCTACCTGTTTTGAAAAACGCGTCTGTATCCGAGTCGGTGGGACCTTCTTCGGCGATTTCAGCTGTGCTCATTTCGCCTCCTTGTTGGTTTCAAAAGTAGGCTAAATAACACACGGATCCAGTGATGTTACAAAATCAATGCACCATCCCCTCCATATTCTGCCTCGAGTTTCTGGTCGCAGCCCTCCGTTTTCCAGTGGTGGTTTTCTGTCCGATATTAGCTATCGATAGTGCTACATTTCGGTCTATTGTTCACAACTAAACCTGGCGCTACAGAAGAAACCCACCACGCAATTAACTTAAGGACAATACAATAAATTAAAACGAAATCCAGTTGCAATTAAGCTATGTTAATGGTAATACGGCCCATTCAAGCCTGACGTTTCACATTGCGGATATAATTTCAGCATCCTTAGCTGCACAAAGCGACGTTCCTACATAGCCTAGACTATACGGCAGTAGCCCTAAATGTTAGTGATGTCACACAAAAATCTGCATAGCTAATGCAAGTGACTGCAACGCAGGGGGATATTGCTTTTTTTAAATTATCTCCATCTTGCCAATTTGGTCGCCTCTTCCCCCATCTAGATACTCATCCATAATGCAATCCGCCCATCGCGCCGCTGAGCGTGTTTGAGTAGGGTAGGGTAGGGGTGTATATCTGAACAATGCACTTCTCCGCACCCTCCTTCACAACCTACCCATGTCCACTCCCTTGCCTCTCTTTCCTTCTCATTTGCCCCACTGTGGTAATATAACGTAGCCAGTAGGCTACTTAAGCTTCAGCTAGAACACCGGCAACCGAATGACGATTCTCATTTTGAGAACGACATTGTTACTGTTAAGTCAGGTAGGCTATAGTCTATAGCATAATTAAACAACAAGGCAAATATTCAATTAAACAACTTTTTTTCTCTCCGTCAGAATGCATTTGGTTCTGACCACTGTTGCCACATTATTGCACGCGATGTGATGTTCAGACATAAATATGTAAATGATCATGCAATGCATCAGGTTTGTAGCCACCGTCCACTAGCCTATTCATTCGTTCTACAGGGATAGCCTATAGGCTAGCCTAAGCTATCAGGCGCTAACAACGTTTAAGAATACAATACAATTTTTATCATATTGTGTATCATGCTGTGATAATAATGCAACTTTTGAAATTATGTTTTTTATCTTCTAAGCGCAAACCAACAAAGTGCACCCACGCACACAAACCACAAACACAGGAGTGCGTGCACACGGAATATCAACATCTCCACTTATCCTCTACCTCCCTCTATCGTTGATATTTAGCCTAGGCCTACGTATTACTTCGGCAAATATTTTAATAGGCGACATCTACAATAAAATGGGAAAAGTCATCATCATCAGATATGTAATAATTGCTCACATTTTCTTATTTCCCACCTGTCAGATTGAAAGCCATCTTATTCTTACCCGTAGCCAACTTGGGTCATTTCAGCATTGGAGGACATCTTTTGTCCGTTGGACATTTTGATTAATAAAACTGAAATGGTACACAAATACATGAAAATAATAATGTATTCAACTTCTGTGTGTTGTTCTTTCATAATATGAAATTACGACCTTGAGGAATTGACATTATTTCTTCAAATATATAGCCAGCGTGCAAGAAGAGGTAAGTTAGTTGCCCTTTTAACTTACTTTTTCAATGCTTGGCATAAGGGGACGAGCTTAACTCATCACCCCCGTTACGCTTAATTCATGAAGAAAAGAACATGCGTAAAATTAGACTATACTATCTGTTAAAATGTAATAAAAATTTGACATGAATGCAATTGTTATCTTTCCATTTACTACATGGGTAGCTATAACCGTTTTAGGGCACGAATGATCAACCCTGTTATTGCAAAAAAAACTAGATTAACAATTCCTAAAGAAATTGTAGGTGTGGTTGCTTCACAGTGTTATCAAGAAAAATGGTAATATGGTATAATGTGACGTGGAAAATAAAATGTGGAAATGGTATGAACTGGTAATGCGGTACAAAGGGATCTAGAGAAGGTGAAAGTGTTAAAATATGGTGATGTAGCCTATTTTGTGGTAAGTAGTCTAAATAACCTGGAAGTGATACAAAGAAGTAATGAATTGTGATAAAAGCAATGTCAAATCATCTGGGATATATTGTTGGGTCATAAATTGTAGAGCAGGGGTTTTCAAAGTGGGGGCCGCCAGGTGGCGCCAATTGGAAGGGAGAGGAAAATGGAAAATGCAACAAAAAAATAAATTATAATAATAATAATAAAATAAAATGTATTTAAAAAATACATTTCAATTCAATTCATAAAATTATTGTGCCGGTTTAAAATAAAATATAAATTGTTATAAATCCTTTCATATCGATTCAATCGCAGCCAATAACTAACCGTCTGCCTGTCAGTCAAAGTGTTACGTTGAGCTGCCAACGGCCCGATTATGGAATCAAAATAGGGTCAAAAGTATTGTGTTGTGTATTAAGAAGCTTTATGTTAGATTTTTTTATATTTGCCAGTGTAATTTAAAAGTTTTTTTTAAAGCCATTTCGCAATAGGGGGGCCCCAGCCAGAAGCTACGGCTATTTGGGGGTCCTTGTCATGGAAAAGTTTGGGAACCCCTGTTGTAGAGGAAGGAATTGTGAATGCCCAATTTACTGCGTCCTGTGTACTATATACAGTTTACTGTAGGCTATACTGCAGTATTTGAAATATCCTCCTCCATATAAACCTGGACATAAGTAGGCTATATCAGTTGCCTTTACACTCTTTGGCTATATCATCTGGAGATATTGAGAACACTCAATTTGGCCCTAATTTAACAGCTTTTCAAAAAAGTATACTCAACTGGCATACTAAAATAGTAGGTAAGTGTGCTGATTCTGACTATTCGGACAGTCGTAGACTGTAGAAAAATATTGGTTGATACAATTTTTGCCTAGGTTTTAACCAAATGCTCATCTACTGATTTCTCCGCTTTATTAAACAAACTCTGATTCCAATTACAGATCTCACCATTTTGTGAAGTCCAAACCACATGTCGTGTGCTGAATTCAGAGTTCTATTCATATAGCCTAGCCTACCTAGCATGCAGCTATCGTAAAGCAATAATTAAACATCGTTTGGCTAATAATAACTAAGTTTAACTTTGTCTCACATAAACTTGAGATTATAACCCAATCATGTGTAGCGGATAGTTTATTTGCTCTAGCTATGTCATAATCAATTGCATTTAGATTTGCTAACGTACTCGTAAGCTACTGCCACCTGTCACCTTGGCATTTTCATGCAGAGTGAAAGGTTTGTTTTTCTTCGTAGCTTAACCACAGTAGCTCATGACGTCACGTGGCGCTGTAATGGCGACACGTAGTCCAGATGTCTCTCGTGTACGTGTTTGTTCATTTGAATGTGTTTTGTTGTGTTGGGCTTTTATCTCTTTTTTTTCATTCGCTATGTGTCTGTTGTGGTACGGGGAAGCGGATGGAGATTTTTCGGGGCACTCCTGCTGCTCGTTTTTGTAATATTGACGAATTGTCTGATTTTGTTTGTGGTCGTCACCATGGAGACGCATTCGCGTTATGCTCGGGAATGCCCGTTGGATCTGCAGCCACGGAGGAAAGGTGGAGGCGGAGTTTGTGTGTTGGACTTATGACACTGGACATATCGGGACAGTGGGGGCTGTTTCTAATCATGGCTATTCCACTTTAATTCACTTAAGTCACTTGATTAATGCAATGATTTTATTGTATGTCTTTATTTGATATGTTTGTTTGTGTATTGTGGGTCTGCCCCACTGTCTGTCTTTTTTGTTGTTGCTGGGGCTACATCTGAAGTTCCCGAAAGGAAAATAAATGTTATTCTATTCTATTCTAGCCTAGCTGGCTTATGCTTTTGTCATGTTTTGTTAGGAAGTTGTCTGTGCTAACGTTAAGACGTAAATCAGAATTCGTTGAATAATGTTGAATGGATTGAGTAGGCTAGATGATCATTTAGCAAAAATTGCAACAGCCTAAAACTTTTTTTTGTTAACAATTGTGTTTTGTAACTTAGACAACATAACGTTACGTGACCATAGATATAAAACAATAGATGTGACATATCTTGTTATGGAATAGTAATTTGGTGTTCTGAAATTGAGCAATACCCATATAGCAAGGAAACATTGAATCAATGTTGAATTAACATAACATGAAGCATTGATTCAATGTTGAATTCTGATGTTGATTCTGCGTCCAGGTGCTCATCGATTTTACGTTGAATCAATGCATTGAAATAATGTTGAAACAATGTTGAAGTTAACAATGGAAATCAACGTAACTGGTGTGAAATCAATTTATGATCAATGTTATCTATAATAGCTAATGATAGCTACTAAAATAAATAACACATTGACATCAATTTTTAAAATGCAAACATCTTTATTGATTTTAAACCTCTACTTAATGGACACAATACATGCAGTAGCTAGCTATAGTTTCATGCTGAAAAACGAAATTTGAAGTGTTTGTTTACTGTTCGGTCGCGGTGTGAGCTGCCATGATGATGTGATGTCAAGTTCTTCCTAGTCGGGAGGTCGGTGTTGATTTCTCAAACTCCTAGTTGAAAGGGTGTTTCCTACATTTAGTCGGATATCGGGATTCCTAGTTGGAAATGAATAAACGAATGCAGTATTAGCATCAACCACAAATATGTTTTGCTGTTAAGTCTCATTTTGTTTATTTTCCTACATCACCCTCGTCGTAGCAACTAGAACTATGAACTTAACCAATTTAACAAAGAAATAAATTCACTTACCACGTAACATACACATACTGTAGCTATATACGAGCGTAGCCTGTACGCCAGAAACAGGCAATGAATAATTATATGTAATGGGTTTCTTAATAGTTCAGAGATTCAAACACAAAGGTGGGGGAATCAGAACAAGTCAGCTCACAACCATGAGAACCAATAATGGGGAGAGAAAATAATAAAGGAAGAAAGAAAAGACAGGAATGTAATTCTTTAAGGCTAAACAGCCAAAAAAAAAAATCAACCCACAAAAACGGGCGAACTAGTAAACTAGTAAATACCAACTAAATCTCCCGAACTCAAATAATGAACAAGAATGGGAAACTTAGCAAACAAAAGAACACCCTCGGCTATCTTAGCTCAGAGCCGGAAGAGTAAAACAAAAACGAAAGTACAAAGAAAAACTGTCTCATAGAGAACAGCAATGTACAAAATAGATAGCGCAGAACGCTACCAGGAGGAAAACAATCCTATACCTGATTAAGCAAGTCCCCCCTGAACATAAACAAGTTTAATATCAGGAGGTTGCTAGTACCTGGCGACGAGACAGAGAGAGAAGGGAGAATAAATAATAAGTAAATACTATAGGCTAATGAATAAATAGTGAGGCTAATGAGTGAACTAATGAGTGGAGCATGATAAATGTATGTGAGAATGAAAGAGCAGATGAGTGTGTGAGGAATGCGAACAGAGAAGGCGAGTGATAGGGTGAGGGATAATGAGGAAATGATGAGGAAAAACCACGCCCAGCCTGCACAACACAGAAGAAAAACAAGGTAACATAAAACATGACATGAAACGAGCGGAGTGGGGAAAACAGGGAGAACAAAGGGAAGGTGGACTGGAAGTAGGGCTGGACGATATGGCAAAAAAGTGTATCACGATAATATTTTTTTATATTGCTCGATATCGATAATTATTATGATATACACTTAATGCTCCATTTGCTCCACAGAACCAAAATGTCTTTACATCCAGTAATGAAATGCCTCAACAAGGCAAAAAAATGTAAAAGATGCAAAAATTATCTTATATATATAGGCCAGCAGGCACCCCCCCTAGAGGAGCCCGCAGGGCTGCTGTTTTTTTGTTGTTACTCACACTTAAATTGGATTAATTAGAGCAGTTTGATACACAGTAACTCTCACCTCACCTGGTTTCTTTGGTCTAATTAGTTGCTGTGTTTAAGGTGGCCATAAGCACAGATTTATCTGCCTTAATTTTCCCATCTGATTATTTCACATACAATAAAATAAGCATTAGGACCCAGCAGATGCCTGCTCGTGAGTAAGTCAACTTAAAGGGGTAGGAAACACTATAACATATTTTTTGAGATGTTAACTAATATCTAGGCATTGCCTCAGATGGAAGAGAACAATAGTATGCATTGCATCTACAATTTTGGGCAAAATGTTTAATTTCAGTATTTTAGCCGTTACATCGCCTATTCTTCTCCTTCCGGGGTTGAAAATAAAAAATGGGCTACGTCATTGAAAATGACGTTGAAGTGTACTTTTTGTACACTTGCGCGTAATCAGTTTCGCACTTTGTTACCGCCCCCAATATAAATACATTCCTGAGAAGGCGTGGCCAATGGCTATATCCATTTGACAAGCAATATCGTTGTAGCCTGCAGTTAGTCTCTTTCAATGTATTAGCATTTTTCCAATTATGCTAGTTATTGACAATTGTAAGTTCGTTTTTTCAATTCCAATAGTTTCAATTTACAAGCAATGACTGATGGGTCGCAAGTGTGCTTTCTCTGGGTGCAAGAGCATCAGCGGATTAACGTTAACAGTTACACTATGCCCAGGTTGAATTGGGGTATGCCAGCCAAAGGAATGCGGAAACGTTACCAAGCCCGACTGATATTTCTGTCCCTCCAAATGCGGTAAATTAAATTAAATGCAGCCTACGGCGTCTTGTTGGCTTGCTAACGTGATGGTTATCTTGTAGCCTCAAAGATATTTACTTGAGTTTTCGTATCGTTAACCATAGTTAACTGGCCGGTGATATTTCACTGCCTTTTGAGTATAAGCTATAACGTTAGGTTTGATACGGCATTGTCAATCTTACTGGCCTGGGGTCTGCTTCAGGATTGAAGCAGGAGTTACGGAGTTATGTTTGATGGATAACCGTTAACTGCACTATCTGGAACCCCCCCATGGCTGGAACATGTATTTACTGAAATAAAAATGGTACAAGGTACAAAGGGATAATGCTGTGCTTATGTTAACTTATGTCTTAGTTAAGTTATTTGGATAGCTAGATAGCTAGTAAACGTGCATTTGTAGATGGCTAGGATAACGTAGGTACAAAAAAAAAAAAAAGCCAAAAGCCGTTCCGTTTCACTTGACATTCATTAGCCTAGAATTTTTTCATGTTTGTATAATCTGCAGGTAACGTTAGGTCAGAATGAATATTTGCTGACAAACGTTAACTTATTAGGCAGAACATCGATTTGAACAGACTGTGAAGTCTCCCGTAGCGTAGCCTATATCAGCTAACAGCCGTTTAGTTTCACTTGGCATTCGTTTACGTATTTTATTGTCATGTTCGTGTAGCATAGCTACGTTAGATGTAACGTTATAGATGGCTAAAAAAACGAGTTAGTTTGAGAATGGAGTGATGGTGTGACGTGATACTTCGTATTTACAGATTTACGTATTTTAGTTATTCATTGTTCATTTATTTATTTTATTCATTAAGTAGTTTGTGTACTGGCAGGTTAGACTTCTTATGTGCTAACAATACTGGGCATAACATCGATTTAAACAGAATGAGATAGTCGAGTTCACAAGTGGGATAAAAGATAATTAGCTAGACTACCACTCAAACTTCTCTCTACGGCTCAAACTGATAGGACTCCGGACCATTTTCTTCTTCATACTCCTGGTCGGTGGAAAGCCCAGAGCATTCCGGAGGGGAGATGTCCTCCACCTCGAAGAAGCCATTGACTGATATCACCGAATTAGTCAGCGATTGATACAGACTCAGTTTCACTCGCAATCTTTTCCCTTGTGGGCGTGTCTTCAGGTGGCGATAGCCTCTCTCCTCGCTCTCGCCCCTCCCCCTCTGCTGCTGCTTTCCACGCCCATTTAATTGCATTTTTCGAATTTGTGGTGTGGGCGGAGAGAGAATGTAACCGAGGGTTTCATAACCCTTTAATACACAATGTCGTGAAGGTTTGATTAAATCTTAAGCTTTATCGCATTCACAACTGCCCGTCCTTCTTTCTTTGTTATTTACTATGAACAGTAAATCATAGCTACATGAACAGTAAGACAGGTTTGGGAGATTTTTTCGGGCTTCAGAAGGGCTGTCTGCAGCAGGTGTAAGCAGCTATGATAGCAAGCGTTAGCGAAGTTACCGTCATGGTTACCAATAAGAGCACAAGCTAGGAGAAATATAACTTTCATCCGTAGCCTACTGACGGTTTGCAAGATAGGTTCGCCTGATGTTGACGCGTTATTTGTTATTGGACATCTAACGTTGAGCCAATATACAAATTATTTCTGTATAACGTTGAACAAGTTAACATTAACCAACGCCTATGAACTACCATTTTCAGTTGTCTTTTGTGTCTTAATCAGTATATATTTTTAGGGAAAAGCAATACTTTTATTCTGCACCTTTCAGAAAGCTCTGTGGACGTATTCTTTTTTTAAAAACTGTCTCCGTAAAAATGTTTAACTATATGAAAACGGCTGAACAAATCTTTCCTATATTTGTTTTATGATGATATATTGATGAGAAGAGTTGATCTGCCAAGTGGCTTGGTAATTGCTATTGGATGATATTCACAGGCCGAAATCTGGGTTTAATGTAGCTAAGTTGCAACCAAAACCAAACTTACTAATACAGAAATAAAATATTTGCAGAAATACTCTGGTCATTCTTCGAAAATGTGCATTCCTCTGTAAATCTGAATCAACAATGAGTAAACGATGCCAAACATTTTTTGTGATTGCACAATGTGTATTTCATAACATAAAACCACATTCAATTATTTTTTCAACGATTCCTAAATAGTTTTGAACACTATCACTCGATACGGATGTAAATACCCTCAAATTAAAGTTGACAGTCTGCAATTTAACATCAAATTGTTATTATTATCTTTTATCTAATGTGCTTGAGTACAGAGCCAAAACAAAAAAAAATGAGTCACTGTCCTAATACTTTTGCATTTAACTGCATTGTCAACCCTGTTACTTTTAATAACACCCCTATTTAAAAAGAAAAAAGCATTCCATAAGTCACATGATTCACAGGAAGTGACAGATCTACCTTTCCTGAAGACAATGTGATACAGTGATGACATATTATAAAAGAAGAACAAAGGACTAGTGATGACATATATCAGCACTCTGTACAGACGCACACAGGAATCCTCTATTGAAGCAGGGAAGTAGTAATTCAACCAGGCCATAGATATACTGAAAGACTGAAAGAGAGTGGACAAGGCTGCAGTGACTTCTGCTCCACAAAGGCCAACTGCCCATAGCACCAATGGCACTGACATTCCACTTCACAGACCTGTGGCAGTAAAGCACAGTAACACACTCAGCTCTGAGCTCACACACCACAAAGCTCACAGACAAATGCAGTACTCTGATATTGACAGTGATGGTGCTCCATTTGTCAGTGGAGGTGGGCACTTTACCTTGAAGTAGAGTGCCAACCTGTCCCGTACGGAGCCCCCGGGAACTAAGTCCACAGACAGTTGTAAGACGATGTTCTACACACCTTGTCCCTGCAGCTTTGGAGAGGAAACCACAGAAACACAGAAATTACAACTTAACTTCCTGAATGGACACAATTGAAATGGAACTGACCCACCAGGCCAGGCACATAAGCCACACATGTTTACTCAGGCCAGCCCAGTTTGTGGTTCTTGGAAATCCCCAAATTGAAACGAGGACAACAGAAAATGGATGGGCGTTGAGTTTAACTGGGCTGACGGTAGGGTAAGAAATTCACAGCGGCCACGATGGCCATGGCTGTCGTTGCCCCTCGCTCTGGCCGTGATGCCCCGAAAATCATACGCCCAACATGGCATTTGTGCCTTGCTTGAGACGAAGTGCGTGGAGGGTTGGACCCGAGAAGCACAACTCAGAACAATGGATGTAATAAATACCTGCAAGGGCTTTATTAAGGAAAGTTCCGTAATCGTTGTCTTAGCACAAGCAAAGGTCATACACAAAAAGATCCAGCCAATAAACAAAAGTACAGAGGGAGAAGGCAGGCTCGTCGTCGGTAAGCCAGGCAGTAGTTTGGAACCAGGAAGGCAATCAGCGTGGCAGAGGTACAAACGGGAGAAGGCAAAAGAATAGTCGAAAAACAAGCAGGGTCAGACCGGAGTCCTCGCCGCGTGGCAAAAGTACAAAATCAGCAAGCAGGAATCGTGGTCAGGACAGGCTTGGATCAAAACAGGAAATCAGAATACATATACTTGACAAATGCTTAAGAGTGCTAGTGAGGCAACAATTTCGCACTGAACAAGTGAAAACTGAGGGCTTATATGTGTGTGTAGACAGGTGCAAACGCTTAGCTTGAGAACAGAGAGAAATTAGGAACAGCTTGGGAAAACGAGACGAAGATCATTAGTCAATTAGTCTGTTAGTAATTATCCCATCCTAGCGTTAGTAAATTAGTTAATTAGTAAGGACATGCACTAGAAACGTAAGGTAACAATTAACTACAAGAGATTAGATGATTAGTAAGCAATGATCTAGCTAATTGTTAGTAATCTGTTAGTTAGACAGGGAATGGCAGATACAATGGAAAACACGTAAGCAAAAGCGGGAGAGAGAGAAAGCATGAACGCGAGTTCGCGGAAACACATAGAAATGTATGAAACTAATAAACTATGACAGAACGTGAATACAAATAAGGGCGTGACATAACAATAAACATAAAACATGGCGCGGAACGGTTAGAACCGTAACATTGCTACTGTCAAAATGGCGGTCAGTGATCTCGTAGAACTGCAGCAGTTCTTGCAGCTTGAATTGGATGCACGCAAGCGTCACATCGCATCAAAGCCACAAGCAAGAAAACAGGAGCGAAACTTAAAACAGACGGGAAACCTTAAAAAGGAAAAAAAAGAAGAACAGAGGACTATATGAAGCAGACTTATTTAGTGCTTACTGAATCAATCCTCTGTTTTTAATACCACTTCACGTAAGTTCAAGTTGACAGCTATTTACTAGCTTGCTAGTCAGAATCCGATTAGCACTTGTCTGGTTCGTACTTATTACCTAAGCTAATTAGCCAGTTTTATTATCTGGCTTTCTAACACTGCACTATCGCCTTTCCAGAACAATGCCATGATTTAAGAGAATTCAGAAAATAAATGAAAAACGTTTGCGAGATTCGGCAGCAAAGTGCATGTGACTGGATGACTTCGTCAAACAGTGGGTTCTAAAGTTGCATTTCTATGGTTGCCAACTCAGGTCAATTTTTTTTTTTTCATCCATTTTTCAGCTAACGTTAAACTGCTACCTATTTTGTCTGCTGAACAGCAATGTTGGAACATGGTATATTCTATAGATTCTAGGTTGCAAATAGCTTGCAGATAGCCTAGCTCAGTGGTTCCCAAACTCGGTCCCGTATGCTGGTTTTCGTTCCAACCACAATCGCAATCCCAGAATTTTAACAAGCTGTTAATTTTTCCATCCTCAAGTGATGATGAGTCAGATTAAAGACTCTCTCTCTCTCACATACAGAGTATTGCATATCATTAAGGAGGCATATAATATGACAAGACAACTTCAAATGTTTGTGTTTTTAATTGATATTAAATGTTTGTGTTTTTAATTGATATTAAATGTTTGTGTTTTTAATTGATATTAAAAAAGTGAATCATTTATGTTTTTCATGTCATTTGTGTTTTTTCTAATTGGAAAGTCAAGTTATTTATTTGTCGGCTCCAAATCCTCTTATTTCACTCAATGGCCTTTGTGCCCTAAAAAAATTGTGACACTGAAGGCCAAATGGCCTTGCCTCTAAAATGATGAAATTCCAACCCTGGCTGACGGGAGAGACTGCAGATGGGATGGCTCACGTCTCTATGTAGTTTTGGTATAAAGGGATTTGTCTAAATATATATAATATAAATATATGTTTCGATCGTTCCAAAATGGCTCTCTACCAGTTCTGGCATTAAAATCACCACATAGTAGGATGGAACCTAAGGACTGAAAATGGCTTATTCCTTTTTGGAGTTTTCTCATCCTCCACATAGTATGGGAAATTTTAAGGTGGAATATATACTGCACAGTATATATAACATTGCTGTTTTTTTCTAGTATGCTTCTGTCAATTTTAATCCAAATGTGTTTTTTTCCTTTTTTGACTGGTGAGATGCAATTTTTGTATTCCCCTTTATACCATACCAGAATACCACCTGAGTCTCTGCCAATCTTAACATGGGCATGTTTTACAGAGGGTATGCTAACTTCAATATTTTTTGGAATTAGAATTGATATGTTTTTGATTCCATGTTTCATTTAAAATAATTATATCTGTATTTTTCACACTATTTACAAAATCTGGGTTTTAAACTAAAGGTTGAAGAGTATAAGCCCTGCATATTCCAATTACTAATAGAGAATGGTGCTCTCTCTCTCTCTCTCTCTCTCTCTCTCTCTCTCTCTCTCTCTCTCTCTCTCTCTCTCTCTCTCTCTCTCTCTCTCTCTCTCTCTCTCTCTCTCTCTCTCTCTCTCTCTCTCTCTCTCTCCGTGCTCAGTGCAGACCTGCTAGGCACCTGCAGGGGCCGACAGAGGCCGCATGCAGTCAGAAAGATGGCAGTCAGTTCGCTAAATACTTGGCTTCAGTACATTTTTAAAAGCAGAGCTTGCCAAAAATCCTTAGTTCCTTTCCCACCTCTGATCCATGGTAAAAACAATAAAACACTGACATAAAAGTTATGTCCATAACAGCACTGGTATCTACATGGTAATAATAATACATATCTACATAAAGGTTGAAGAGTATGCTGGTTCCTCTGTGCAGTTGATGGTAACTGCTGGTTCCTCTGTGCAGTTGATAGTAACTGCTGGTTTCTCTGCGCAGTTCATAGTAACCGCAGGTTCCTCTGTGCAGTTGATAGTAACTGGCTCTGCGCAGATAATGGTAACTGGCTGTGTGCAGTTGATGGTAACAGCTAGCCCCTCTGTGCAGTCGGTGGTAACTGCTGGTTCCTCTGTGCAGTCGATGGTAACTGCTGGTTTCTCTGTGCAGTTGATAGTAACAACAGGCTTCTCTGGGCAGGCGATGGTAACAGCAGGCTCTTCTGTGCATGATGGTAACTGCTGGTTCCTCTGCGCAGTATATGGTAACTGCTGGTTTCTCTGTGCAGTTGATAGTAACTGCAGGCTCCTCTGCACAGTTGATGGTAACAGCAGGCTTCTCTACGCAGTCAATGGTAACAGCAGGCTTTTTTGCGTAGGCGATGGTAACAGCTGGCTACTCTGTGCATTCGATGGTAACAACAGGCTTCTCTGGGCAGGCGATGGTAACTGCTGGCCCCTCTGCGCAGTTGATGCTAAAAGCTGATTCCTCTGCGCAGTTGATGGTAACAGCTGATTCCTCTGCGCAGTTGATGGTAACAGCTGGCTTCTCGGCACAGTTCATGGTAACTGCTGGTTCCTCTGTGCAGTCGATAGTAACAACAGGCTTCTCTGGGCAGGCGATGGTAACAGCAGGCTCCTCTGTGCATGATGGTAACTGCTGGTTCCTCTGTGCAGTTGATAGTAACTGCTGGTTCCTCTGCGCAGTTCATAGTAACCACAGGTTCCTCTGTGCAGTTGATAGTAACTGGCTCTGCGCAGATAATGGTAACTGGCTGTGTGCAGTTGATGGTAACAGCTAGCCCCTCTGTGCAGTCGGTGGTAACTGCTGGTTCCTCTGTGCAGTCGATGGTAACTGCTGGTTTCTCTGTGCAGTTGATAGTAACAACAGGCTTCTCTGGGCAGGCGATGGTAACAGCAGGCTCTTCTGTGCATGATGGTAACTGCTGGTTCCTCTGCGCAGTATATGGTAACTGCTGGTTTCTCTGTGCAGTTGATGGTAACAGCAGGCTTCTCTACGCAGTCGATGGTAACAGCAGGCTTTTTTGCGTAGGCGATGGTAACAGCTGGCTACTCTGTGCATTCGATGGTAACAGCTGGCTTCTCTGTGCATTCGATGGTAACAGCTGGCTTATCTGTGCATTCCATGGTAACAGCTGGCTTCTCTGTGCAGTCAATGGTAACAGCAGGCTTTTTTGCGTAGGCGATGGTAACAGCTGGCTACTCTGTGCATTCGATGGTAACAGCTGGCTTCTCTGTGCATTCGATGGTAACAGCTGGCTACTTTTTGCATTCGATGGTAACAGCTGGCTTCTCTGTGCATTCGATGGTAACAGCTGGCTTCTCTGTGCAGTTGTTATTTAGGCGCCAGCTGGGCTGCAGATGCTGATTGGGCGTTTCTTCTTTTCTTCCCCCTTTTCCATTTCTTCTTGTTCTTTTTCTTCTTCTCCTCATCATCCAATACCTGGGCCCAAATGTATTTAAAAAACAAATACAGTCAGTGGCTGCAAAATTGTTCAGGATTATTGCAATGGCCATAGCCTATTTTTCCCTAACGGGAAAATAAAAGTTATTCTATTCTATTCTATTATGACTGATGTTTCCATAAAAGGAACAGTAGGATTCGTGGCTGACCCATTTTTCAAGAATTATTTTCTGATATATGTATTTAATTATTTATTAAATAGTTACTCTATTTTATATTATATTCATCCCAGGTCTGGTTTATGCAAAATAACCACTTATGAGAGGAGCCAATTGATACTAAGATTAAGCACCTACCGGACAACAGCACAACAATGAATACTTAAAAGTTAATTTTGGTAAGTGATTGCAGTGCTCTCTGTATTTTTCAGTGATCTGGAGTATTTGTGATCATTTGTAGCAAATATGAATTGTAGGCTACTTGTAAGTCTGTGATATCATTCTGATGTAAATATACCAAACTTCCAATGATTGTTATTTTACTGTGACGCTATTTTTGCATTGTGTTGCCTTGCCTCGTAATGTCGCTACTTTCGGATACCTGTAGGCAAAACAAACAAGTCTCGCCAATACGCTTAGTTACCGAATTACTACTAGCTTGTCAGTTTCTATCCATAGAAACTGGTGTTATGACCAGACCAGTACTATGCTAGCTAATGGCGATTCTGATGGCGAAATACAATTCGTTGCGTTCATATCTTCCCAGAAAGTGGCAAGCCCAGAATTGTTCTGTGTAAAGAATAGCCAAATTCAGGAGATGAACTTGATATTACCTTATACTAACAAAAATAATGAATAACACAGATAGACTATTTAAAAATCATACACTTACCGGACAACAGCACAACAATGAACACATAAAGTGCATTTTTGTAATTGATCGTATATGTGTCTTGTTCAACGAGTAGAATTGGTAGCAATGACGTTTGTGACATTGCAGTGGCTTCACAGTACAGAATCTCAAAAGAACATGTTGTTTTACTATGACATTGGCTATTCTAGAATTTCGTTCCCTAGAAACGTTCGGTAACTAGCTACAATTTCAGTTTGTAACAACACAAAATGTCGCCGTTGTCAAGATACATAAATGCCCTTACAGTTTATCCTATTTAAGCCAATGCTTTAAATGTTTACTGCCTGGGATTCAATTACAAAATTACAAACGATAAATTGACATTTAGAAGAATGTGCAGAAACGGTGTTATAGCAAAAAAAAATCTTATACAAATACATACTCAACCTTCCGTCATTTTGTCTAGATCTACTAATAATAGTAGGCCTACGTCTGATTTAGAATCGCCACAATAATTTAGAACTCATCTTGGGATAGGACTATTGCACTTAAATATTAGGAGCCTAATCCCAAAATTGGATTTTGTTAATGTTGTGATTAATAAATTTCCCCTGAAATTTTCATTCTTTCTGAAACCTGGCTCACACAAAAAAAGTATTACCAAACTCAGACATAAACATTTATGGGTACAATTAATTTAGATCAGATAATAAATCTAAAGGAGGTATTGATATTTGTAAAATAATGTTTTGCTGTATGTGAATTAGAAAACCAAACCCCTTCATTTTATCCTTTAAAAATACCTTATTGTCTACCTTAATATTCTTATGTTAGTAGTTTTTAAGGATACATGTGCATGGTACTCTGTAAATTAAGGGGGTCCACTGCTGAATTTCCTTCTTATTTTTCTAAATTTGCCCCTTAATTTGAATCCTTAATGCACTGTTATATCACCCCTTAATTGTGATATACCCTGCTCAAAAAAATTAAGGGAACACTTAATCATCACAGTATAACACCAAGTCAATTAAACCAAACCGGTCATGCTGGATGATGTTGCAGGCAGCATAACATTCGCCACGGCGTCTCCAGACTCTTTCACGTCTGTCACATGTGCTCAGTGTGAACTTGCTCTCATCTGTGAAGAGAACGGGGCACCAATGGCGAACCTGCCAATTTTGGTGTTCTCTGGTAAATGCCAATCGAGCTGCACGGTGCTGGGCTGTGAGCACAGGTCCCACTACAGGACGTCAGGCCCTCATGGAGTTTGTTTCTGACAGTTTGGTCAGAAACATGCACACGAGTACCCTGCTGAAGGTCATTTTGTAGGGCTCTGGCAGTGCTCCTCCTGTTCCTCCTCGCACAAAGGAGCAGATACCGGTCCTGCCGCTGGGTTGTTGCCCTTCTACGGCCCTGTCCAACTCTCCTCGTGTAATGGCCCATCTTCCGGTATACCCTCCACGCTCTTGAGACTGTGCTGGGAGACACAGCAAACCTTGCGACGGCACGTATGGATGTGCCATCCTGGAGGAGCTGGACTACCTGTGCAGCCTGAATGGGCTGCAGGTACCGCCTCATGCTACCAGTAGTGACAAGGGCACTAGCAAAATGCAAAACTAGAAAAAAATCAGTCAGGAAGGATAAAGAGAGAGAAATGGTCTGTGGCCACCACTTGCAAAACCATTTACTTTTTGGGGGTTGTCTTGCTGTTGCCTCTCCTGTCCATCTGTTGTCACTTTCATTTGCACCAAAGCAGGTGAAATTGATTCACAATCGTTTACGCTTCCTAACTGGACAGATCGATATCCCAGAAGTTTAATTGATTTGGTGTTATACTGTGTTGATTAAGTGTTCCCTTAATTTTTTTTTGAGCAGTGTATTAAAGAGATTTTAATATAAAATGTGTGTATTTTAAGAAGGATTAAGGAGTAAAACCATTATGACCCTTACTGACACCTTACTTGAGTATGATAATGAAAGCCTTACTTTCAGTTGTAAATGTATGACATTTTAAATATAGCCAACTTGCACAATTTAAGGTTTTATTTGCCACTGATTAATCCATTACTTTTTACCTTTACATATGCTCAATTCAGCCCATGTATCTTACCCAATCAACCTATTATAAGATAACTAATATGGCTCTCCTTGCTTAAAGACAAAACAAAACCAAAAATAGATTAACATTAAAAGATTTATTCAGCATGTTACACAATAAATAAATAAATCCTTATGCAAAACATATTACTCACTGGACAAAACAAGATAAATATAGCAATAAAAATAAAAACAGTTTAATAATACATAATGTTTACAATAATGAACATTGATGAAGAACTCATGAATCAGTTTAAAACTTTATTTTTACATGTCGCTTCCCGCATATGGACTCGAAGGCCTTTGGTGGGCTGTAGGTGACATAGGCATAACCTGGCTTGGCAACTGAGTTTCTTGGTGCCCAGCCACAGCATTCCTGCTTTTCTTGTCCCTTTTCCATATTAATTCCCCGATTAACTTGCTTATCTTTTCCTTCTCAATCCTTGTTCCCATTCTCAGCTGGGTCACTCCACAGCTCTCTGTACACTCCTTTTCACTGGAATCTTCCTGTCCATTAATTCTCTTCTCTCTTCTAATTTTACTTGGTTGACTCTCATTTCCCATCAACCCTTCTACCCTCTCTTTCCTTTCCCTGTTTTCTGCTTGTGTCTCTCCCCTCATCATCATTATTTAAAATCTGCCCCCTTCCTCCTCACTTTCTCTTCTCTTCTCCTGTTCTTGATTTCTCCTCTTTTCCTTTGTTCCTTGCTCTATGTCCCGTCCTTGTTGGTTGCTTTCAAATATTTATTCTTCCACCAAACTATTCACCCTCCTAAAAATGACAAAAAAGTCACATTATTACGGAATATTGTACAATGTAAAATGTAACTAGTGACATCCAAGCATATGTGGTTATCTAAATAATTTTGACTCTGTACTCATATTAATTGGAGGTGAAATTATGCATTTATTATGAGGTCAGATTGACCCCTTTAGGTTGAGGGTATTTTACTCATGTCAAATTAACTACTACTATAACCTCACTAATACTCCTGTCACTACTACAACTATTACTACTATTACTCTCTCTACTACTCTCCAGGGCATGGAGGGCCCCTCCCTAGTCAGGCTATGGCTATGTTTTTGTTTGACTGAACAAGGTGGGATTCGACTGGAGTGTTGATATACAAGCAGGGGGCCGCTATCGGCTACAAGGCGAATGGAACCTCCTAGCCCCCACCCGTCTATCATGGCAAGATCAAATTACGTCTGGTTTAACCCAAGTAGAACAATTGTGAAAGGGTGGGTATAACATTCAAAACATATAGTGGCAAAGGCTGTTAGGCTACAGGCTTTTGTTAACTAGCTAGGCCTAGTTAGCTAGTCTAAGACGAAGAGAAAATAATGCTCAAAACAGACAACTAGCCTAAAACAAAATGTGGAGGTGAATAAAACTAACAGGTCACTGCTGAATTAAGTTGGAGAGTGAGTAGCCTGCATGGTTTATTTCTCAAGATGAAAAGTAAAAAGTCTTGTAGTGGTGCCCAACACTGCATAAAACATCATCTGAACAAGCTCAAACTGTGCTATGCTACTGACTATGCACCTGCTACAACAACTACTACAGAATTGAGCTGTTTTAGTACCAGAAAATAAGATATCGAGAGTCTTTTGATATTGTTTGGTCACAGACATCAGGAAGTCATGGCATGCAAAGAATATGCAACCAAATATTTAAAATGACTACTTTATTCTACATTATGTTAAACTGTCCAATATTTTTTGATGTACAAAAGATTATATAATTATATAATTTCTAAAATACCCTCAAATTAAAGCTGACAGTCTACACTTCAACCTCATTGTCATTGTATCCTTACCAACTCTTAAGTGCTAGAGTACAGAACCAAAATAACAAAAGATGTGTCACTATCCAATGAATTACATGAGTTAGCATCAGTACATTAACTTCCAAACTTGATACGCCCATGCACATTCCAGAGAAACAGCCTCCCAAACAGCTTCTACAGCTTAGGCCGTTTCACTGGAATGTGCATGGGCGTGTCAAGTTTGGAAGCAGTGGCATTGTCCAAAGGTAAGCAATGCCTGTTGCAGAAAGGTAAATGGGTGTGTCCTATCCAGGGGCTCGAGAAGTGAAGTGTATATAACATTTGGTGTGATTAAATTCATCAGTGGGTTTGGGTTATTTACCGGCAATGGTATGCATGTGAGCGATCATAAGTTCACAGTGAGTCTGTTTCCTTGTAAGTGGCTCAGGAATGAAAGAGCAGAGCGGTTTAGTACATGTCGAGATGTTCCTACCTATAATTTGAGGGAGGAAGGGAATTTCTGTTTCTCACAATGCCACCGGTATGTACACCAAGGGAAAACCACTAAAATGTTGAATTTGAGATTAAAAGGAAATGCTTTGGCTGTATAGGTGGTAGCACATGGGAGTGTAGCCCATTCTGCTAATGAAATAGGAACACTAGATTAAATATGGTAGGTATGTGGAAAAAAGGCTTTTTCTTATCTGCCCCCGAACTGGACTGGATGTTGTTACCTAGCCAATCTGACATCACTTTATGATATATACCTTATTAGTACTTCCGCCTCCACTCCTCATCAGAATAAAAGGGAGATTGCCAGTCTCTTCTCTGAAGCTACACATTTGAGTTTGGGGAAAAAGATAGACATTGCCTTGTTTCCCTGGTATGGGGTAGCACATATTGACAACACCACTTATACATTGGAACAATTTGCTAATGAAACTATAAAAGGCTTTGAAATTGTGACTAAATAGCTCTTATGCATCACCAAACGACCTTAAATTATATGCTAGCTGCACAGGCAGGTCTCTGTGCTTTCCTAAATGCTTCCGAAGGATATTGTACACGGATACCTGATGCTAACTCATGTAATACAAGCTATGACCGCTATAAGAGATGCTTTTCAGGAGCAGAACCACTGGGATGATGGATGGGACCCCTTTGCACCATTCAGGGCCCTCTTTGTGTCCTGGGGTTTTGACATCCTTAAAATGATCCTCCCTGTAGTGGTCGTTTTTCTGTTACTGTTTTGTATGTGCTTTTGTTGCTTAACTTGTACGAGAGCTTTCTTCACTGAATTACTGGGTACAGCTGTAAAGATGCAAATGATGCAACAAGCTACACCTCTCTTCGAATTTACCACAGATAAATCCGAGGGGTTTCCGTGGGATTATGTGCCACCATATTGGGACCAGTGGCTTTGACTATTCTTAAGACCTGGTGGGGGCTGTTGGGTCTAAAATGAGGTGTCACAATTAGATTTGAGCTCTTCTAGTGTATCTGATGTTCCAGCAGTGCTGCCAAATACGTAAACTCCTATAGTTTATCAGTTCCCTTAGAAAGAAAGGCAAAAAAGAAGAAACTATTATTATTATAGATATACTTTTCTTCCTATAAACTACTATGAGAAAGTGTGTATTCTCAGAGAACAGTATGTATGTATTAAAACTTGACCTTCGTTGAAGTTTCTGTGTAGAACTGAATTATTTCCTTGACACTTACCAACACATTAATCGCCATTTGAAATGATTAAAAACTAAATATAAAATGCCCCTTGTTACTCTGACCTTATTGGTAAATAGTTTCCCATCCTTGCATTACATTGCAATAGGTAGCAATTCCAAAAAGGGAATCTGAGGCATGCTGTCTAGAATGAAAATCTTTTATTCACATTGGCAAGTGTAAGAGGTTCAAATACTAATGCATTACAGCTTTGTTGAGCCTTCATCAGCCAAATTAATGGCTAGATATGAAACCAACAATACAAAATAATTTGGCAACAATGATTGCACTTTCCACATCTGTAATTCCTCTTGGCTTTTTGAAGCCATGTGTTGGTAGACATTTCTGCTGGTAGAACCAGCCTGTGAACCAGCCTATCCTTAAAGGTGCAGCAGGCAAGATTGTTTCGATATAATTTTGGGGAAATTATTAAATTTGCTCATTACATCCCAGCAGCTATCAATCAAGTGTTCTGAGAAAAAATCTGGTTTCTGTGAGTGTCCTGGGCTCTGTATTAGGCTGTCAAAAAATCTCAAGCCGGTCTTCCCTTAGATTTCTATGGAGCTAATTTAGTGCCAAAACTTAAACAGAACAAGTTTTACAAATGCCTACGATTTACAAAAAAGCACAGTGTGTTTTGCAAATGCAAAACACGATGATCAAACAAAGGCAGCATGTTTTGCAAATACAAAACAGACACATAAAACAAACAGAACACGTTGTACAAATGCCCTATGCTTCGCAAAAAAAGATGCAAAACGTGATTATCAAACTAACAATTAGTTTTACAACTATCACGTGACTTTTGGCACTATTTTAGCACATGTGTTTGCCTGGCCTTCTGTAATAAATGATTAATAAATAATGACAATTATTTTCCCTCTCAATACGGCCTTACAGTCATCCCAGAGCACCGCTACAGACACCACACATTTTCTGCCAAGTAATGTAGTTCTATTTTCAATTGTTTCTTCACTGGACCATTCACAATACTTGAATTCAGTCACCAAAGGGTAGTTTTTTCTCTATGCCTCAGGTTCAGGGTCATACACACTGGGCTATGATCTGAAATATTGTTCTAATATCAGAATAAAGACAAGGCAGAGTGTCTCAGAATCCCTTTTTGGAATTGCTACCCACTGCAAAGTTATGCAAGGGTGAGAAACAAATTCCCAAATGATTCATTAGTCTAATTGAATGGAAGAGCCGAAAGCTTAATTTATACCGTGTAAGACAACCCCTGTGAGCTCATTGACATAATTTAGAATGTCTCACGGGCTGTGAGCCACTTGTCTCATACCTCCTGAAATTTATAGCAGCTCACACCGCGTCATTAATGTTTCACAGCCTTGATTGGTTGACTGGCCTGGGGATACGGAGCATTCGCCGTTGCTAAGGAAATGAGAAACTGCTCTTCTGTACTTCCGTGTCATTGTTTTGGTTGGAGCCTAGAAATTACAAGGTCAGACATTCCACCTTCTCTCACATTGCCATAGACACAGGACGCTTGTCAGTGAGCTGGTGTATTGAGTACAAATGCCCAGAGCTATGAGCCATGAGCCAGTCTCATAGCTTCTCTACACAGTATAGAATAGAATAGAATACAACTTTATTGTCCAGCCAAGGCCGGAAAAATCAGCTTTGGTCTCACCAGATACAATAAAAACATCACATTACATCAATACAGCAACTCTCATCATAACATAACAATTGTACAACAATTAATACAACATACACATAGGGTACAGCATACATTCAGCGCATAGGAGTGCAGATTAGTGCAGTTTGTTCATAGAATTTATTTCACTGGGAACAAAAGATTTCTTGTAGAATCTTTTTTTTTTGCCAGGGGTACTCTGTAGAGGGGAGCAACTCAAAGGGGGGAGTTTAGTGTCACCAATGATGGACAAAGCTTTCTTATGTACAGCTGTACTGTAAAGGTCATCCAATTACTTTTGTTTGCGGCCTAGTATCTTTCCTGCTGTTTTTACGATCCTGTCCAGCCTGTTTTTGTTTGTTAATGCCAAGTGGCCATACCAGACAAATATATTAAACACAAGAATACTCTCTATCAGGCTGACATACACTTTTTCCAAGATGTTATGACTGACTCCTAACCCCTTCAATTTCCTAATTAAAAACAGTCTCTGACAGGCTTTCTTACGTATAGAATCAACATTGTCCATGAAACTCAATTTGTCATCCATTTATGTTCCTAGATACTTAAAACAGTTCCAATTTCTACAAATTGGTTACAAAGTGTAAGCAATGGAGGTGGGTCTGCATGGCTTAAAATAACCTCCTTCGTTTTTTCAGCATTGATTAGCAGGAAGCTGGAATTACACCAGTGTTCCTGCTTGGAAACCTGGGCAAAGTAATGAGACACAAAAAAGACCAACTAAAGTCATGTCATCAGCGTATTTAAATAGCTTAAAATTGCTGTCCTGCAGTGTCATCTCGTTGGTGTACACAGAAAATAATAACGCTGATAAAACGCAACCCTGAGGTGCCCCTGTGTTTAGAACAACCTCATCAGAAAGTGTTCCTTTTACACAGACTCTTTGTGGACGGTCAGTTAAAAAGTCCTTGGCCCATGCAGTGTACAAAGCCCCCATTCACCCCTAAGTCCAGGAGTACTGATCTGCATCATATTAAAAGCTGAGCTAAAATCAATGAATAGAATACGTACATACAGTATGCCTTAGTCTTTTGTAGATGACTGGCAACCATGTTGACCATGTTGACCATGATGAGTGTAGCGTCCTCAGTCCCCTTATGTGTCTTGTAAGCAAACTGTAATGGGTCCAATTGTTCTGCTATCGATGAGGTAAGACTTACAACCCTCTCCATGCACTTAGCCAGTACGGGGGTTAAAGCTACAGGGCGAAAGTCATTTGGGTACTGGTTTGATGATAGACGCTTTCCATGTATTAGGCACAGTACAGGTGTACAGTAAAAACTGAAATAGCCTAGTTAAAACAGCCCTTAGCTGGATCGAACACACCTTCAGAACATGTCCACTTAGACTATCAGGTCCTGTCCGGGTGCTTTGTGGGGCTTAATCCGTGAGAGGCAGGTGCCCTCCTCCTCCTCTGACCGCTGAATTGTGGGGTTTCTGGGTACATTGGCACAGATGGAGTCGCACTTATCTTTGAAATCTGTGGTGTCAAATCTTCCATAAAACCGGTTAAGATCATTCACAATGGAGGGGCTGTCCAGGAAACCATCATCTTGTCTTTTGGGCATCCTACCCATCATTGTGTTAAGCCCCTCCCATGCTTGTCTGGGGTTCCCTGTACAGAACTGATTTTCTACCTTATTCTTAAAATCCATTTTGGCTCTCTGTATCTTGGTTCTGAGCGCCTTTCTTTTGTCTTTGACACCTGCAGTGTCACCCCTAAGGAATGCCACCTTTTTGTCATTAAGGCAGCTTTTCAAGTCTTTTGACAGGCAGGGCTTGTTATTGGGAAATACTTTGACTTATTTAGTGTTGATTACAGATTCCTCACAGAACTGTATGTAAGAAGTGATACAGTCTGTCAGTTTATGGAGGTCTCTGCATGAGTCAAAGAACATGTCCCTGTGGTTTCAAAACAGCTATTATACATTATGTGAAACTGCCCAATATTTTCTGATGCCCGAAAATGGGGGGGACTATGTACAAAAGTTTCTATAATTTCTAAACGGTTTATCCGATATGGATAAAAATACCCCCAAATTAAAGCTGAGTCAGTCTGCCCTTGTGATTGCCCTTGTCTATTCCACTGTGATTGTATCCTTTCAAACTCAAAGTGCTAGAGTACAAAACCAAAATAACAAACAATGTGTCACTGTCCACTGTAATTCTACAATACCAGAAATTAATTGTCCATTGACTTAACATTGGGGCATAAATGTGGTAGCAACTGAAGGCTGTCGGGGAAGCGAGGATTAAGAAAAAATGCAATAATATTCTGAATCCAGTAGTTCCAGCACTCAATGCCCTTGTTAAATTGCCCAGCACTCTGAATACTGAACACAACCCCTCACTCAACCATACATTTAATTATATTGAATGGATTTAATTAATTAATTATTATTAAAAATGACAATCATCAATTAAATCACCAAATTTGTTGATAGGTAAGTCGAACAGTAACCTGGTAGATCAACCAACAAGTCAAAACAAAGTCTAAATCAGGTCTTAAGATTGAGTAGTTTTATTACAGAAAAAGGTCAATTGGAATAATGGGTTGTAATCATACATTCATTGATGAACGTAGGCTCACTGCTCATAATTTACAAAAAAGAAAGACATTATAACATTAAATTGGAATTACCAGAAAAGAGAGAGAGATCAACCAGGACTTGCCAGAATAGTCCAATCTCAGCACAGGATGAATAAAATAATGCCAGCAATAAAACTCAGAATCCAGGAATTCTGCAGCACTCCACTCACAGAACGTTCACACTCCACAGCGCTCCGCTCACAGAACTTTCACACTCCACAGCGCTCCACTCACAGAACGTTCACACTCCACAGCGCTCCGCTCACAGAACGTTCACACTCCACAGCGCTCCACTCACAGAACATTCACACTCCACAGCGCTCCGCTCACAGAACGTTCACACTCCACAGCGCTCCGCTCACAGAACTTTCACACTCCACAGCGCTCCACTCACAGAACTTTCACACTCCACAGCGCTCCACTCACAGAACTTTCACACTCCACAGCGCTCCACTCACAGAACTTTCACACTCCACAGCGCTCCACTCACAGAACTTTCACACTCCACAGCGCTCCGCTCACAGAACGTTCACACTCCACAGCGCTCCGCTCACAGAACTTTCACACTCCACAGCGCTCCACTCACAGAACGTTCACACTCCACAGCGCTCCGCTCACAGAACTTTCACACTCCACAGCGCTCCACTCACAGAACGTTCACACTCCACAGCGCTCCGCTCACAGAACGTTCACACTCCACAGCGCTCCACTCACAGAACTTTCACACTCCACAGCGCTCCACTCACAGAACTTTCACACTCCACAGCGCTCCACTCACAGAACTTTCACACTCCACAGCGCTCCACTCACAGAACTTTCACACTCCACAGCGCTCCACTCACAGAACTTTCACACTCCACAGCGCTCCGCTCACAGAACTTTCACACTCCACAGCCTCCAACTTAGTTTGCCGACAAAACAATAAAAGCACCAGTCAGAAAAAGCCAAAAGCCAAAAACAAGTAAGAAAAAAAAAAGCTGTTTCTCTTTCGGCTTTACCATAAATATCTTTCTGCCCCTGCATTGAGCCCTAATTGGGTGATGCGAGATAAGTTTGGAAGGAGGGGGTAGGGGGTCAGATTCCTTTACGACCAGGCTGGCTCTTTCAATAGCTAAAGAAATTCACTTATTAATTAATGTGCACTTATGTTGCTCAAAACAGGGCTAAGCACCATGACATTATTATTGAAATATTCAGGGTTTTAGCCTCTTCTTGACAAGTTCAAACATGACTATAGTGGGATACAGAATGATTTAGTTGAGCCAGTAGGCTAAATATTGCATCCATGTAACAGGATTCGTGGTAACACTCAAATCTCCACATTAATCTGGATATCTCTTTAAAAATATAAATTCCGAACTGGCATGTCTAACAAGTATTACAGATATTGACATTAAGACTTTCAATTGATGATTTCAATTGAATGTAACAGATTGGTATTCAAACTTAAAATGGAAAGAAAACCATGTGGCCATGTGCTATTCTCTGGCCACGCAGGACTTTGATCTCAGGAATACTTTTGTGTCCTGGTCTTTCTCCTCAACAAGGGGGAAAGACATTCTGGCCAATCTAAGATTTATATCCATAGATAAGCAGCGCCTCAGCGTGACTTAATTGCCTTTTTGCCTGTAGAGTGGATGGGGCAGAGAGAAGGGCAGTCCTAGGTCTGGTCAGCAGAGCAGGCCTCTTGATAACCAAGTACTATGGACTATGAGCATGTTTGCCATATCACATTATACATTCTCTACCGAAGGCCGTAATCTCAAAGGTATATACCCAACATTCACTCTCTTGGAAGAATATGTGTATGCACCTGCTAAAAATGTATTCTTCCATCACCATATCAAAATCACAGGGTACAGCAATTAAGACATCGCTATGAGAAACCCACACATTTTAACATTTGAGATGCAGTTGAGTGAAACAAACAACAACAAACAAAACACTTTCACCAACCATCCTTCAAACATATAGTCAAAAATGAAAGATATTCTATGCCGCGCTGGGCCCTACTTTCCTGTTCTGCGAGGTAATAAAGTTCTTACAGTCTGGTGCCCTCTTAGATCGCATAGACAGATAATGAACTCAGGACCTTTTCTTTGATGTGTGTTTGTGTGTGGGGGGGGGGTGGACGGATGGATGGACAGACGGACAGAGAGAAAGAGAGAGAGAAACAGACATTAAAGACAAAATCCCGATTGAGAGCTAATTGAGAGTTGGAACTACCATTGAACATTGAATCTCGTGCAATGCGAGATTTCATTTCTCCCAAGTCTTATTTTACTTGCTCTGTCTCTGATGCTCTCATTAAACTTCCGCAGCACAGAAACCGGCCATACTACCTATTTTTTGCCAAAAAGTCCTACATTTTTCTGAATCACATGCGTGGGCAAATCGACTCGAGAGAGCAAGGTGGATAACGTTAGTTTGCTTAAAGTATATTTTGCCATGTTTTCCACACTCTGACCGAACAGCACCAACTGCTAAGCCACTTGTAATCACTGGGTAACTAAGTTAGCCTACTTTTCAGTTTTATTAACTAAAAGGTGGCCCGTTTAGTCCCGGATTTACTGTAGTCATAGGCTGCGTGCAGCCTACAGTTTTATTTTAATATAATAATTGTTTTTTTTTTAAAGGGGGTGCTGCACTGTTATGGTTTGCTCGCTATACGATGGCTATGATGCAGATTTGGCTAAAAACAGTATGCAGTAACAGCATAACGTTAGCCCTTTTTTTTCTCGATACAATTGTGGCGACCGTTATTATTACTGTATAACTTATGCTAGCTATACAGTGTATAAAGTCATATAAAGTTGTAAATTTGCCGGGGATGAAATGAATGTCAGTGATGATCTGTCATGGGTCTGTAGAAGTTATAGACTAACTTGGGGAGAGTGACAGTGAGCCAGAAATAGAGCAAAAAAGTTGTCATTCGGGTATCAATACAGCAGTTCTGTGTAACGTTACGTCAATTTTTGTACAGTCTTTGGTACAGCTGTTCCAGCTAGTGTTATGCCATAAGAAAGAATGGGTTAGTAATTACCCATCCAGCTAACCTTAATGATTATCACAGATGCCATATGCCAGTGCTGGCTAGCTAGTTACACCAACATGGAAAGTATTTGGGCAGTGAAACATTTCTTGTTGTTTTGGCTCTGTACTCCAGGACGTTTGGTTTGAAAGGGAACGGTAAGTATGTAACAGGACTTGTGTAACCTGTGTAACAGGACAACATGTGAAAATGTCAAGTCGGTAAAGGGTGAATCATTTCTAGGCACTGCATTTTTCCACTTTGTCTAGCTCAGGTTGGTCTTCCTCAAACATTCTCTGAATAAATCTCAATGTTAGAAAGGCCATCCATTTTGCTTTTATTTTTTTAAATGAACTTTCACTTATTTATTTTTTTAAAATGATCTAGAATGTCCAAATGTCTATAGCTCCATTGGCAAACCACAATTTGGGAGAGCTGGAACACCCACAGTTCTCTTCCGAAACAAGTGTTGTCCAACAGCTGCTTTTCACGTCGCAAACCGGAGGGACATTTAGGGCCCTATCTTACACCCGGCGCTAACCCAAACCGCGAGTGTCTTTGCTATCTTACACCCGGCGCAGGGTTCCTTATAGCGCCAAGCGTTCATGTCGCTTAAATACCAAATATTCTTGTGCCCATTGCAAGTGAACTGGGTGGGTTGGTCTTAAGATGAGTGGCCAGGATAATTTTTGGCTATCTTTTGGCTATATTGCCATCTTGAGCCAGCAGAAAGCACTTGCGCTAAAACCACCACAAACCTGGTCTAAAGTCATGTCGCAGTTGTTTACTAAAATGTTATTTTAACGGCGCATATAAGTGCGTCTACATAGGCGTGTGCACAACGTGCGAATACCCTCCTGTCTGTTACACACAGGGGCGCGCACAAGCATGACTAAAAATATCAAGATTACAATGTGAAATATTATTACTCTGTAGGCTATATAAAAAATGCATAATATTAAATGGGTCCATAGGTCAAAAACCACATACCTCTCCCTCAGCAAAGAGGAATGCCGCATTAAATTGCTTTCAGCCCACTTCATCAACATCCAGGTGATGTGCGATGGTACGTGTAAGGTTACATGTATAGACTATTCGCAATTATCCTGGATCAAGCTATGACTTCTGTTACAGTACAATGACTACCCATTAAAAACTTTGCTGATAACACCTATATCAAGCCTAATGCGCAAATTGTCATTCAATTTGAAAACTCACTGCGCACTGCAATAGACGGACATTTCAGTTCTGAAAATGCGCTTCAGATGTCATTACAATACAGCTTTCTTCATCTAGGCCTAGTAAATAGAATGCTTTTGACTGAAAAAAGTTCAAAACCTTATCCAGTGTATCGTTTTTCAAATAGCCTATGGCTACAGTCTCCGGGATTCCCTGTGCATAAGGTTTTCGATAGCCTATGATTAAAAAAACGATGAATAATTAAAAGTTCACGACGTTAACTGAATTTTAACCTGATTCTTTGTCCTTCATATTCTTTTAATTAGTGACCAGCTTTTCATCTTAAAACCCTGCTGATTTCACCTGTTATTCCATAACTGAACAAAACTATTTTAAAAAGAACTAATAGTCTAATTAGAAATGAAAACAAATTTGCAGCACATTACACAATGAATTCACAATTTAACTTCATGCAAGAGCAGGTCTGTTCCACCTGCTGTAAATCACACTTTTCACGGTCTTCCCAAGAAACTCGACTTGTTTTAAAGTGTTGGTCACATCTCTATAAACAGGACATTATAAAAAAAGGAAAAATATGCATGAACATATGGGTTACCAACCTTACAGCTTTATTGTATTTAGTGTCATTGTAGGAATTAGAGTAAAACTCGGAGTTCCAAAGTTTAGGTCAATAGCAATTTAATTATAATGCAAAATAGTCTTCATTACAGTATACAAGATACCGGGTAAGGCAGTTGATCATTGAGTAAGGCTGATTGTGTCCATCCAAGATCACTGAAGCAGGAAATGTATTTTTCCCTACATAATCCCCCCCTTAAACCTTGACCCAAATGCAAACAAAAGAGAAAGGTTTAACTCAGGAACAACATATTCTTAGGAGATCATGCTTGACACCACTGGATACCAGGAACAAACACAATGGAGCCGTACCAAAGGAAGGGCGTCCCAGTAACACTAGATGGCTCTAGTGCTAGATGACAGACCGCTGTGTTCTGGCTTCCATGAATGGCTTCCATGAAAGCCTTCCTTTTTCTGTAATCAGCATCCTTTTTGTGTTGTTTTATTAAAACCCGAAGGTAGCAAGTCAGAGCTGATAGAACGAGTAACGCCAGTACTGATGCCACCGTGGGTCCCTTGAAAATCAGGTCCCAGTATGTGTCTTGGAAGTTCCCCTTTATTCCTGAAAGCCCATTAAGATAGTTGTGAATTTGCTGAATCAAACCCTTTTCAGCTGCATTTATCTTAATAATCTGGGATTTTAGTTGTTGCTCTTTATCTTCTAATCGCAAAATGTCAATAATCTCAGGTAAAGGTGCTGGTTGTACAAATTCTGCATATGGATCTTCTAAATTTAGTTCTATTTTGTTTTTTATGTAGTACAATTTCCTGTCCCCAATGTCCAATGGATAGTTGACCTGAACACAGAATGAATTACTTGGTGGTATGCAAACAAGACATTTTGAAGTCAAATTGTAATTATTTGCATTCATACAATATGGGTTGTGTCCAGTGACTCAAATATCTTTGTAAACCGGGTTTACTATCTCTGTTGAGATAAAACCGTCTTAAAACCGCCTGGGCACATGATTACATCATTCTTGATATCACAGCCTTGTAAGCTTTCCACTGCCATCATTGCTGTGCCATTCTGTACTACTAGACCGTGATCCCTGTGTATTCTAGTCAGTGTTGTTATGCAACTTCCCCATGTTAACTATGCTAAAGGTCTTACCATATACAGGTGCAGCTCAAAAAATTAGAATATCGTGAAAAAGTTCAATATTTTTTGTCACTCATTTCAGAAAGTGAAACTCATATATTATATAGATTCATTACACATAGAGTGAAATATTTCAAGCCTTTATTTCTTGTAATTTTGATGATTATGGCTTACAGCTAATGAAACCCAAAATTCAGTGTCTCAGAAAATTAGAATATTTTGCTTTAACATATTTTTAAAGTATCATATTTAATATTTGGTCACATATCCTTTGCATGCTGTTACTTCCTGAAGTCTGTGACCAATCAACATCAAAAGACTCTCAATATCTTATTTTCAGGTACTGTTACAAGCGATACTATAACCTCTCTGCATTTGAACTGATCTCTATGAGAATTGGGGGGTAAGACTAGATTCAGCTGTAAATTACGCTGGTACAGTATGGAACACATGACTGGCGAAATGGCTGTACGTCATCAAGGGTCTAAGGTATCAAACGAGCCCCAAACCATCACTCTGCGGCCAGATATGGAGTAGATGTGGATGGATCCCTTTAAGGGTTGTTTCTCCTGACTTTTTTCCCCATAGAGTTCTATAGGAAAATGAGTCAGGAGAAATAACTCTTGCAGTAATCCATCCACATCTACTCCATATCTGGCAACAGAGTGATGGTTTGGGACTCGTTCGATAGCTCAGACCCTTGATGACTAACAGCCATTTAGCCAGTCATGTGTTCCATACTGTACCAGTGTCATTTACAGCTGAATCTAGTCTCTCTAACTTTTTCACGATATTCTAATTTTTGGGGCTGCACCTGTACATCTTTGTCTGTGTAAATGGGTATGGCCATAACAAACATCAATGTGTGTGTTATATGGTTGTATGATAGTGGAACAGTGATGGCATTCTTAACTATGTGTTGGAATTTTACAGGAGGCGTGCATTCCTGTTTGCATCTTTTACATACAAGTACCTTCTTTTACATTATTTTCAGCACAATTGCCACGAATAGTTTTGTTATCAATTGAAACCCAGAACCTCCTGTCATGTACACAATTAAGATAGATATGTAGGTTACGAACAGTAATAATCCCATTAGCTGTCATAGGCCACATCCAAGGGCATTTTTTTCTCACATACTTGGCCATGGTTCATTGTCCATCCAGGAATGCAGTCACACCTGTAGCTTCCCAGTGTATTGATGCAAACCTGATTAATGCCACAAGATTGTCCTTCTCTGCATTCATTAATGTCCTCACACCTACTGACCCCATCTCCTCTGAAGCCAACAGGGCACTGGCATTTTCCTTCTCCTGCAGCTTCCTCCAGATGTGGCTTTCATGTGGCAAGTTAGATTGTAGTTTTTGTGGCTGAGATATGCAGTCCCATTGCTGTGCACCATGCAAGCATTGTTTGTGTTTTGGCATGTGAAAATTGGAATAATAGAAAAAATATATATATACTCCTCAAAAAAAGTTTGGAAACGTTATTTCGGTCGATTATTCCTCCCCTTTAATAATACCAATTGGTATTGTATTTTATATTGTTGGAAAGCCTGATTAGTCACCTTTACAACGAGGTACAACTTGTAAGGATCATGCATTCGTGGAATGAGCAACACAGCTAACCGTGTGGGTAGCGGCCCAAAAAAATGTGCCAAAATCCCCTGCAATATTCTTCTGTTGGTATTCACTCTCGTTTTGAGCTTCAAGTGCTGGCAGGTGTATGCCAGTCACAGGTGTGTGACTGGCACCTGATTGGCACAGAGGAATGGGATGCCATCCCACAGCAGTGTGTGACCAGGCTGGTGACCAGCATGAGGAGGAGGTGCCAAGCTGTTGTGGCTGCGTATGGATCTTCCACACGCTACTGAGGTCCCTGACAGTGTAAAATGAATAAAGTGTAAAAATGGCCAATATGTGTTGTTTTTTCCTTATTACTGTGGGAGAGTGCAATCATCCAGTCCACCAAGCAACTCAAAACGAGAGTGAATACCAACAGAAGAATATTTTTGGGCCGCTACCCACACGGTTAGCTGTGTTGCTCATTCCACGAATGCACGATCCTTACAAGTTGTACCTCGTTGTAAAGGTGACTAATCAGGCTTTCCAACGATATAAAATACAATACCAATTGGTATTATTAAAGGGGAGGAATAATCGACCGAAATAACGTATCCGAACTTTTTTTGAGGAGTGTATAATAAAAGGTAAAAACAAAAAAATATCCATCTTAGTGCCCATAATCCCCCTTTGATGCTTTTTAGTTCACCTCATGTCTTGATACCTGAAAAACATCAAGTGCAGTATTTACTCTTATGGCAGTTTAACATTTGAATACAATTTACATTGATCTGCATGATACCATTTGTACCCTATTCTTTTCCTCCCCTTCATTGTAACCTTAAAGCTGCCCTCCCCGCAGGTGTCAACAATTTCATGCGGCCCTGTCCAATTTGCATCCCAAGGCCCTTTCTGAAGGTAATTTTTGACCATGGCCATAAACTCATGCAGTAGTTTATTAATTCCCTCATAGGTCAGAGTGGGAGCAGAAGGAGATATTTCTGACTGTTACAACTTTTCCTGTATTTTGCCGTTTTTGATTCTGCCCTGCAGCACCCCCACCCCGTGACCAGGAGTACCTTTTCAAATGCCCAATCCTACCACAGTTGTGGCAAGCATCTCTAGACGTCTTACGACTCTCATTAGTGACAACAGCTGAAACCTTTTTGTTAATGGGTGCACTATGTGTAGTTTCATACCAACTAGATAGAAGACTACAGACATCAGCAAATGTCAAATTGTTTGCCTTTTGTTTGTGATTTAATGCAAGCTTTGTTGCATCATTTACTATGTCATCATACTGTTGTATGAGGGCGGCAGTGTAGTATAATGGTTAAGGAACTGGGTTTGTAACCGAAAGGTTGCAGGTTCGATTCCCAGGTCGGACACTGCCATTGTACCCTTGAGCAAGGTACTTCACCTGCATTGCTTCAGTATATATCCAGCTGTATCAATGGATACTATGTATAAATGCAAAAATAAATGCTGTGTAAGTCGCTCTGGATAAATGCCTGTAATGTAATGTATGATTAGTGCAAGGAAAGCTGGATCATTCCTACCTGGATTTGGAATGCCAGAATTCCTGGTGTAACAATTAAACAAGCGGTTCATATAAGCTTCTGGATTTTCACCTCTATTAGGTGTGGTGTTCTGTATTTGTTTCCAGTTGGGTTGTGGGTTGCCAATCATATCCAACAATGCAGACTCTCTCTGCTGGGCATTTGCCCACACACCATCTAAAGGTCCTGGAATATTTTCAGGTAGTGACTGAACTAGATCAGCAGGAATAGTTAACTGCGGAATCTGGCAACAATCCTGGTCATCTAGAGTTTGTGCTGTAGCCTCGGCTAAATAATTCCGGGGATCAGAGAAACCATTCCACTGACCAATTATTTTACACAAGTTTCCGAGTTCTGAGGTAGACAACGGAATGTGTTCATGTACTGCCTCATATTCATAATTTGTAGCAGCGGTGCCCTCAGTTGCCCCTGCTGCTCTCCTACGTGTTTTGCGCCCTCTTATGCGGAAAGGGGCCGCTTTAACTGGACCCACAGCAATGTGACTTTCAGATGGATCTAAGTCCGCCTCTTCTGAACTATCACAACTACTTTCAGAGTCCGTGTACTCAGGTAAATTAATACAGAAAGCAGCAACATGACACTGAATTTGTCTGAGCTTATCAGCAGAACTGTCCTTTATTACCGATCAACCTCTGGATTTTTTGCACTTTTTCCCCATAGAAACTCATAAGCATTTTTACACTTGTCTAATTGTTTATTTATTGTGGCATTTACAGTTTTAGAGTCAGCCAAGCTTGTCCTCAGTGATGCCAACTGCTGCCGCAGTTCAATACTGTTATGTGCTGCTAAACAGCGCTCTGCCTGTCCTGCTGCACTCTCACTTCTAAGTGTTTCAATGGTTTTCTGCTGTTCAACACAGTTTCTCTGCTACTGACAAATGGAGTTTCAATTCATTTTCACCTTGCACCAGGGCTGCTAGTACATTTGCATGCTTATGTTTTTTTATTTTTACATTTACTATTGCGCTCTGTACACGCTTCCTCAAGCCAAACTAGAGGATCTGATTTTTCTAACAGAGATCCATAGGGTTCCTCTTTGCAATGTTTTGCAATATAATCAATAGCCCACTCCATCATTCTAGGTTCTGAGTACACCTATGTACAATATACCTAGTGTGGTGGTTTACCTCAAGGACACAGGATAAACGTGGGATACCCTGCTGGTACTTTTTCACAAAAAGCCTAGTTCCTCTACAAACACAGCTCCCGCTTAACCCTGTAAAGCTACCTTTTACTGTTAAACAGGTTAGAATTTACTTATTAAATTCCCAGGAGAATTCTCATGCCTAAGTCATGAATTTGCTCCTAAATCTGTGCTATTTTGCTCACCTTTGCCACAGCTGACAAATCACACTGGTTACATAACCATAAACTCAAATAATTATCCACAGCAGAATAATTCAGAAAAAAAACCTGTTATACTTACAAAGATTCCTCCTAGATTTGTTCGTCGAAAGAGGGCATGCGATGGAGGTCCAGTCTGTTTTCCTTGCAGCAGCAGAAGGCCTGTCTCCTCTCCGTGCAATAAAAGACATCCTGGCTTGGTGCGGCTGAAGAAAAGTTTTTGTATTCTTTGTTGGTATAGAAAATTTAATGGTGCAGATTGTTTTGCTTTAAAAGAAAAAGTTCTCCAAACGTCCCCCATTTTCGTCCGTCGCTGGCTCGCCAATTTATGTAGGAATTCTGTCCTTTGTAAAGTAAAACTGGGAGTTCCAAAGTTTAGGTCAATAGCAATTTAATTATAATGCAAAACAGTCTTCATTACAGTATACAAGATACCGGGTAATAGTAAGACAGTTCAATCACAAAATAGTGTTGTGTGGGGTACAAGCTTTATACCCCAAACCTGAAATAAAATGCTGACATAAAATGAAAGTTCCTGTCCCTGATTGGGTGACAGGCAAACAAATGGACATTTTATGTGTTGTGGGAGGGAACCAAATGGTTGTCACCTAGGGATGCTATCTAACTCCCGTCTCACACCCTCGTGGTGCCGTCGTCACCAGGCTTTGTTTCTAACCCTCCCTTGATCATTGAGTAAGGCTGATTGTGTTAAGTGACCATCCAAGAACACTGAAGCAGGAATTGTATTTTCCCTCCAGTCATCATTAAGACAAAATAATGGTATTTATGTTATTAATCAATATTAGAATGCAGGTAATGAACTTCGGATGAAGCTTGAACTCCGAGAACTCCATGAGAACAGCCTCATGGAATTGATGTTTGACAATGCTTCATTGCATAATCAAACGCAATTTGTTAAACAAGCAGGCTAATTTGGCATTTTCTAAGGTGAGACGGAAGCCATTGGTAGCTTATGCTTAGCTATTGCAGGGGCTTTTAACAAAATTTAACCACATATATTTTGTAAAATAACAGCACTGTCGGGAATTACCGGGAACCTGTGCTGGTGTTAAACCCTAATGTTCAAGATTAATATTGTGTATATGAAAACGCATCATAATGTTTAGTCCGAATAATATTGATCCATATAGCCTATTCCATGCTCGCACTACACATGCACGAGCATGTCTGTTTCGCAATCATATAAGCAATCCGCCAAGGTGGAAAGCAGGCTTTTAAACGGAATTGGATATGACGTTTTGATTGGTTTATTGCATTGTACGCCCAAGACACACCTATAATTAATGAAGAGGCTAGGTTCAGCCCATTAGCACCTTGCAATTTACTTAACGCTCAAATAATGCGCCGTCTAACTTGCAAAATTGGACTTGGACACACCCTAAATGCACTTTCGCCTTGTGTGTTAGACAAAGCAAGATCTACCCCCTATTCTTACGATTGCCCTTATTGGCCAGTGGGGGGCGCCCAAGAGAGATGAAATGTGGACCGATGTCTGACTGAATCTTCCCATACCCTGGGACGCCAATTGTATGTTGCGCTGTGGAGCTACTGGCCACAGTACATGGTCCAGATTCGATCAGAGGCCATGAGGCTCAACCATGCAACACAGTGCGGTGCTTTAACCGAATGAGCCATCCAGCAGCTCAATTTTTCTTTTCTTCTCTTTGGCCTGAGCATCTCTGCCACCAGACACTCTGAGTTCCGAGTGCATGCATGCCATCGGAGCGTTCCTGGAGCTGGACCAGATGTGAGCAACCACCTCCTGGCTCTCCAGTCAGGCTCTTTCTTGAGTCATGCCCAGTTTGAATAGCACTTGGGTCTCACACTTGTTTTGGAGGATCAGAGGCTTTTTGTCTCAGATAGATGATGATTGGGCTTGTCTTATGGCATGGCCGTCAGGTGGTACCTCAGTCTCTTGAACCACACAACCACTAAGTGGATTGTTGGCCACATCGTTTTTAATAGGGTGTGTGGCTTCCTCAAAGCAGCACAAGAACTTCGCAAAAGCACTGCGTGTTTTCTGGCAGGTTATCCAAATGCTGTTCCTTTCCTCACTCCTCCAGCAGTGCACGAATGTCTCCATACTGAGAAAGGATGGATTCCAGCATTGTGTTGATGGAATTCCATTAGGTACGCACCACGTTTTTCCCACCACGTCTTCTGAAGCCAGCATTGCCTTTGAAGCTGCATCAATGAGGCTTCAGACCACTGCCCCAGGCTTGGCCACATCATCATCTGTGATGATCCTGTCAAGGCTAGTGTGAACTATAGTGTTCAAACTTTGCACCGAGCAGCTGAATCTTATCACCCCACACAGCTGCCACCATGTTGAACCCGTCACTGTGATATACAAGCCTGTTGTGTTCATCCAGATGAAACCGCCTGAGCACCTGTACAATGGCTATCCTGTAATTGCCTCTGATCATGCAAAGTTAACTATCATTTGATGCCGCTCTTGAGAAGCATGCTGTCATTGTTAATGTAATAGACGGTAAAACACAGGTAGCCAATCTTCCTGAAATCATCAGTCCACATGTCTAATGTGATGCCTCCACCAAACATAGTTCTCTCAGGCATGAGGGCTTTCCTCGTCTCCTCAGGGATCGTCATTGTCCTTCTGAACAGTCGCGCAAGGATGATCTACCAGTCTTCTTACAGTCAAATGCAAATACATTTTTGTAGGATTTGCAGACCACAAACACATTCACTTGGTGGCTGTGTTCATGCAATATAATCTTGTAAACACTAAATCAGTCACCCAGTATTTTCCCAGTACATTCCTCTGTTACACCATCTTTAAAATGCCCCAATATTGCATTTTCCTGCAGCCGAAGACCACTCACTTCACCCCAGACAGGCTCAGGTCAGGTCAAGGGATTATCCAATTAAGCAATGTCAAGCAGAAATTATTTTAAAATATCATATTTAAGAACAGGTGAATTTACACTGGCCTGTAAGATTTCCGGAGGTTTAAGAACATTTGGTGAATCTGACGTGAGGTCCTTGTACGAACATCTCTCAAGAATGAATATGAGAAAGTTATGAGAATGTTCTTGCATGAGGCCCAATGTGTCATTACATGTCTGTTCCAATAACTGACTGAAGCCACAGGAGCATGTAGGGGCCATTGACATATGCAACATTTAAACATAAAACAAGAATTTGCACTCATGAATTATCAGTTTATTTATTCAAACATTTTAGCTCAACAATGCAGCTGGAAAACCAAACAAATTGACATTTCTACCATAGGCTTCGTTAGATCAAGAAAAGGTGGCAACTTGAATTAAATTGGCTGAAAATTGTGTAATCAACAGATTGTGTTAACCACAGATTTAGTAATAATCAATTACATTCCAATTTGGGCATATTATTGGGCGCTAGAGCCTCATAGAATTATGTTGTTGAGTATATGCAATTGAAAACAAAGGAGATAATTAAATAAAATATATTATATACTGTATGTCATTGTTCAAAAAAATGTTACTCATAAAATTTACTGGCTAATTCACCAGCTTACCCGGAGGGCAGGCAGTAATTCTACATATTTACCGATGCAATTAAAGTGCTAAAAATCCATTTTTTACTATTTATTTTTACAATTTAAAAAAATTGTTATATTAAAATGACAGAATAATTAATCTAGATGAAAATGCTTAAAATGGCATTGCCTTCACATTCTGGAAATGTAGACATACCTCTTATTTCACACAAATTTAGTTTGTGCACTGATATTAAAATTCACAAACATGAAAGCATTCGGTAGATTATACAGCTGATCAAAGCTCTCTAGGGCTGAATAAGCATTTGAAGAGACAGCATCAGCATCCATCCATCCATCCATCCATCCATTATCGAAACCGCTCCCTGGTCAGGGTCACAGGGGGGCTGGAGCCTATCCCAAAACGCATAGGGCGAGAGGCATGAATACACCCTGGACAGGTCGCCAATCCATCGCAGGGCACACACACTTCACTCACACTCATACCTATGGGCAATTTATAGAGTCTCCAATTAGCCTAACCTGCATGTCTTTGCATGTTTTCCCTGTGTCTGCGTGGGTTTCCTCCAACAGTCCAAACTCCGACCAGAAAGGCCCTCAGCCGGGATTCGAACTTGGTAGCTTCTGCATCAGCATCCTTTCTGACTTAACTGAATCCTTTCTGTATGCAAATGTATACTAATAAAATGATTGTGTAAAGACGGGCCTTTCCAGTTCGCTGCTAATTTCTGCTACTCTTGATCCATTTCTTTAAAAAATACAACTACAATCAGAATGACTACAGGACTAGACAGCCCTAGACAGTTTCCAGTCACAATTTGTAACTGACATAGTATAGCTGCTCAAATTGACATTTGTTCATGAAAATGTATTGATTTTATTTTACATACTTCCAAGCACAGACAATATTCCAAATTACTCAGTGCTCGTGACTGAATTAGTAGCCACACCCATAATGAATACTTACATTTTCCTCATTTCTACCTACCTCACGTTATGGCACATCTTTCTATTGCCCAGCTTTCCTATTTTCCTATAAACCTTGTGAAAGTGGCTCACAAAAGTGGTATACAACTACAATAGAACCTCAGAGATACAAACCCATCGGAATGGAGTTCAGAATTAAGTCAAAGTACCGATTTCAATTTCAGCCATTTCAAAATGGTTAGTTGCATACTCAAACCATACCTTTTTTTAAAGGCTTATTTTCATAGAGTTAAATAGTACTGTATCAAACAAGCTATAAGCTGGATTTTATCAGAACGATTTTCCAACATTGGATTTCCATAAAATGCAGAATAAAAATTATCTGCCTATAGTTTAGTGGTGGTCATTTAATTACTAGCAAAAATATGATGCACGTCTCACATTCGCAAAGAGAGAGGAATAAAGGATGTAGCCTGTTTATGGTGCTTTTCATGGTCAATAGCTTTCAGTTCCTCTTAACTTTGTGTGCCTTTCTAACACAATTTCTAACAAAGTGAAATGCCAGTTCAGATCAAGCTAGATGGTTCCAGACACATCATGAAACACTGTCAGTGAAGAAGCATCAAAGGTGAGCTGTGGTCTGCGAGCAGGCACGTGGCTTCTGAAAACTCGCATGAAGCCGTAAACTGTTATCAGTGTTCAAATGCAAATAATGCATATTTTATTGTACAGATTGTACCGTTTTTGTTTCATTATGCCGCTCTTTGTGAAACATTGCACAAGTGACAATAAAAAATAATCTCTGCATTGTACAAGACAGGCTGAACTAAACTATCTAGGCCCACCCCAATGCATATGAAGACTTTCTAGTAGTTTAAAAGTCTGCCTTTTTTGTTTTTAACAACCGTGCTACCAATGGTCACCTGCTTCCATAAATGAAAATTAAGTAAAATTTATGTTTAATTCATTATGAATGTAATATGCTTTAACCCCTTTGTGCAGATGCCAAATTTGGTCAATTCCCTGATTATTCTCTCGAATGTTACACACATGCCTCCAAAGGGGGTGTTTCATTTAATCGTGCAATAACATTAGTTGAATACCTACATGAGGTTGAAAAAATATATATATTATTTGCCTAATTCACATACTAATGAGGCAAACTCAGAAAATCACAAACTGTGCCCTATATCATCAAATTTTGATATAAACTTGAAACATTTGTAAAAATGTATTACCAAGTCACTCTGCACGTGAACGTCTTCACTAACAGGATGAACTACATAATTTTCCTAATTAGTGTAATTGTGAGATAAGATGATAATCTACAATTAATTGCACGATTATTTTTAGGTGTTCAATTTTATAGTGCAGGGTAATAGATGTATAAAGCAGGGTGATAGATGTGTCAGAGCACACAGCATTTGTGCCTCGTCAATCTCATTCTGAATTGGATCCAGTGAAGACCTATTTATTTAAAAAAATATATATATTTTTAAAAATCAAATAGTAAAGAACTGCCAATCCAATGTCATGAAACTGCATTACATTTAAAATTCTCATGTTTTTGACTTTCAACTCTGGTGTTCCTTCCAATTAGACAATTTATATGCAAAGTACGCCAATTATTATGCATGTCATTCAATCAACACATTGCCTCATTGGTATGACTCGACTTTGGCAATGAATAAACTGAAAACGAGGGGTAGGCAACAAAGCCGGAGACTGAGCGTTCATATCGCAGTATAAATCCCTTCGCACAGACCCCATAGTATCCATACCTCCAGTGCCGTGAGATTGCTCAACTCACAAATTAATTGATCCTGCAACCAAACTATGAGTGCAAACCGTTTTATCTTCATCAGTACACGGTACATGACAACTATGCCAAATACAGTTTCTAAGGGCCACCATTGTCGCGTACGTGTACCATTTAACAAGCAACCCCCACCTAGTCTCTCGCCTGCAACTATACCGACCCAAGCCTGACACATTGGACAATAGAGTATGTCTGGGAGTTCATAAAAATGTTCTTTCCCCATCAAAAATTTGGTTGCAGGAGCAATGAATGTCTTGAGTTGAGCAATCGAATGGTGCCGTCGAATGGTAAATGCGTCAAATTAACCAACTAGCTGTACTGCTCAGCAATGAGTGCACTCAGACCATACACACCTACCACAACCTCTCCTTTCTACTACCTCTGAGCGCCTAGCACCTCAGCCCAAATGTGCCTGCACTTCCAGGTTTTGTCTCCCGTCTGTTCTGGCACCCCAATGGTGAATTGAGCTTCCAACTGCAGTCGGGATTGGCAGAAGCCCTGCCCACATTCCGATGCAATTGAAGATTGACCTCTTCATGCACCAATGGCTCCCTCACCCCCCTTAGATATCCTTCCTTTTTCTGGATTTCCATTTGGACAATATTACAGGAATAGCTGTGTAAAAACTGGTTCTGTGTCTAATGGTATGTTCTGTTGTAACAATACAAATGGGCCACTGTGAGCTGCATCAAGAGTACTACATGTGAGAAAAGCACCTCAAAGAAGTAGCTAAAAATCAATTCCTGCTTATGCAATTCTAACGAGAGATTCTAACAAAAACCTAAAGACAACCCAGATCTGTTGGAAATGTAAATAGGTGTGGAATCTTATATAAAATTATGAATTTATGTATCATAAACAGAACTGTTTGGGCCAATCAAAAACTAATTCTAAAACTGAGGTTTTATCTCTGAGGTTCTACTAAGGTTCTAAATTTAATTGAATGAAATTGCTGAGAATGTCAGGCTACATACCGTCAGGCTGAATTAATTCCAAAAGAAAAACAAGCTAAATAGCACCTTTCTGGGGCATTACAGCATCTTTTAGGAGCAAGTAATCAGAAATGAAGGTGGGCATATAGGACAGCGGCAGCCAGAAAAACTTGGCATCCCAACCAGGTGAGTAGCGGGTTCGAGGATGAACTGCTGAGATGGCATGTTCCATGCAGTCAACCACCTTCATCAGGTCTCCATCTGGAAACTTTCCCAATGTGTCCAACATCAGTACATTCACTATAAATAAGAAAATACAGGTCAGAACTTTGTTTTGCAGCATTGCCACATACACTTTGTGAAATTACTTCTGTAACCATGTTCCACTTTGAGACCAAATAATTGACATCAATAGCATAGGCCCCATCAACTGGTGACCCCTGTAAATACACCAATAAACCGCAAAAGATTTTTTAAAATTATAATAATCTATAGAACATCTTAGGCATTATGCATGTCTAGGAATAGAAAACATTTCTGTGGGGAAAATCATAATTAGGGCCTAGAAAAATAATCAAGCAAGTGACCACCTTCTAGGTGTCTTTGTAGGCACAAAACAACAAGTTTGTAGTCTCGATGTGGAAAACATTCCACTCTATACCTCAATACTGGGTTTGGGAAGAAGCGGTCACTCAAAAACTACAAACTGTAAGAAGTAAAATAACTGACAAGGACTACCTTTACCTACTAAATTTAGAGAACCTGATGCTCGTTTTTAATTTATGTGCCTGTACTTCAAACAGCTTGTTTTATTTTTATGTTAATACTATAGAGCAGTTCTCATTTTTAAGTGACTGACAAGGAAAATCAGTAATAGGCTTATGGCCACGTTATTTATGGCTATTAATATATGTACTGAGCACCAAAAAAAAAGCATGAGAAATCAATTCCATTGCAATATTGTTCAATTTCAGTGTGTATATCCATTTATTCCTGTATGCTGAAAAAAAAAAAAAGGGTAGTCAAAAAGGGTTCCAAGTTGACGTCAACTTGAGACCTCAACCCACAACCAATAAATATTTGAATCTCATTACATAACTCCTCCCATAGTTTGAGGCGAATACAACTGTCCTGAGCCACACTCGTTTTGTTTGCCCTTGAGAATGTTCGTCCGCATTATCAGCAGAGATTTGGAATAGTTGGCTAAATGTCCCCCCCCCCCCCCCCAACTTTTTCTCTATACTTTAGCCCACTCCCAATCGCTTTCCCACCCTTTTATCCATCCCTCCATGGCGCGAACTAACGGTAGTAACATTAGTTTGCTCCTTCCGCAGCATCATGGAAACAAACTAATCACTCACACGGTTTTACTTGGTGCTAATTCGTCAGATAATAAAGAATAGTTAGCGAAGATTTTGCCAAATAAACCATGCGTTGGAAATGGTTTTGTTGTATTGTTCTGTGGCTGGTTACAGTAAAAAAAAAAAAAAAAGCTATGAGAACCATGATCAACCGAGGTAATCAATTGCCATGCACGTAATTTTAATTTGATTAGCAACCGAAATGACTGAGTGGGCCTAAAAAAAACTAAAAAGAAACTCATACCATTGTGTAATAATGTGTGTGGAATGTTTTGTGGATGTATCAATTCCTCACTAGGTTCTGTCTGCTCTTCCTGCTCAGGTTCAAACATGTAGGACTGGACGACCCCAAATGGCACTTGCCTGTCCGTATGTCATTTTTACGGTCTATGTCGTAGACACGCTAGCCACGTCTGAGGCCTTGGATTTAGACCATTTATTGAGTCCTTTCGAGACTGCTATGTATGTTTATATACCTATTGACATGCTCTTGAAATTATATTTGGTGGGTGTGTCGTAGATACAACCCTCGGTGATGTGTTGTGGTTATTTGAGATTTTTAGAGTCCCTTGTCCGCCACTGTAAATAAATATTTCCTGTTGCTAAGACACTACAGAGTACAGTACATCATAAGCGTCAACAAACAAACAGTGCCTAGTCATTCTTATGCACCTGATAGTGATAATTGAATTATTGCCACAATTAACAGTATGATTGAACCATGGATTGAAATGGAAGCTCTAATGAGCCCTTTGTGGTGCTGGATTGAAATACATTCAAAACAACCCAATTATTTATCAGAGCCCTGGTGATCTTTTATGTAGAAACCTTGCCAATTAGCTATGTGAACCACTGGAGCCAATTAGCTCTGTGACCAAATCAAATCAGCAGCTAATAAATTAAATTTACACATGCTATTTGCAATGCTAAATCGGTTGGTTTTAGGACAAACATGAAGCTAGATTGCTAGCTAGCCATTAGCTATTTAGAAACAGCTAGAAACTTGCTAACTGATCACTAGTTGATAAAATGAATCAATTACAAAGGTAGATACAGTGAGCACCATAATTCAAAACTATGTACAAAAGGTTCTATAATTTCTAAACGGTTCAGCCGATATGGATGAAAATACCCTCCATTTAAAGCGGACAGTCTGCACTTCAACCACATTGTCATTGTATCCTTTCAAACTCAGTGCTAGAGTACAGAACCAAAATAACAAAAAATGTGTCACTGTCCAATGAATTATGGTGCTTACTGTATGTAGGATATTTGAAACTTTGCAATGCATGTACTGATCTTAAGCCTTAAAGTTCTGCGGAGCCTGGCTGGCCTTTTGAGAATCCCACTTTAAATCACTACAGCCTATTTCACAATTGTGTCTCCATTGCCCCCTTTTCTGCACCACTAAAAAAACTGGACTCTTGACACATTATGCTTTTATTGGAGTCACTGATTACCTTGGTTTATGACCTTCAGATATTCACCAACAAAACAGAGGGAATGAAGACTTGGCCAAACCATTGTGTCAGTTACCTTTGTCCAAGTAATCACTTCCATATTCTTCTTTAATCTCTTGAGGCAGTTTGTTCCACAGTTTCTCAATGTTTTTTCCAACTATTTCCACATCAGTCACACTAGTTTTGAAAAACCCTGGTTCAATGCACAGAACTTTAATTCCGAAGGGTTTCATGTTTCTCCTGGAAAAAAGAAAATAAGATTTTCAAATTTAGTACTGTTCAAAATTGACTAACAGAACACGTTACGAAGTATATTAGCACTGTATATTTCAATGTAAAAAGAATCTTTACCGAAGACTATCATTGAAGGCCTCCACTCCATACTTTGACACAGAGTAAGGTCCACCAAAAGGACTGATCCTTCCGAAGACACTGGCAACATTCACCACTCGGCCCCTAGCTTTTTTAGTCAGTGGGAGCACGCTTAGTGTCACTGCAATGACCCCATTCAGATTCACATCTAACATTGATTTATAGTCCTCAATGGTGAGCCAATCACAGTTCGCTGATGGCACAGAGACTCCGGCATTGTTCACCACAGCCCACAGACCTGCGAGATCACACACACATCAACTCAAATTAGAGTGGTGAAATCATGTGCACACACACACATACAAAGCAGAGCTGTGAAATAAAGCATGCACACAAATTCACACTTTTAATACAGTGGTGCTATTTGCCACATGCAAAGGTGTACCTGTGGGAGAAATTCATGCTGTGGGGGGAAAAAAACCAAAAACAAAACTCCCTTTGAATTGGTAACAACAGTTAAGACGGCAGATGGCTCTACTGGACACAATATGTTCAGGTGAGAACGGAAACATCAAACTAATAACGTAATAGGGGATTTCTCACAGTGTCCACCACATCTGAGAACATCAAAGACTGGGACACTCCACCACCATCTCCTGTCTGTTTGCATGCAGGCCATGATAAGCACAAAGGACTGGGTGTAGATTAAAAATCTACTAAATACACCAGAATTTCAATGATTTCAACAATTACACAATGATTTTTGTTTGTAAGAACTAAATATCAAGGTACTGTATCATACCACCTTTAACACTGCTGGGTTTACCATTACTGGATGTGATGGTGGGAATACAAGATTGTTCAATCCAACAATAGGGAGCATATCGGATCCTATAAAACCTAAATTAAATCCAATTATTCAATACAAGGTACATGCCATTCAACACATTTTTGATTTAAAAAAAAATGCATAAAAAAGTATCTCAGTATTTTTTTATATTAAAAACCATATGAGAAGCATATCCAAGACCATCAATTTATTCTTCATGTCAACATTACAGCAACAATGATAAGTATGGAAACTCAAGTCTCATTTCACGGTGTGCAGCAGCAGTGCACTTCAACAGAGCAAAACCTATTAATTGTGAACGGTTTGTCTTTCATTTCTCATTCCACTGCCATAAAGAGTAAGAGGAAAGTCAGTGCTGGACAGGCATACTCCACATGAAAGATGCATCCACTGCAAGTAGTCCCAGGGAATTTACCAGGGAAGATAAACATTTATTCAACCACCCAACATTTATTGTAGCCCATATTTTATGGTCTGGAATGTACAGTTTTTCTCCTTCTTCCTCCTCTTTCTATTTTTCCTGCCTACATACCCTCAAAGAATAATTCTCCCCATTGGACAACCGCCTTTAATCCGCCTATCAGAAGCTCCGTTTAAAATTGCCTTGTCGCATTTACATACACAAACTGTGAAAGTGTCTGTAGCTTAGTGGTTACAGTATTGCACTACTTGGTCTGCTGATCTGTTAAATTGCTTTGGCCTAGCGGTTAAGATCTTGCTTTTCCATGCGTGAGGTCAGTGGTTCGATCCCTCGCCAGGTACCAAAGTGTAAATTCATTTTTGACTAAAACAGTGTACACATGCAGTTTCTCATACAAGAATGTCATTGTCACATTAAATAACATAAGTTTTCTTGCAAATGCTAAGAAATTGAACAGTAGCCTATTAACTGTGCATTATTTCACTTGTACTTAAAAAGAGGTGAGTCACCCAACATGGTCTGGTAGCCTAACGTTTGTCTACTCGCTACCAACACAAGGTTCACAGCAGGTTAACGTTCACGCAGTACAGGAACAAATATCCCATTTCTCAGGTACAGACAATTCTAACGCAAAATATCGTCTGGTTAACATTGCATTGTCGTATTCATGTAAAAAATTCTACAAATAACTTTCAACAAATGTTTGTTTCACACACGGTCACTAGGCTACTCTCAAACTCATACAAATGCTGCGTCAAGCCTACTTATGTTCAGTGTCTGTCGGACTGTGGAGACCGAAGTTTCAACGCTCGCCTCGACCAAGATTTCTTTATCATTTCTTCATTCATTTGCCACAAAAAGGATGTGCACTTCAGCTCTGTTCAGTTTATCCTTTTCACACATAACAATGTTACCATAAAAATTAACTACGAAAATTAAGCATTTACAATAATATAACCAACAAGCCCCAACGGGATCAGATTTATATAGGAGAATAATCTATAGTGGAAATACTCTTATTCAGATGTGTTGCACTTAAAAATTAAAAAGAAATTACTAAACTATAGGGTATGTTTGAACAATTGTTTGCATCCACTACTTTGAGTCTATAAAGAGCACAGCATGAATAAAATGTAGTATTATTATGCATTTATTGATTTATTTGGAATATTTGGATTTCTATAGAAACCTGTGTGGTCCCACAGAGCCTAGACATTTTTGTGTTCACAAAATTCTGTTAGCAAATATAGGTATTATTATGTTAAGAGAATTAGTACTATTACTTATTTGGCGTCATATGACCCACAAACATACAGTAGGCTACATTAACAGGGCAAACATGTCTGGATACATTTGTAAAACTGCTATATGTACACCATTTTCTAGGTCTAAATATTACTCATTTTTATCTGCATTTATTTATTTATTTTATCTGCATCCCTCTTTCTCCATTGTGCATGATGTTTCTTGATATGTCCGTTTGTGAATTGTGAAGACATCTGCAGCAGCAGCAAACATTTTAAAACCTGCACATTTTCTGAAGTAAACTTGCCAACAAAGTATAAACATATCCTTTCTGGAGTGTAATTATTCATCAATTGTTTAAAACATTCATTGAAATCATATGTTGTTCCATGAGGCAATTTTTGTTATTAGACATTTACAGTTTGAATTACCACAATCTCTTCACATGCTAAGATGAAAGAACACAGGGCCAAGTTGCATTAAATAATTTAGAAAAGTTTGGATAGCATTGCTTTGGAATAGAGCTAGTTTATCTAGTGTGAGCTACGATAGGCAATATTCATAGTTTTAACTTGGCCACATTTTGATATCAATTTTCAAGGCAGGCCTAGTTTTTGCAAATTGGAATTAAAAACTTAGACGGTGCTTTGTAGGCTATGCATGAGTAACTTGGCATTTTTTACATTGAAAACTTGTTTTTGTTGAGATCTTAGTTACTGCTTCCAACCGGATCTACTTGCCACAACCCCATACCGCGTGGATGCCTTCATTACAAAGCAGAGTGACCGAATAAATATTCGCGTTTCAGCACGGTAACATTAGTAGCGCAAAAGGTGCTTCTGCTATGGGAGGCTGAAAGCGCCAGAGCTGCGGTTGCGGGTATCCAGCCTGCACCAAGCTGCTGAGTCGAACAATGTGTGAAAATATTTTTTTATTGTATTTAAGTTTTATTTTATTATTTATATTTATTTTTTAAGGCGACACACTAGTTGTCCAGATGTAGGCGTTTCAAAAGCAGTCAGGTGGATTTTCCTGCAGTCGTGGACTCCACCATTTTGCTCCAATACGCTTGCATTGGTTGCAAAAAATGCAATGGCCGCACCCTGTTAAGCACCAATGTACACCAGCCATAGGTCATGAATGGGTGACATTATCTACAGTCTATGGTACTACCAGCATAATTTACAGCTGAATCTAGTCCCCCCCCCCCCCCCAATTCCCATAGAGATCCAATCAAATGCAGACTTTATAGTATCACTTGTAAGAGGATCTGAAAATAAGATATTCAAGAGTCTTTTAATTTTCTTGGGTCACAGACATCAAAAGGTCATGACATGCAAAGGATATGTGAGCAAATATTAAACATCGTTACTTAATTTTACATTGTTAATTTGGCCTAAAATAGGGGGACTATGTACATAACTGAAAATCTGTACTTTAACCTCATATAAATTTGTTAACCGATACTTTAACCTCATGTTTGATTTCAAATCTGAACTTTTGGAGGATAGAGCGAAATTAAGAGAAAAAGCTTCCTTATTCCAATACTTACGGAAAGTTCAGACCCCTTCAGGTTTCCACATTTTGTTATGTTTCAGACTAATCTTAAAATGGATTAAATTTTCTCTCATCAATCTACACGCAATAACACATAATGACAGTGAAAACATGTTTTTAGAAATTTTAGCAAATTTATTCAAAATCTAAAACTGAAATCTTTAATTTACATAAGTATTCATACCCTTTGCTTTACCATATTTTTAAAGTATCATATTTCATATTTGGTCACATATCCTTTGCATGCTGTTACTTCCTGAAGTCTGTGACCTCAATATCTTATTTTCAGGTACTGTTACAAGCAATACTATAACCTCTCTGCATTTAATTGATCTCTATGGGAATTGGGGGGTGAGACTAGATTTAGCTGTAAATTACACTGGTACGGTATAGAACACATGACTGGCGAAATGGCTGCAAGTCATCAAAGGTCCAAGGTATCAAACGAGCCCCAAACCATCACGCTTACCCCTTTTCCACCAAGCAAGTTCGAGGGCCGGTTCGGAGCCGGTGCCTCATTTTGAACCAGTTTTTCGCGTTTCGACAGCAAATGAACTGCTTCTCGGCCAGGAAAACTGGTTCCAGAGCAGCACCAACACTTAACTGGTCCAGAACCAAGAACTGCTTACGTCAGGGGCTGGGGGCAGAATTATCATGAGAGGCTCAGGCTAGCTTCAGACAGAGCGAGGAGTAGAAGTAAGAGATCTCGCATTGATGCACGATACTGCTGTAACGGTAGTTCAAACTGTTAAGTCATTGGACAATTAGTTTCCAGGATTGTAGAATTATAAAGGTTTATTAAAAAACTACAATAAACAGAAATGTCATCTGTCAAATGCATTAGTCCATGTCACGCCCGGGGGGGGGGGGAGTTATAATCTAAATGCTAATTTTTTTTTAATGTACTTAATTAGATAAAAACAGCTTAAATCTTTCCCATATTTGTTTTATGTTGAGATATTGATGAGATGATCTGCCAAGTGGCTTGGTATTGTAATTTGTATTAAAACGGCTGAAAACCCAGATTTCGCCCGTCGATTTTTTACATACATTACATGTTGACTCGCAAAGCCAGGAGCAACACTAGAGATGCGATGTAGTCCGTCATTGTTGTTGCTGTGCTTGAAGTTGGCGCTCGCATTGCTGGGAAAGCGGAGACGTATACAGACGTATACAGTGACGTAATAACGTAGCTCTCTAGCCCGTGGAAAATAGTGGTGGAAATTACGAATCACCTTACTGATTCGAATCGTTCAGTACAAAGATTCTAGTCACTGACTATGTGATTCGTTCACTGGGGTCAATTGCGCAAGCGCACGAATATTCCAACAGCACGCATGTTCAGTTCACTATAGCTACTCGTAGTTCATTACATCATGATGACGTCACGTGGCGCTGTAATGGCGATATGTAGTCCAGCTGTCTCGCGTGTTCGTTCATTTGAATGTATTTAGTTGTGTCGGGCTTTTGTTTTTTCATGCACTGTGTGTCTGTGGTGGGATGGGGAGGCAGGCTGGATGTTTTTCGGGGCACTCCTGCTGCTCGTTTTGATAATATTGACGGATTGTCTCGTCGATATAATTTTGTTTGTGGTCGTCACCATGGAGACGCATTCGCAACATATGCTCGGAAATGTCCGTTGGATCTGCAGTAACAAAGTTTACCATCTCTCTTCGCCGGAGTTGAAGTCGGGACTGATCGAGGACTGCAGGCAATTTTCAAAGGCCACCATGGAAGAGGAGGAGAGGATAATGCCGGGGAGGAGTGAGGCAGCGACTGGGAAGGCTGACTCAGTTCGGTGCTCAGTTTCAACGGTGTACAGAGACCGTGACGCTGCGTGTACGGAGGAGATTCGTGGAGGCGGAGTTTGTGTGTTGGACTGCTTAATGCCACTGGACATCTCGAGACAGCGGAGGCTATTTTTAATCATGGCTGTATTACTTTAATTTACTTTAAGGTGAGCGTTTTAAATATGGATTAGAAGCTACGGAAATATGACATGACAATTTGTGTGTTCTCAAGTTCTGACCATTTCGTGGCAAGTAGCCTATTGTAAACATTGCGTATTCAAATGGTAAAGTTGTCAAAAGGGTGACAAGGGCCATAGTTTATCCTCTTTTCAAAAAAATTTAAAGCAGAGGATTTTTTTTCTCCCAAATTGAATGTCGATGTTCAGTCATCTATGGGGGGAGCCCTTATACAAAATACAAAGGGTTGAGCTAGGGGCACTGATGTAGCCAAGTGATATTAGTCACCCAGTTCATCAGTAGTAGACTACTAGATTAAAATAGCAATCATTCACGCAGCGCGTGATCTAGACTCAAATTACCTGACAACAAAAAGAAAAGGGCTTTAGTTAGACTTCTTACTGAATTTCAAGTGTAAAGAAGAAACAAACATATAGCCACAAATTGATTATATTTGTGTAGCCTATATAAAACATGGTTATAGCATATTAGGCCTACTTAAAATAGCCTACATTTATTGTGCTATTTTGATACAAAAAAAAACCACGAATGTGCTTCATTTAATCAATATCATTATTACAGTTTTGAAATGGATTAATAACGGGCAGACTTTCATGAACTATTTTAGTTTGATAGTCACAGAATAGGCATACATGGAAAGTGTACAATATAGCCTACAGTAGCCTATGTCAGGGGTTCCTAAACTTTTCCATGCCAAGGACCCCCAAATAGCCGTAGCCCCTCTATTGCGAAATGGCTATATAAAAAATAAAATAACTTTTAAATTACACTGGCAAATATTTAAAAAAATCACAGCTTCTTAATATTTCCTTATTTTTATGAATGCAATTTCATTTCCATTTCAAATAATTTCTCAGTTGTATTATATCCAATATTCTTTATTTTATTAACCAAACATTAATTGTCATTTGTATTTTACAATATTCATCAACAGTTCTTTCTTTTAGTAATTTTTTTCTTTCTTATTATTAATTTAATTTCACTGAATTACTATTCAATATTTTTATTTTTTATTGTAAACATTCAATGTAATTTCGTAGGTTTACAATGTTCAACATTTCTTTCTTTCAGTAATTGTCTTTCTTATTATTAATTTCAATTCCCAGAATTATTATTCAATATTTCTTTCTTCTATATAAACATTCTTTGTCATTGTTTTACAATATTCAACCTTCTTTCTTTTTGTAATGTTCTTTCTTATTGTTCATTGTGTGCGTGTGTACCTCACTAGTGGGTAGGGTGGGCAGGTTTGTCAATCCTGGGTTTTAGGTTTGTGAGTGCCATACGCATGTCACTGTCTACTTGCAAACGTGCTCTGTGCTTTGTTTTCAGTACTTTCAATGTTGAAAGTGACTCGCAAAGGTATGTGGTGGCAAATGGAAGAAGCCAGGGTAGGAATGTCCATTCTCACATACAGCTAGTACTCAGGGAGTGAAAGAGCATTGAATTTCATTTTCAATTCCCCTGAATGTGACATATAGACTGACACCTACTCCAGGTGCAAAGGGGTCTCTGATCCAGTCTTGGTGGGAATTGTCAAGGTCAGGGAAATAGCCTTTGAAATATCCCTGCATGTGCTCCAGGTGGGATTGAATAAGTGGTGAGATGGTGCCTGAATCATCACCGGATGACAGCAGCTCTTGGTGAAGGTGTGAGAACATCTGTCACTGCCTCCTGTAGTTTGCTCGACCACAATGTGATTTTCTTTGAAAAAGCCCGCACTTTGTCCTGGACATGTAATATATATTCTGATTCAGTACATTTAGATGCTGGAAAATGTCCGACATATATGCGAGTTTGCGAATCCATGATGCATCTGATAAACGGCTGATGGTTTTCAGACAAGAGGAATTCAGCGATCTCCCTTCGCAGCTCAAACGCGACAGAGAACCGCCCCCCCCCCCCCCCGTGAAAGCCAGCGTACGTTTGAGTGGAGCAGCAAACCCTCAAAATTAGCACCCATCTCGTTACACAAAAGAGCGAACAGTCTGTTTCAGAGGGCGCGCTTTTATGAAATTGACGACGTGTATAACGTCCCGTAAGCGAAATTACGAATCCTACTATGGCCACGCCAAGACCCGCCCTCTTCTGTCTCTGATTGGCTGGGCGTTCTGTGCGCTCTACCCACCTCATCTTCTTCAGTCTAAGAACGCGCTCGATTGCCCTGTTCTCGAAATTCAAGTAGGTAAACGTTACAGGATAAAACGTACTGACATCCATAAGCGTATGTTTTTAATAAATACCACCAATGTTGATAACAGTTCTTATATATTCTACTATTCTAGCACAATCTAGCTCGTTTCTACTATTCTAGCTAGTGCTAGCCCATCACTGAGGGGAATTCATAGCTAACAGTTTTTCTAGGCTATGTGCCTCATTGCACATTCTAGCTCGTTTCTACTGTTCTAACTAGTGCTAGCTGATCACTGAGGGGAAATCAAGTTTAATAAAATAAATTAATACGTTACGTTTTTTAGTAAATACCACCAGTGTTTTCGCAGTGTTGATAACAGTTCTTTGTGTCATTGAAAAGTCATTAGTCACATAGGTTGCTAGCTAGCTAGAAAAGCAGCTGGCTGATCATTTGGAGTGGAATTGAAGTTGATGAATAAATGAATACGTTTTTTTTGGTAAATACCACCAGTGTTGATTGAAAAGTCATCAGTCACATGTTGCAGTGCGCTGGAATAGTCTAGTAGTTATTGCACATAAAGGGACAAAATATAGATCGGTTTATTGCTGTTCCATTATCAGGTTTAACTCTTCAATCTGCCTGTGAACAAACTCACTTAGGCCTACATGCACACAAGGCATAAGAAAACATGCCCAGGGAAAACTTGACCTTGCATGTCATAAAACCAAGAATAAAACCCTCAGCGTTGCAGGAAAGTGAGCAAACTGCAACATCCTATGTGACTAATTACTTTTCAATGAGACACATAGGATAATTGTTATCAACACGGGCGGTATTTTTTTTTTTTTAAAACGTATGCTTATTTAAGGCTTCATTAATAGACTAGCTGAATAATCCCATACAGCACTATTCATCAACTTGAATTCCCCTCCGAGTGATCAGCCAGCTGATTTTCTAGCTAGCACTAGAATGTGCAATGAGACACATAGCCTCGAACTATTAGCAACATTGGTGGTATTAAAACCGTAAACTTATTTTAGGCTAATGGATGTCAGTACACGTTTTATGCTGTAACGTTAGTTAGGCTACCTGAATTTGCATGCAATTTCGGAAAATAAGTTACTGCAATGCGCTCCAGCGAAGAGAGTCACCTTAAACTCAAACAGAGGGTTGGGTGGGTAGAGCGCACAGAACGCCCAGCCAATCAGAGACAGAAGAGGGCGGGTCTTGGCGTGGCCATAGTAGGATTCGTAATTTCGCGTCCCGTAATACCTGCTGAAGTTAATCGTCGACCCGTTTCGCAACGAGCGCCTCGCGGTGGAGCATACAGTACGTGGCAACTGCATTGGGGGCCTTCTGCTTGATTAATGCTGTGACGCCACTCAGTGTCACTTTGCCGGTCATGGATGCTGCCCCGTCAGAACACACACCCACACAACGAGACCATTTGATTCAATGTACTCGTCTAAAACTTGGAAAATGTATTTTCCAGTGGTCCTACCTTAAAGTGCTTTGCAAAAGAATATTTAGTCAACAAAGCTTTCCTGGGAAATTAATCGGATGTACACAAGCAGTTGTGCAGCATTGGACACGTCCGTGCTCTCGTCCATCTGAAGTGCAAAATATTCGCTGGCTCTGACCTGCTCCAAAAGCTGAGCGGTCACAACAACCCTTAAAGTGATTAGTTTGATAAATAAACCTACCTTTTTCCCCAACCTTGGTTTTGATGAAGGCAGCTGCTTTGTTGACACTCTCTGTATTTGTGACATCCAAGTGGATCGTGGTCAGTCTTTCCGAAGAAGCTTTGTTCAGCTCATCCTCACCCTTTTCCGTGAAACAGGAGGCAATAACGCGGTAGCCTAGCTTGTCCAGGTGTCTCGCGAGCAGGTTCCCAAACCCGGAATCACACCCAGTGATGTAGACATATTTTTCCGATTCATTTCCGACTCTCTTCCTTTCCCTGTACCAGCGGTACAGGAATAATAAAGCCACCAGCCCAAGGAGGTACAGAAACATCGTTGAGACACTAAAGATAAGTAGGTACACACTTTAAATAGTTAACATTCTTAAAACGTTATATTAATTAGCAGTAGACTAAATTGTTACATTGGTTATTTGGCTTACGCTTTTATCCAAAGCGACGTACAATAAGTGCATGTGTAACCTTTTGGTAACGTTACGCCCATATTCCCTTTTGCTTTATTTTAGTCGTTAACCTAGCGAATTAACGCCGAAGTGCGTCGAATTAGATCGTCGTCTAGTCTGGGATGAAATTCTTCATCCAAGGCAATGGATACTTAGCCTACTGTAGCCTATGACCTCGTAACAATAAATGCTTTATCGGGGATTTCCCGCAAGTTTTACATTGCAACACAGTCCGTCTGCCAGATAAATAAATATGAGATCAGTCAGGAGATGCCATTTAAATTGGCAGGACGTTATCTAGCAATGTCACTGGCCGTCAGGTTATAGTCAAGGCTACTTCCCTGTGCTGGCCAGAGTGCAAGCCTGTAATTTAGGTCTATTCAATGAGCTAAGAAATGAATAGTCTGACACCTCATTTATTGGGTCCGAATTGTCTTTAAACATTAAAAATAAAATAAGACAGCAACCCTTCGGTTCTCCGGGGACATGAAGAAATAGCTAACGCTAACAAACTACCACAAACCTAAATTACACAGGTAAATTAACGTAGCTAGCTAGCTATATTAGCTATAGCCATGGGATTGAGAACAAACCAGGAGTTGGCGTAACGTTAGGCCTACTTTTTAAGAAGGTTTTAGTAACGTTAGTCTAGACTACGATTCAAATTACGCAATGTAGTTCGTTAATCTTAGTTAGTGAACTAGGCTACATTGCACATTGAATTCATAGCTTGCTAACATTGGTAACCTACTAACGTTACTTAAGTTTCATAGGATAGCAAACTTACCCAACAGTTTTGTATCCCAGGTGTGACCTAGTGTTAAATCAGATAATTGGCCAGAAATGGGGAAAACTAACGTTAGACTAAATTACTAAATTAAGCGTTGGTAACGTTTTTTTCGCGTTGCTAGTAACTTTAGCCTAGGGGAACTACACGCTGAAGAAAAGTACGTTAAAGTTACGTTATGGACCTCGATCTACCTTAACGTTAACTTTCAGTTGTGCACTTTTTAAAAGTTCTATAGCAAAGTAGACCATGTTTCATTATTATATAATTATAGCTTGTATGTTAGCAATTACATTTAGAACTAACTTAACTTAAATCAGGCACTTCAAAATCATAACTTCTGTAAATGAGGCAGAAAAAAAAACTGAATAAAGAGCAGAAAGTGAGAAAACACGTACCTGTGACCACAACAGCTCAACAGGAAGGTGGGGATAGGGAGTCCACTCTGACCAGCAGTGATAGAATCGGTTCGACTCTGGGGCATAGGACGTACATTGGAACTGGAGAAGGTAGGAGGGGCCATATGTAGAGACTTTTGGCCGTGACCGAATATGATCCCTTCACCCCTTTGAGGGCGCATATTTGAGTCAACTTTTGAGTGGGCGACCTTTTCTCACAAGTGGTGCACTTAAAATCCCAGGATGAAACCCTTGGGTGCATCCCAATACTCGAAAAATGCATGTTCCTTTTCTGCACTACCACCTTCTCTCCTCTCCTCCGTGCCCCGGAAACGGATCTTTGAGTTTAAATCTAATTGCTGATTACATCTTAATTACATATGAATGGTTACATATTAATTAATGTCTCGACACAAACCGCAATGTCAGATACATTGTATACTGTACATGTAAATACTTGTACTTGAAACGTAAAACGTACAGGCTATTTTGCATACTTCTTTGTAGGAGAGGAGTGGAGGAAAGGAGATGAGGAGTGAAGAATATTGGGACGCAGCTCTTTATTTCCGGGGTTTTGTTGTCAGTTTGTTTTGTCATGAGCACACTCAAAGGGTGCGTCCCAATACTCCTCTTTCCTCCACTACCACCTCCTTTTCTCCCTGCCTCGAAAATGGTATTTGTGTTTTAATATAATGTTGCTGATTACATCTTAATTACATATTAACGGTTACATATTATTTAATGTCTTGACACAAACCGCAATGTCAGGTACATTGTATACTGTCTGCTTGGCTAAGCCAATCATAACGCTAAATTTTAGCCACCTTCCGTTTCAACTGAAATACCTTCCGGTTTTCAACTGAGATGTCTCACACATACTACTGAAAACCCTCTCACATTCACACGAAGCATTCACACATTCACTATAAGTTCTCACACATTCATATAAACAACACACACACACATATCAATTCTAAATATTTTCTGTGTATGTGTGTTGTTTATATGAATGTGTGAGAACAAATAGTGAATGTACGAATGCTTTGTATGTTTATGTGAGCGGTCTAGTAGTTAATGCAAGAGGATTAATTGAGCATGTGACAGCATGAAAATAGTGTGTGTAAGAGATTTCATGTGTCAGTGAGAGCTTCACTATTGAATGTGAGAGTCATTGTACGTGTATGTGCAAGCTCTTTGTGTGTATATGAGAAGATTTACGATGTGTGTGCAAGCATGTAGATATTAAGTGAATGCTTTTTCAGTGCGCGTGAGAGCTTCACTAGTGAATGTGAGAGCCATTGTACATGTATTTGTGGGGAAATTATGAATTTTGGCCTAAACAGTCCCTCAATTATAGGCACGGACTGTCTGGTTGCTGCCTGGTTTGTAGCTATTTTCTACAAGTCTGTGGTTTGTAGTGGGAGCGAAACCACAGTCCAAACGTCAGAAGCATACATTGCATCTCAAACAGGCTACACAGGCTTCTCTGAAGCAACAGTGCACAAACTGGTTTGTGACCCAAACTTGACTCTCCTGTACACAAATGTGTAGGCTATCCTACAGAAGATGATTCCAACATTCATGCCATCCCCAATGTTGAGATCAATCACTCTTGCAGACCTCAACCACCAAGCCCCACCACAAACAACCACCCCCCCCCCCCTCACCTCCAGCCCCCTTTGCCCCTTCGCGACGTGTGGATGTTGTTTTTTCGTGCACTTGCGTTCACGTTTTGTTTCTTTTTTTTTTGTTACTTCATTTACAAGGTTGACAAACACACAAATTGCAACACAGAGAACGGAGAGGCGGAATGGCGGTGTCTATCTGATACGAAGAGAAGCAGAAAGGAACAGGTGGTTTGGAGTACTGTGCTTTCTCGAGTGGTTTTGGTTTTTCGCGCGGGCTGTGAGTGGAGTGGGGTGACCAGGGGTAGTGTAGGGGTGGGGGAGGGAGAGAGTGGGTGGGGGATGGAGGTTTCTGAGGGCTGGGGAGTGAGTGGGGTGGGGAGGGGTCGAGGATGGGGATTTAGGTTGGAGGGGGTGAAGCCTGGTGGCGGTGTGAAGCAGAGTCAAGGTGGTGGTGGGGCTGGGTGTGACTACAGTTCGGCGGGGGAGGAAGGGGAAGTGCCGCCGGTACGGAAAAAGGTGAGTGAGGAATTTAAAGTTGTATTTGGATTCAAGGGGGAGAATGGTGTGGTGGATGTGAGCCCGGTGAAGTTGACGAATGGGTTGAAAGTGGCGATTGGGGAAATAGTGACGGCTACAGTCTTGCGAGATGGGAAGTTGTTGGTGGTATGTGCGGATACGGAACAAAGGGCGAAAGCGATGAAAGTGAAGCGTATATGTGGAAAGGAGGTGAGCGAATGTAGCGTGAGAGGGGTTAAGCCACTGTTACGGGGTGTGATAACTGGGGTGCCTGTGTCGCAAGGCATGGGAGAGTTGGTCGATAACGTTCGGGGAGGGTGTGTTAAGGACGCTGTGAGGTTGAAGGCGGTGCGGGACGGGGAGAAGGTTGATAGTTTGTCGGTATTGCTGAGGTTCGAGGGGGAAGTCTTGCCTGAGAGAGTGACTGTGGGGTGTGTGAGGTTTCCTGTAAGGGCGTTCGTGCCGCCTCCTCTGCTTTAAATGTCAGAGATATGGACATATAGCTGCAGTGTGTAACGGGAAGGTGAGATGTGGGCGGTGCGGGGGTGAGCATGAGTTTACAAAATGTGTTGCAGGACAACCGGGTAAATGTGCTAATTGTGGTGGTGCACACAGTGTGAACTACGGGGGTTGTGAGGTGAGGAAGCGGGCGGAAGAAGTACAAAGGGTTAGGATGAGGGATGGTGGAACATATGCTGAGGCAGTGAGGAAGGTGAGTGTGGTGGGGCGGGTGGAAGGGGCAGGAGGGGGGTCAAGAGATTGGGGTGGGGTGGAGAGGCAGGGTCCTGGACGGGGTAGGGTGGAGGGCCTGGTGGGGGGAAAGGGGGTGGAAGGGGATACTCTCCTGGTTGACAAAATAAGTTTTGTGATGTTTATGGCTGATGTGGTAAACTGCTCTGATCAGGCAAAAACTAGGACTGAGAGGATACAAATTATTGTGAAGAGTGCGGCGAGGTATTTTGGAATCAAGGAGATGTCGTGGGAAAAGGTCAGGGAGGATTTGAACAGGGAACAGCTAAGTCAGGAATCAGTATGTCAGGAAGGTTAATGATAATGTTTTTCCTTCTTCAGTGGAATGCTAGGAGTTTGGTAGCGAATGGGCAGGAATTCAAGGGTTTTATTGGGGACATGTTGTGCAAGCCTGATGTGATATGTATTCAGGAGACGTGGCTTAAGCCGTGTTTGGATTTTGTGTTGCATGGATATGAGTGTTATCGGAGGGATAGAGGGGGAGGGTGTGCTACGTTTGTGAAGCAGGATGTACAGAGTAGGTTACTTTCATTAGGGGGCGATATGGAATATGTGGTGGTGGAGGTGTGGTTGAAGGAGATGAGTATGGTGGTGGTGAACTTCTATAATCCTTGTCTCAGACTGGAGTTGCCTTTGTTGGAGGGTGTGGTTAGGCATGATGATCGGAGGGTAGGTGTGGGGATTTCAATGCGCATAGTACGTTGTGGGGGGGTAATAGGACTGATGGGAATGGGCTGGTGGTAGAGGAATTGATGGATGCGAGGGGGCTGGTGTGCCTTAATGACGGTAGGGGTACTAGGATTGACTTTAGTACAGGGGCTGCATCAGTTTTGGACCTTACTTTGGTGTCGGAGGAGATGGCTGGGATTTGCTCCTGGAACGTGTGGGAGGAGTCTACGGTGGGGAGTGATCACTATCCGGTGATGTGTGAAGTGGGTTTGGTGTCAGCCGGGGTGAACGGGACCGGTTTAGCCAGGTGGGTATTTGGAAAGGCGGACTGGGGTAGGTTCCGGATAATGAGTGAAGAGGGTTTGGCACTGGTTTGGGTGGGGCAGGGTGTTGATGTCCTTAATGAGGAGGTTTGTGCGGCGATAATAGGGGCTGCGGAGCGGTCTATCCCTAAGAGGTCTGGGAGGGGAAATAGGAGGGCGGTGCCGTGGTGGACAGAGGGATGTAAGGAGGCTGTAGCGGATAGGAATAGGGCGTTCACGGTTTTAAAGAGGTCGCACAATTTTCAACACCTAGTGCTGTATAAGAGGTCGCAGGCACTGGTCAGGAGGGTGGTTAAGGAGGCTAAGAGGTCTTATTGGAGGGGGTATTGTGGGACAATAGGGAGGGGCACGCCGGTCTGGAAGGTCTGGGGTATGATTAAGCAGATGAGTGGGGTGAGGAGGGAGTGGAAATATCCAGTGCTGGATAATGGAGTGGGGACGGCTGTGAGTGATGGGGAAAAGGCTGAGATGTTGTCAAAGGCCTTTGTGAAGGTACATAGCTCTAGTAACATGACAGAGGAGGGGAGGAGGGGAGGAGTGGGAGGGAAGGGACTAGGGTGGCGAATATAGGGGTGTTGGGGGTGAGGGAAGGGAGGGAAGATGCGATGTATGCTCCGTTTACATTGGTGGAGGTCAGGAGGGCAGTTAGTAGGGCTGGGTTGACGTCACCGGGGAGGGATGAGGTGTGTTATGTGATGTTGGCTCAACTTAGTGACGTGGCACTGGGGGTGGTGCTGAGGTTATATAATGAAGTGCGGACAAAAGGGAGGTTGCCGGGCAGTTGGAAGCAAGCGGTGGTGGTGCCGGTGAGAAAACCGGGGAAAGACCCTACGAAGCCAGGAAGCTATAGGCCAATAGCATTAACTTCACACATGTGTAAAACAATGGAGCGTATGGTAGCGGAGAGGATGTCATTTTACCTTGAGACGGGGGGGTATATGTCTCCATGTCAGAGTGGTTTTAGGAAGGGTAGGGGTACAATGGACCCTGTGTTGTGCCTGGAGTCGGAGGTGAGGAAGGCACAGGTAAACAAGGAGGTGGTGGTGGCTGTGTTTTTTGATGTGGCGTATGATATGATGTGGAGGGAGGGTCTTTTAATCAAACTGGATGGGATGGGAGTGGGTGGCAGGGTGTTTAATTGGGTGAAGGATTTTCTGACATGTCGTTCCATTCAAGTGCGGGTGGGTAGGGGGTATTCTGGGTGGTATACAGTGGAAAATGGAACACCTCAGGGGAGTGTGATTAGTCCTCTACTGTTTTCGGTCATGATAGATGACGTGTTCTCCGGAATCCGACCGGATATTGGGAGGTCGCTATTTGCTGATGACGGGGCTCTGTGGAAGAGGGGGAGAAATATGAAGTGAAGAGGGTTCAGGAAGCAATAGACGGGGTAGAGGAATGGTCACTAAAATGGGGATTCAGGTTTTCGGTGGAGAAGACTCAGTCACTTTTTTTTTACGAGGAGGAAGGTGGGTCGGGGGCACGGGTTAAAAATGTATGGGAGTGAATTGGGAAGAGTGGGGTCCTTTAGGTTCCTGGGGGTGTGGTTTGATTCTAGACTCACTTGGGCGGTGCATGTGGAGGCAGTAGTTAATAAATGTAAAAAAGTAATAAATGTAATGAGGTGTTTAGCGGGGATGGAGTGGGGAGCAGATAGGTCGGCGTTAAGGGCGGTGTATGTGGGGTTAATAAGATCGGTGATAGATTATGGGAGCATAGCATATAGATCTGCGTCTGTCACTGTGTTCGGGAGGCTGGATGTGGTGCAGGCAAGGGCATTGAGGATTTGCTGTGGGGCGTTTAGAACCACTCCAGTGCCGGCTTTACAGGTAGAGGTGGGTGAAATGCCTTTGCGGTTGAGGAGGGATCAGCTGGCGATGAGCTATTGGGTAGCTTTGAGGGGGCATGGGGAGAATCACCCGACGAAGGGTATTATGGGGGAATGCTGGGAGCAGGGGAGGAGGAGGATCAATAGTTTTGCTTGGGTGGGGGATAGTCAGGCTAGGGAGATGGGATTATGGGGACGGGAGTACAGTAAAACGGTGGTGTTTCCGGCGGTACCGCCATGGTTGTTGCCGCAGCCGGAAGTGGATTTGGAGCTGTTGAAGGGGGTGGGCGGAGGCGTCTAGACAGGAACAGGTAGGTGAGTATATAAAGAAGATATTTTATGGACATATAGAAATATATACAGATGGGTCGAAGGATCCGGTGACGGAGAGGGTAGGGTGTGCATTTGCGGTACCGGAGTTTGGGGTGGCGGTGGGAAGGAGAGTGGATGATCAGCTGTCGGTATATATGGGAGAAATGGTGGCAATTGTGTTAGCACTGCAGTGGGTGGAGGAGGTGAGACCAGATAGGGTGGTGGTGTGTTCGGACTCCAGTGCTGTGCTGGAAAGTCTGAAGGGATTCAGATCTAGAAGTAGGCCGGATCTGATTTGGGAGGTGTTACAGGCTTTATATAGGTTGAAAAGGATGGGGTTAGTGATTAGGTTTGTGTGGGTGCTGGCACACGTGGGGGTAGAGGGCAACGAGATGGCTGATGTTTTAGCTAGGAGGGCGGTTGGGAAGGCCGATGTTGAGGTGGGTGTGAAGATGGGTACGGCGGAGGCAAATTCAATAATTAAGGAGAGGGTTAAACGAATGTGGCAGGAGGGATGGGACCGGGAGGGTAGAGGAAGGCTTTTGTATAGGGTTCAGAAGACAGTGGGTAGGATCAGGCATGGGGGGAGGTGTAGAAGGGAGGAATCAATAATAACAAGGCTTAGGGTGGGGCATGCGGGTTTGAATGGGGGTCTAAGGGTAATAAAAAAAACATCCAGATGGGCGGTGCGGGTATTGTAAGGAGGAGGAGACGGTGGAGCATGTGCTAATGGAGTGCGGGAGGTATGGGAGGGAGAGGGAGAGGATGGTAGCATGAATGAGGGAGAGTGGAGTGGAGTTTGAGATGGGGTTTTTAGATAGACACTCTGGGGATGGGGGATATAGGCACATATTTAGATTTTTGAGGGAAACGGGTTTATATATAAGGGTTTAGAGGATTTTGTTTGTGTTTTAATTAATGTACTGTAAGAGTTTATTTTCCCTTTTTGTTTGTATTCTTGGTGGTAGTTGGGTGGTTTAATTTGTTTTGTAGGATGTTTATTTTGTTTGGTTGGTGGTGTCGTCTGCAAACTTAAGGATGGCGTTGGAGCTGCGCGTGGCCACCACGCGCAGCTCCAACGCCATCCTTAAGTTTGCAGACGACACCACCATCCTGGGTCTCATCTCCAACAACGATGAGACCGCCTACAGAGAGGAGGTCAGCATCTTAGCAACATGGTGCCAGGACAACAACCTCTCTCTCAACGTCTGCAAGACTAAGGAGATGATCGTGGACTTCAGGAAGCGACAGGGGGTCACGCCCCCATTCACATCGATGGAGCTGAAGTGGAGAGAGTCTCCTGCTTCAAGTTCCTCGGTGTGTTCATCAGTGATGACCTATCCTGGTCCAGGCAATCGGTCGCGGCAGTAAAAACTGCCCAAAAGCGCCTATACTTCCTGAGGAGACTCAAGAAGTTTGGCATGTCTGCCAAAACTCTCACCAACTTTTACAGGTGCACCATTGAGAGCATTCTCACTGGCTGCATTACTACCTGGTATGGCAGCTGCTCCGCTGCTGATCGCAAGGCCCTCCAGAGGGTGGTGAAGACAGCGGAGCGCATCATTGGCTGCCACCTCCCCTCTGTGCAAGGCATCTACCACACACGATGCCTTAAGAAAGCACAGAAAATCATAAAAGACTACAGCCACCCAGGCTATGGACTGTTCTCGCTGCTGCCGTCTGGTAGACGTTACCGGAGCATTCGGGCACGGACTACCAGACTCACAAACAGTTTTTTCCCCCAGGCCATCAGGCTTCTCAACCAGCAGCATTAATCTCATTCATCGCACCTCATTGTATGCTCTAGGCACTTCTTATGTACATTCAATGTACATCACCTTAATTTAATTTATTGTACATGTCTATCGGCACCTCCACACTTTATATTTAATACTCCTACTCCTACTGTCCATATCTGGAACTGCTGCTAGTGTTTTACTGCTATGTATATTTATATTTATGTTATTCTTGCCCTTATTTGACTTTTTTTTTACAATTTTATATATATATTTTTTTGTTTTTGTTTTTGTTTGTTTTTAATGCCTACTACATAGTTGTTGCTTGCCATGTCCTAAGAATTTCATTGTTCAGAATGACCTTGTGTTATACTGTGCACTTGATAAATAAAAACACTTTGACTTTGACTTTGGTTTGGGTTTAGTTAGAGTCCCTTGATAGAGAGAGTAGCGACATAGAGGGTCCGGAAAAATCTAGTCACGTGATTGCGTGGAGCCATTTTGAGTCCATCGCGGACAGGATCGGGATCGGACGCATATCGATTTTACGACAAAATGACAGGTTGTAGCGCTTGTGGGTGCACAAATAGAATGGAGAAGGGATTCAAGGTATATAGATTTCCATCAGATGCAAAAAGATGGGAAATCTGGGAGAACAGAGTCAGTCGTGTTGGATGGAAAGCAACTTCTTCCTCAGTTCTCTGCCAGGTCAGTGGTAATGGTCCCATATGCGTATTGAATTAACATGCACGAATTTGTACTTTTGTGATGTCATTATTATGGAGTATGGTTTAAGACAAGAGAAAACACCCTCTACCTTTCCATGCGTAATTAAGAAAATTATGGACATATTTGTAATGCCTTGACGGCTTGAGTGTTTGTTAAATTTAAATTTGGTTTTTATTTTTAATTGCATGTAGTACAGTACGTATGTAGTATTTAAATGAATGCAGGGCCCCAATGGAAACCAGTTTTTAACTGTTTGGGCATACCCTGGGTAAAGAAATGCAATAAATAAATAAATAAATAAACCCTAGCTTTTAAGAGTAGGTTATACCTAGGGATGTGCGCGTTTAGTCGACTGTTGCTACCCTCGCTAGTCGGCACCAGAAATACTAGTCGGTTAAACATTATTTTTATTAATGTACACATTTAAATTACATATTGACATAATTTGCACTGAAATGTCATGTTTTCCTGGTCAAATGTTGCTTTATAAAAAAAAACGAGCATCCGTTACTAATGTTAACAACGCCCGATTAAACGAAATTGTAAAAAATTTTAAACGAAGGAAAAAAACAAAACGCATTAGCCTGTTCGCCCTGCAAGTTAAACCAGCGAGGTGGAAAGAGTAAGTAGGCCTATCGCGTTGTTGAATAGCCCAATAAAACTAATCTAATGTCACGTCGATCAGTAGGCCTAATTGTTATTTTTTTGTGGGCCTATTATTGGTAGTTTTTCTGATGACCGATGATTATTTTTTACTGTATTTGCTATGCGATCGCGTTCACCCAATGAAAATGCCGTTGTAATAATCAGGCACGTTTCCTAAAAATGTTTTGTTACGTTGAATATTGTTTTCAATAAATGTTATTTGTTAACTTATATTTAGTGAGTTGTTGTTTTGTAGGATAATGTGCAATGTTCATAATGCAAGGCGCAAAGTGCCACACATTTCAGCCGCATTTAAAATACGATTTGGTTATTGAAGTATGTGATTAATGGTTTCAAATGGCTCTTATAATATACGCAATATTTTTTCGTCGACTAGTCTAAGTTTACATTTCCGTTTAACCGTCAGGGAAATTAGTCGTTAGGAACATCCCTAGTTATACCAAAGATTTATTTTCCCCCTTTGGCATGCACGGCATCTAGTTTAGCATGAAAAAAATATCACATTGCACCACTATCCAACGTGTTCCTATTTGTAATTCGCAGGTTCATTTCGAGTACCTGTCTAGTTAATTCCTTCTTTGTCATGGTTCTAAATGTCTGTGACTGTTAAATCACAACCAGCTCTGTGATTTTCTTCTTTATCATATGGCTCTTAGTTGTCATAAATCTTCTATTTTGTCATCTTCACATAATTTGTTCATTATCAACATGGAAAAGACCATTCCCATCTCTCATACATAGAGAACATAATGGAATACATGGTTCAATGCACTAGCGCCATACGGCGGCTCCGCACTGAATGGACTCAAAATGGCGTCAAATCGTGAGTTGTCGCTACTCTCTCTATCAAGGGACTCTAGGGCTGCATTCCAATCCCATATTTTTACTGCTTGCATCTTTTCCTCGGTCCTTTCCTCGCTCATTAGCTCCACCCAGTGGAGGCCATAAGGAAAGGATCCAAGGATCACATACGAGGACGCAGCAACCGAGGCAACATGAATTAAGCAAATGGAACGTCCTTGCTCAGTCAAGCGTCAGCTGAAGCGACATCAATTACTAATGACGTGTTGCACAGCTATATCACCTGTAAAAAAAAACTAAAAAAAAATAAAGAAACGTATCAGCTGTCAGTGGCCTTTAATGCTAACGGATTGTTCTGTAGCCTATCGTATTTTTATCTCTGAGCTTGTTTTTGCATGCAACATGGTATAAACTATTGTTTTATTTGAGTTTTATTTTATTTTTATCCCATGCAATTTGACAGATGTGAAAATGACATGTGAAATAAGAATATTGTCTCTCAATTACAGATGTTTCTGTTTGACGTACAGTGTCCCATTAACACATCCACAACAAACGGCTATTTATCACTGTGTGAGTAAAGATCGCACGAAGCATAATTTAAATTGTAAGTAGGCTACGCCTATATTCCACACGCTCAATGGCCAATTCATCAATGGACTCGAATGCATGTTTGTTCATTAAAATTGGAGCACATTACAAATGACACTTCCAGCCAATAACCGAGCTGATGCCGTTTAATTAATTAATCAAGCATGTATGATCTGATGGTATATAAGCGACAGATACTGATTTCAAAACTTAGATCGGCGATTTCAATAGGCTAGTATACTGGTCTGCTACTGTACGCAATCAACATTTCCGCAATGAACCTAGCGTTCGCCATAAACGCATGGCACCGGCTTCAGCGGGAACGGTGGCGTTGCCAGTTCAGGGGATCGCGACGGCTTCGCTCCGTCCTGTTCCTAAGTGAGGTAAGAATCACGTATTCTCAACAGTAGTCATAAGACAGTGCTCTTGATCAAACATGGACATTGATAAGCATGAAGCACTTTTAACAGTGGGTGGAGTCGAATTCACCTGGATAAATATACAGCAAAGTTATGTCATGCACACATAGTAATTGCATGTTCTATAATACCACACATTTACCTGCATGTAGGACTACAAACTATACATTTGGCTACTGTGCTCTGGTGTTAATCAATCAACTTGTGTGAACTGTAGGCTGCATGTACACACTTCATGTTTTTCATTTCATTCTTTTTTAGGTCGACGATCCATCAGCTGGGCATTATGCCAAAGTAAATGCCACTGTGCCAGTGCTCCAGCTTTAATTGAATGGGGACCAGGACCTCATGGTAGACTACCGTCTGAGCCATGGCTCCATGGAAGCATTGATAATGCTGCTGCCACATGGGGAGCGTTGGCTGGGCACACCACTTAAGGGTCCAGGAGGTGCCTGCTCTTCAAGGCTTTGGAGGTGGACCACACCTTTGTACCCACGGTCATCACCGCATGTGCCATGCTCCATAACATCTGCCTGACAAAGGGGGACATCCTTGAGGTTGTCGAGGATGTTGGTGATATTGGTGTGGCTCCACCACGTCCAGTGAGGGGGGGAACAAAGCGGACATGGCCGGCGAAACCGACTGGCGGGGCAACCGTCTGCTCCAAATATGTGTCCAGTAGCACTGAATGAACATGATTATATGTAATTTGGCAATTGTTTGAAATATTATTTATACAGGAGAGCTTTTTGTTAGTGTCTCCGTTTCTTGTTATGTTTGTATATTCTCCCTGCAGCCCCTCTTTCTGTCCAGTGTTAATCCACGTTTTATTTGTTATGTTAGTGTTAATAAAATCACTTATGGATACTAACATATCAGTTTCATACATCTTTTCTGTGCCACATTTTCATTACCTTTATTTATTTCAAAACACACTATAAGCATACCACTTTGACACCAATGTATGTCAACCACCTGTCGGGGAAGTGAGGATTCTGTAAAATGTCTATTTTCTGAATCCAGTGTTTCCAATGGTCAATGCCCTTCCTTGTTAAAATGTTCAGCACTCTGAATACTGAACACAGGCGATATTGCGTGCTAGAACCACTCACTTATCCTGTAGTAAAAATATATTTAACATCATTTCATAATTATTAGAAATGACAATCCTCAATTCAATCGCATAATTCGTCCATAGGACAGTAACCTGGTGGAAGCAACAAGTCCAAACAAAGTCTAATTCAGGCCTAAGAGTACATAATTTCAGTAAAATAAAAACAGTAAATTAGAATAATGACTGCAAATCATTCATTAATGAATGTAGGCTGACTACTTAGAATTTACAAAAAGGAAGACATTCACTTGAAGTTACCAGTAAAGAGTGAGAGACCGATAAGCCAGAAATAGCCTAGGTATTACCCTCCTGAAGCTTACACGATCAGCAAAATTGTTAGTATTTGTGTGTTTCTTTTCTCCCAAATAGTTTTGTGCTGCTGAAGGGGGCACTCAGATGAAAACTATATCTTAAAAGGTAAAAACACAAGTAAAAAACAAATTGACAAACACTTGTGAACTATTTACATTTTATTAAGCATTTTCTCAAACTCATTAGAGCTTTCCAGTGTGGCCTTGAATCGCTCCTCTTTTCTGGCAGCATCTTCCTTCAGGAACCGCAGAACAGCTCCCTCACCGGTCCTTCTCCTTTTGGGGGGTGGGGGACAGGCAGAGGGATATGGCCCATCATCATTCTCCAGTAGGAGGCTACTTGAGCCAGGCTGTGCATCCTCTTCCTCCTCCTCCACACACGCCCGGCTACATGTGACCGCCACAAATCCAGGAAGAGATGAGCCAGTGCCATCTGAGGTCTCATCAGCCACATGTGCCAGGTTTTCTGCAACACATGAGTCCATCAGGACAGGAGGATCAATAGATGGCCTCCCCCCGATGGCCTCATGCATTGCATTAAACCATGGCCATGTGGCTGCTGTGGCCTCTCCCCTGTCTGTTCCATCTCTGTAGCAGGGCATCTGAGTGCCTACAAGGAAAGATGCAAGGGTGAAGGTGAGCCGTGAGCCTATTGCACAGGCATAATTTTGTTTCAGTATGCAATAGAAACTACAAATTTGCAAAGGAAAAACATCATAAATTGAACCTCACCTTATATTTTTGCTTGAGGTTGTCCCATTTCTTTGCAATTTGGGTGGGGCTCACCTGGCCCTGTAGGCCCATCTGCAGATGAATTTCACTGAGAAAAACAACACATGTTACCATACCATACCCAAGTGCCCTACAACAATTACTGCCATGCCATAACATGTTTATGTGTTATCCATTTACAGGGGCAGGCATGCCTCTTGCCATCACACTTACATTAGGGATATCAGAAGTTGTCATTTGCATACAATTAACTACTTCAACACAAGACATGAATCATGGTGCTGAGGAGTGATTCCGTCAACATTAATCTATGACATGTAGGAACACCAATATGGACAGTGACATGGTCCTGCAAGAACATAAAAAATGGCTTATTGCCAATGTTTCTGTGTAACATATTTTAGTTCTATGTGACATCACACATTATAGAATGTCACTAATGACTCACCCCCAAGCTTTCTTTGCTACATGCCTCTTCCCCGTAAACAGATGCTCATTCTCACACCTCAGCCGAATGAGGCTGAGGGTGCTCTCATCTGTCCCTGTAAATGACACAACAGACCTGCAAGTAAAAACCAGCTAGTAATGTCTGTGTATAGCCCTAAATCACAACGGCATGTGTCAAGGGGCTTCACAAGCCCATAATTCAGACATGACATATGTAAGTAGGCTACATGATGCAAAATAGTAGCCTATCCTAATAAGCTAGCCTAATGTGCATTTCATCAGTCAAAGACAGCAAATGCAATAACATAGACTGAAATTGCATTATTTCTGTCATACAAGAGTGAGGAAAAATATATTTTAAACGCAAAGCAGCTGCGTGTTCATGTTTCAGTTGTTACACTGGAAATCGAGCAGCGACTGTCGAGCCTATTTCAGTTAGCCTACTTGCCGGGATGCATTCAACAGTGTGAACATAGGCTAAACGTAACATAGCCTATTGCATAGCGTACAATATAAAATTGTATACAGTTTTGAAAGGACATGGGTTAATTGAAGCTTGCGTTTCCTATGCAGTAACGTTAGCTAACAAACTATATGGGACAGAAACATGTCCTAAATGTTACGCTTACACGCTGAACTACAATATTTGTTGTCTCTTTTTTCATGAATAAACTTGCCTTTCGTTTGTCCGAAAGAACGAGTGACATTATAAATGAAAGCGCTTTATAAATTAAATAGAAAGGAACGATAAGCACTTACATTTGTGTACGAGTGGTCCCGCCATGTTTTCAACTGTGGCAGATGTGATGAAACACGTCACGCGTTCTGAGTAAAGACTTCCGCAAAGGCTGCACTCGTGTTTCCTCACTGAAGGATTCTCCGGGAGCTTCCTCTTTCCCCACTCCTCGCTCCTTGGTGGAGCATTTAGCGGTTTGGAATGTCCTTAAAGATGGCGGACCTCGATCGATTTCCGGGTCAGACGAGGACCAAGGAGAGAGGACGGCTAAAAAATGCGATTGGAATGCAGCCAGGGTTTAGTGGGTTGGGTCCCTGGTCCATACTCCAGTTCGGTAGGTGGCGGTAAAGCTCCTAAAGTTGGATGCAAACCGCCTAAAATAATTAAGAAGAAGAAGAAGAAGAAGAAGGAACACACAACAAATCAGCCAGGCAGACACATCTTCGTTTGTCGATGCAAGTTTGTTCTGTTCGTGATAAGTGGACTTCAACGAGCCGACATCTCCCACCAAGGTAAATGATGCCAATGCAATGTTGATACCAATAACGTTAACGTTAAGCAGCAGACAACAACTTAATACTAGCAGTTGGCTAGCTAGCTAAAGTTATCAAATTAGCACTAATGTTACTAAGTTTGTGTGTTGTTTTTTTCCATTGCTATGTTTATTTGTAGCGTAGCAAACGTTTACATTCGCGAGAAGTCAGGAATCATAATGGTTGTGTAACGTAACTAGCTAACGTAAGCTACGTTAAGTAGTAGTTAGCTTTGTAGCCATTAGTGTTTGTCTAATGGCGGCTAAGTAACGACATACTTTATATACAATACGATATATTGTTTGTTTTACAAACATTAGCACTTAAATTAACGTCAGTTTTATGTGTGTTGCTAATGTAACGTTAACGTTATGTATTGTGGCGGCCTGGGGATTGCCAGCTGGCCAGCTGGGACCGGGTGGTGAGCCGCTACCTGGTCGATGTGTACAATGCTGTACATAGATGTAAATAGCGCGCTGTGTGTTCTAATTGTGTCGTTAGCTTGTTAGCCGCGTCTTGTGTCAACTGTTACATTTTTAACGTAACTGTCAATTGTCTGTTGTCTGTTATGTGTGGCTGTGATTGGCTAGGAATATGTAAGTGTGTGCGCCAATCACAGCCGACTAGTTCCGAAATATAGAAAGCCGCTGTCTCCCTCCCTCATTCTCCGCGCTCGCTACAGTATGCAACGTTAGCCCCCTACTGTAGTTGGGTACTAGCTCTCTGTTCTCAAGTCGGTCTTTTAACGTTAGCCTACTAGCTACCATTGTTTTTTGTGGGGGAGGGGGTGATAATTGGATCCTTTTGGCCTGGTCAGTAAATAGTCACCCAAGCTTTTGTAGAGCATTGGCAAACTTGGGCCCCCAACGCTATCTATAAAGGATATAAACGTGACTGGGAGTGAGCCAGTTCATGCTTTTATAGGCATAATTCGTGAAATTAAATATATAATTACAGATAGTCAACATGCAATGCTATTATTGGCAATGATTATGATGTTATTATTGGCAATGGTTATTTGTCTTACGTTATTGTACTGCATTAAATCTGATGACATAGGAATCTGTGTGAATCACTAAATGTTATTGTACTTACACTGTTATGATTTTTTTTACAGATGCATCGTTACATTCTGCAGGGAAATTCTACTTTGCTACTTGACAGATGCACAATCTGCTGCAAATTGTATCACTGTCCACTTTAACAAAATAATAGCTGATCCCTTCTCTGGTCTGGCTTCCCTGTAATGATGAACACATGTATTATCTTGTCATATTATCCAATGTCTTCTGTGTTATATTTACTGTGTATTACTGGAGTGTAACAACGATTGAAGAAGACCATTTCCCATTGTGGGATCAATAAAGTACGACTACTAATACTACTACTACATCCCCAGTGCTTTCAACACAATTCAACCACACCTACCAGCTCGAAAACTATAAGTCATGCACTTACACCCATCCAGAATATTGTGGATTCTAGACTATCTTACAAATAGGCCTCAATGGCTAAGACTGCCTATATGTTTTCCAGAAAACAAAATACCTGCCACATGTTTGCTACGTAAAACCTCAACCTCTGTTCCTAACCTGATTATCTATGCTGTTTTGTGAATCTTGTGCCATGTGTACATTTTATATGATGACTTGTTTTTCTTTATAATTATGCCAATCAACCATTGCCTGTTAGTCATATTTTTTATGAAATGCCAATAAATCATAAATTACATGTCAGTTATATCATACATGTCAGTTACTGTTATATCAGTAATAAGTTTGTACACTTCAACAATGTATAAGAAGAAACCAGAAAGCATTTTGGTCCCCAACGACTGGAATTGATCCCCTCTATGTAGTACAGTGGAATGTGATTACTGTAAAACGTAACTGAAAAGGAATAATTAACAATTGGGCCATATTTGTGACTCATGTTACATGCAAGCATTGGATTCTACACCAGTTTCAATTATCTATTTAATTCAGCTGTTCACTTCACTTTGAACAGAGGTGTTCACTCCCCACAGCTGTGCAGTGGTGCTGCACATCTCTGGTTGTCATGGACCAAAATGCTTTCAGTTTTTCTCCTACATTAGCTCTAAAGTGTTCTCACTTATTACTGCCACAAAAGCAGCATTTAATTGACGAATTAGTATTATTTAATAATATAATAAATGGCTAATTATGATTAATTATCAAGCTAATAAAAAAGACAGAAACTAAAATGTATACGTGGAATGCCATTCATAAAAGAGTAGAAAATATAGGTAAGATAAATATGACATATAGCAGCTGTTTTATGTTTCATGGAAAACTTTTTTCAGTTTCTGGTGTTTCCAATACTTTGTCCACCCCCTGTATTACTGAAGGGAATTATTCACTGTACCTGAGGGAAATTGATCACTTTGTTTCATGGTGTAGTGCTTACTTTTTAGAACTCAATACTTTCAAAATTAAAGCTAGTTATTGATTTTAGAAAAAGCGAGTTGGTGACACTTGTAGTAATCAACACATCCATCATTGATTCTGTGGAATCTTTTAAGTATTTGGGTGTTATCGACAATAAATTACAATGGAAGGAGAATATGTCATGGTTTCTCATCCTGCTCTTCCCTTGTTGGCCACTTCCCTGGGAGCGCTCGTGTAGCGTCTCTTCCTTTGGTTTTCATTGTCAAAACCAGTTTTCAAAAACCATTGTGTTTTGTTTTTTCTTTCTGCTCAGTGTTCACCTGTTCCGTATTTCCTTTCATTATTTAAACCTCGCGTCTTCTTTGTTTGACGCTTCCGACCGGGAAGATAGGAACAAGAGGACTCTCAATGATGGCGGCGAGTAGTAGAGGGAATTCAGAGGATGACATGGATGTTGAGGAACGGAGTAGAGTAGCTAGCAGGAGTGGACGGGGTACAGGGAAAGTGAGGATAGAAGAGCAGGTGAGGAAACCAGGTGATAAAAGTAATAAACTTAGTTTGGAGGAAAGATCAGTTCGTAAGAAATTGGTGGGAGAAGAATTAAAAATAATACTGAAATTTAGGCGGGAAGATGAAAATATTGTGGCGAGCCATGGAGTCGGAGTCAGGTTTCAGTTCAGATCAGTTTATTTGCAAGAGCTCAATCTTCTTATTACTTCACTTCACAAGTTACAGGCAGAACTAGACAACGCGCGCTGAACTGTAGCCAGCTTTATAGCATGGCTTATGCAAATGAGCTACTAACAATGGCGACCTCTAATAGGTGCCATGCAGCTCACCTTAACCAATCACACTTCATCAATTCGGTCACACTCAAAACAATCGTTGGGACCTGGTTGAACCCATGCCGCCACACTTGGCGGGACTTTATTACAACTTGTTTACCACAGTAGTCACCGTTCTGGCGGGAGGTTATATTTGAATGCTAACCGCCAATGTTACTGTACAGCATCAAATGCATTTGAACACGCTCTGGTAATGCAGCTACATCACCTATCACTCGTGCACTGGTCTGCACAGCACAAGCACACACACACAATAATTCTATGTACACATTATTTACATCACTCGTAATCGCCCCGGATCGCCACATTGCCCCCACCTAAGGGGTCAGCAGTCCCCTGCGACCCCTTAAAATGTCCGCACTCACGTACAAAGTCCCGGAAACGGGCAGGGGTTCTCCGTTGGCGAGAAGGGCGATTCGGGCCCTCAGCCGCTGCTGGGCTTTCTGGTGAAGGAGGGGTGGGCGCACGTAAAGCGGGCTGATCCTCGCCGACGCCCATCCCCTCATCGACACCATCCAGCAGCGGCCGGTAAGGAGCTAAACGATCCCGGTGAAGCACCACCAGTTTCCTCCGGCCGGGCATGCGCACTCGATAGACCACCTCGCTAAGTCGGCCCACCACTTCACCAGGGCCCCGCCAATGCGATTGCAATTTCGGGGACAGACCCTTCTTACGAATCGGACAGTAGATCCAGACCTCGTCTCCGTTGGTGAAGGGCTGTCCCCGACAGCGCACATCATACGCTCGCTTTTGCTTGAAACTCGCGGTGGATTGGGCCTGGCGGGCAAAGCTGTGGGCGGTCTCCAGACGCTCGATCAAAGCCCGCGCATACCCGGCCTCTGACTGGTGGTGCTCCGTTGGTCCGGGCGGAGCTCCGAACACCAAGTCGACGGGCGTTCTCAGCTCGCGCCCGAACATGAGCGCAGCGGGGGAGCACTGACTGCTTTCCTGCACGGCGGAGCGGTATGCCCACAGGACCAGGGGCAAATGGCGGTCCCAGTCCCGCTGGTGCTGGCTGGCTAGAATGGCTAACTGGGTGGCCAGTGTCTTATTAAAGCGTTCAACAAGTCCATCGCTCTGGGGGTGCAACGCCGTAGTGCGGGTCTTGGCCACTCCCAGCCGCTTACACACAGCCGCCAACACCCGCGACTCAAAATTTCACCCCTGGTCGCTGTGTAGCTCCTCGGGGGCTCCGAACCGGGCGAACATCTCTGTCACGAGCCTTTCCGCCGTCGTGTCCGCCGATTGGTCTGGCACTGCGTACGCCTCGGGCCACTTGGTAAAGTAGTCCATGGCCACGAGCACGTAGCGGTTGCCGGACTCGGTGACGGGGAAAGGCCCTAAGATGTCCACCCCGACCCGTTCCATCGGAGCCCCCACGACGTACCGCTGGAGGGGGGCCTGCGACCGCTGCGTCGGCCCCTTCTTGGCCGTGCAGGCGTCGCAGCAATGGACGTGCAGCTCCACGTCCCGGCAGCAGGCAGGCCAGTAGAACCTCCTCCGCAGTCGATGCAAAGTCTTGCTGATGCCAAAGTGCCCCGCCCCCACAGAGCCATGCACCAGTCCAAGTACCTGGGGGCGGAGCGCACGGGGCACCAGCAGCTGGAGGAGGTCCTGGTCGGACCCGGGGGCCTGCCACCGCCTATAGAGCAGCCCACCCTGCGACGTCAGGCTCCCCCACTGACTCACGTAAGCCTTCAAAGCTGGGCTACTGGCCGACACTTCCCCCCATGCAGGCCGTGTCCCCGCCGCGATCCAGCTCTGCACCTGCTGCAGCTCGCCGTCGCCCTCTTGCGCTAGGCGCAGGTCCTGCTGGCTAAAAGGCAGCCATCCAACCTCACTCTCTACAGTCTGAACCGGGCATGCTATCTCCGTCACCTGCTCTCGCTGCTCGGCTTTAGTGCAAGGTCAGCAGTCCAGCTCTGCACAGGGCCTCCGGGAAAGCGCATCTGCATTACCATGCAGCTTTCCGGGCCTGTGCTGAATCTGGAAATCGTACTCCTGCAACAGCTCGAGCCAGCGGGCCACCTGGCCTTCCGGATCTTTAAAATTTAAAAGCCAGGTTAGTGACGCGTGATCGGTTCTAATGAGGAAATGGCTGCCTTGCAGGTAAGGGCGAAAATGGCGAACCGCTTTGACCACCGCTAACAGCTCGCGCCGAGTCACGCAATAGTTGCGTTCTGCCCTGCTCAGCGCGCTACTGTAGTAGGCCACGGCTCGCTCCCCGTCTGGTCCCACCTGAGAGAGCACGGCCCCGACTCCGACATTGCTAGCATCCGTGTCGACGATAAATGGTCGCGCGACGTCCGGATATGCTAGAATGGGAGCCGCCGTTAGGGCGTCTCTCAGCTGGGCAAAAGCATTCTGGCAGTCCCCTGTCCACTCGAACGGTTGACCTTTATTGGTCAAACGATGAAGCGGACTAGCCAGGGTGGCGAAACCTAAGACAAAGCGTCTATAGTACGACACTAGCCCCAGGAAGCTCCGCAGCTCACCCACATTGCTAGGCGTCGGCCAATCCCGCACAGAAGCCACCTTAGCTGGGTCAGTGGCTACACCCTGCTCACTAACGACGTGCCCTAAGAAAGCTGTCTCCCTCCGGAGCAGCTGACACTTCTTGGGATTGAGCCGTAACCCAGCCCGGCCAATCTCAATAAGCACGTCGTTTAGATGAGCGAGGGCTTGCTCGAAGTCGCTGGCGTGTACTAGGAGGTCGTCTAAGTACACGACACAGGAACTTCGCGGGACGGACGACAGCACCCGCTCCATGAGTCGCTCAAAAGTGGCAGGGGTGTTACAGAGCCCGAACGGCATGACCCGGAACTGCCACAATCCTTGCCCTATGGTGAAAGCTGATTTTGCCCTCGCTTCCGGGGACAGCCTCACCTGCCAATAGCCACTGCGGAGGTCCAGCGAGCTGAACCAACTGGACCCCACGATATGGTCTAAGGCCTCGTCAATGCGGGGAAGTGGATAGGCGTCTTTTTTTGTGATCTGATTGAGACGCCTATAATCTACACAAAAACGCCACTCCCCGTCCTTTTTTTTAACCAGGACAGCAGGGGCCGCCCATGGGCTTTCAGAAGGCTCGATAATGCCCGCAGCTGCCATCTCCCTTATCTTGTCCTCCGCCACCTCTCGCTTGGCTAGAGACAGCCTGTGCGGACGTAACCGAATGGGCACAGCCGAACCAGTATCAATCTGGTGTTGAACCAGTTCGGTCTGTGTGCATTCTTCGTCCCGCACAGCGAATAGGTGAGTGTAACGGACAAGCAGGGCTTTAAGCTGCTGGCTCTGCTGCGGTGTGAGCCCTTTGCTGCTGCGCGTCCATAATGCTTGGACGGCTTGCAGCACCTCCGCAGAGGGCTGGGTAGCTGAGGCTAGCCCGCCCGTCTGCGGTGGTACTGTAACCTGAGGTGGTACCACGGTAACAAGCGGCGAATCAGCGGTGGTCATAGCAAGCACAGAACTGGGGCGACAGTGTTTGGGGGGCACCCCAGGGCATTTAGTTCGGCGGGCCGCTTTTAATTCATAATTTGATTGGAGGCCCAGCATTTCGGTACCAATGGTTATAGTCTCGGTTATCACATTTATGCTAGCTCCCCACAAGGCTAATAAATCTAAACCGATAATGCATTCATCTTTTATATCTGCTAACCAAAACTCGTGTTTCACTCGCTGGGCCCCCGCACACACTTGTAATTGTTTACTACCACGCATGCCCATCTTCTGCCCAGTGACGGAGGTTAGCTGGGTAGAGGTAGGGGTCCATGCACCCGAAAGCAGCCCGCTAGTACCCCGAAGTACCCCCGGCCTTACCAGGGAGATAGTGGCTCCGGTGTCGACCAGCGCCCAGCAGGCTTGTCCGTCCAAACTGCACGGCAAGTACAGCCCGGTCTTCGTTCCCAGCCTGCCAATACGGGGCTCGGTCCCGTGGACCTGTTCCTCTGCTCTTAAAAGAGCATCAAACGGAACTTTTGCTCTTGGAATTTTCGCTAGGATGGGCAGGCTGGGCGCGCGAACGCTGGTTTGGGGCCGGGCCTGGTTGAGGAGGGGTATGGCATGGGACCTCACTGAGCCGTCCCGTCGTCGTTTCCCGTCGGCTGTGGGGCTCTCGCTTTTGGTGCAGGGGCGGTACAGTCGCGGGCGAAATGCCCCGGTTCGTCGCACCGGAAGCAGCGTCGCTCCCGTTCCTGTCGCTGCCGCGGTCGAGCTGGGTTCCGCTGGACCCATCTCACCTCCTCGCCGTCCTCGCAGTCGGCAGCTCGGACCCGGGGCTTGTTAGCCGGGGTCCCGTTGGGTGTGGTGCCCAGAATGAGCTCCAGTCGCTCGGCCTCGCGAAGCGCTGCGTCCAGGGACGCTGGTTTGGCGATGCGGACCTGTTGTTGTAGGCGCTCCGGAGTGAGGGCCTGCATGAAGGTTTGGCAGGCTAGCTCCTGCTGGCCTGCGTTGTCGAGTTGGGGGTAGCCGCGGCGAGCTAACAGCCTGATGTCGGCGGCGAGGACGCTGAGGCTCTCTGCTCCGGTCCGCCGTCGCGTAGTTAGCTTCTCCCGGCTCACCTCCAGAAATTGCCGCTGTCCGAACCGGCGCTCCAGCGCTGTCATCAGTGCCGGCAACGTCAGTGGTTCGGCGCTGTCCAGGTCTAAAAGCACCTGGCAGGCCTCGCCCTCCAGGGCTAACGCTAAGTGGGTGGCTGTCTGGCCCTCGTCCCAGCCGTTGTAGCTAGCCGCGAATCGTACCTGGCTTTGGTACGACTCTAGCTCACCCTTCCCCGTGTAGCGGGGTAGCTTGATCACCGCCTTTAACGGTGTGGTCGGTCGCTGCACCAGCACCGCCGTTTGGCTCGGCCTGGAAGCAGGGGCGTCCTCGTTGGCTTCCAGCCGACCTACTTGCGCTCCGTTCCCGGCCGCGGGGTCAGCCACCAGCGCGGGCACCTCCGCCTGGTCTCCAATCGGCATTCCTCGCTCCGGTCTTGCTGCGCTGGCTCCTTCGGGGAGCCCCCCCGGGTCTACTCTTGGGCCGCTTTGCAGACGCTCCTGCGATAACGTCCATCTGTTTGGTCACCTGACGTTCCAATTCGCGGATCTGTTCCCAGATCGTCCCCGCAGCCATCCCACTCTGACACCAATGTGGCGAGCCATGGAGTCGGAGTCAGGTTTCAGTTCAGATCAGTTTATTTGCAAGAGCTCAATCTTCTTATTACTTCACTTCACAAGTTACAGGCAGAACTAGACAACGCGCGCTGAACTGTAGCCAGCTTTATAGCATGGCTTATGCAAATGAGCTACTAACAATGGCGACCTCTAATAGGTGCCATGCAGCTCACCTTAACCAATCACACTTCATCAATTCGGTCACACTCAAAACAATCGTTGACCCCGCTCTAACATCGTTAGAGCGGACCTGGTTGAACCCATGCCGCCACACTTGGCGGGACTTTATTACAACTTGTTTACCACAGTAGTCACCGTTCTGGCGGGAGGTTATATTTGAATGCTAACCGCCAATGTTACTGTACAGCATCAAATGCATTTGAACACGCTCTGGTAATGCAGCTACATCACCTATCACTCGTGCACTGGTCTGCACAGCACAAGCACACACACACAATAATTCTATGTACACATTATTTACATCACTCGTAATCGCCCCGGATCGCCACAATATCAACTTAAGTCTAATGGCTTTGACCAGGGAGTTGGAAAAAAAAGTAGGAGATATTAAAATGGCTAAAATACTTCGAGATGGAAGTTTGTTTTTGAAATGCAAAATCGAAGAACAGAAAAATAGGGCGTTGCAGATTGAAAATATCGGCAGGAAAACGGTGATTGAGAGAAAAGAATTGGGTGAGGATAGATTTAACTGGGGAGTGATAACAGGCATACCGATAGATGAAGATATGGATAAGATTGCAAAGATTATCGAAGGAGGAGAAGTGAGGAGAATTAGAAGACTGTTTAGAATAGTGAATGGAAGTAAGGAAAAGAGTCTATCAATACTCGTGTTTCAGGGTTCATTCTTACCCGAAAGGGTAAAAATAGGTTATATGAGCTTTAGGGTAAGGGCTTATGTACCACCACCGCTTCGTTGCTACAAATGCCGGAGATACGGGCATATTGCCGCAGTTTGTAGGGGGAAACAAAGATGCGCTAAATGTGGAGATCATATGTATGAAGAATGTGGGGGATAATGTGCAAGCCAAATGCTGCAACTGTGGAGGATGTGACGTTAAGAAAAGTGCAATGAAAATGTAGCAAATCAAAACACAAAATAACATAACATATGCAGAGGCAGTAAAGAAAGTGCAAGGAGAAAGCAGAGTAGAAGAATCGGAGATAAATTACCAACCTTCTAGATTTGAAGTGCAAGGAGAACGGAGAGTAGAGGATTCTGAGAGAACAATCGTTAACCAAACTTCTAGAGTTGGGATGGAACATAGTAGTCAAACTAAAAGGTTGAGTGCTGAAAATTAGATTTTATTCATTGCCTGTGTCTTCAATTGTTCAGACCAAGCTAAAAGCAAAACAGAGAAAATAAGAATAATAGTTAAGGGAGCGGAAAAGTTCTTGGCGGTGAAGGGTCTTTCTTGGGAGCAAATTCAAAAATAATTGAGTCCGACTCAAAATCAGGAAACAAGTTCTAAAGGACCTATGTAGGAATTCATATCGAGATGAAGAGAAGAGATTCAAATATGATTTAATCTTACAAGTTTTATAGAGATTGTTTGGTATAATTTTAGTTTTTATTAGTTGTATTTATTTATTTTTTATAGAGATAGACTTAAGAGAAATTTAATAAATCCCGATCTACACTTCAATCCGGTTGGTGGCGGTAATGCACAATTTCATTGTTGACCAACCGCCATAAAACAAAAGAAGAAGAAGAATTTTTGACGCTTCCATGTTGCCATTGATTTGACAAGGAAAGCCGGTATTCATGGTATAGGACTGACAGTTTGTTACGAACGTATATCCTCAACTTGTCGCTACACGGGACTTGTTTCGGGTGTCAAAGAGTTTATTAGAAACTTAGAATAGGTTATTCTTCACCCTTTGTCTGTCCCTTTGCGGAACCTCTGTCTCCCTGTCCTAGACAGATTGTCTAAACGTCTTATTTTTTTCTTGTTTGTGTTTTTCGGCTCCCTCGTTGTGATCTATTGGACTTTCATTGTTTGTTGTGTCTTAATCGCTAGTGTTGAGTTTTTCGCCCAATACAGGTCGCTTTGAGTTTGGTAGCGGAATCTCTCGTTTTAAGGAGAGTTTATTGTTTTCTTTATTAATGTAACTAATTCCCTGTCTGCGGGTTTTCCATCCGCTTTGTGGTATTCATTAGAGCACTTTCTGAACCCCCATTGTCGCGCTCCAGTCATTGTAAAATATTGATTTGTTTCTGTACAAAACATATCTGTTGTTCCAATTTGGAGAGATATGTGGTGAGAAATTGTGTTTAAAGATTCGTTTCCAGGAAAGTAAAATCTGTTGATGAAAGGATTAAATATATTCCTGGGGAGACTAAACCAAAAGCTATTGCCATTCCTTAAAAAGGAGCACAACCAATGAACCTTCAGCACACCATTGATACAGTCAAAGGCCATTGTTGGTAGACTGCCACTTTCATAATCCTTTACAATAATGCCATTTTTCATATAATGCACTAAAAAAAAATCTAAGTTCATTTGGTTTATTCTTTTGATGGTTTTATTGGAAATAGCCTATGAGTAGGCAGGATAGATGCAACTTGCCAAACTTTCCATTTTTGTTAAGAAAACACGGCCAAAAATTTAAATGTCTCTGCATCCATAAATTAAGTCGAATTTGACATTATTCAATCTTGGAATCGACATTCATGCTCAATTTATTTCTGGTCTTTAGTTGTTTTAATACCAAGATATTTGATTTTAGATTTAATAGGGATGCCATAATAGACCGCTAGAGGGCAGTCATATATTGTCAATAGTTCACATTTATTCAAATTTAAAGTTAGCACTGAGGCTTTAGAGAAAAATTCAATGGTTTGACGAACCTCATCCAAATCTTTCCAGAAAAAAATGGTTGTGTCATCTTCTAGTTCACTAATAATGAATCTGTGATCAAAGGCACTCAATTGGGCTATATCTGTATTCTTAATTAGAATGGCCAGCATTTCTGCAGCAATAATAAATAAGAAAGGTGAAATACGACAACCTTGTTTTATGCCTCATTTTATATCAAAGCGGGGAGAAGTGCCACCTGGAACAACAATCGAGCTGTTGGTGTTATTATAGAATGTCTCAACCACACCTCTAAATTTATTACAAACCCCAATAGAGCTGAAGAGCACAAAATATAAATGGATAATCAACCATATAAAACTTATTTGAAATCAAGGAATAAAATGCAACCATCGTCCTCCACTAAATCTCTGTATTCAAGCAAGTCAAGGACCAATCTTATGTGATTATGAAAGGACCAACCGTTTATAAAGCCAGACTGTGTATTACTTATGATCTTAGAGATACCTTGTTTTAAACAATAAGTATACATATGAGTTAATAGCTTATAATCATTATTTAAGAGTGATTGGCTGTAGATTATCTAGCAATTTAGGGTAATTTACAGATTTTGGAATTAAGATGATAACCCCTTGTTTCATTGTAGCAGGAAGTGTGCGATTATTGATGATCTCTTTAAAGGTGTTAAACAGAAGATCTTTTATGGAGCTCCAAAAGCATCTATAGAAATTGATCGTCAAACCATCATTGCTAGGAGATTTGTCTAGAGACAAACGCTGCATCGCTTCATAAAGCTCCCCAGGACTTAGATCAGCATCACATACATTTGCAAAATTGTCATCAACCTTGGGAATCACATTTTTAATAAGGGAAAAAAAGGCATTGGAGTCATCAATAGAAAAGGAAGCTGAGTATAGATTCTGATAAAACATTTTTAAAATAATTTTTAAATTAAGTTTGGGTCTGCACATTCTATATTATTAATCCGAAGGCATTTGATGGTGTTCTTTTCCTGTCTTCTGTTTTCAAGTATACAGAAATAAGCAGTGCTCTTTTCACCTTTTTCCATCCAATTTGCTCTTGACCTAATATATGCTCCTTTTGCTTTTTTGAGATATATTTCTTCAAGCATTTGGTTGCAAAGCTAGGAGTTTCTATCTGTCATTTTCTGAGAGCAGAGCTTTGTTGCAGCACAAGTACATTTTATTAATAAGATTGATTTCATCCAACTGGCTGTTCTTTTTAATAACGTTGCCAAAAGAAATAGAGAATTGTCAGACTCTATATTTAAGAAACTCATTTGCTAGTATATGATGTAAAATGATTGTTTTTACAAATATCAGAGATTATAGATTTTAGACTTTGACAAAATAAGTCTTTGTATAAGTTTAAATACCCTTTGTATAAATTTCCAATACCCTTTGTTATGTCGGGGTTATTGGGAGGGTTCATCTCCAATCCAATTATGCAATAGTCTGTTAAAGGGGCAGCTGAGATGTAAGTATTAGAGACAAAATTAAAGAGGAGTCAGATATGAGCCAGTAGTCAATCCTCAACTTGCTTGAAATATCAGGCTTAAGCCAGGTATACTGCCTTAGGTCATGGTTGAGTACTCGCCAGGGGTCAAGTCGACCCAGTGAATTACAAAAGTCACCTCAAAGGGAGTTGAGATGATGAGAAGTGAATTTGGAAGGGAACCTGTCCAACCAGTCACCTAAAACCATGTTAAAATCTCCAAGTATGATAGTGTCAGTTGGATAGGTGATTTTCAAATCTTCAACCTCATTAGTTAATTCTATAATTTAATTAATGCTTTAGATTATTAAAACCATACACATTGGCCAAAATAACTAGTGTACTGTAAATATTCAAAACCGATATAAATCACTGGTCTTCAGTATCACTTTTCTCCCTGTTGACTTAAAGGGTAACTACACCCTAGATCTTTTTTTTTTTTAGCTGCCAACGTGTTTGTATGCCTACCTTATAATGAAACTTATTCATCCATTCCGTTATTTCAACAATTCTGAAATAATAACATAAATCAGGAGAAACTGGTAGAAAAGTGTCTTTGTGCTGCCCCTATCGGTTGAAATTTCCTTTCTGCACCCCACTGCCCCCGCCCCAATCGTGATGTCAGAGTACCTCTTTGGAGGTGCCTCTACGTCATATGGATAATTGTTGTCGCCCACAACAGCCGGCACCTGATTGGTTAGACCCACTACGTTACTTTCGTTTCGGCTCCACGTTTTGAAACCGGAACAACGTTGCGTCAGTTTAATTTCCAGACTTTTTTTACCGGAAGGTAATCTAATCATATCATTATAAACAGTGGTTGCCCTGACCGATGATATTTTGTGTTTTCAGAATGCAAACCATTTCGAAATGTGGGTTTTACAATATTCCACTTGCGTTCTGAATAAACTCTACTAATCTTTCCATAATAACTTGAACTAATAATGACTAATTTAATTTGTATTTGACCATTTAAAAAGAAAAGAGAACCGTAAGTAGTTTAAGACTGCTGCCTATCAAGTACCTATAAATGTCCCTTACACGTGAACATCACAGTAGCGAGAGCTTGAATGAAGTAGTCAATGAGCCTTGAACCACATTTTGTCCCGCCTTTTTCAGACAGAGTCGAAAATTAAATAGTTGAATTTAAGGTAATTGTCCGGAGGCATTGCGATGGCTGATTTTGCAAAAACGTTCAGGCACCGTTTGGCTTGTGCCATTGCAAGTGGATTTTTAAAGTTTGTTTTAAACTAACTAGTTAGCTAGCTCACTATGCTAGTGCAAAAAGAGAAGAGATGAAAGAGATGCACGCGCATTACTTTCTCCAACTTGCTACCCAGGACCATGTAAATATTATGACACTAACTACAACACATGCTAGATGCCGAAACCTGATAGGCTTTGAAACACATTCAGTTATTTCCACAGGGTCAGTTGCAGTTGTAGCTTCTTAAATCACCACCTTTTAATAAGACAGAGTTAACCTCAAAATAGCTGCGTTTTTGGAACGCAAATTTTCTTCTGCATTTTTACATTTTTTCCTGTGTATATAATGCAGAATTCTGCTTTAGTGCAACCACTGATAAAGATGTATGTATGTTTTTATTTAGCTGAAGAGAGCACCCAGAATACACAGCATAGTGTCTCCTTAGGATAACTCTACCCCATGAGCAAAAATACACAGTTTATATACATTTCACTCTACTGCCCTATACATCATTGTCAACATGCAGAAACAAGACTCGGCTGTCTACCTTATCTAAAGGTCTAATTTAGTATGTAGGTATACAAAAGGTTAAATGCCTATCTTCCAACATGTAGTGATGCATAACATGTGTAGGCTATTAAAACCCAAATTGCTCCTTTCTCCCACAATACCTCCCTTTTGTCATTCATGACAACATAAACAGAGAAAGGAAGAAAGCACAGAGGTAAGGATCTTTTGTGTGACTTTTGAAACCTAAACACAACAGTCACATGCCATCCAAGAAAGGGAGCGCATACAGATAATCAGTATCAACCTCAAGGTCAGAGAATGTGTAATATGGCTTTCACCAATCTTTACAACCGGTATGGGAGAGGGAGCAACAGGGGAGTGAGAGACGGGGAAGATCTGCTGAGACGTAATTCTCGGCAGGCGCGCTGGGCATTTTTTTTCACCCGCTTTCATTTTCTTCTCACTTACTGGCCCAGGTCTAAAAACATTAAACCAGATGCGCTTTCTTGCATTTTTGATCAGTCCGACAGCCCCGTCTCTCCTGAGCCCATTTTGCCAGTCGCTCAAATCTTAGCCCCAGTATTTTGGGACGTTGAAGTAGCGGTCCAGGACACGTTGCAACTGAATCCGGAGCCAGGTGGCGGTCCCGCCAGTTGCCTTTTTGTTCCTCCTACCGTGAGGTCTCAAGTGCTCCAGTGGGGTCATTCCTCACAGATCACTGCTCACCCAGGCGCTCACCGCAAAAAGGAGTTCCTCTCCAGACGCTTCTGGTGGCCTGGCATGGAGAGGGACGTCCGCAAATTTGTCGCTGCTTGCTCCATCTGCGCTCAGAACAAGGGTTCTCGGCTTTCGCCTGCGGGGCTGTTACGTCTTATGCCCGTGCCCAGTCGACCATGGAGTCACATCGCTCTTGAATTTGTGACTGGGTTACCCGCTTCTCAGGGTAACACGGTTATCCTGGTAATTGTGGACAGATTTTCTAAGGCAGCACATTTCCTGGCCTTGGCTAAACTGCCCTCCGCTGCTGAGGCAGCCCAGTTGGTAGTAGATCACGTGTTGAGGGTTCACGGGTTGCCCCGCGACGTGGTTTCTGACCGCGGTCCCCAGTTCATCGTCAAGTTTTGGCGTTCTTTTTGAGCACAGTTGGGTGCGTCTGTTAGTCTGTCTTCCGAGTTCCATCCGCAGACCAAAGGACAAACTGAACGCACCAACCAAACGCTGGAGAACATTCTGCACTGCTTGGCAGCCTCCAACCCCACTTTGTGGAGTCGGTACCTCCCTTGGGCTGAATACGCCCACAGTACCCGGTGCAATGCCTCCACGGGTCTTTCTCCATTTGATGCCCAGGTGGGGTATCGGCCTCCGCTCTTTCTGGAGCTGGAGAAAAATGTGGAGGTCCCGTCCGCTGGCTCCTTTGTCCGGAGGTGCTGTGCAGTGTGGAAGCGAGTTTCACTTTTGTGAGCATCTGCCACCCAGAAGACTTCCGCTAACAAACATTGTCGCGCGGCTCCTTCTTATCGGGTGGGCCAGCGGGTCTGACTTTCCATGCGGGATTTGCCTCTGTGGGTCGAGTCTCATAAGCTCGCCCCGCGCTATGTTGGTCCTTTCAAGATTGTCCACAAAATTAATCCCGTTACTGTTTGTCTCCAGTTGCCGCGCGTTCACCCCACCTTCCACATCTCTCGGTTAAAGCCGGTCTTAGTCAGTGCTTTGTCCCCGGCCGAGAGACCCCCGCCCCCCCCCCCTCCTCGGATTGTTGGGGGGGGGCTCGGTTTACACTGTTCGCCGCATTCTGGCGGAGAGACAGGTGGGTCGTGGTTTCCAGTTTTTGATAGATTGGGAGGGCTATGGCCCTGATGAGCGTTGCTGGGTTCCATCTAGAAATATCTTGGATCCCCAGCTTATCAGGAATTTCCGTAGTAATCGAGCTGGGGGATCGCCTGGGGTAGTCCCTTAGGGGGGGGGGGGGGTCCTGTCATGGTCTCCCTTCGTTTTCTCAATTTCTACGCCTCGTCTTTTTCGGTCGATCTGATTTTTTTCCGCATTCCCTTGCGGGATTTCCTTTCTCCCAGGTGATTATCTAGTTCACCTGTCGTCCGTGTCATCAGGTATTTAAACCCCTGAGTTCCACTTCCTGGCGCTTCTATATCATTTCGTGCCGTAACGTATTTTAGGGTTGTTGTTATCGCTCTGCTCGCATTTAAAAGATTTATTCTTGCAGTAGAGTTGTTTTTTTAACTGCCTAGAAGCTCAGGGAAATAGTTTAGGTTTTCCTTCTTTTCCCTTCTCCTTTTTCACTCCCGCTCTTTGTTTTTGGAGAACGTGAGCGTTATTTTATTTTCATTTGTTTCACCATTTATCGGGCGTTATAGTCATGTTCCGAGGGTGCCTTTGTTTTTTGCTGTTCTTCTTTCTACCGTTATTAGCATTGCCCGTGTTTACGTGGCTATCCTGTTTTACAAGGGCGTTTTTGGTTTTGGCTACGGCTGGGAGGTTTTTTCATTCTTTCTTTTCTTGTGTCACGTTTGGCTTATCGTTGTACCGCTACAACGCCATTACAGGTACTTTTGTGTAGATTGTTAGCTATATCGATATTTTGCTGGAGATGCTACGATTGCTGTCTGCATTAGTTTCAGCATTTCAGGTTGATATGCGTCCTGTCACGTAGGTTGTGAAACAGATGGTTACTTTGACAGCTGTATTATTTCACTTATTAGGAATATCGATAATAGAATTGCAGGAAACTTATATTAGATCAACATTTTCTGGCGACACCCCTTGACTTAGCAAACATAACATTAGCCTATGTGGCACACGGTTACATAAGGACGAAGTTGCAAGTCGCCATCGATCCAGGGTACAGTATTTGGAGAGGGAAATTGGACCCTAGACCAGCAGTTATTATAGGTTAAGTTAGTGATTTTCAACCACTGTGCCGCGGCACACTAGTGTGCCGTGAGAGATCGTCAGGTGTGCCGTGGGAAATTATCCAACTTCACTTAATTAGTAACACTTTTGGTTGGTGGTGTGACTCAGGATTTTTTTAATGTAAAAAATGTGCCTTGGCTCAAAAAAGGTTGAAAAACACTGGGTTAAGTTATGGGCAACTTCATCCTGGAAGAGCTGTCATAGCTGTGAAAAATTAGTGTATTGATAGCAAGGAGCTGATCGATAACGTTAGCTGTCTCTCTAATCTGCATGCTGCAAGTTGTTTGTTTGCTAGATAGCTAGCTAGCTAGTACCCTTGTTTCAGTTTCGTGTCAAGCAAGCTAACGTTAGATCATTTGGTTTGGCTCCCCTATAAAACGGCTTTGTTTGTGATACATTGCTTGTAAATCCCTACACCATATTTGTCAAGATACTGTAAATGAGGACATTCAGATACGTGGTAGTTTTGAATCGTGTTTACAAAAGTTGCGTGAAAACGACAGTGTGCACCGGTCACAAGGGAGAGCTTTCCAATACTGTATCAATAGCCTAAGCAGCGAAATCCAATGTTGTTTTGTAAGCTTGGCGCCGACCACTAGTCCACTGCTATTGGTTTAATGGCTATGCTTTACAGGATTTAATAACATAGCTAGCTAGCTAGAAGTTGCCATCGTAGCTAAATTGTCCCATTTAACTTTACATAGGTAGCTACCTAGCTAATGCAATTAGCTTGTAATGTTAGCCACTTTACCACCGAGCCGATATCAATAACTTGACTAGCTAGCTAAGCATCGAGCTATTAATACCTAAGTTACCCAAGACACACCGACAGAGACTTTCGATGGCTAGAAGAGCTAGAGTAACTAGAGATGCAGTTGGTTGTGGTATAACGTTACCTGTACCTATTGATCCAGGGTCAGACATAACGTTACTTAGTTATTTTGGGAAATCAGATCCTAGACCAATAATGATAGGCAACTTAAGCATGCAGTATAGATAGCTAGCTAAGTAACCTAGGTGTTTGAAATTTAGCTAGCTAATTAGAACAATAACTGTTAGCAAATATTTTAGCTAGGCTAAGCTTATAGCTAGCTACGTTAGCTCTGGCTAGCTGGTCTATCGAGCTGGTTGATAGCTAGCCACTGTGATAGTCCTGCCTTGTGTGTGTTGCATAGCTAGCTAGCTGCTTTGCCTTGTCCACAAACTCTGGAATTCAACAGTATAACATATATATATAGGGATTAATAAATACAGATTTAAAAAAAATAGAAATATGTACACCTAAATACCCAAAATATTTAATGAAACAAACCTATCCAAACACATGTTTGCCCCATGAATGTAGCCTACCGTGTTTGTGGATCAGATGAAGCCAAATAACAAAAGTAGTACTAATTGTTTTAACATGTCAAATAATAACAAACGTTATTTGTGAACGCAATTTTGTGAACAAAATAATGCCTAGGCTCTGTAGGACCACACAGGTTTCTATTCAATACAAATATTCCAAATAGGTAATAATAATAATAATGAAGAAAAACCCAGAAACACCTGTCCAACAGATCAGAAACACTTTTCAGGAGCCAGGTATGAATGTGTCAGTGACTGCTGTCTGCAGAAAACTTCACAAACATCACTACAGAGGCTACACTGCAAAATACAAATCAATAGTTAGTCGCAAAAACAGAATGGCCAGGTTACAAGTTTCTAAGAAGTACCTAAAACAGCCTGCAGACCAAAATTCACTTGTATCAAAGTGATCAAAGAGCAAAGTGTGGAGGCCAAAAGAAACTGGCTAAGATCCAAAGCATACCATCTTATCTGTGAAACGTGGTGGGAGTGTTATGGTTTGGGCATGTATGCCACAGGTACTGGCTCACTTGTCTTCATTGATGATGCAACTGCAGATAGCAGTGTGCAGAACATTGCCTCAACAAACTGCCTCAAAACTCATTGGTTGGAGCTTCAGCATACAGCAAGACAATGATCTCAAACATACTGACAAAGCAACAAAATAGTTTTTCAAAGCTGGCCAAGTCAGTCACCCGATCTGAATCCAAGTGAACAAGCGTTTCATATATTGAAGAGAAAGCTTAAAGGGGAATTCCACCGAAAAATTATGTTTGATTTGTAGAAAAGTAGCTCTCCTCCTGATTAAAATGAGCTCTCAGCCAACGTTCTACCTATAGTGATATGAGGCTAGCCCCAACCTACTGTGCATGTACCAGGTACCTGCTTTACTGTGAACTACAACTTACAGTTTATGGGCGGTGTCAGACAATGCCAATCACAGGTTGCCACTCCCATTGAATACAACTGGAGTGGAGGGGCTGGGCATTTTACTACTAGTCCTGCAGCGGCAAGTTAGCCACTAATGTTACAGTTCTACAGAAAAAATACCACCACCATTAGCTGCAGTCTCCAGAAAATCGTGGGAAATACGGCCATTAATTTATCTACTTTTGGTATCGTGAAAACATATTAGCTAGCCTAACCAGAAGTCTGCAACACTTACTCATTTTTCCTCCTGGTCCTCTAACGTTAACCTTTAAAAGGTGACAAAGCACTAAAAACACTTATTTTAGGTGAACTGATACATTTGGTGTTACTGATTGATCCTAGTCCAAATCTTAACATTTTACTGCAGTCAGCGCAAAACAGCATAAACCCAAAGGATCTGGTGTCTCTAGTGGTAAATTGTTAGGAACTGCACGTCCATTCTGTCATTGGCTAGAAACTTCATCCAGCTGACATATTTCTCCCGGTGACGAAATTGAAGTGAGGGCAGGTATGTACGTTGAAGTGTACGCCCCAGCTACAAAAGGTAATCTCAGCGGTTGATCTCACCGTTTTCTATATAGATCGGTGGTTGATCTGCGTGGATGGAGAGGACATAGGAGAGAGAGCGAGCGAGCAATATATATAGCTAGTTTACAATTTAGCTTTTTAAAATATTCTAGTAAGTTATATACTTTATTAAAAATAAATATATAAAGCATAGTTGAGCCAGGAGTTGTAGTATATTCATGCTACACGTTTACCTTTGCAATGTACGTCCCCAACAGACATTCTCTCTTGGAGAGAGTTCAGTGCATTGACCACATGTGCACCCAAAATGGAAACCAATATTGTTGATATTGTGATTGCCTACAGCCTGTGTAAAATGAGTAGCCTACATGGCATGGGTAACTATTTGTACAGCGGTAACTTTTAAAAGGTAATTGTGTGATTTGTTGTTTGCTGGTCACATCATTATAAGCCCAAACGAGGCTATGCGTGCCGCCGCCTACCACTCCAAAACATTGTCCATCCTCTCATTATCCACCATTGCTTCTGCCTCGGATACTTGGGCCTCGGCAGCAGCTGAACCTAGCGTGTTTGCTTGTGTGTATATGAGTGAGAGAGGTAGCGAGAGAGAGGGAGAGTGGAGAGCAGCTGTGAGTGCTGTCCAGAGTAGAAATTAGCTTTTGGCTACTAGTGGGGTGTGGTTTGATACCTGGAGCTCAGCCATTATATATTATTACCTTATCACACCCAGATTTAGGCATTTTTCTAATTTAAAAAGTGGGCGTGGTCTTGCTAAACCAGCGTGCTTTGTTACCATTTAAAGTTTAACCTGGGTAAATGAGGGGTGTAGCCTACATGTGTTGAGCCCTGTATTCGGGCTCAAAACAGAAGCCTTCCAACTTTGACAAAATCTAGTAATAGGCCAATATTAAAAACATTGCAATTTTCGAAATGCCAAAAAACCGATGTGTTGCTTAGTTACTGCATGGCAGACAGATTTTTAAAAACCTTATGCACCTTTCTTTATTACCAAGAAGCCTGGGCAACACTGTAGTATAATGGTTAACACCTTAGCGCAGATGGCATATTTGGTAAATCATGGGGGTACTCTGTTTAAGGCTTTATAACTCCAGGTGTGAGAATCACATAAACTTGGTAAATGGCTTAAATGAAACAAAACCGGTGTACCATTTTTTGTACAAATTTGGTTTGTTTATTTTCATAATTTAAGTCAAAATAAAGTGCCGGAAATGCAAGCAAAACTTTGCAACAAATTAAAAAAAAAATATATTTCTTCAAAATACTGAGAGCTACATAAGTGAAACAGGTAAAACTACACATTTCCTGGATCATAAACTCCTTGTCCACAAGCATTCAATAATCGCAGGGTGATATACAGAACTACTAAAGATCTATGACACAAAATGTAAGCAGTGTAGCCTGATGTACCCAGGGTCTCCAAACCTATCCAAATTGGCTAAAATGTGAATAGCTGTAAATCTTAAACTAATCATACATTTCAGTGCAAATCAACCGTTTTGACTCATTTAACTCACCTTTTTATCATTTTCATGTGGGAATTATTTTGGATCAGTACAGGGGGGTGGATATCTAGGTGTCCAATAACCTACCCAAAACCTCTCCGAGAAATTATTAAAAAGCCTTTTGTCCTTTATAAAGCATATACATTTTCCCTTACGATCACTTAATGGATGAAAACATTGATATTGCACAGTTTCAGTTCAGTGTTTGATGCCTAGTGTGCCATTTTTTCACCATTATCCTTCATATACTGCTTCATCCTGTGCGGTGCCTTCATGGCCAACATGCACTCATCAATGGCACGGTCTTGGCAATGCTGTAAGGATCTGGTCCTGCAGTGGCTTCACTCTGAACAGTAGAGGGCACTGCTGGAGTGGCAGAGGTGGAGGGTCAAGCATGTTATAGGAACAAATTACATAATGCAGAAGCATTATAACACTGTGGTACACACAGCTAAATATGAAATCATTCACTCTTGTACTTCAGTAAACACTTTCTTCTGTATGCTACATTATGTTATCTTTTGTTGCGTGCTCTAGGATGGCATTACTCTGTAGTGTGTTTCACAACTGTTGCTTTTTTATTTTATTTATTTTACATTCATCTTGCACACATCTGGACACAGTAAATTTGAATACATATTTTCCATTCCCTAAGTGAAAAGCATCACCCATGGAGATACTAATACCCCATAGAGTACATTATGCATATAACATTAAAAAATTACAATACAATAAAATAATATCGGAAAACACTACCAATGTTCTAGCTTCACGGCAAATCGAGGCATAAAATATAACGTACGACTGAGCAACCAAACAGAACAGCGCTAAAATACTCAATTTCATTGTGAATGCTATGAATTCTAACAAAGCAGGCCACCACGAGCCACTACGCGAACGGCACGAACACATAGTATCAATACATTACATTACATTAGTTATTTGGCAGACGCGTTTATCCAAAGCGACGTACAATAAGTGCATATTGAAGGTCATAGACACAATCTACGAAGCAAAGTCAAGAAAGCGCTACTTTCTCACAACGTAGAAGCTATCGCTAGTACTCAACAGAATACAGTCAGCTATACATTCTAAGCTATGAGATAGCTAAACCAAATAGAAAATAAAAAATAAACGGAAAGAACGTACTATATAATTTGCCTTATACATGTAGTTATTCAAGGTGGAGTCTGAAAAAGTGTGTTTTCAAATATGTTCAGCATTATTAGCAGGCTAACAGTGGTCTATTACGACCGATGCAAATACAAAAATAACGAAAATATAGCACGCAGTGGAAAAACGAATGTATATAATCAAAATATTACAAGCAGTAATACTTACATGTCGAGGAGGATATCTTCCCCATATTGATAGGCACCTCTTCCACAGAATCTATGCTACAGGGATTAGAAGATTCTCTGTTGTTCTCCTCTTCTGACCGACTTCGGGGGAAAACTGCTAAAAAGTAACTTCAAAGTCGCGCGCAGTTTTATCGTGTAATACCATATGCGTCAAACCAAATGCGTCATCTGCGCATGCCTGCGTAAAATTGTCGTGATATAACAAGTATTGCAGTTACGCTCGCCCTTAAATAGTTAATCCAAGCTTAGTGCTTGTTAAATGGACTTGCTACGGAAAGATAGTGACACTTAGAAACTCCGCATTGGCCAGAAATCGTCGCGAATCGTCTACCAATAAAGTTAAAATACCGCGTTTGTGTTTTCCACTAATAGTTTGGCTGCAGGAGCAACGCGTGTCTCAGTTGCGTAAAAAGGTCGCGCCTGCGCAACGTCAGATCTAAGGGGTTACGGAACTAAAAGGTTGCAGGTTCGATTCCCAGGTAGGACACTGCCGTTGTACCCCTGAGCAAGGTACTTAACCTGAATTGCTTCAGTATATATCCAGCTGTATGAATGGATAAATGTAATAAAAAGTTGTGTAAGTCGCTCTGGATAAGAGCGTCTGCTAAATGCCTGTAATGTAATGTAAAAGCCGTGGGTAACAACAGCTAATGGCACTAGCCCTGAAAATTACATTGTAAAAGGGTAATTCCACCTAAAAACAACATTAACCTTATTGAACAGATCAAGGCGCAACTAATTAAGTCTTTCTTTCTGGCTGGCCAAACATGAATCTGTTATTTGAACATAAAAATGTGTTATTTGAATATAAAGTAGAAAATTTGGTAGAGGTATAATATGTCATTTTGACGTATACCTCTACCACTTCCTCGTTTTTGAACCACTACAGTGTTTTCAAGTAGGCGGAGCCAGCGAGGGAACAATTGCTGCCTGCATCTCACTGTTCTGAATAGGGACGGGACACATTGTAGATCAAGCTAACTAAAAAATTACATTAATAGGCTACGTTATTTCCTAAAGATGTTTTGGCAAACTAAACCAAACAGGACTCGACTGCTGTCGGTTACAGAGTGGAGCTCTTCCAATATTCCCTGTAGCTTACATCTTCCTCTGCCTTATTGAATCACCTGGTAACCATGTCATCTAACATTACATTATGATCCATGAACATTAAGTAGACTAACATTAGCTAGCTGACCATAATTGAATGGTTTCGCTCTGAGCATTCGATTACAGAAGCAATGTATTTTTTCTGGGTTAGTGTGTTAGCTGTTGTTAGCAACGGGTTTCTTGGCATAAAACAAATTGGTTTTTAAACGTTTGCCATGGAGTAGGCTATAGTAGCTAACCTTGCATTTGTTAATGGAAGGAGTTTAGGCTTTGTTAGCAAACATAGCTAAAATGGCTAACAAGTAGACTACAACAAATGTTGGGCTATTATTAGTCAAAATATGAAGTTCCTATGTGCCACTGTTCTTCTGTATTTCATAAAAGTGAAACTCTACATGAAAGCGAATCGGGCTGAAGATACTGAACATTTAAATATATTTAGGAGTTGGTTACAGTTATTTTGTAACCCCCAAATAATTTTATACTATTGCAACAACAATAAAAAATATGGGTCCTGGATATGTCATGGTTATTTGCAGCCTCTTCTCTTCTACGTTTTGGTTTTCTTTTTAGCACCGTCAGGGCGCTCTATCTGATTTTTTTCCACCTCCGTTCCGGTCTTTGTATCTTGCCCGACAATTATTCCCTTAGGAATTCGGTCACTGCATTTCTGGTTTGTATAAATAAGAAATGTATGTTGTATACATTAAGGGTTTTCTTTCCCTTCCAATCGTTTGCTTTATCCTAATATCTCTCTACCTGTTACCTTTTGGTGTTCAGCTCTTGTGTTACTAGAGCTTAGGTAACAGGTTTGATTTTCTTTTTCTTTCCTTCACCCGTTTTCCTGTTTTTTTTTGTTTTTCTCTACCTTATGTTACGCCTAATTATTTAGTGCGTGAGATTCTTTTGTTATTTATTCTCGCTGTTTATCGAGATACGCCTCCGTTTCTGAGGTTGTTTTGATTTGCCTTGTGCAAGGGAAGTTTTGCTCCCGTTTTTTGTTTTTCCTCTTCCTGGTGCGGGTTCTGCTGCTTTTGTGGCGTATCTTTTGAGATACGCTTTTAGAATCCTTATCAGTCGCGCTTGGTTCTCCGAACCTTACAACAACTCTCACAGAATATCGAAGTCACAATGGAAGGACCAGCGAATTTTAATGAGACTTACAAAACGCTGACTAGCCAGGGTGCTACAGGGATTACCCCTGAAGAGGCTATTTTCACTCTGCAAATTCAACAAGGCCAGTTGATTGAACAACTGCAGAGCCAAGGAGAATGCCTGCAAAAACTAACAGAGAGTCTCCATTGACTTTCTGTAGCAGTCAATCCTCCCCCAGTTGCACAAGCACAAACTCTCTCCATACCCATGCTACGTACGATTACGGAGCCCAAACTCCAATTACCGCCGAGTTATGATGGGGAACCAGGGAAATGCCATCTCTTTCTAACACAGTGCCTCATTTTTTTTCAAGCACAACCCTCCCGTTTTACGACATCTGAATCCCGCGTTGCCTTTAATTTATCCCTCCTGAGTGGTCAGGCCCTCGCTTGGGCTGACCCTTTAATTCGGTCCAACGCCCCTTGTATTCGTGATTCCATCCAGTTTATGAAGCAAATGCAGATGGTCTTTGATCACGAGGTTTGAGGCGAGGAGGCAGCCAGGAGATTGACCAGTTTGCGTCAGGGCACTGACACCGTTGTGGCTTTCTCAATTTCATTCCGAGGATTAGCCTGGGAGACAGGTTGGCCTGACGGCTCATTAAAATCTTTATTTTTAAGAGCATTGTCCAATCCTATTCAGGACGCCTTAGCTATGCTTGAACCACCTGCCACGTTCAATGACCTGGTTACTACGGCTATACGCCTTGATAATCCTATCAGGGAACGTGAATGTGAGAGCAGAAAACACCTGGTTCTGCATAAGCCCTCATTATCAGTAGGCACTCCACCCAGTTCTCGACCATTTCCCTCCTTTGATCAGGAGGAAGCCATGCAAGTAGATGGGTCATCTCTCCATAAATCTGGGAGAAGGAGACCACGGGGGTACTGGTGCCAATACTGTAGGCGTAAGGGTCATAATAAAGATCAGTGTCCCAAGCTGACAGGAAACGAGGAGTCTCACTGGGCAAACCGAGACCCCCAGTGAGTATCGTAATAGTACTAATTCTCAGACCCTGTTACCCGTCCATCTGTTTTAGAAGGGACGCTCAGTTAGCGTGGACACTTTTATTGATTCCGGAGTGGTGGAATCTTTTATTAATGCCGAATGGGCTAGGGGCTTAAAGATTCCAGCACACCAACTTACTGGCATTCGTCAGGTTACTGCCCTCGACGGTCGCCCTTTGGGTTCTGGAATTATTGAGAGTATAACTAGCCCGGTGGAGATGTGTATTTCCTTCCAGGGCCACTCGGAAAGATTAAAATATTTTCTCACAGACTCCGTTGTACCCACTGGTGCTGGGACACTCACAGCTAGGGTTGCATAACTCGCATGTCAGTTGAAGTAGGAATAGGGATCCTATTCGTCAGTGGGGTCTTCAGTGCCAATCGCATTGCCACTCAGTTACCCCCTCTGTTTCAAGCCATGCCCCTGATCTCTCCGAGTCTGACTCTGATGGTGATTCTGAGGAGGCGAAGTCACACTGCGACTCAGATACTTCCTTCTTCCTCGCTGAGAGTCGAGAGGAAAGTCTGTCCTGGGACCCTTTTGCGGAGGGGAATTTCATGGAGGAGGAGGATTCTTCCATCTCCGATTGTGATTGGGACAAGTCATCTGATACCTTTTCCGGTGCTCCCTAGGTGGTAGGGGCTCTCGAATTTGCTCTACCCGCTGGTGTTCCAGTGGAGTACTCAGACCTGGCTGAGGTATTTAGTAAACAACGCGCCACCCCATAGACTGTTTTACTGCGCCATTGAGTTGTACCCGAGTACTGTCCCTTCCAGGGGTTCACTTTACTCATTGTCAGTTCCTGAGAGTGCTGCCATGAAGCAGTATATAGAGGAGTCTTTGGTGAATGGTTTTATTGTGCCATCCACATCACCAGCTGGTGCTGGTTTTTTTTTTTGTAAAAAAGTAAGACGGTGGGCTAAGCTGTGCTTGTTACCTTGTCTACCGAAGGCTCAATGACATCACCATAAAAAATTGGTATCCTCTTCCACTCATGAACTCTGCATTTGAGCGCTTACAGGGGCGTCGGTCTTTTCCAAACTCAACCTTCGCAACGCCTACAACTTTGTGCGCATGCGTGAGGGCGATGAGTAGAAGAGAGCGTTTAACACCCACCACGGGCACTACGAGTACCGGGTCATGTCTTTCAGTTTCACGAGCGCACCCTCTGTCTTCCAGGTGCTAGTGAACGATGTTTTGAGAGAGATGCTGGAAACATCTGTTTTTGTCTACTTAGACGATATTTACATTTTTTCTCCGGATATCTCATCCCACATCATCTACGTTAGGCAGGTTCTGGAGGCACTTCTTAAGGCCCAGCTATTTGTTAAGGCAGAGAAGTGTGCTTTCCACACCAGCTGTCTTTTTTTGGGGGTTAATTGTGGCAAACAGTAAGATATTTATGGATCCAGAGAAAATTTTGGCAGTGAAGAACTAGCCTACACCCAATTCTGTGAAGCAAGTACAATGCTTCTTGGGCTTTGCTAATTTTTATCATAGGTTTATCCGGAATTTTAGCACGGGAGCCACTCCCATCACAGCCTTCACCAAGAAGACCTCGCCTATTCGTTTTCAATGGAATCCTAGGGCGGAGGCGGCTTTCACTGAGCTAAAGAGGAGGTTCTGTTCCGAACCTATCCTGATAACTCCCAACCCTTCCCTCCTCTTTGTGGTAAAGGTCGATGCCTCTGAGCTGGGGGTTGGACCTATTTTTTCCCAACACTTTCCGCTGGACCGCAAACTCCACCCTTGCGCGTATTTCTCTTGTGTCCTCACATCTGCCGAGAGAAATTACGATGTCGGAGATCGAGAGTTGTTGGCGATAAAATTGGCATTGGAGGAGTGGCGTCACTGGTTGGAGGGCACGGAGCACCCCTTTACGGTCTGGACTGACTATAAGAATTTAGAGTATGTCCAACAGGCTAAGACATGCAATTCGCGACAAGCTCGTTAGTCCTTATTTTTCATGAGGTTTAAATTTATTCTGACCTATCGCCCCAGGTCTAAGAATATTAAACCTAATCGGTTGTCGCGCGTTTTTGACTGATCTGAAAGGGAGTCATGTCCCGAGCCTGTGGTTTTCAGCTCTCAGATTGTGGCTCCAGTTATGTGGGCTATAGAAGCAGCTGTACAGAAGGTGCTGCATTCCGATCTCGGTCCAGGTGGGGGTCCGCCCCATTGCCTATTTGTGCCGTCTCGGTTGCGTTCACGGTTCCTCCAATAGGGTTATGCATCTCAATTGGTGGCCCATCCGGGCGTTCACCGGACCAGATAATTTATTTCTTGCCGGTTTTGGTGGCCCAAACTGAAAAGCGACGTGCGGGAATTTGTCGCTGCATGCTCTATTTGCGCTCGTAACAAGAGTTTGCGGCTTTCCCCTACAGGTTTTTTGCATCCACTTCCCATTCCCAATTGTCCCTGGAGTCACATCGTGCTAGACTATGTTACCAGTCTGCCGCCGTCCCATGGGAACACTGTTATCTTGGTGGTGGTCGATCGGTTTTCTAAGGCAGCTCACTTTGTCGCTCTGCCTAAATCTGCCCCTGAGATGGCTCAGTTAAAGGTGGACTACATTTTCAGGGTGCACAGCGTCTCCCTGGATGTGGTGTCGGATCCGGTCCGCAATTCGCCGCCAAATTCTGGCGCTCTTTTTATACTCTGTTGGGGGCATCCGTCAGTTTTTTGTCCGGGTTTCATCCCGAAACCAACGGACAGACGGAACACACTAACCAGAGTATGGAGAGCACTCTTCGGTGCCTGGCCACGGCCAATCCCGCGTCCTGGAGTCGCCACCTCGCCTGGGCCGAATACGCCCATAATATGTTGCGTAATACTTGGTATTTTCTGGTTTTTCTCCTTTTGAGGCGTGGGACATTTGCCCCCATTGTTCCCTGAGCTGGAGAGAAATGCGGAGGTTCTTTCCGCCGCTTCTTTCGTTCGCAGATGTCGAGCGGCCTGGAGGCGCATACACTCCTCTCTTTTGCGCGCTTCGGCGAAACAAAAGGCTGTGGCCAACAGACATCGTTGGCCTGCTCCTTCTTACGGGGTGGGGCAATGGGTGTGGCTTTCTGCGAGTTGAGTCTCGTAAACTCGTGCCTCGGTTTGTAGGTCCTTTTAAAATCATCCGGAAACTCAACCCGGTTACTGTGCGTCTCCAGTTGCCTTCCTCCATGTGTGTCCATCCTACCTTCCACATCTCCTGCCTGAAACCTGTGCTTGTTAGCGCCCTCGCTCCGGCTGATAAGCCGCCACCGCCTCCCCCCCGGTTCTTGGATGGAGGTACGGTGTATACTGCTCTGCGTATTTTAGCTGCGAGACATGTGGGCAGAGGTTATCAGTTCTTGGTGGAGTAGGAGAGCTATGGGCCTGAGGAGCGGTGCTGGGTTCCCTCCAGGAACATCTTGGACCTACTCTAATTAGATATTTTTGTAGAAGCAGGGCTGGGGGATTGCCTGGAGCCGTCTCTTAGAAGGGGGGCCCTGTCATGGTTATTTGCTGCCTCTGCTCTCCTACGTTTTGGTTTCCATTTTGGTGTCGTCAGGACACTCTATCTGATTTTTTTCTGCCTCCGTTCCAGTGTTTGTATCTTGCCCGACATTTATTCCCTACACTTGCTTTGCGTTTCTTGCCGGCTATAAATACCTCAGGACTTCCGCATTTCCTCACTTCGATATTGTCTTGGTTATGTTGACAAACGAAGTCGGTAAAATGGTATAGGAATTCGGTCACTGCATTTCTGGTTTGTATAAATAAGAAACGCAGCAAGTCCGGTTATTATTTAGGATTAGATTGGGGGTTTTCTTTCCATTACATTACATTACATTATAGGCATTTAGCAGACGCTCTCATCCTTTTTTTTTTTTTTTTTTTTTTTTTTTTTTTTTTTTTTATACATAGTATCAGATGATAGCTGGATATATATACTGAAATGCAGTGGTGTGCTTCACCTTGCTCAAGGGTACAACGGCAGTGTCCGACCTGGGAATCGAACCGGCAACCTTTTTTTGGTTACAAACCCAGTTCCTTAACCATTATACCACACTGCCGCCCCACACTTTCCCTTCCAATCTTGCTTTATCCTAATATCTCTCAACCTGTTACCTTTTTGTGTTCAGCTTTTTGAGCTTACGAGAGCTTAGGTAACAGGTTTGATTTTCTTTTTCTTTCCTCCTGTCATGGTCGGTGGCTATTTTTTTCTGTTTCGCTACGGTTCGCGTCCTCTCTGTCCGGTTAGCAGTCAGATTTTTTCCACATTCTGGTTCGGGGTTTTGCTTCTCCCCGCTTATCATTCGTTTCATCTTTCCGATTACCTGCTAGGTATTTAAACCTCTCACTTCCGCTTCCTGGCGCTTCTTTGTCATTTTTTGCCTTCACGTAGTCAGGGTTGGTTAGAAAATAGCTGCTCTATATTTTCACTACGAGATTGGCTTTAGCTGCCCTTGAAGCTCTTTAAGGATTAGTCCCTTTCGTTATTTTTTGTTTCTTTCTCTCTTCTACTCTCTGCTATATTTCTTTCTCTCTTCTACTCTCTGCTATTTATTTTTATTTCATTTATTTTTCACCTCTTATCGGGCGTTAAAGTCTATGTCCTGAAGGTGATTGTTTTCTCCTTTTCGAGCTATGCTCGTGTATTTCTGTTTAGGAGTCTTTGTTCTCTTACGTCTCTTACCTTACACCAACCCTCACAGGATATAGGTAAATTAAACTTATTTTGCCTGCTCACTTATTAGTTAATTTGTCATCATATAATTTCCTTCTGCTATGAAAATCTATTATAAAGTATGGAATAAAGTAATAACCTTACCTGCATTATTAAAGCCAGATACGTTTTTCCGAAGATTATGTAGTTATTTACTGCCTTTTCTGTAAGTTTCAACATGGGCGAAATCACAAAAATTTGACTGCAAAACATTACGCAATTCAAATTTGGAGTAGTAATTTCTTGGAACTAATTGTAATTGATTGACAGCCTTAATATCTAAAATAATGCATTGTAAGCTAAAAGAGGTATAATCATTAGTCATTAGACAGTTTGGAGCATTGTCAGAGCTGTGGGTTTCATGAGCGCATTTCAAAACATGCACCATGGTTTTGCGCAAGAGAGTGCGTACACATCGCTAGTAAACTCCAGAGAGAAATCGCTACAATGGCGAAGTCACAAAAAGATTTTCCGTGCTTGAAACTGCTGGATATTGTAGTTGTCCTCTGTGAGGTATTATTTTCAGGGACCCAAACGCAGACCAGGTAGTAGCAAAAAGGATTGTTTATTTCAGTCCAGATCAGAAGCCAGGTAATTAGATACAGAGACAGTGCCAAATCAAAAAGCAGGAGAATAGTCAAACAGTCCAAAAATAAAAAACCGGGAAATCACAGGCAGAGGTACGATAATCGGCAGGCAGAAGCAAAGTCATCAAAAAGGTCAAAACCAGAAAAACAACAAAGGCAAACAAACAGAATCGAAAGGCAAACGGAAGGGTGTCTCAGGACTCTCGATAAATTACTGACTTTACTAATCACAGGCTCAGGAAATACGATCAACATTCTGACAAGAGACAGACTGAAATGCAGGGTTTAAATACACAGGGAGAGATGAGATACAATGGGGATCAGGTGTGTGGAAACGGAGAAGGGATATGACAAACAGGTGAGCGTAATGAAACAATGAGGGAAGCTGAAGATTGATTAACAACACGTAATACGCGGACCGGACTCACACATGACACATAGACTTGAACATGAACTGGGTAGTAAAAGACAAGTGCATACAATTAGAGAAGGGAAAGAGTCAGAAATGAGTCAGCTGTAGTACAAAAGATAATCAAAGAAAGATGATCAGCGAAAGAACAGGTCGAAAGAGAGACAGCTGCAGATAGAAGTCCTCTGGATTCAGATGAAGAGATTTACATTCATGACTCTTCATCAGAAGCAAACAGCATGGATTTCATAGCTAAGTGTTGCATTGTGTACAAGGTGTGCGTGTGTGTTTTATGGTGTTGTATTCATAATAGAATAGCTAGTTAGCCACAGAAAGGCTAGCTAGGTTGTGTTATTATTGTTTATGATGTCACAGAGTTTTACATAGTGGTGCTGAATTCAGAATTAGTAATCTCTCTTATTCTGGTTTAATTTAGTTTATACCTAGTTAGCTAGCAACCTTTTAGGTATTGGCTATAAGCTAAGCCTGCATAAGGCTCAATGATTATGGGGAGTCTGTGGAACAAAGTGCCTGCCTGAGGTGATTTGTATGCCATAAGTAATGACAATGGTGGTGAGCTGTCAATATACTGTATTACGGCTAGACTGTAACTTTACTGGGAATTTATACTACACTATAGTAGAAGCTTTAATGTGTGGCTTAGCCATTCATTACGTTGGGTGAAACAGCATAGCGAATATAGAGACATAAATGGATGACACGGCAGCTAGTTGTCCCATACAGTAATCCATGGGCTTGCGTATGTTTATATAGGAAATAATTATAGTAGTTGTAATAGTAATAGTTGTAGTAATTCATATGACACTGTAAATTGTCTGCATGTTCTCATATATTGTTAGTCTGACTGGTTGGTAATAAATTACTTTTAATGATGAGAATGGGCTATGTTTGACATTTTTGGCACTGGAAACTAAACTTTTGATTTTTTGAGACATTGATTATCTAATTGCCTCCTCATAGGACATACTAATGTGCTTCAAATGTTCATTAAAGCTGTGTTCATGTTTGGATAGCGTGGGTAGCTTTGGATAGCTTGGATACTTTGCATATGTTTTCATGGGTTTGGAAAGGTTTGGGTATGTTTTTGGACACCTATAACCATTCCTCTAATCTTTTGCAAAAGTTGGAAATGATCTAATGATATAGATGCAAGTCAAAAAAGTTTATCTGTTGAACATCTTTGATTATCTCCTGAATTACTGTGATGTACAATTATCCATTTTGGGTAGATTTTTGGACACCGAGGTACACCATTTCAAATTGCAGAGAGGAGGTTTGCAAACCAGAAAATGTAAAGTTTAACCTTTTTCACATATTTGACTCTGAGGTGTTCACTGTAAACTAGAGTGGTGGAACTTGGTTTTCACCGGGGGTTGTGCATTCACTGCCCATAATTTACATCTGTTATGAAAATAATTAAATTTAAGGCATAATAATAAATCGTACCAGGGTCTTTTTTAATTTAAGCTTTTATTGGTGTTTGTTACATTGAGATCTGGAGTTATAAAGCTTTAAACAGAACGGTATAAAACAGACAAAAATGGGTAAAATTAAGCCTCTGCGCAAAGGGGTTAAGGCAACTAGCCTGCAAAACAAGCAGGAGATGGTTGCATTACAGGCCTGGTAGAGCATCACCAGGGAAGATACCCAGCATCTGGTGATGTCTATGGGTTGCAGTCTTCAGGCAGCCATCCAAAGCAGAGAATTTGCAACCAAGTACTAAAAATCCAAAGTTCTGGGGTACAGAGCCAATACAACAAAAATAGTCCTTGTCCAAATACTTGCGGATCAAATGTATCCATTACAGTAATGCTCTAAGGAAGGCTAAATGAGCTGAAATACTGAATAATTTCTTAATAATAAAAATGTGAAGTGAAGTTGCTTGTCTGTTCGAACCTGTATTTTAAGGGTACTGATTTTCCTCATCCCCTTTTACTTCTAGTAGAACTAATATTTCGACTTTATTATACACTAGTGCAGTGCCCGTACCTGTACAAAACATGCCCGTTTGGAACTGGCCGATTGCTTGGCCGCCGGTATTGATGCTTGCAGCTTACTCGAGAACCGCTCATCCAATCAACTTCATTCACAGTCAACACTTCACTTCCTTGGGGCCTGAGCAATACACCTTGCTAATTTTAACTTCATACAGTCGAGCAAAGCGAAATACAGACACACAAACAGCAGACACACAGACACGGTGTCTTCTTTTATAGTTATATTTAAGTTTAAAAGTCAATTTCTGTGCCATTTAAATGGATGGTGGAATGTGGACAATGCTCCAATGCACTCTAGCAGCTTCTGCAGCTGATGATGTCACAGTACCCTCTAGCTGCTTCAGATTATATCCTCCTACAGTTTTTAGGACAAATTTTCTGGAGAACCGCTCATCCAATCATCTTCACAGTCGGCACTGCACTTCCTAGGGTCCTGAGCAATACACCTAGCGAATTTCATACAGTGCCCGGTTGTCGTGCAAAGTGAAATACAGACAGATAGAAGGACAGAGAGGATTTCTTCCTTTAGTTATTCAGCATTTATTGTATAACACCTGTACATTTGTATGTGAAATATGTACGTATTTTCTTATATCTGTAGATTAAAGAAAGAGATCATTTCAAATTATTTGTGTCATAATTGTATTCTTTTATTTTTTCTGGCTAGTCATAAAAGCATTTTTCAGTATCTTGTGTTCAACAAATGCATTGAATTGGGTTTGCTAGTCAAGAACAACAATTAAGCACACTCATCTTTCATGACCTGATGATGTACTTGAACCAATGATGTTCAAGATCAAAAAGCACAAATCTACAACCATAAATTAATTATTTCTAAGTTGTTTCAAAACAGAATTGTGACTCACAGTCAGGCAGTTCATCACTGAACTTTGGAGCTGTTGTGTTGGAACTTTTCATGTTCAACGTTTTTCGTTCAAAGTTTCTCGCCAGCAATAAGATTAGCCATTAACTATGCTTTATTTAATGCAGCAGAGATGTTTCTTCTGGGTCACCACAAACCATAATTATGAATCATGAAACAATAGGAATTCTGAAATGTTTATGACAACTAAGTGGATGGTAAAATCGGTTAAAGATGCACAGAAAGCAACAGCTGCAGCCATGGTCTCCAATTATTTTGCATGGTGTGTCAGTTTCAAATAGTGATGATGAGATAATATATTTCAATGGAAAATGCTCTCTAAAATGTGAAGTAATCTAACTATAAAGGAAGAAATCCTGGCTGTCTGCCTGTATTTCGCTTTGCTCGACAACCGGGCACTGTATGAAGTATTTGCTAGGTATATTGCTCAGGACCCTAGGAAGTGCAGTGCCGACTGTGAAGTTTATTGGATGAGCGGTTCTCCAGAAAATAAACTATTTGTATAAGGTCTATGATAAGATGTCTAAAAACTGTAGGATATAATCTGAAGCAGCTAGAGGGTATTGTGTCATCATCAACTGCAGAGGCTGCTAGAGTGCATTGGAACACTAGCTGTCTTTCCACTGTGGGCCAAACCTAGTGCTTGAATTTAGTTCCAGGGTTTCTGGGCCCTTTCCACTGTGTTGGGCTAGGCTTAACAGGGTTTATGCAGGAATTTAAGCCCCGCTACAAGCCCTCTCCAATGGCCAGGGCCGCAGCTGTAAGCACTGGTGCTTATGCGTCATTTCACGCTGGTCCTGCTTCAACGTTTTTTTTTTTTTTTAATGCTCAAACAATCCATCAGCTGTCTTTTAATCCTTCACTTCACAAAATCTATCTAACTAACTGGACAGCTATGTGTGTCGCAAAACACAAAACAAATGGACCTCAAAATAAACAAAAGCACTTTATATGAAGTGAATCAGATATTCAAAACAATTAGATAGCTATGGCATCTGACATGTGAAAAATGACAAGTTAATCTTGGGAAATCTGGGATATAAACTTGGATATAAAACTAGCGAGGGAGAAACAGAAAATTGAAACGGCAGTGTAAAACAATAGCTAAAAAAAGCAGGGCTGGACGGATAATGTTTCCGTCGTTTGACATTTATTGTATGCTATAGCTACACGAAACGTAGATAACGTTAGTAAAAAAAAAAAAGTGCAGTATTTTATTTATTGGCATAACGTTACCTGAGTTACGCTAGGTAGTTAGCTAACTTAATGTTACAGCTGTTAACGATACTAAAACATTTTTTTTTACATTGACACTTATTTGCCTGGTTTGCTTCGACACTTGTAAGCACCGCGATCAGCAACAAGTTATTTTGCTAGCCAGAATTAGCTGACTTTTTAGCTAACTGACTTTAAGTTTGCTAACGTTATGTGCTACCTCATGCCTGACTTCCCAAGTTACGTTGCTACAGCGGGGATAGCTGGAACAAGCTCATTGATTTTCTTGTAGTGATGGGCATTCCGGCTCTTTTCAGTGATTCAGATCATTTGGCTCAGCTCACCAATAAGAGTCGGCTCTTTCGGCTCCCAAACGGCTCTTCATTCAGTAGCATTTCCGGTTTTTCAAAATCGGCCAAAGTTAGTGATATTTTGACCTATGATTGGTGTTTGTGCACATCTATCACTTAAATTGTTCAAAGGAATCTTACTCTACCTTCTAATTACCAAAATAACATACTTTTACATTTTGTTTGTTATAAAAACTATTTAAATGTAAAAACTGTAAGACGCTATTACACATGTGCATTGAAAGTAGGGAATTTATATGTCTAGAAATAAATTGCACAATAAACAGTGCGTAGTTGAACATTTCAAAACAAAATAGACACTCATAAAATAGAACATAATATTGCGTCATAACAAAAAATATATAATAAATGCATAAAAAAATAAATGTGCAGCATCACAACAATTAAACTGACCGTTTTATTTATTTTTGGCCTAAAAAATTATTCTCTTTGATTACAGAAAAAACAAATAAAAGTTCCACCAAGACCACAAACACACAACTAAAATTATGACCATAATACCGCTATACCACCATTATCTTTATGAGGTTTGCGTTCAGAATTGTCTCGTGTTCATTTACAAAACAAATCGGCTCTTCAGATATGCGAGTCGGCTCCCAACGTTCACCTAAAAGAGCCGGCTCAACGAGCCGACTCGTTCGCGAACGACACACCACTATTTTCTTGGGAGAGATGCTTCGCTTTAGCCTAGTTGTTCTGTGTTAGCCTAAATATATTTGCTTGGCATAATGTTAGCTGACTACTTACGCTGACACTATTATTTTCTTGATACTAGCTATAGCCAATGTACAAATGATGACACATTTATATTAAGGTAGAACCAATTATTTTATCGGTTAGGACAATAATGCATTCTATGCCTACATTAAACTCGGCTGTTTAAAGCAGAGTTCTGAAGGGGCGGCTCTCAGGTCAGGGGGGAGGGCGTTCCAGAGCCATGGGGCCGACACCTCAAAAGCTTTGTCCCCTTTGGTTTTGAATCTGATAGGGACACACACACAGACAGGAGCGAAAACAATACCCCCTGCTAGAACATAGCCAATACAAGGAGTCAATTCAGAATATGGGAGCTCTGTGTGTCTTGCAACTGTATGGTCTACACGTTAAAAAAAGTAACGTATAGTCACAGTGGTCAAGTGAACATATGAGCATTATTGATACTATCTGTCTGTCTGTCTGTCTATACACTGTGGGGACAAAAAGTCTGAGGACACTACCAACAAGAACTGATTGTTTTCATTATTTATCAAGTGCTGATACAATTATATTACTCTGTTTGTACTTATTCAAGAATACATTATTTTTTAATAATAAGCCAAAAAGTGTGTATTTGTTTATAATGTAAGTGTTCTGGAGGCCCAGATTAATTTAATAGACTCAGTTCAGTAGTTCAGAGTCAGTGGTAGATTAAGTCCACATTTATTATTTTCTGTATTTGTTTTCTATATCTTGTATAAGAGATCATTCTATGTTGTTCATTTGCATGAGAGCGTTTTTCTATTTGATTTGTATGTCCTTTGTGCCGCACCGTAGGGCAGCGTGAGCCTACGCACTGATAATATATACAACGTGAGAGAGGTGAGCTGTAATTGCGAACTCGGCACATTGTTTAGCTTCTAGTGGGAAGCGGCAGTGTTAGTCTAGGGAAAGGGTGAAGTGAATGTGCTTCGACCATTAGATCTGCAGGCGTGTAGATATCGGAGGACTGTGAAGAGGCTTTGCGCTGAGTTTGGCCGCGTCCGGACTCAGCTAGCTACAGTGGGCTACGCGTTGGTTAGCCTGAAGCTAAGTTGCTAACGAGCTATTAGGTATAACGTTGTTGTGTTGGAACATCGGGACCAGATCCGAGCGTGATCCCCGTCCAGCCACTGCCTGACTGCCACGTTCGTCTGCTTCAGAACATTGTCTCCGTCCTCGTCCTTTTCCCTGGCTGTTCGCCCCCCCTCCTCGCATCGTCTCATCGTCCGCCATCTTCTCCACCTCACCAGAGCTCCAACAGACTGGTACCATTAGTTTAGGACCGCATTTAATTCGGACATTGGTTGCTATTATAAATTGTATTAACTTAGGGATATAAATATTGTATGTGGTATGTGTGTTTATGTGTATTAAATGTTTTATTGTTATATTTGGTACACGTGTCTCCCCGCCTAGTTAATTGAGTGTCCGCCATTTGTAGAGTATTCTTTGTTTAGTCATTTAGTGTTTATTAGCTTGTTAATTTAATACAGTCAGGGTTGTGTAGCCCCTCAGCTACAATTGGTCCTTCGAGCCGGATAGCACTAGCAGTAATATGGCTAGCGGCGGACACTCCCCAGGCAGGTCTCCCCCATTAGAGCGCCCTATGCGCCGGCGTCAGCGTCAGCCTCCCCCACACCTGGAGGGCTACGCCGTAGAGCTACCTGCTAGCCTCGCCACGAGGAGGCTATACAGGGATAGCATTGGTACTAGCTTAAGCATGCCCGACCTTAATCAGAAGCTAGCCCTAGATATACACCGAGGTGTAGGGACCCCAGCTAGTTTTAGTGCAGCTAACCTAGCTGATAAAGGGGAATTAGCGAGGCATGACTTGACTAGACCCACAGAGCGTCGCGCCCCCGACGAGAGACTCGGGGCACGTGAGAAGACCAGGTCACCGCCCAGCCCGGGCAGCCCCGCATCGGTGACATCCGCGTCATCCTCAAGAGGGTCCGATAGGATGCTAGCGGAAGCCCTAACCGCCACGATAGCCGCTGCGGCTGAAAGGGAACGCCTACAGGCGGAACGTGAGCGCATCCAGGCACAGCGAGAGATGGAACGCGAGCGCCTCCAAGCAGAGATGGAGCGCGAGCGCATCCAAGCTGAGCGCGAGCGCCTCCAAGCAGAGAAGGAGATGGAGCGCGAGCGTATCCAAGCTGAGCGCGAGCGCCTCCAAGCAGAGAAGGAGATGGAGCGCGAGCGCGTCCACACGCAGCGCGAAGCAGACAGAGATTGCCTCCAGGCACAAATGATGACACAAGCTCTCCGAAATGCGACTCCCCGCTCCTCCACCCAGAGCTCCCGGAGGTCATCGTGCCACGGGTCGAAGGCAGCCTCCCCGACCCGACCGAGCTACATGAGACCCCACCTCAAGGAAGAACCTGTCGACGTCGCAGAGCGACTATCCGAGCGACTACAGGGACTAACTGAGAACGAGGGAGCGCTCCCCAGCAGGGAGTTAGGGAGCCAGATGCCTCCGATGACCAGCTGGCCTCCCGAGCCCTGGGTCCCGCCCAACATGTACCAACACCCCCCCGAACCGAGAGACTCGCCGATGGCATCTCTCCCCCAGCGTGCGTCCAAGTCGCAGCCCTACGTGGGACCCTACATTGGGAAACCCACATTCCCGGACTTCACCAAAGAAGACCGAGCGCAATACACGGAATTGCGCATGTGTCTAGAGACAATCATGTCGGGCGTACAGGATGAGAGGTACAAGTACGCCATCCTTCTTAAACACCTCAAGGTAACTAGAGCGCACAACATCGCGCTGGCGTACTCCAACTCGCTCACTCCTTACTCCGACGCCCTGGCTGCCCTCGACAGACGTTACGGACGTACGTGGGATTACGTCATCCAGGAGATCCGTGAGATCGAACGTCTCCCCCCGGCTAAAGACAACCGGGCCCTGGATGACCTGTCAGTCAAAGTACAGTCCCTAGTGGGGATGCTCGGGTCCCAACGGGAGAAGGGGATGTATGAATTGTACGCCAACTCCAACGTGGAGCGTATTCTAGAGAAGCTCCCCCAATTCCGCCAGGAACGTTTCCGGAGGCAAAGGGACCACCGCGACCAGAACGCCCCAGAGCAGTCACTGCTGGATCTAGCTGACTTCCTCGCCAGAGAGGTTAGCAGCCTACGGATCGACGCCTTCGCACGGGGCGGCTCGACCCTCAAGGAGGGACAGAGGAAGGCGAAGGGCCAAGACAGGCCCATCACAGTGATGCACCAGGCTGAGTCTGCGTCGCAGAAGAAGAGCCACCCCCCCCCTTCCAAGGGGAAGTGGAAGGTCGCATGTCAATACTGCGACAGCGAACACTGGCTGTCCCAGTGCGACGCCTTCAAGAAACTGACCACCACTGAAGTAAGTCAGTGGATTAAGGCCAACCACCGCTGCTTCCGCTGCGCACGCGGCCATATGGCAGCGGAATGCCGCCTTAAGAAGAAGTGTGGCAAGTGTGAAGGCCCTCACCTCGAGGCACTGCATGAGTGCAACAAACGGAGCCCCGCCCCACCGACCGAGTCGGGAACCGAAGTACTCTACATCGACCCCGCGAAGAGTGGGAGTTCAAGAGTGCTCCTCAAGGTGGTTCGAGTGCTCCTCCATCACCGGGACAAAGTACTCGACACCTACGCCGTCCTCGACGACGGGTCGGAGAAGACACTCCTCCTCGCCTCCGCTGCGAGCCAGCTGGACCTGCGGGGACCCGCGGAGATCATGACCCTCCGTACCATTCGTCGGGACTTGAAGACCATCAAGGGTGAAAGGGTCTCGTTCACCATCGCGGCAACTGACCAGCCTGAGAAGCGGTACGTCATCAGCAAGGCATTCACGAGCCACGACATAGGCTTGTCACGTTACGATTACCCCATCCAACAACTGAGGGAAAAGTACGACCACCTACGCCAACTGCCCATACCGCCTATCAGCGGCGTCACACCGACCCTCCTCATTGGATCCGACCACGCGGACCTCATCATCCCCACGGACGCGGTCCACCTCGGCCCCAGAGGATGCCCGGCCGCAGTCAAGACCCGGCTGGGGTGGACGCTCCAGGGCCCCCTCTCCGGGCCTCCCAGCCGACCCACGTCGACCCGCTGCCTCTACACCAAGGCGAGCGACACAGACCCCACCCTCCTGCAGCACGTCGAGCGGTTGTGGAAGCTAGACACGCTGCCATTTAAGAATGAACAGAAGATGGTCCGGTCCAAGGAGGACAAGTTCGCCATTGCTCTACTAGAGCAGAAGACCTCTAGGGTCGAGGTCAACGGGGTGCTAAGATATGTGACCCCACTCCTGAGGCGAGAAGGAATGCCCACTCTGCGCGTGCCTAAGGGAGCGACGCACCACTACCTGCAGAGCACCGAGCGGCGCCTCGCCAAGGACCCCAAACAGGCGGCAATCTATCGCGCCGAGATCGAGAAGCTGGTGGCGGCCGGTCACGTAAGGAAGATTGACGACCGCGAGGCGGAAAGGACGACCGAGTCCTGGTACGTGCCCCACCACAAGGTCACACACAACGGGAAGGAGCGCGTCGTGTTCAACTGCAGCTATCAGGTTGGACAGCAGAACCTGAATAGCCAACTCCTGCCCGGTCCCACACTTGGACCCTCCCTCCTCGGCGTCCTGATCCGTTTCCGTCAGGACAAAGTGGCCATCAGCGGAGACATTAAGGGGATGTTCTTACAAGTACGGCTGATGGAGGAAGACAAACCCCTACTGAGGTTTCTGTGGAGAGAAAGGCTTGGCGACGAACAGCCCTCGATATACCAGTGGGAGGTACTCCCCTTCGGCACCACCTGCAGTCCGTGCTGCGCCACGTTCGCGTTACAGAAGCACGTGGCTGAAGACCCCGAAGCTGGCGAGGATGTTCGACACAGCATCGAGCGATGTTTCTACGTGGACAACTGTCTACAGAGCGTATCCACACCGGAAGAGGCAGAGAGCATCATGATGAAGCTACGGGCTTCGCTAGCCAAGGGTGGATTCGAACTCCGACAGTGGGCCAGTAGCGACCCCCAAGTCCTCCGGCGCCTCCCTCCAGAGGCAAAGGCCGCCAGCAGCGAGACCTGGATGACGCACACTCCAGGTGAAGCGCAAGAGATGACACTGGGTCTCGTCTGGCGCTTCAAAACGGACTCGCTTCACTACCGGCATACGCCTCGTAGGGCGGACCAGGAGTCGTCTACAGCTAGACCGACCACTCGGCGGAGTGTGTACCGAACCCTCGCCAGCCAGTACGACCCCATGGGGTGCATCCTCCCCTACACTACACGGGCGAAGATGCTAGTGAGGGAACTGTGGGCGAAGGAGCAGGGCTGGGACGACCCCATACCCGAACACCTCGCTGCCAAATGGAGGGAGTGGGAGGAGGAACTCCCCTCACTCCGCGAGGTCGCCATCCGGCGGAGCTACTTCCCTCCTACCGTGCGCTTGGAGACCTGCGAGATCGATCTGCACGTCTTCAGTGACGCCTCGGAGACGGCGTACGGGTCAGTGGCCTACCTGAGGGCTCGAGAACAGGGAGGAGAGGTCCATGTAGCCTTTATCCTGGCACGCTCGAGGATTGCTCCCCGCAAACAGCAGTCAATTCCGCGCCTGGAGCTCTGCGCAGCCCTGGTCGGCGCACAGCTCGCCAAGATGGTGAGAGAGGAGCTCACCATACCTGTGCGCGAGACAGTCCTGTGGTCAGACTCCATGACCGTGATCGCCTGGCTCCAGTCCCCCTCCTGCCGGTACAAGGTGTTTGTAGGAGTCCGCGTATCGGAAATCCAAGACCTGGTAGGAGCCGAGTGCTGGAGATACATTGACACCAAGCGGAACCCGGCGGATGTCATCACGCGAGGGATGTCCCTAGCCGACCTCATCCATCCCAACCCGTACAATGACGGGCCAGAGTTCCTCAGACTCCCGGAGGAGGAGTGGCCCATCCCACCACCTCTGGCTGCAAGCCAGGACGAGTCGGAGATAAAGAGGTCCATGTTCTGCGGGCTGAGTCAAGCCCAGGCTCCAACAGGCCCAGACCTGGATGACTGTCCGACTCTGGAGAGTGCCCAGAAGAAAACGTTCCTCTGGCACCACCAGGAGCTTCCCCCCACCACAGACCTCAGTGCAGCCGCCTACGAGGAAGCGGAACTCCTGGTGCTGCAGAGAGCGCAGAGAGACACTTTCCCTGAGGAAAGGGAGTGTCTGATGAGGGGAAAGCCGGTCCCGTCAGACAGTAGACTCCTCACCTTGGCTCCAGAAATCGACGCCCAGGGCCTTATCAGAGTGGGCGGCCGGTTGAGACGGGCTCCGGACATGGCAGAGGACGTGAAACACCCCATCGTCCTGGGCACCCGACACAGGGTGACAAACCTGATCATTCAGAAGTATGACCAGGTGGTGTGCCACGCGGGGACAGAGCGAGTCTTCGCGGAGATCCGGCGGCGCTTTTGGATACTCCAAGGGAGGGAAGCTGTACGCCGGTTCCAACGAACTTGCACTGACTGCCGCAAGTGGAGAGCACAGCCTGTCATACCAAAGATGGCCGATCTACCTCCCTGCCGCCTCAGAGTCGGAGAGCGGGCCTTCCATTCTACGGGAGTGGACTGCTTCGGGCCCTTCTATGTGAAGAGAGGACGAGGAACGGAGAAGAGGTGGGGTATTGTCTACAAGTGTATGACCACCAGAGCTGTCCACATCGAGCTCCTCCAATCCATGAGTACTGACTCCTTCCTCATGTCCTTCCGGAGGTTTCAGGCGAGGAGAGGGACCCCCTCAGTACTGCTGTCCGACCAGGGGACAAATTTCCGAGGAGGGGACACGGAACTGAGGGAGAGCTTACTGGACATGGGTGAAGAACTCAAGGCCCGCCTCGCTCCAGCCCAAGTCACCTTCCAATTTAATCCACCGAATGCTCCCCATTTCGGGGGAACGTGGGAGAGGGAGGTCCGATCCATTAAGACTGCTTTGTACACAGTGCTAGGAGCCCAGACGGTGGGCGATGAGGTCCTAGCTACGGTCCTTACAGAGATCGAGGGAGTCCTAAACTCCAAGCCCCTCGGCTACGTTTCAACCGACGTAGCTGACGTCGACCCCATCACTCCAAACTACCTCTTGATGGGGCGGCTGGACCCTGCGCTCCCTCAGACCGTGTACAGACAGGACGAAATGAGCGGAAGGAGGATGTGGAGACACAGCCAAGTGTTGGCTGACCAGTTCTGGGCTCACTTCCTCCTGTACTATCTACCCTCCCTTCAAGCCCGCCAGAAATGGGTGAAAGACAGAGACAACCTGACCGTGGGGACCGTCGTGATGGTCATAGACCAGTCGCTGCCCCGAGCTACGTGGCCAGCCGGCCGGGTGAGCCGAGTTATTCAGGGCTCGGATGGGAAGGTCAGGGCCGCAGAGGTCATAGTCCAAGGGCGTACTTACACCAGGCCCGTAGCTAAGTTGATTGAGCTTCCTGCCTTCCCTGACTCCCCCGACGACGACGATACCCCATTGACTTTATAGCTTACCCCCAACCTCCCTAGAGGCCCTTAGGTAGAGATTGACATGAATCTGTGCCTCCCCATTTTAATTTGCTAATTAGGCTCCGACTAATTAGGGGGCGGCTGTTCTGGAGGCCCAGATTAATTTAATAGACTCAGTTCAGTAGTTCAGAGTCAGTGGTAGATTAAGTCCACATTTATTATTTTCTGTATTTGTTTTCTATATCTTGTATAAGAGATCATTCTATGTTGTTCATTTGCATGAGAGCGTTTTTCTATTTGATTTGTATGTCCTTTGTGCCGCACCGTAGGGCAGCGTGAGCCTACGCACTGATAATATATACAACGTGAGAGAGGTGAGCTGTAATTGCGAACTCGGCACATTGTTTAGCTTCTAGTGGGAAGCGGCAGTGTTAGTCTAGGGAAAGGGTGAAGTGAATGTGCTTCGACCATTAGATCTGCAGGCGTGTAGATATCGGAGGACTGTGAAGAGGCTTTGCGCTGAGTTTGGCCGCGTCCGGACTCAGCTAGCTACAGTGGGCTACGCGTTGGTTAGCCTGAAGCTAAGTTGCTAACGAGCTATTAGGTATAACGTTGTTGTGTTGGAACATCGGGACCAGATCCGAGCGTGATCCCCGTCCAGCCACTGCCTGACTGCCACGTTCGTCTGCTTCAGAACATTGTCTCCGTCCTCGTCCTTTTCCCTGGCTGTTCGCCCCCCCTCCTCGCATCGTCTCATCGTCCGCCATCTTCTCCACCTCACCAGAGCTCCAACAGACTGGTACCATTAGTTTAGGACCGCATTTAATTCGGACATTGGTTGCTATTATAAATTGTATTAACTTAGGGATATAAATATTGTATGTGGTATGTGTGTTTATGTGTATTAAATGTTTTATTGTTATATTTGGTACACGTGTCTCCCCGCCTAGTTAATTGAGTGTCCGCCATTTGTAGAGTATTCTTTGTTTAGTCATTTAGTGTTTATTAGCTTGTTAATTTAATACAGTCAGGGTTGTGTAGCCCCTCAGCTACAGTAAGAGCACTAGCAGTAGTAACATTAACAGGTAGCATGGCAGATTCATTCAATTATGGTTTTAGCTGTTAATAGCCCAGGCATTGTTGTGGATACTTGATCCAAACCTGCCTGATTACGCCAATTTGTTGTGGATCTCCGAGTGAAAATATCTCAGAGTTCTTGCCAAAATTCAGAGTTTTCAACTTTAGCTCTCAAATCTCAAAGTGTTTAAATAAAGAAGATGAGGCAATAATTCTCAGAGAATGCTAGACTTTATTTCATTAAACATACAACAAAAGTCTAGCGTAGTGCCCCCGCAGAGACTATAAAAAATGTCAGACCTTATCCCATACACCGCACGATTAAAGTCATGACATCTCCGCAGAGACACTCCAAGGGTAGTGCCTCTCCGCAGAGACACTCCCATTATTCTTGGTTTACAGTAATGCTAGACTTTATTTCATTACACATACAACAAAAGTCCAGCGTAGTGTCCCTGCAGAGACTATCAAAAATGCCAGACCTTATCCCATACACCGCACGATCAAAGTCATGACATCTCCGCAGAGACACTCCAAGGGTAGTGCCTCTCCGCAGAGACACTCCCCTTATTCTTGGTTTACAGTCCATCTTTATACAGTTTCTTATCAGATTGTCCATCCCATTTCTTGCCCATCTGACCCCTTTGACCATACAGACACAGGCCATCTCCATCTCCGCCTTTCTTCGAGAACTTTCCAATCTTCTCCTTCGTAGGGCCTCTCCTATTGGATTGTAACTAGGTCACACCTGGGTTCTCAACCACCCGGCTCCGCCCCGTGTGCCCCCTCCCATGCCCGGAGATTCAACTTTTTATCCAACAACTTTTGATAGCTGTTGCCTAGGTATGCCTTAGAAGGCGCCCAACACAATCCTTGTTTTAGGAACATCTTATCTTCTTATCAGACTCTCTACAACACTTCAGCCTTCAGCTTCTTCTAGTCAGAGAGACAGAGAACATGTCTCTCTGCTCTTATAATATTTTACTGTGCTTATGAATGCGTTTCTCTGTTCTTAATACATTTATACATTCTGTATATTGCTCTTAATACATTCACAGATACATATTCAAATATTATCAATACATATTGTCACAGGTGACCAATGGATTTAATGGAATTCCCAACAGCATTTTTATAATGAGCTTTAGGAACACACATTTGTTAATATTTCAATGGAATAAAGGGTGTGATGAATTCCAATTAATAGAGAAACACTTACCTTATGGTGGGCAAACCAGATGTTCACATAGCTTCCCATTTCATACAAGCATTTCGGAAATATGTTCTCAATAATGTATTCTCAAATAATTCCTTCCTTGATATATAATGAAAACAACCTGGACTTGGTATTGTACTGGTCCCCACTGTATGTATGTGTATAGATGCTGCTTCCTCATCTACTTCAGATTTTAAGTTGCTGTATGTAGAGGGGACATTTACCATGGAGTGTCCCATTATAGCCATTACTACATAATAAGTAGGACTCAAACAGGAGTCATATAGTGACCTTATTCTATATGTTGTACCTTCAGGAGTTGGTTGTAACGATTGTAATTTATGTAATGTTTTATTGCAATATTTACCAAGAGCTTAAAACACTGTGTTATTAAATGTTTAAATAAAATAAAACTAAAACAGCAGGGTAATAGGGAAAATTTGAACCATGAAAGATAAAATGGATCTTATATTGAGTATTTTTTAATGATTCCATTATGGTTTAACCCACATATTGTGTTGACATTTTATGACGCTTTTTATGTTTGGGATCAAATTGACCCCCAAAATTTAAACTGACACAAACCTATTGTAATATAAAAATGTTGACACTTTCTGTGTCACCTTTTGTGTCTCTCCCAATTTACTGGCCTTTTTCCCCTAACTATTAAAAATCTGTGATGACATTTTGTAAAGTTTAAAACCTTTATGGAAATGTGGCATGGAATCACCCACAAAAATTTGAGATAAAAAATTTAAAAGGTTGTCTATTTTTTTTACATTTCATGCCTCACAAATGACCCCATACAACACCTGTACACAATGTTGGTACACGACTTGAAAACATAGCATCATGTTTATTTTATGTTTACTATTTAATCCGAAAAAATTATGAAATGTCACAATGTGGAGATGAAAAAATAAGGTTAACTGTTTTTTAAGAGACATCAAACATGGAATTGGGTCAAATTGACTCTGAACACAACATGAGGGTTAATGTGTCACTGAGAGCACTAGTGGAGATTTCATGAATGAAAACACATGAAAAAATAAAGATGTGTTTTAGTTACTATATTGTTCTGGTATTTTAAGACGGTGTTTATTTATATTTATTCGGGTGGACATAGAACTGCTGCCTATAAAAATGCCTGTGCGTGCATTCTTTTAAAAAATAGCCAAGCTAACAGGACACATTCGAAACATCGTTTTCCAATCCTTTTTTTATTGAGATAGTCATTTTATGGGGCGTTGAGATTGCAATTTGGCAATAGGGTGTTAAACATTCGAGAGAACACTCAGCAATTATTGTGAACCTCAAAAGATGGCGACCTGCAGCGTCAATGTCCGCCTCTAACTAGACAGTTCCTTTTATAACTCTTTTATAGCTACAGCTAAAAGTTGAGTTCTGAGACTTATTTTTTAATCTTTAATTTAAAGAGGGTGCGTCCGGAGACGAGCGGAGGAGAAGAGTGGAGAAATTAGGGTTGGGAGTGAAGAATATTGGGACGAAGCCAGAGACTATTCCAGTAGGCTACCCTAGGTTGTTACGTCTGGGAATACCGACACGTCGCGCACTAGCGTAACACCAATCATCATATTCAAAATATTATGGCTAAATCGTTTCCACCAATCACCTCAACCTATTCACTCAGTTCACTAAAATAGCGAATGACATTGCTCTTCCAGCTGTATGTGTCCAATCAGAAATGGGAGTTCCAGGGGCGTCTCCTGCTAATCAGCGTTCAGACGGTACCCGCCCACCTACGCCTATCTTCGAGGTCTACAAATACAGTAGGCAACTATCCAGGTTTTTACTAATCTATATTAATATTAGCCAGCGTAAATATTAGGCTAATTAAAGCAAACAAATAAATGTAATATTACCCGTTTTTACCTTTTCGTCTCATATTTTGGTGCAGCTGCAGGCTTGGCTAGCTGCTGTAGCTAGCCTATTTGACAGCACTTGCTTAACAGATAGCTGGTTACAGCCGATCTATAGTTAAATTATAAGTGGGCAAAACCTTTAAAAGGCTTAACTGTTATATATTAATGCAAGCAATATTTAAATTAATTGCTGACAATTTAAAATAATGGAAGAAGGTAAGTAACCTTTTCATTGGTAGCACGTGTTTTTTTCTGTATGTGGACGATTTTCTTTTCGTTTGCATTGAACACGATGAAGACAAGTCTGACTTGTAAGCGTTACGTATCTATCTTCACCGGTCTGACACATTCGGGGTTGGTCCTCGTTATTGCCTGATTTGTTGTATAGTATGTCTGTACTGAACTGTACAGTAGCTAGTGATGTAACATTACTGTAGTGATGCTGCATCACCAGTAACATTTAGACCACGCCATTGCTCAGATAGATCATATTTATATATTCTATGTTTTTGCGCGAAGATTTTTCTATTTTATTAGTAGGCTAGCCTAAAGGTATTATTTTGCAATAAAGGCATACACATGAAGTTTGCAGCAAGTTCATTCGTCAAGTTAAATTATTTTGGAGAAAAACTATTACATATTAACTTTGGTATTGGTTTCCTCTGTTCGACTGTTTCATATGTTGTACAAAAACGTATTTTCACAGGCTTTAGTTTAAGCGCATGTCTTTTTTCACATTTTGATATCCTCACGTAGCTACATATTTGGGTGTTTTCCTTGATGATACGCTCTGCTACGATACACATTAAAATCTTGTCAATAACTTTAAAGTTTTTAGGAACAAGCATTGTTTTGTTTTTCTTAAGAAAAACAATATGATTCAAGGCACTTTTCTGTCTGGGATTGACTATGGGGATGTGCTGTATATGCTGCATGCTGCTATGCATTATATCACCCTATGCTACCCATTATATCACCTTTCTCTCAGGTTTATTACAAATTCAAAGTCACTCACCATTCCACCTTAAAAAAAACTTGAAGGCTGGTCCTCCTCAGGCACCATTGGTAGGCTACATTTTAATATAGGCTGTCGGCTAAAGCCGTTTTAGGTAGATTGCCTTTAAATTTAAGTATCATTCTGTCTTTTAATGAATGCTCTTACAATTCATGCTTTTCTCAGTGGTCTCTCTTTAAAGTACCTACAGAAATATCTGAAATAGGGAAAATGGCATTTTCTTACTTCACACCACTTGGAATAACATAGAAAGCTCTTTTAAATTAGATACGCTTATTCTGTTGAATGACTTCATTATCCTTGTGCATTAGACTTTCATGAAGATTTTGTATCAATGAAGTCTGTGAATTTCACAATTCATATTGTTTGTATATTGTGACAGCCCAGAAGGGTATACCAAAGAGTGTAAAGAGAACGCTTCTGCAAAAATGAATGGAAGGCGATGTCATCAGAAACGCTCTGTGATGATGTCATCGAAAACTACAAATATCAGAGGTCCTCGCTGATTCAGGCGTTAAGGTTAGGACACAGTTATAGACAACCGACGTCACAGTCTCTGGTTCTAATGCCACCTGTGTAACGACAAAATCTATACGGGTTGTAAAATGTGTACGGGTGCCTTGTCGCGTAAAAGTGACGTAAGTTTCAACCAATCAGTAACGAGTAAAGGAATACGTTAGGGAACTACGTTTTGATTTGTGCCTGTTTTTTCCCCCCAACTACCCTGATGCGGCTATTAAACCGAACACGTCGCATATTTTATTTTAAATGATTATCAAATGAATGTTGCGGTCATATGTTGGGAGCTTAACGCTGAAAAGAAGGTGTAAAGCTGGGATATTGGCTAACACAAAGTTATTAAAAAGGATTAGTAAGATTTATGGGTTGCTACCTAACTAGCTAACTTAGGCTACGATTAATAGCGATTGCACTACATTGGATATCTTACCTACATTACCAATAACTTGTCAGGTTGAATGCAAACTATATAGCTAGGTATTGATAACTAGTTAGCTAACGATTGCTTGGATAACTTTCCAATAAAAGCATTAGCTTAGTGGTATCTGTATTGGTTTGCTCTGCATTGTTAGCTAGGCCTAGACTACTGTAACGTTAGACAGATGGCGAACTCATATGTGTCTGTATAAACTTAACGTTAGCTCATCTGACAAAACTATAAGTTAGAGGACAACAATAGAGCTCTACAGGCTGCATCATTTTAAACTGTGAATTAAGTGTCCATAGGACATTATACTGTAATGGATCGATGGAGGAGGTGTTCATTATTAATGCTAGTCATTGTACACATTTCTGGAAAATACACACAATTGCAATACCCCGTTTAAAGGACCACTAAATTTTATTTTCAGGTACTGTTACAAGCAATACTATAACTTCTCTGCATTTGAATCGATCTCTATGGGAATTGGGGGGTGAGACTAGATTCAGCTGTAAATTACATTGGTACAGTATGGAACACATGGCTGGCTAAATGGTCATCAAGGGTCTGTGCAATTGAACGAGCCCCAAACGATCACTCTGCGGCCAGATATGGAGTAGATGTGGATGGATCACTTATGATAAATTCTTATGAACATAATGTAACAAGCATTTTTTCCATTTATATTTTTATTTATTTCAGATTTCCCCCCCATTTTTCTCCCAATTTAGTAGCCAATTGACCCCCCGTGTAGCAACCGCTATAGAATCACCATTGCACAACCCCGTCAGCCAGCAGTAAGACGGAAGGGCACCATGTCCTCTGCAGGGGCGTGACTACCGCGGCGGCTATATTTGACTTTTTAAGGTTGATCGGAGTTTTTAGGAACTTTCAAGCAGTAATCCATGACTTCCTGTTTCACTGGGGTATAAATATGAGGTGACACAGAGGCCATATTCCCTTATTCATACATCAACATGGGCAAGATAAGAGAACACACAAATTTTTTTTACCCATAGTATATATTGTGTCTCTACCCTTTAATAACTTTTAAGATATGGACCCAAATTATTGTTATTTTTTAAAAGAGCCATTTCAAGTCAAACACTGAGCTGTGAGATTATGTTACCTGGCGTGGAATATGGCAGCATCTAATTCCACTGATTGGCAGCAGGCATCTCGCGTGTCCCGATCTCCTGACATTCTTGTCATCCATGTTGGGGGGAGGGATAATTTGGCCCTTATTCATGTTTCCCAAGACCAAATTAATTTATTCAGACATAACAGAATGCAGGGCTTGGGTGTGCAGGAAGACCAACTACTTTGTCAAAAAAGAGAACTTCCACATAAAGAAACATTATTTCTGTGCTGGTTACATAGATCAGGATGTAATGCAAGTAATGTATGGTATAGCTAGTCACAAAACTGTATACGTGTGCTATACGTGTGTATGTGTGCTTTTCAATACAGCTGTATTTGGCTGTAGCTGTGTCTTTTTGTAAACTAAAATATTATATTATATACTGTATGTCCAAAAATGAAAAACAAAACAAAAAAGCATAATCATGGACAACAACCCTTACGAAAAAATACTTTAGGATTTTATAGGATTCTTATCATACTCTAGTGAATCCTATAGTCACGTATAGTATGTTATATACCGTATAGTTCACCTGTTCACATGTATTTTTTAAAGTATTCCTATAAGATCCTATAATAGTCTGAAGGAGCCTTGTTTGTCCTATAGGGATTGCTATGGGAAATCTTATAGGAATTGTCCCAAAATAGCATAAGATTCCTATAGGAATCCTATAGTACTTTTTCATAAGGGAATGTACATTTTATTATAGCCTACTCACAACCTACTGATATCCCTGCTTTATTAGGCTACATTCTTCTCAGCTCGTTTAATTTCATCCACAGTTATCATAGACTAGGCTATGTGTAGCCTACGGTTTTTATTTTGTTTTTTTTAAAGGGTTTCCGCGTTGTTATGGTTTTGAAAGCTCTGCGCTATGATGCAGTTTTGGCAAAAAGCCAACAAAAAAAGCCTTTTTTTCTTATTTATTTTTTTCAAAGAGGGCATTTCCCGATATAATTGCTGACTTGTGGCAAAAGTGCCACCGTGGTGAAGTCATCCATTTTTACTGTAAGAAGAAATTTTATGACAAAGTTACCTCTACTTCGCTAGCTTAGCCTACTTGAACAGTTACAACCTGCATGAGAAGAGTAGCCTACCCATTAAAAGCTGATTGCTTTTTCTTCGTCTCACCGTTTGTTTGGAATCTACACGCATACAACGATGAAAAATTATCGTTATTTGGATGCCCACAACTTTTCTTTAGTGGATGATAATATTTTGCACTTGCAAATATAATACTGTAACGTTATAGCACTCCGATTTATCCACATTCCACTACAAACCATTTGCATATGGTCAAAATGTTTTAGCGTTTCTTACAGCAATATTAGTCAGCTTAACTTATTTGACTTAGGCTACCTGTGAAACAATGCCTGCTGCACACATAAGCATGTGGAGTCCCACATTTTTTCCTTTCTTCCCACCGACGCCTCACGTCTTATTGCTCGGATCCACTTTTCTCATCTTATGGGCTCCGTTTTGCGGTTCAGAATCTTATAAAACCGCAATTCTGGGTTTTTTGCCTTGTTTGTAGTGCATCCCACCAAACAACAACTTGTAGGCATTTTTATGCTGTTAGCTAACGGATCGAAATGACAAGAAAGCACCAGCACGTCAAGTCAACGGAGGGCGAGAGCGGGATGTGTTTTCCCCCCCGGGATGGGCGGGGCCTATTTGCGCTCAGTCTTCTGGCAGTACACTGTGCAGCAGCAGCACAGTGACGGATGGTCATAAGCGGCTGGCTGGCTATGCATTTGTTATTTTCTTTCACATGCATGAACTATTATGAAAAATATAATTATTGATTTAAATGAATAGTACCTAATGTAAAATATCAGATAGCAGCATATTATGCATATGTGACTCGCGAGGGGGGGGCCAGCGATTGTATCATGGTGGCTGTGGCCCCCCCTGGCCACCCCTTGCCGGCGCCACTGGTCTTAACCAATATACTAGCACATCAGTTCGACTTCCATAATGCCTGAGGCCATTGATTTAATGTGTGGCCATTTATAGAACAACAATAAAATATTTATAACATGATATAATTTATTTTAATGTCTGACGCTAAAAACATGCAAAATATGAAAATATATATTTTTTAAAACAGCGTATTTCCGTGGATCCCATGTCTGAGAAATGTATAAAAAAAAGCTTTGGGGGTGAACTGCCCCTTTAAGTCCGGGCCGGGTCCGGTACGTCCACTATGCGCATGAGATACGAGTGATGTGCAGCGAGTAGGAAGTGCTGCAAACTGTCACGTTCCACAAAATGTTTAACCAACGTACAAACGACACAATAACTTAACAAATTGGCACATGGGGAGACATTGGATGAAGAAAAAGCATCTATTGCAACTACTAAATGTATTGACCACATTTGGTACCATTGACTTGTATAGAAAAATAGGCCTGAAAGACCTATACTGGAGCCAATCGCACTGGCGCCAGAGAGCAGCACTCTCAACAAGACCAAAAAGTCAGATTCAACAGCGAAGCCCGGTTTTGGCCACTTACTTGAAAAGTATGCTCCCGAATATACTCAGCAAAACCCCGGAAGTAAGTATATCGTCCGGGGGTTTTAACCCCTTCACGCAGCACGTCATTCTACTGTCAATATCTGCTACTAAATATGAAATAAATATACAATCCTACCATTGGTTTTATGCATAGAGATTCTTTCAAAATTCAGTGGTCATTGATTGTCTGGGACAATCATTTGAGAAATACACACCACTTTATAATGCTATTACACTATCTGGAACGTCAACGCGTAAAACCCTCCATGCTCTGCAAACCTGTCTCATGCATTCCAGTTCATTCTGGTTTCATTGACGACTCTTTTTCCAATATCGGACAACAGTGTTTGCAATATATTATTGATATGTTGAACAATAAATTACAGTCGAGCGTAACAGCATTTCTAGTATTTATTAGTATGTGTACAATTTAGAATGTACATTCGCTCGCCGAGGAGTAATAGTTGTTTTCCTGTTATTTTCACAAGTTTTTACAAATTTACTAACTTGTCAGCATGGCTAGAGAAAATCCTCACCTGCTTACATGGATTTTGGGAGTCGGTCAGAAGAAGATACCATAGTTACCAAGATACCATACTATTGATTCTATCGGAGAATATGCCTGAGGGATATGCATGAGGGAGATTTTTCTCCTCAGTATGCAAGTATTACTGCTTCTGATATTTCAAATATGTAAGTTAGTTTTTCCACTCTGCCAAAGTGGTGTGCCTTATGTTTGATATTGTTATTTTCTCATTTTCAGCGCATTTCAGATACTGTAGTGTAAGTGTTCATAGGTTGCTCAGTCATGTTTTATATGTGATTTGCCATTAAGCTAGAACATTTGCCAGCATTTTTCTGATGGTGGAATATTGTTTTTGTCATGGATCGCGCCTTCCTTTCCTTATCTCCGCCTATTGTATTCCCTTTTTCTTTTTACCTGTAATCTATCGGATTTTTCTGTGTTCCGCTACGGGTTTTGCTTTCACCACGGTGATTAGTGAGTTCGCCTGTCCTGCATTTCCGCTCACTATTTATACCCTGCTTCCTCCTTTTCTCGTTGCTTCCATGTTATTTCACGTAACATTCTAGCCGGTAAAGGTATAGGAAGTTGTGCTGCTATCGACCGCTTTGCTTCTCAATGCGGGACTTGTTAGCAGTACAATTTAGAAAAAGTATAGTGCGCTCTTTCACTCTTTTATTTCAGAGCAGAGGTTTTGGTTTCTTTGTTTTCCACTCAAACCTACGAGTGCTCTCACCCTAAGTTTTAGGGTCTTTTATTTTTCTCCTTCCTTTCTCTTTGTTCATTCCACAATGGGAGTTAGATAAGCGTGACTGCTTATTTCTTTTGTTTTGCTCGGTTATCGAGTTCCTCGTTTTTTATCGCGAGGTTATTTGTGTTCTCCTTATTTCCCCCATCCACTACAGATTATTGTCCATTTTAGTGGTGTTCATTCCTCATCTGTCGCATCTGGACCTCCAATATTTCCTCCGTGTCTCTGGCATAGAGATCCCCTACAGTTTTATTGTAATCTTATCGTACATAATATACACTAAAGGCCGTGACACATCGGGGACGTAACGAATAAGCGAGGCGAAAATGCGAAAAATTAGTCTGCAAATATTTAGCGTAAAAACGAAAAGCTCGCGTTCTTTTTCGCGTTTGAAAATCCGTGCGAATAAAAATGGATTACTCTTCGTCGAGCGATGACGACCTGGTTATCCGTTCGGTCCATCACAGAACGAAAGTGTATTTTTTTTGCCTCTACCAGAACGTTAAAAACAGAGCATGCTTAAATTACATTGGCAAAATATTGAACCGGGCCTATTATGTGTCCGTTTCTACTTATGTAAAGTTTGTTTTGTCTACAACATGCTCTTCTTCTCTTCCCTCCTTTTACGGACATACGTGTCCCTGAGATTTTTCCACTGCCTCTTGATCTCTTCCACTAATATAAAGGGTTAACCACAACATAACAATACATTACGTCATTTCAGCAAACATCTTTAAAATAAATTTGTCGTAGTCTATACAGTGTAGCAACTCATGAAGTCTGAAGAGTTCTCTCCAAAACGATCGCTACAGGCAGACTTCTTCTGTTTTCCTCGTTATTTATATAACTTGGCTATCAGTAATCAGGAAATCCACACAGGAGTCGGAATAAGATTTTTGGGGAACTTTATTTGCCACGCACACAGACAACAGTGTGACAGCAAAAACATTTCATATAGGCTACTCTACCCTGCCCTTCTCCTCCTCCCCCTTTCTCTCCCTCCACCACAGTGGCTGCCCCTGGCCAGACCCGGTAGCTAGACTACGTGTCGTCTTTCTCCTTCGGTTAGCCTATAGCCCACAATTACTACGGCAAATATCCACGAAACAATATCACATATAGCGGTTCGCTAGCTTTCATCCTTTGTTTTCACCAAGGCAAACGACACAGCGTAGCCTACATGAACTCGCCTAAAATCAAAAAATAAATAGGCCTACGTATCGTGTAGCTATGTTTGTGTGTAATCGTCACTGGCTTGTTATCTTCTTTACATTAACTGCTATCAACGTTAACGTTAGATCTAAAGGTTAGCTAACGTTAGCTGGCTAAAATAGCTGGACACTACTTTTAAGCCAATGCTAATAACCCGTGGGAGCTCATCAGATAGCAAGTTGTGCGTATTGCAACCATTTAGCTATAAACCCACCATCTTCATAGCCTATTTGCTCGGCTATGGTTTTCCACAAATTGTCCTTCAAATCGTTGTCTTTGTAACTATTATGTCTCTTATCAAAGAGGACGCTATACTGTGACACATATAAAATCAGTTGGTCCGCCATATTGGATGTTGGCGTTTGTTGTGGCAGTGCGGGGACGTCAGTCATGGAAACTTGTTATGATTGGATAGTTTCGCAAACGAAAACTCGCAAAAAACGAACTTGCTGCGTATAAATTAAATGCCGCTTTTTCGCAAAGGACATTTCGCGTTTCATGTGCAAGATTTTATGAACAATACAGGAGTTTGTTTTTATTTTTCAACGTGCGATTTATTCGTGCGAGTAAATCGCGGCCAGTGTGTCACGGCCTTAAGGCGTATTAGTATCTCTCTGGGCTATACTTATCACTTAGGGTATGGAAAAGACATTCCCATTTACTGTGCATATGTGCAAGATGAATGTAAAATTTCCATTGGAGGGAGTATGAATGTGTATATGCTTTATAATGGACAAAAAATATTTTATTTATTTAATGTTTTGGATAGGCTTTTGGACCCATAGATATCTATCCCTTTACAAGATAGTAATTCCGACTTGACACTAAGGGACAGGGTGCACTGCCTACATTTTGCGACATAGATCTTTAGTAGTTCTGCATATCACCCTCAGATTTTTCACAGTTGTGGACAAGGAGTCTTTGATCCAGGAAAGATAGTTACCAGTTTTAGATATGTAGCTAAAACATACTGTACGTTTCAGTATTTCATTGCAAACTAAAGAAAAACATATTTTGAGTATTTTTGCCAAGATTTCTTTGCATTTGTGGCACTTTATTTTAAATATTATGAAAATAAACTAATCTAAGTTAGTATTAGTTTTGTTTCATTTAACCCATTGTACAAGTTTCTGAGATGCTCACACCTTGAGTTATAAAGCCTTAATTAGAATACCCCCTAAATTGGTGAGAATTTACTAAATTTGGCATCTGCGCAAAGGGGTTAAGTACACTACTGTTAGAGAAAATTTTGCCTCCTTAACAAATTTCTCATCCAGTGTACTCATCAAGCATACTCAATAGTTTGGAAGGGTCCTGATTCAGACACAGTCGTCGACTGTTGACTTGCAGACTTTAATGGTGTATTTCCAGGGGGAAATAAGTCTGCATTGATCCGGACTTGCAAAAAGGGTGGGTAGAGAATGCGAAAAGACTGCATAACAGCAATGGCCAAAAACACTGTTTTCACAATGGGTAGGCCCCACAGAACAGTTCTGTGGTCAGCCCTTAGCACTTATGGAATAGATGAGAATGTGCTTTTGAGTCCACAAGTCTGTGAGCCCAAATAATGGGATTCAGTCAAAGTTACCAGAAACAACTGCTTTTCTCCCCATCGAAGATGGTGGTCCAAAGTTTGGAAATATGTTGGCTTTGAGAAGGATGCCGACTCTAAACCGAGAGGGGTACGAGCTCCTGACATGCCGAAAATACTTTTAGGGCCAGTTTTCATTGATTTCTGAATAAGCTGAACAGTTATTGTTTTGTTTAAAAGCAGGCCAAAATGTTTACATTTACTTCAACAAGCTGCATGTTATTCTGTTGAAAAAGAATGTTTACATCTGAATTCCTCTCTGTTAAAACTACACTGCTCAAATAAATGAAGGGAACACTTAATCAACACAGTATAACACCAAGTCAATTAAACTTCTGGGATATCGATTTGTCCAGTTAGGAAACATAAACGATTGTGAATCAATTTCACCTGCTTTGGTGCAAATGAAAGTGACAACAGATGGACAGGAGAGGCAACTGCAAGACAACCCCCAAAAAGTAAATGGTTTTGTAAGTGGTGGCCACAGACCATTTCTCTCTCCTTATTCTTTCTGACTGATTTTTCTCTAGTTTTGCATTTTTCTAGTGTCCTTGTCACTACTGGTCGAATGTGGCGGTACCTGTAGCCCATTCAGGTTGCACAGGTAGTCCAGCTCCTCCAGGATCGCACATCCATACGTGCCGTCGCAAGAAGGTTTGCTGTGTCTCCCAGCACAGTCTCAAGAGCGTGGAGAAGATACCGGGAGACAGGCTATTACACGAGGAGAGCTGGACAGGGCTGTAGAAGGGCAACAACCCAGCGGCAGGACCAGTATCTGCTCCTTTGTGCGAGGAGGAACAGAAGGAGTTACTTCCAGTGGGCTACTTGTGTGCATGTTTCTGACTTAACTGTCAGAAACAGACTCCATGAGGGTGGCATGAGGGCCCGACGTCCTGTAGTGGGACCTGTGCTCACAGCCCATCACCATGTAGCTCGATTGGCATTTGCCAGAGAACACCAGAATTGGCAGGTTCGCCATTGGCGCCCCGTTCTCTTCACAGATGAGAGCAGGTTCACACTGAGCATGTGACAGAAGTGAAAGAGTCTGGAGACGCCATGGCAAATGTTATGCTGCCTGCAACATCATCCAGCATGACCGGTTTGGTTTAATTGACTTGGTGTTATACTGTGATGATTAAGTGTTCCCTTAATTTTTTTGAGCAGTGTAGTTATTACAAAATGTTTACGTTTTTATATGTTTAACAATAAAATGTAGAAACAGATTATTTTTTTTTTGGTATAAATGAGTATTTTTAAGTCATTGGATGTATGTTTTAAGACTTATCTTATTTCAATAATTATCAAGATACTATGAAATTCTTATATTGTCACATCCCGTGAAGCACAATTCATTCAAATATATACCTGTTTCTATAAGTAGAGCTTAAAATACAGTGCTATAAAATGCCATGACAGCAGATTTGCAATCAAATTTTAACATTTAGTTAAATTTAATTACAAGAGAATTTACTTAGGATTACTTGTAGAGCATGCAACGTCACTCAGACGGGGTTTAGAGGGCAGACAAACATAACTGCTAGGCAAATACATTTAGGTAGGACAAAGTTAATTCCCCTGCTATTGTAATGTGTAATGTGTCACAGTATCGTTCTTAATAACTTTAACTTAGTTTTGAGGTAATTTCATTTATAGCTAGAAAGCTATAGGAGCATTGTGAATTTTTGTATAGCGACACGCTATCAGTCAAAAAAGTATAAAAAATATGATTGGCAATTGGTTAGGTCTTTTTTTTTTTTTTTTTTTTGACATTTTTTTTTTTTTAAAAAAAAAAAAAAAAACACACCACCACCAACCAAAAGTGTTACTAATTAAGTGAAGTTGGATAATTTCCCACGGCACACCTGACGATCTCTCACGGCACACTAGTGTGCCACGGCACAGTGGTTGAAAATCACTGGGTTAGGTTATTGTTTGGCCCCAAGTTGCACAAACGTCCTCAAGTATTTTTTTTAATGAAAAGGGATTTGTCCTCATAAATTATGATGTTTGGAAGTAAAACTATGAATAAGTACGTACATCTGTTAAATTAATGTAATGGACATAAATGCAATGCTCTTCAGCCCTGGATGCAAGGAGGGTGTTTTTAATATTAAGGCTTTTTTTTTTAAAACACACTTTTGTCTGTTTCTTGCAGTTCTGACTGTACTTTCTGTACATTACTATTTTGTTCTGCTGTGATTTACTGTACTTAGAACTCCATACCATATTCACTGTATGATATACTATAGTTAAGAGAATCCACTAAATTCAATGAATCTGCTTTTTTCTGTAGGGTGCGCAAGGCGTGTGATGACGGAGTTCTGGAAAGACCACTCGCACGAGGCCACGTTGCAAGAGATGATGTTGGACTCCAGTGCACTGCTGCTGACTCAGCATGAGCTTCCTGAGATACTGGGCCTGCTACCAAACCTGCAGGGCACCAGTGTGCTGGAGCTGGGGGCTGGTATTGGGTCAGCCATGTTTCCATGTGTCTGTCTGTCCTTTTCTCTAACTGGCTATATCTCTGTATCTTTACGTTGCAGTGAACACTGTCACTTTTGTTTGTGCGATTTTAGCGGGTATTGTTACATTAGCCTTAAATGAATCATTCTTAGATGAGAATAGTGAATATTTTAGTGCAGCCCAGGTGTCGGGTAAATTTAGTGTGCATTACTACTATTGCCATTTGTATTCATGCCCACTTATTTTACACTTTTCAATTTATTATGCATTAGCCAGAACTGTTGAAAATCAGTTTGGGCAGTCAGTCTACAATCACTGGTTAATTATTGATGAAGTCAAGACTGTTTGCCAGCCTTATTATAGAGGGCGTTTGTGTAATAATTTGAGTTTTATGAACCTGAAGTTAAATTAGCTGCAGCTATTTATACATCTGATATGAATAATACTGTGTGGCTTCTTTCCCACTGCCATGATTCCTATAACCCCAGGGTCTCAAACTCCAGTCTTGTGTGCATATTTTTTGTGGCTGTTCAGCAGCCACTTTAGGCCTCAAAAATAAGGTGTGTAGACTGTAGCTAATCAATGCCTTAAGTGCAAGAGCACAACAAATGAAGCACTTCGGTACATGCAAGGGCACACCAAACACCAGCAAACACTCTGGCCCTCCAGCATTTGAGTTTGAGATCCCTGCCCTAACCAAACATTGTCTGTTTATTCTGCAGGAGGTACACTCATCACTTTGCACAATATGCTGACCATGTGACAGCTGTGGACTTCATGCAAAAATTTGTGGAAAAGAACAAGCAGGATAACGGTCACCATAGCAATGTAAACTTCATCCAATCAGATGTCACCCAGTTGAATTTCTCCAAGAAAAGGTGATCACACGCCATAGCCATACACCAATTTCTACATCGCAGTATCAGCATCTCGGAAATCCACATAAGATACCCCATAAGATTGTCTAAGGTGTACCATAATGTATGAAAGTTCTATAATGTCTGTGGAATAGCCACGTATTTCCTGAACTGTGCCATTTCCCAACATTCCTTGCCAAGGATATTCAGGCGACTTCCATTGCACACCTTTTCTTTATTGTCTTCATAACAGTAAGGTTGGCAAAAAAAATAGAGTATAGAATGCTTTTCTTTCACTAGCTTGACAACAACCCTTTTTCCTCTACTTGGCTGACTGGGAATGTTCCCTGAAAGCCATCAAAATGCAATGGTCTATGATGTTTGATCACTGTTCATCACTACTTGCCTGGGCAGTGAAGCCTTCTCCCAAATGGCCAGCGTAACTGGTGCAGAAGAAAATCAAAGGATCTTCTAATCTTAACCGATTTCCGCATGTAAGAAATGGTATTGAAATTAAAGCGCGTCAGTAAAAGGTTATGCTTTTCCAAACTTCGTGATTACCTTTACAGGACAAACTAACAAAAAAGTTTAAAAGAGGAAGTCTACAGACGATCCCGGTAGCACAACTGCATTAAAAAAATCTGAGACCTCGTCACAAGAAAAACACACACCGCAAAGAAATAGTGCACACAAGTGACGGTCCAGACGAATACAGCGAAGTAGCTATAAAGCCAGAAGTACCACCGAAAAGGATCCCCTGGGGAACATAGTAGTCAGTTGATTGTATAAACAAAATCGGCATATAAAACAGGAAGTATGCTCGCATACTGCAAAGGTAAACCCGGAATTTAAACGGGAAATTACGCAGGAATAAAACTAGAAAACGCACACCACCACAGGACGGTAACAACTGCGACTAACTACAAAATGTAGTAAGCGGCTGCAAAACAACCTGAACGCCGCTGTCGTATTTTAATCACGTTCAGCACGGCAGCAAAGTTGGCACAGTGCGTGAAGAAGCCAAAGTGGGGGAAAAAGAGACCCGCTCGAGAACGCCGCAAGTGCAGATGCTCATGGGAAATCCGCCACAGGTGTCTGCAATTTACAACCAAGACCCAGGTGAGCAGAAGGAAACGGGTTAGCATAAAAAAAGAATCAGATAGGCGCACGCATGGTCCAACATACGGACGTAACAGTGCGATTGAAATAGCTAAAACTGAAGCGTCTTGCATATTTCTGCAAGTGCTGTCAAGTCATGGTCGATTCCTGACATTTCATTCCTGACTCGTGGATATTTGTTTGCTTGATTGGTGTCTAGTTGGAATGAAGTCTTGTGTCCAAAACCTTGAAAGTGTCTTGAAGTGTGAAACTGGGCCAGACATACTTGTATTCAATCTTGTATTTGTGAATACCAACTCTCTAGCACATACAGTTCCTCTTGATTTACATGTTACAGCGTACCCCCCACATGTGTAACACATTATGAATTCCAAAGGTTCACTGCCACTGACAGCTCATGATTGAAAGTTAAACATATGTTATCATCTGTGTGGGTAACATTTAATCTCTAGTGGGTTGCAGTGTGTGTTAAACAGTTGCTGGTTCAGATGGCTGTCCCTCTAAATTTAGTCTGCAGAAGGGTTAAGAATTTGGTAGGATGAAATAATTCAGAGCAGACTTAATGATAGGCAAAACAGGTGACATTTGTAAACACAAACTATGTGTAAATGTAGTATATTTAAATTTAATATACACCCCTTTGTTGTTCATAGTAATTATTTTAGTTATTAGTTATTACACTGTATTGCTCTCCCAACAGAGTATTGTAACTGTGTGGATACACTGATATGATAAAATGACTGATCTCTGAGGGATATAAATATGTACGTAAATATGACAACAGATGTTTGAATATTAATCATTCAATTTTTTCAGTGTGCTCTATTTGAAATAATTGGTTTACCAATATACTTCTAGCTTTACAAATACACTATGTGGCCAAAAGTATCCGGACACGCGTTGGTTGGGCTGTTTTTTATGGTTTGGGCTAGTTCCAGTGAAGGCAAATCTTAACACTACAGCATCCAATGACATTCTAGATAATTGTGTGCTTCCAACTTTATGGCAGTTTTGGGAAGGCCCTGTTTCAGAATGACAATGCCGCTGTGCACACAGCGAGGTCAATACAGAAATGGTTTGTCGAGATCAGTGTGGAACAACTTGACAGGCCTGCTCAGAGCCTTGACCTGAACCCCATCGAGCACCTTTGGGATGAATTGGAAACTGTGGGCCAGGCCTGATCGCCCAACATCAGTGCCTGATCTCACTAATGCTCTTCTGACTGAATGGAAGCAAATACACACAGCAATGTTCCAGCATCTAGTGGAAAGGCTTCCCAGGACAGTGGAGGCTGTTATAGCAGCAAAGGGGGACCAACTCCATATTAATGACCATTATATTGGAATGAGATGTTGGATGAGCAGGTGTCAATATGCCTTTGGCCATGCAGTGTATAATATGTGCATAATATTTGTTATTTATTAGATATATTTGTGGAATATGGTGGAAAAAGTAAAAATAGTGTCATTCTTTATTTTGCTATGGTAGAATTATTTGTGATATTGTCACTATAATATTCATATATGAATGCCTCCCTCAAGGGCCACATAGTTGTTATAAGTTCTTTTTTATGACCATTTGCCTTAAAAAAATCTTTTCCCACAGTGGATGGTCAAGACACATGACAAACAATTGATTCAGTATCCATAACATTTCACCAAAATAGTGTATATATTTTAAACATTTTTATAACTTATATAGTTAAGGACAAGCTTAATGACGCACTCTTTACATTGACATTTGCAAGTACCTTTGGAACATATTTTGTTTGTTGCAAGTATATTACCTGATGTCCATATTCTAACACAGAGTACTTACGTTTGCATTGTATCTTAGTCTGCAGTACTCAAAGAAAGTTAGGCTGAGGGGTATGTAATATGAACCAGTGCAGTATGGCCAGCAGATGTTTTACATTTCTGGATTGAAATGTCCAAGATCCATTAATGTGTGGTTGCTGTCAGTTGTCTGAACAGGATCAGGATTGATCCTCCCCAGAAAAGCACTTTAAATGTAGCCCCATAAAGTTGCAACCTGAAACTATGGACACTGCCTATGAAATTCTGCCTATATCACTTTGAGATTAGCAAGATTTTGTTTGGATATTTAACATATGGTTGCAAAACTATTTCATATCAAAAACATGAATTAAAAATGTTATGCAATTACAAATGTTGAAATGGCTACATTACTGCAGTGCCCTCTATTCAAGGTTAATCAGCCATGCTTTTTAACCCATCTGCAACGAGTATGTCAGTCTGCTGCTATACTTAAATCAAATGAGAGGACACCTGCTAGATCCTGACTTCCTAGCTATTATTTTATTTTAGAATTTTAGATTTTATTGATTACTTTGAGGCATTACATGGTGTTGCCTGTGAATACTCTGAGATACCGACGTCTTATCTGAGCGATATTTGTGCTCTGGTATGTCTGCCACAGTTTTGGACTCATCTTTTCAAACTGGATGATGATGTACCTTAGCAACGAGGAGCTGGTTTCTTTGATAAAGAACATGCTGCTTTGGCTGCAGCCAGGGGGTTACCTCTTCTTCAGGGAGTCCTGCTTTCACCAATCAGGTCAAGTATTTTATGGTTTTACTGCTAGGGCTGTTTTTGCAAATGGGATATTATCTTTCTTATTTTTAATTCAGATAACTGTTAACAGATAAAAGCAGTCCTTACTATAGCACTCTGTTAATCTCAGTTGGTCTAGACAAAGTATTACATTTTTTATGCATCATATTAGTCGCTACCAAAGTATTCAATGATAAAATATTGAAGAGCCTCAAAAGTTTGAAAGTATTCAATCTCTCTCCACAGGAGACAGCAAGAGAGATTTCAATCCCACTCACTACCGCACACCTACCGAATACAACCATCTAATGACATCTGTCCTGCAAAAGGAGATGGGGGAAGCAGGGGAGCAAACCTTTGGTTTTGAGATAGTCATGAGTAAAGCAGTGCACACCTACATCACGGTAAATTGGGTTCAAGAACCTGTTTGGGTATATTTTGGTCAAACAAAAAAGCATGGTATGATAAGTTTTGGACAATTTCTTTGCTTGAGAATATGCACTCCACAAATTAATTTGTCCATCAATGCCAACTGTCCACTTGAGAATTAGTTGCCACTGAAGGAAAGGCATGTCTGTCACAGACAACTAGTAGCATGTGGGTGCCTGGCCCATTAAGAGAAACTAATGCAATTGTATGGCAAGGAATCTTGGCAAACGTATCATTGTAACTCTCAATGTAATAGTCAAATGGATCAACCAGACAGCATGTACTTTTAAAATGACACGTATAAATTGGAAATATAAATACAAGTCTGTAGACAGCCATTAAATATTTTATCATTTTAACTTGCATTCCAGTTTAAGCAGTGTTTCACTGCACCCAGGCTACTGTGGCCTAATTACCTTTAAATTTGATGGACCTAGATTTTTTTGATGCTGAATATAAAGTAAAATGACTTATGACGATAATCAGTCAGTCTTTAATGTTTGGTAATTTAGTAAGAAAGTAATTATAATGGTGCTTCTTCCTCTTTTCCAGATGAAGAATAATCAGAACCAGATGTGTTGGCTGATGCAGAAGGTCCCGCGTAATGAGAGCCACAAGGGCTTTAACACATTCCAAGATTTCTTAGACAACGAACAGTACTCCCGGCGAAGTATCCTGAGATATGAAAAGATCTTTGGCTCTGGATATGTCAGCACAGGAGGACCCAGCACCACCAAGGCAAGCTCATCCACTATAACTAAAGGGCAGGCTCTCACAACAAGAGCTAGAACCGTTTAGTTCTCCTCAAGATAAGATGGTTCAATAATAAATTATGGCAAACAAAACAAATATTAATGCACATACCTGTTTTCACTTTATATACAGTCAGATACATGACATTGCCTGCAGTATAAAGTGCCTGCAGCACTGGGTCAATTCTAGTTTTGAACCTTGTTCTGAACATCCCTCATGTTCTTATGTTCACAAAAGCTCATGAGTAACATATGGATACAAATTGTTTATGAATGTTGTCCAATAAAGCATTGAAATACCTAAAATCTTATTTTTTGGAAACTGAATTTGGAACTAGAAATACTTCTGGGAACAAAAGTGCTAAACTATTTTCATGTGTTTTGTCCTACACAATTGTTGCTTGCACTATATGTACATTTTTTATAATAACCGAAGACATCTTTCATCATTCAGGTGGCTTAATCTATATTGTTATTTCTCATTTCTGTTGCTCAGGATCTGTCCTGTGACACATGATATCCAACTTTGCCTTTGCAGGCTAATAGAACCATGAATACATTTATGTTTGAGCACTACATGAATGCTTTGAAAAGTCTATTCACGTGTTGATAAATACTTAATGCTAACATTTAAAGGCTTAGTTTTGATATTATTATAACATCGTATGATTATATCATATTTCATTATATTATTCTAAACGTTTTAGTTCTTTATGTCACTCTTTTAGCACACAGCATAAAAAATGTAAATATGTACATCTTGTCTCTTGATGTGGGTGACGGCAGGAGTTTGTAGACCTTCTGAATTTGTCCCCTGGCCAAATTGTTCTGGATGTGGGCTGTGGAATCGGGGGCGGAGACTTCTATATGGCAAGGGTGAGCACAAAGTTCATCGTGTTCATCAAGTTCATCATGCCTTGGCAGTGTGGATAGTTTGGGTATTTGGCTTAATGATGAGTTAAATCGTACATTTGTTTATTTTTTTATCAACCCACAATATTTACATCTATCTACATCTAGATAGATGTGTGTGTAAAAAAGTAATTAGATACGCAATAAAACTTTCTTGCACTACCCTTCACAGCAGCAATCAGGTTGGTATTTGAATGGGTGCTTTTGCCCAAATGCAATGTGGCGTATCAGGGCATGTGCTGAACACAGGTGTCCTGAGTGCATTCAGCCATTTACATCACAATGACAACGTCAATATTTTGCTCCATTTTACAGGGAGTAATCAATTATTTTATTTTCCCTACTGCCTTATTTCCCCAGACTGCAATGAGTGACTTTTGCATGCTTGCATGCATGAGAGAAAGAAATGCATTGGTGTTTGTAGTTTTAGTAAACTGAAAAGGATGTTGAAGACAAAATTTTTTTTTTATAAAAAACAAAAAACGCAACACAGTTTGTACCTTTAGTAAAGTTGTCTTTTACTTTTATTTGGTAATGTGTTAATTGACTGTACCATTTGAGGCAATTTTCATGTTTATTTCACAGATATTTGGTGTGAAAGTCCTTGGCATGGATTTATCTTCAAATATGGTGGAGATTGCAACTGAGAGAGCTATGAAGGAGAACCTGCCCTCTGTGAGTACTCCATCTTTTCTAGATCTAATTTGGCTTTTCGCAAAACTGTATTTCTCAAGGAACAAAACCCATAATTATTTTTCTGCACTTATCATCTGACGTTATTTTATTTTATGAATGTGTTTCCCCCCCCCTTTTCCTCCCCAATTTGGAATGCCCAATCAGGCTCACACTACAACACTTCAACACTTTCAAGGCACATGATGTCCCCATTTCTTTTCACATCACAGTTTGCACATCTGGCTCGTGCAAAGTCTGAGGATATGTCATGTGCAGCTCAACAGGTGAATTTATCAAGCAGAGGGGGTCACTGGTGTGATGAAATATTACATCATCCTGGCCATCTGACACCCGTCCCTGGGCGGCACCAGAGCCAAGTGTGCACCACCTTGCGGGGCTGCTGGCCACAGTCAGTGCTGGCATGGTCTGGATTTGATACCAGACCATCAGGTCCATCCTAGCCTGTGAACAGTGCCGTAACAGGATGAACCACCCAGCAGCCCTTGAGTAATAATTGTTATTACTCATATGCATACGTAGACCCTCAAAAATCCAAGTGGATTATTCTTTTTTATTGAACTCACTATCATAAATGTGTGCTTTAGAAAAAAGTTCCACACCTGCAAATTATTTTTTTATTCACTTTTTGGTTGGATTAATTGGATTTCAACTGCTAAAGAAACCACACCGAACGTTTCATAAATTACCAACTGAGGGATTGGGTCTTAGCATGGACCTCTCCCATCTTGGCAAATATGCAGAATTTTGAGTAACTGATGTTGGTGATAGTGATGTGACCCCAACAAAAAAATCTCATTGTTTCTGTGCTATTGGTGTTTTGCCCCATAATGTATTCCAGGGTGAATTTGATTCTGTGCAAACCTTGGTGATGTTTACATATGACAACAGTTTTTAATGCACAAACCTTTAAAAAAGCTAATTTCTTCTTTCTTCTTCTAACCAGGTTCAGTTTGAAGTGGGAGATGCCACCAAGAGGGTCTTCAAAGAAGGATCTTTTGATGTGATATACAGCAGGGACACCATACTGCACATTGCTGACAAGCTTCAGCTTTTCAAAAGCTTCTATGTGAGTGTTTCACATCCATAATCCATAAAGATGATTTCTTCCCATTTGTAAATTTTTTCTTGATAAAATAAAAATACTGCACTAAATGGGGTTACCATACGGTGCATTATTTGGTGCACACCCTTACAGGGATTGTATCAGTTCCAGGAAACTCCATGTCACTGCACAAGTTATTAGTTATTAGTAGTAGTGATATTTCTGCATGGCAAATAATTTACTTGTAGATGTAGTAGTGTAATATAAAAACAACAGACGCAACTGTCATGACATGCACGCTGCTTGTTCTGAGTAATTGACTCATTCATTGAAAGGGGCGTGTTCAAAATAATAGCAGTGTGGAGTTTAATTAGAGAATTCATTAATTCTGTGAAAAAACAGGTGTCATCAATTGTCCTTTATTAAGGAAGAAGGGAAACAAATGTTTCACACATTGTTATAAAATATATTTCCTTCTGAATTGCTAAGTAAAATTGGCCGTTCCAAACATTGTTCGGAGGAACAACGTAATTTGATTAAAAAGTTGATTGGAGAGGGGATAACGTATAAAGCAGTGCAGCAAATTATAGGATGCTCAGCTAAAAAGATCTCAAATGCTTTAAAATGGCAACAAAAACCCAAAACACGCGGAAGAAAACGAGCAACTACTGTTAAAACGGATCGAAGAATTCAGCCAATCATCACCTCCAGAAAGATCAAAGATGATCTAAAATGACCTGTAAGTGCTGTTACAGTCAGAAGACGTTTGATCGAAGCTAAGCTATCAGCAAAAAGCCCCTGTAAAGCACCATTGTTTAAAAAAGGCATGTGCAGAATCGGTTAAAATTTGCCAAGGAACACATCGATTGGCCCAAAGAGAAATGGCGTAACATCCTGTGGACTGATGAGAGTAAAATTGTTATTTTCAGGTCTAGTGGTCGTCGACAGTATGTCAGACGACCCCCGGGTACTGAATTCAAGCCACAGTACACTGTGAAGACAGTGGAGCATGGTGGTGCAAAAATCATGGTATGGGGATGTTTTTCATACTACGGTGTTGGGCCTATTTATCGTATACCAGGGATCATGGTTCAGTTTGAATACATCAAAATACTTGAAGAGATTATGTTGCTGTATGCCGAAGAGGAAATGCCCCTGAAATGGGTGTTTCAACAAGACAACGACCCCAAACGCAGTAAGCGAGCAACATCTGGTTCCAGACAAAAAGGATTGAGGTAATGAAGTAGCCAGTTCAATCCCCTGACCTCAACCCCATTGAAAACGTTTGATCGAAGCTAAGCTATCAGCAAAAAGCCCCTGTAAAGCACCATTGTTTAAAAAAGGCATGTGCAGTTAAAATTTGCCAAGGAACACATCGATTGGCCCAAAGAGAAATGGCGTAACATCCTGTGGACTGATGAGAGTAAAATTGTTATTTTCAGGTCTAGTGGTCGTCGACAGTATGTCAGACGACCCCCGGGTACTGAATTCAAGCCACAGTACACTGTGAAGACAGTGGAGCATGGTGGTGCAAAAATCATGGTATCGGGATGTTTTTCATACTACGGTGTTGGGCCTATTTATCGTATACCAGGGATCATGGTTCAGTTTGAATACATCAAAATACTTGAAGAGATTATGTTGCTGTATGCCGAAGAGGAAATGCCCCTGAAATGGGTGTTTCAACAAGACAACGACCCCAAACGCAGTAAGCGAGCAACATCTGGTTCCAGACAAAAAGGATTGAGGTAATGAAGTAGCCAGTTCAATCCCCTGACCTCAACCCCATTGAAAACTTGTGGGGTGACATTAAAAATGAAGTTTCTGAAGCAAAACCCAAAAATTCACAGGAACTGTGGAATGTAGTTTGTTCATCCTGGGCTGAAATACCTGTTTCTAGGTGCCAGAAGTTGGTTGACTCGATGCAACGCAGATGCGCAGCAGTTATCAAAAACAATGGTTATGCAACTAAACATTAGTTCAGTAATTTAAAGAGAAGTTAAATCTTGAAAAGTTTCTTCAGTTTATACAGTAAGCACAGCTATTAATTTGAACACCACTGTACTTGAACTGTATTTTCTTGCTTTAGACCACAAACCTGAAATGGTCATCAGAAACATCCCTAAGGGCCAGATTCAGAGATGGCCAACTTAAGTCATGTGCTTAAGTGCCTCTCCTGCGCGGATTTAACGCAAGCTGACTTACGCTGTATTCTAACTTGTGTTGCGCAGGTTCTTATCTCAAAATGTGGGTGGTACAGGGCATGATATTCTAATTAGCTGTTTTTTGTACCTGCCCCCCGGGTTGCCAGGTATCTATTAAAAAAATGTTTGTGGGGTTATTATGCGTTTTCAACGTGTCAGTCACAATGCCTTTAATAAGCGCATTTGCCTTTTGGAAAATCCTGCCTTTGCGTATCGTAGTTGCACTTGCGTGATGGGGTATAGGCATGCAGTGAACGTATTAATACATCGCATTGATAAAATTATTATAGCTTCTATTGATGACTGGGATATACCCATCGCACAATCAAAAAAATAATTGCTGGACAGTGGTTGCACACAATATTACAAAGTAAACAAATAAATCGTTGGATTTACTTTAAAAAATATATTTTTTAAATAAAACCAATATTTTTTTCAAAGAACATGCACTCATTCCAATATTCATTTTTGCGAAAGATGCTGTATTTTTCATAATCATCTATTGGCAGCGATAGACATAGACCACCTTTTGTTTCCCAAAGAAAGTTGTGCAGAAAAAAATTATTAAGTTTAAACTCTGAATACGCGTATCTTGCAGACACGCCTCCTTTTAATCAAATCTCCACCCCGCGTGTGTAATGGCGTGTATGTACTGGAAATACACTTAAAACAGCAGATAAGTCAAATGTCTGAATCACAGACATAAGCTACGTGGAATTTCAGAAGTAACTCTGAATCTGGCCCTAAGTGTCCAAAATATCCTTCATCGCACGTAGAAACTATGCCTGCCGTGCAAGAATAATTTTGTTTCTTTATGTCGTTTCTGTATTTCTCATCAATTAGACTTGTACTATGTCTTAAGCTTTATAATTTAATGATTATATGTTGTGCTTTAATCTCCAAGTTGACATTTAATTGTTTGTCGTTGTATATTCACTCATTACATTAATATGCATTGTACTTTAGTCCCTCATTCAGTGTGTGTTGTGTTTTAGCCTCACATTGAGTTAGTGTGTGTTGTGTTTTAGCCTCTCATTGAGTTAGTGTGTGTTGTGTTTTAGCCTCTCATTGAGTTAGTGTGTGTTGTGTTTTAGCCTCTCATTGAGTTAGTGTGTGTTGTGTTTTAGCCTCTCATTGAGTTAGTGTGTGTTGTGTTTTAGCCTCACATTGAGTTAGTGTGTGTTGTGTTTTAGCCTCTCATTGAGTTAGTGTGTGTTGTGTTTTAGCCTCTCATTGAGTTAGTGTGTGTTGTGTTTTAGCCTCTCATTGAGTTAGTGTGTGTTGTGTTTTAGCCTCACATTGAGTTAGTGTGTGTTGTGTTTTAGCCTCTCATTGAGTTAGTGTGTGTTGTGTTTTAGCCTCTCATTGAGTTAGTGTGTGTTGTGTTTTAGCCTCACATTGAGTTAGTGTGTGTTGTGTTTTAGCCTCTCATTGAGTTAGTGTGTGTTGTGTTTTAGCCTCTCATTGAGTTAGTGTGTGTTGTGTTTTAGCCTCTCATTGAGTTAGTGTGTGTTGTGTTTTAGCCTCACATTGAGTTAGTGTGTGTTGTGTTTTAGCCTCTCATTGAGTTAGTGTGTGTTGTGTTTTAGCCTCTCATTGAGTTAGTGTGTGTTGTGTTTTAGCCTCTCATTGAGTTAGTGTGTGTTGTGTTTTAGCCTCTCATTGAGTTAGTGTGTGTTGTGTTTTAGCCTCACATTGAGTTAGTGTGTGTTGTGTTTTAGCCTCTCATTGAGTTAGTGTGTGTTGTGTTTTAGCCTCACATTGAGTTAGTGTGTGTTGTGTTTTAGCCTCACATTGAGTTAGTGTGTGTTGTGTTTTAGCCTCTCATTGAGTTAGTGTGTGTTGTGTTTTAGCCTCACATTGAGTTAGTGTGTGTTGTGTTTTAGCCTCTCATTGAGTTAGTGTGTGTTGTGTTTTAGCCTCTCATTGAGTTAGTGTGTGTTGTGTTTTAGCCTCACATTGAGTTAGTGTGTGTTGTGTTTTAGCCTCACATTGAGTTAGTGTGTGTTGTGTTTTAGCCTCACATTGAGTTAGTGTGTGTTGTGTTTTAGCCTCTCATTGAGTTAGTGTGTGTTGTGTTTTAGCCTCACATTGAGTTAGTGTGTGTTGTGTTTTAGCCTCTCATTGAGTTAGTGTGTGTTGTGTTTTAGCCTCTCATTGAGTTAGTGTGTGTTGTGTTTTAGCCTCACATTGAGTTAGTGTGTGTTGTGTTTTAGCCTCACATTGAGTTAGTGTGTGTTGTGTTTTAGCCTCACATTGAGTTAGTGTGTGTTGTGTTTTAGCCTCACATTGAGTTAGTGTGTGTTGTGTTTTAGCCTCACATTGAGTTAGTGTGTGTTGTGTTTTAGCCTCTCATTGAGTTAGTGTGTGTTGTGTTTTAGCCTCTCATTGAGTTAGTGTGTGTTGTGTTTTAGCCTCTCATTGAGTTAGTGTGTGTTGTGTTTTAGCCTCTCATTGAGTTAGTGTGTGTTGTGTTTTAGCCTCTCATTGAGTTAGTGTGTGTTGTGTTTTAGCCTCACATTGAGTTAGTGTGTGTTGTGTTTTAGCCTCACATTGAGTTAGTGTGTGTTGTGTTTTAGCCTCACATTGAGTTAGTGTGTGTTGTGTTTTAGCCTCACATTGAGTTAGTGTGTGTTGTGTTTTAGCCTCTCATTGAGTTAGTGTGTGTTGTGTTTTAGCCTCTCATTGAGTTAGTGTGTGTTGTGTTTTAGCCTCACATTGAGTTAGTGTGTGTTGTGTTTTAGCCTCACATTGAGTTAGTGTGTGTTGTGTTTTAGCCTCACATTGAGTTAGTGTGTGTTGTGTTTTAGCCTCACATTGAGTTAGTGTGTGTTGTGTTTTAGCCTCTCATTAAGTTAGTGTGTGTTGTGTTTTAGCCTCACATTGAGTTAGTGTGTGTTGTGTTTTAGCCTCACATTGAGTTAGTGTGTGTTGTGTTTTAGCCTCTCATTGAGTTAGTGTGTGTTGTGTTTTAGCCTCTCATTGAGTTAGTGTGTGTTGTGTTTTAGCCTCACATTGAGTTAGTGTGTGTTGTGTTTTAGCCTCTCATTGAGTTAGTGTGTGTTGTGTTTTAGCCTCACATTGAGTTAGTGTGTGTTGTGTTTTAGCCTCACATTGAGTTAGTGTGTGTTGTGTTTTAGCCTCTCATTGAGTTAGTGTGTGTTGTGTTTTAGCCTCACATTGAGTTAGTGTGTGTTGTGTTTTAGCCTCTCATTGAGTTAGTGTGTGTTGTGTTTTAGCCTCACATTGAGTTAGTGTGTGTTGTGTTTTAGCCTCACATTGAGTTAGTGTGTGTTGTGTTTTAGCCTCACATTGAGTTCGTGTGTGTTGTGTTTTAGCCTCTCATTGAGTTAGTGTGTGTTGTGTTTTAGCCTCACATTGAGTTAGTGTGTGTTGTGTTTTAGCCTCTCATTGAGTTAGTGTGTGTTGTGTTTTAGCCTCACATTGAGTTAGTGTGTGTTGTGTTTTAGCCTCTCATTGAGTTAGTGTGTGTTGTGTTTTAGCCTCTCATTGAGTTAGTGTGTGTTGTGTTTTAGCCTCTCATTGAGTTAGTGTGTGTTGTGTTTTAGCCTCTCATTGAGTTAGTGTGTGTTGTGTTTTAGCCTCTCATTGAGTTAGTGTGTGTTGTGTTTTAGCCTCTCATTGAGTTAGTGTGTGTTGTGTTTTAGCCTCACATTGAGTTAGTGTGTGTTGTGTTTTAGCCTCACATTGAGTTAGTGTGTGTTGTGTTTTAGCCTCTCATTGAGTTAGTGTGTGTTGTGTTTTAGCCTCTCATTGAGTTAGTGTGTGTTGTGTTTTAGCCTCTCATTGAGTTAGTGTGTGTTGTGTTTTAGCCTCTCATTGAGTTAGTGTGTGTTGTGTTTTAGCCTCACATTGAGTTAGTGTGTGTTGTGTTTTAGCCTCACATTGAGTTAGTGTGTGTTGTGTTTTAGCCTCACATTGAGTTAGTGTGTGTTGTGTTTTAGCCTCACATTGAGTTAGTGTGTGTTGTGTTTTAGCCTCTCATTGAGTTAGTGTGTGTTGTGTTTTAGCCTCTCATTGAGTTAGTGTGTGTTGTGTTTTAGCCTCACATTGAGTTAGTGTGTGTTGTGTTTTAGCCTCTCATTGAGTTAGTGTGTGTTGTGTTTTAGCCTCACATTGAGTTAGTGTGTGTTGTGTTTTAGCCTCACATTGAGTTAGTGTGTGTTGTGTTTTAGCCTCTCATTGAGTTAGTGTGTGTTGTGTTTTAGCCTCACATTGAGTTAGTGTGTGTTGTGTTTTAGCCTCTCATTGAGTTAGTGTGTGTTGTGTTTTAGCCTCACATTGAGTTAGTGTGTGTTGTGTTTTAGCCTCACATTGAGTTAGTGTGTGTTGTGTTTTAGCCTCTCATTGAGTTAGTGTGTGTTGTGTTTTAGCCTCACATTGAGTTAGTGTGTGTTGTGTTTTAGCCTCTCATTGAGTTAGTGTGTGTTGTGTTTTAGCCTCTCATTGAGTTAGTGTGTGTTGTGTTTTAGCCTCACATTGAGTTAGTGTGTGTTGTGTTTTAGCCTCACATTGAGTTAGTGTGTGTTGTGTTTTAGCCTCTCATTGAGTTAGTGTGTGTTGTGTTTTAGCCTCTCATTGAGTTAGTGTGCTCTTTGTCTGCAGTCATGGTTGAAGCCTGGTGGTAAAGTACTGATCAGTGACTACTGCTGTGGGGAGAAGCCGTGGTCACCAGAATTCCAAGAATATATCAAACAAAGGGGGTACATCCTGTTCACCCCACCACAATATGGGAAGGTAATATATGCATGCATGCTTTGAAAAAAGTAAAAAATATACTGAGACTAGAGTATTGCAGGGCTGAACTGGCGTAGCGCACACCCCCGCAGTGAGGAGAGAAACTGATACCCCTTTCACACAGAAACCCTGGGAATGACAAAGGATATTTATTGAAACGTGCAAGTTTACTTCTGTACACGTTCCGTTTTTTCCTGCCAATACAGCTTGTTTGGTAGCCAGCTCGCTAGCGGATACAATGTAGTTGCCAGTACGCTGGCTTAACCCTATATGTTAACTCCAGAATCGATAGCCTTGTGATGTGCTCCAAATTTTGCGAATGCTTCTATGAAAGAATAGTCACAAAACATTTTAAGTAATGTTTTTTGTTATTTAATAGGCTAAGATAATTCCAGAGTTGTTCAGTACTAATATACATTAACATGAATAACCTACGGTTTCCATAATAAAAGTTTCAACAAAGTTTCAGAACATTGTTTCTGCACAAGTTAAAGACATGATAATATTGAGGGTTGGTCGGATTACTGTGCTGCATAGAGTAACCCAGGTCGCCCCTTTCACACCGAAGCCGAGCCGTGTCCAACCCGCGTAAATACCGGGTCGAGAGCACTGGGTTGTGGACCTGGGTCATTACTTAAATGCAAAAGGTCAGATAACATGGGTTGACCCATTCACACCAAAGGCAAATACAGGTTTTACCTAGGTCATTACTTAAGTGCGAAAGGGGTATGAGAGAAACTGCGCTATGCCAGTGCAGGGCTGTCGTGTGCAGTACATGTTTTTTTATTTTTTTATTTTTTTTTACAGTTCTTGGCACAAGCTGGGTTCTCTCGTGTGCGCGCAGAGGACAGGACCTCACAGTTTATACAGGTGATCCAGATGGAACTGAAGAAGGCAGCGGTGATAAGAGAAGAGTACATAAAGGTAAAAAAGTTTAACTCCACAGAGTAACCCCAAACTTTTTCTTTTTTTTTTGTTGTTTTTTGCTTCTGCCTTAGTTTCTTCTTCTTCATTTTTCTGATGATTGCATAATCTGAACAACTAGTGTCCCCCAATTTAGAATTTTCTCCATTGGTCTCCTTCAACAAATAATATCTGTTCATAGTAGGAAATAGCAGAAAACACAGGCAAAAACATCATAAAAATCATATATAAAACTTTGTCTGTAGAACAAGTACCACTGTAATCTTGTTTAAAGATTAAACTACTGTCATTCAGTAAATTGTAATTGAAAATAAGTAGCATGATGGCCAGAGGTTCTCATTTGAAGAACATACAAGTTCTGCACTGAGAGGGGATTTGAGTTGTCAGTAATGGGAATATGATCTACTTTTGGTCGAGGAGCAAGTATATTCTGAATTAAATTTTTATTATGGGTTTGGCATACAGCACTAAATCAAATCACATTGAGTTAGTGTGCTCTTTGTCTGCAGTCATGGTTGAAGCCTGGTGGTAAAGTACTGATCAGTGACTACAGCTGTAAACTGCTACACAGCCCTGGTTAATTAAAAGCCAACATTGTTTTATATATTACACCTTATTAATATCCTTGTAATGTGTAACATACATATATTACACCTTATTCATATATGTGCCAGTCACCAACTGAAATTCAAACAATATTTCCATCATAAGGCATATTCCCTCTCTGACTGATGGTAACATTTGGTATATGCATCTATGTGGATGGTATGGAAGAATTCCATCGGTGGCTTCTATGGGTAAATGGACACAGAGAAGAGTTGGCCGTTGTAATATAAATAAAAAATAATAGAAATGCAAGTGACCAAGTGAGGCTACAGAGCCAGAAAGGAGAAAGAAGCAATCAGAAGCTATCGTAATTGGCTAGCCGGATCTTATTGCTGACAGGAGTTGTGGTTTTTCGCCCTCTCAGAAGCAACCTTAACTGTCATTAGATAGTTCGCCTCCATTATTAACTAGCTTATTGTAATTATTTATAATGTGATTCCGGTTAAGTTTGGTAGTATTTTATCCTGAGATATAAATAAAGTATTCCCTAATACAAGGGTTTATTTTTCTTTCGGTTATTGCTATTTAGTAAACGCTAGTAGATACATTTTTAATCCAATTGCATCCATATCTGGTCGTTCCTTTTTTTGTGTTATTAATTCAACGTTTAGATAGTTAAAAGGGTCTTGTTTTTCCTCTCCGGTTTCTGGTGCTAGCTGTTTGGAGGCACCTCCTGTGTTTTAAGTTACGGTCTTGGTGTCCCCGTCTTGGCAGTACTCTCTAAGTCTTAGGGAGAGACAGTAATAGTTAGCGGGTTAAATTATAGTCAAAGCTGTGTGAGAGCTGCAGGATGATCGCACTTCTGTAAAGCGATTTCCAGGGGGAGTTCGTCTGCCACCATTGCCAGCTCATTGAGTACCTAGAGAACAAGATTATTGATCTTGTGGTCCAACTTGCAGTCCACAATTGGTAGAGTTCCAGGAACTAAGTAGCACGTCCTTTAAAAAAATGGCGTGCACGCCACAGCTGGGAAAGGGGAAAACTCCAGAGCAGGCAAGGAGAGAGAGTTGGGTGACAGTAGGGCGTAAGCGCAGAAAGGGGCATGCCAACCAAACAGGGACGGCATCTCCTGAGGTTGTGGTTTCTAACCCAGCCCTTGCAGGAATTGGACCTGGTCCTTGACCCTGAAAGAGGACTGATGAGCTTGTGCAGACAAGCTCCTGGCCAGAGCAGGGAGAGATCCGGTGGTCATAGTCTATGTTTTAGCCAATGGCATAGGTAAGGGTAGGTTTGAGGTTCTCCAGGACAAATGTCTTGAATTAACAGATAAGATTAGGAGCAGAACCTCCACGGTGGTCTTCTGCTGGTACCACAACCACGTGCAAGCAGAGGGAAGCAAAGATTTATTTGAACGTTTAAAAAGTGGCAACAAACCTGGTGTAGGAAAGAGGGGTACAGGTTTATGGGGCACTGGGATGCCTTTTGGGACAGGGGAGATTTGTACAAGCATGATGGGCTGCACCTGAACCAGAGGGGCACTGCTGCATTCGGCCAGCATATGCTTAGGGTAGCACAGGATTAGGGACTTGGGGGGCAGGGAGGTTAGAGAGTGATAAGGGCAGGGAGGTACAGACTTCCCAAATTGAAGCTGTCAAGACTACATAATAGGGAGAACAATATCTTTTTAGAGCAAAATTCTAGTAAGGGTGACTTGGGGCAGCGGGGTGTGATGGGACAGGAGAGGATGTGCAGTAGTGGAAATAATAATCTGAAATGTCTTTGTTTAAATGCTAAAAGTATATCAAATATATTTTTTTAACTTGAGGTTGCTGTGAATAATGGGGGTAATGACATAGTTGGGATTACAGAGACATGGCTCGGGGAAGGGGATAGAGATGAATATAATAATACAAACTTATTAGGCAAGATAGACCCAGTAAGAGAGTTGGGAGTGTAGGTCTTTATGTAAAAGAAAATCTTAATGTGCAGGATATTTCTGAAATGTAATAACTAGCGAAGATACTTGGATTAAGCTCATAGGGGAAAATGTGAAGGGACTAAATATATGAGTATGTTACAGGGTGCCAGCTTCACACAATAGTGTGAATACAATGCTCTTTGGTAATATAAAACAAGCTTGTGAGGGAGGCGAGACTGTTAATATGGGTGACATCAATTACCCCTCGATTAATTAAAAATTGGTGACAAGACAAGGAAATAGTGAGGAAGATTTCATGTGATTTTTGCTGTTCACACTGTTCTAAAAAAAACCAGATCCGTATCAAATTTAAGGGGAAAAAAAATCTGATTTGGGGCACTTTTACCTTCAGTGTTAACATAACCCAAGTCCGGAATTTTTTATTTTAAGCGTGTCAACTTCAGTAAGATACAAGTGAATTTAAGTAATATAGACTGGATGCAACTTTTTTTATGGGGTTTCAAAAGGGTTATTCTTGATGCACAATGCAAATTCATTCCAAAGCTAAGGAAAAGTAAGTTGAAAAGCAGTCTCCACAGCTGTGCATTAAGAATAAAGAGGGATTATTGCTTTATAAGAACGAGGATATTGCTGATACCTTAAATCGTTAATTTGTTGAGAGTTTTACCAGAGAAGAGGTTACTAATAGGCCGCAAGGTGTATTCAGTACTCAGAATATCTTAGAAGATATTGAGATAGGGGATAGAGAAGTACTATATAAATTGCATAAACTAAATACAAATACGGCTTCAGGCCCTGATGGAATATAACCAAGGGGACTCAAAGAGTTTGGTGAGATCAACTATAAACCACTGGCAGGTATTTTTAGACAGTCTGGAAAAATTGGTAAAAGTCAGAAAGAAAAAAAACAGTTATCCTTTAATATGTAATAGCCTTTCCCAGTGTCATGGCCATTATTTCTTCTATTGAGATGACGCATTTGAGTTTTAAGATAAGCCAAAAATGTTCTAAAGAAAAATTAATGTGTGAACACTACAACACCGTCTTCATTTTAAAAAAATTTATAAACAGCCTGTTTTCTCATTTTTGTTTTTAGATATTTTTTTATACCCATGTTATGATATTTTATAGCTTATTATGTCTGAACCTTCTAATATTCGTCTTGTCTGTCATAGCGTAGTCATGCAATAAAGCCTATGATGTATGTTTTATTATCAGCTGGATATAGGTATTACAATAAATGGTCTACCATCTTTGAATTATTTCTGAAGCGTAGACTATAGGTTGTCCATTCTTGCGCTGTGTTGGAGGCTTTATTGGTGGCACTACCAGATGTTATGCATGCAACAGTCATTTAAAAATAGAAAATGACGAAGGATGAGTGAGCAAGAAAGCGACAAATGGAGACCTTCTCGTCTCTTTTTGACACTGGGCTCCGATGTTGCAAGATACTTCCCTCTTGCATTTTTGCTATGCTTAACGAACAAGTTATTGCAAAACAAATGCATTTTTGGCTGTTAATTGTGCATTCCGCTATGCGGGACAGGTGGGAGCGAACTTAGCAAAGTAGATGTCTGTAAATCACGATATAGCCTGCAGCTCCCATCATGATCGCTGTCAATCATCCTTGATATCTGATATCTGACTATTGTTATATCGCCCAGCCCGAGTGCAGCGTTAGCGGAAAGTCTATGCATTTATAAAATTCAAGCTAAATTAAGTATTTAAGTACATGGCCAATTTGTTTTCACTAGCTTTGTTTCTCTTTGTTCCTTTTGTAGACTATATTTGTAGCCTACTTTTCTGAAAGCTGATATTTTGTGGTAGCCAGATTTAAAGGGGAATTCTACCGAAAAATTACGTTTTATTTGTAGAACAGTAGTTGTCCTCCTGATTAAAAATGAGCTCTCAGCCAACTCTCTACTTGCAGTCAGAGCAGAGATATAACCCCAAACTACTGCACATGTTCCAGGTGCCTGTTTACTGCAGACTACAACGGCCAGGGGCTTACAGTTTATGGGCGGGTGTCAGACAATGCCAGTCACAGGTTGCCACTCCTACGGAATACAAACTGGGGCTGGGCATTACTACTAATCTGCCTGGGAGCTGTTCTTTGAGAGAGGCCACGCTGGCAAGCTAGCTACTAACGTTACAGTTCTACTGAAAAAATGTGACCACTATTGTTAGCTGGAGTCTCCAGTGGAAAAACAGGAAATGCAGCCATTCATTAAGTTTTATTTAGGAAAACAGCCCTTCATTTATCTACTTTTGGTATAGTGAAAACATATTGGCTAGCCTAGCCAGAAGTCTGTGACCATTTCTCATTTCTCCTCCCTGTCCACCACCAGTCGCGTCGGGTCAGCTGCAAGTAACTTAGCAGCAGCTTCAGCTGCCCGAATCTCCTCAGGTGTGTATTTGGGCCAAAAATGGTAGCCTTCCACCTCTGATTTTTAAGCAACATTTCTTGGAAGGTGTTGTCATCCAGTGCATGGTCCACAAAATATTTGAAAGCCATTGTCCTGCTGGAACTGCTACCTCCGCGACCCGATTTCGGATAAGCGGGCGAAGATGGATGGATGGATGGATGGATGGATGTCCTGGACTAATTGATAACTTAGCTAAGAACTTTTTGAGCTAGCTCACAAGCTAATACCGTTTACAGTTGTAACAACAGGTTCACCGCCTCTCTGGCCATATCCAAATCAGCGCACTTGCCTAGTATTGATTATGCCAGTTGAGTATACTTTTTAAAAAGGCTGTTAAGTGCATGAAAAAACAGTGAGCAGTAGCTAGTATGCTAGTACACAGTAGGCTACACAGGACGCAGCTAGACACTGTACCCGCCCACTGTAATTTTTCAAAAATGAGGAAGGGTAGAGGTATACATCATTCTGACGTATACCTCCACCAGATTTGTAACTTTAGCTGTCAATATTTCGATTCACAGATTGTTTTAGCCAGCAACAAAGAGAGACTTAAAGGGGAACGGCGGGTTATTTCTTAAACTTCTATATTGATTTTATATGTTTAATGTGAGTCTTGAAGCTTAGAACTAGAACTGTGCCTCCCGGTTCCCTTGTTTCCAGACGTGCTTTGTCGCGTTGATCTATGTCAGTGGTGGTTAATTCCAGCTGCAGGTCTATACTGTATACTGGAAGGTTTGAAATTAATCAGATTCGCTGATAGATAAAAGTCTGATATGACTAAAGAGATGCCATCCTCATTATCTTCAGGTTCGGCGATGTATAATTTAGCTACGGAAACAAGGGAACCGGGAGGCGCAGTTCTAGTGCGGTAAGCTTCAAGACTCACATTAAACATATAAAATCGATATAGAAGTTTAAGAAATAACCCGGCGTTCCCCTTTTATCAATTGTGCCTTGATCTGTTAAATAAGATGAATGTTGTTTTTCTGTGGAATTGTTGATGCATTTTAATGGAAGCCATACTTGAAATTCATTTATTTCAATTGTTTTTTCTTACCAGGAATTTTCTGAAGAAGACTACAATACTATAGTGATGGGCTGGAACGAAAAACTGCAGCGATGTGAGAAAGGAGACCAGCGCTGGGGGCTGTTCTATGCTGAGCGAGACTAAGGACTCACTCCATACATACATGAACCTAAAAAAAAAACACATTGTTTGACAATTCTGCTGGATCAATAACCTGACCTCAATTGAATGCTAAATCTGATGTCTTAAATGGACTGTGTCCTAAATGTATCTGATGTACTATGAAGGTTTTCAGTTATGCCTTGTGTACACTACACAACTTTCAAAATCCTAACAATTGAGAGGATCTCACTTTTAATGACCGTCGCTTAAACAAATTGCTGGTATTTCCATGTTTGGAACGCTCACACTACACATATTGTGGTCACAGGGGTCAGATTACTACAGGATTTTAGATCGCGATGAACTAGATCACGATGTGCTGTGTTGACACCGGAAGAAGCTATCTAGCAAGATGCTCTCATAATTGCACACAAGTGAAATAGTAGCTAACGTTAGCTAGTAGCAAGCTAACATTCTGCTCTCATATTGGAAATGGAATGTTATAGGCTTGTCTCTGTGCGTTATAACTAGTGATCTATGGTGCATAAGCCTACAGCAATGTATTTACCGTCACACCGTCAATATCGGTATTCAGTAATTACTTTAAAATAAAAGTAAAAAATAAATAAAAGTGTATTTGCATAGCCTCACCGTTGATGTTATCAAATTAATATAAGCACATGATCACCAATCATATTCACATAGTAGGCTACCATTGGATATAGCAAGCTCTACTGAATTAGGTGAATAATAAAGTAATTTTTATTTGCATCACAAAATTGTGCACATTTTAGCAACATTTAACATTTATTTAAAATTGTGGCTACATAGGCTACTCTTCATTCTGCGCACTCACTCGGAATGTTCATGGCAAAGATCTGCACAGGTTTTAGCCTTTTGACGGTTGTGCTGAAAACTAACGCAGAGGTTAATAAAGTGGCGTAAATTTATGTTACATGTAGGCCTCCTTAGTGATTAAAACAGATTTTTCTCATTTGAAATTTTCATTGTGATGTGAAGAAACAACCTGCCAATGCAATGGATTATTTCATGGGCTCTGCCTCAAACTATTGATGCTGAAAAGCTCATTGATGGTTTCACATGGAATTAGTCTTGTATTACACACTATACAATCCATGTCTAAAGACTTAGGATAAAATCAAGCCAGTTTGATATTCTCGCAAGAGTCACAGACTAGCGTAAGACCGGATCTGGAGAGCAGCGATCTACTCTGACCGTCTCACGTTAAAGGACGTGCATGTAGAGATCAGGCAAAGACTAGGGATTTTCTTAGGATTTCTCAAGATCTTAAAAACAGCAAAATCGTGGCTAAAAATTTTGTAGTGTACGCTAGGCATAAGTAAATTGTAAATTCTAAGTTGTAAATTTCGTAGCGAAATTGGACTGCAGGGAATGTCTTAAAATTAACTGTTGAAATGGATGCAACTGGTTAATTTAATAAAAAATGACATAAACAACAGTAGCCTACTCAGCTTCAAGTACATCCAAGGTGGGGGGGTCGGGGTGGAAGATGCTCTTGTGGAGGTTGGCTGGCTGTTTATGAAATACTCATCACCAGAAGATTATCAGAGGGTGAAACAATTTTATGAGATTGCAGGTTTCCCTGGTGTTCTGGGTGCCATTGATTGCACCCGAGTTGCAACCAGAGTGCCCAGGGATAACTCATTGTTTTTATGATTGTAAGCATTTTCCTTACCTAAATGTGCAAGTTACTGTGGATCCAAATAAAATATATAACTAGCATTGCGGCATTTTTGCAGCCTTTCTTGACTCCTAGGTTTTGGGGCAAATCACAGGAATTCATACATCCAAAAACAGAAGTCTTGTGTTTCTTATCGATAATAGTTAGTCAGCATCAAAGCTTTAAGTAGCCCTGTCCTGTAGGTGACTCACAGACAGCATTGGCTATTGGGTGTAGAGTTCACGCGCATAGCTGCTTCGTCATCGAAATCTAAACTAACCTGCGATGAGTAGCATGGCGATAAGAGACACAATATGCTTATGTAATTTATTTTCAAACTGTCAAATGTCTGTCCTTCATATACTGTATGCATTTTCTCGAATGCATACAGGGAATCACAAATAAACACAAAAATAAAAACAGACAGACGAGAAACAGACAAGGAAAACAAACCCAAAACGAACAGAAACTCAGAACAGATTACTCGGGAAAAACAGGTACTCAGAGAAGACTTGCAAAAAACAATATCGTAACAATGGTGAAAAACTTGCCAAGAATGACTGGGAAGACTGGGTTAAATGCGCAGAGGGAGACTGACATAATGGGAATAAGGTGTGCAGAGGCAGGGAGGGGAGATAGCTCACATGTAAAACACAGCTTCCTGTTCTTGTTGAGAGCGTTACTCTCAGGCACCAATGCGGTTGGCTCCAGTATATGGTTTTCCGGCCCATTATTCAATACAAGTCAATGGTGCCAAATGCGGCCAAAATACAAAGTCAAAACATTTTTCCCACAAGAACATGTAGGCGCAATAGGTGCTTTTTATTCGTTTAATGACTCCCCATGTGCAGATTTGTTAAGTTATTGTATGGTTTGGGTACTATATTTAATATTTTATGGACCAATCTGAGACAGTTTGCAGCACTTCCTAGTTACTGCGCGTCACCATTATCTCACGCGCTTAGTGGACGAACCGAACCCGGCACGGACATAATGACCATACAAGGGTCCCCCTGCTCCCTACTAAGTCACTGTCACTGGCTCCAATTTTTGTACAACATGCCAGCACTTCCACAGCTTCAAACCACGTTTCACAAGCCCATGGAATGTCGACGGGTGAGTCACTTTGTCCATACTTTTCTACAGTCTATGATTGCAACAAGCAACCTGTGCCGATTACCATTCAGCTTCTGTTGCGCATGCATACAGGTGGGGTCACTGCTGACCATGGTCTTGAAGGCTTTCCAGGCTTTGGTAGATACTACCTGACAGTAATATTTGACAGACAGGGATGTCTGACAGAGGAGCAGCTCTCTGTCCCAAAACTATGGCATCTCCTTGGCAGAGCTGCTGGTCATCATTGGCACTGGCAGGGTCACTATTAATGTCCAAATCATGGGGCTCCTAACTACACTGATAAAGAATGCTTTAATGCTTGCTTTAGATTGGGCATATGTGGACTTTTGCATAGGACATGCTGCCAGTCACACTCCACAGTCCATTACCTGTTCCTCCTGTTATTCCACTGGAGGAACAGGTAACAGGAACACACTTAGGGCCTAATTTACTAAGACCTTTAGCGCGTGCAAAATCCTTTAACACATGCAAAACCAATAACATGACTAATGATTGGTCATGGTATTTGTTTTGCACCAATCATTGGTTGTGTTATTAGCTTTGGTAAAAGGTTATGCACACGCTTAGTAAATCGGGTCCTGAATGCACAGTTGGTACAGGTAGACAGCAAGGTGTCTGATCGACCAGAGAAGTCCTACTGCTCAAAGGCCTCTGTCCCTGCTACAGCCAATAATGTGCCACCCTATGGCACTGGCCATGGTCAGCACCGGCACCCACAAGATTGGATACCAGACAATAAGGTACATCACACACTGAACACATAATGAAGAGTTTGTGTTATGTATGCTTTAAAATACATTTTTCAATGAGGACTACAGCTCAAGTGTATTTTTATTTACTGACAAAAAAATACAGCATTATGTCTCATATATATTTGAAAAAACAAAAAATACATTAAACATATATAACTTGTATGCTATTGTAGCATCACATTAAACATGGCACATGACGCTACAATAGGTTCTGTATGAACCTGAAGTGACTTAAGCTGGGATTTAACAGATTTCTTGTCCTCTGAACTTACAATTTTCTTTTAACTAAATGCACAAGCAAATAACATACCTTTATGGCTCAAGAACCATTGAAAATAAAGTGAAATTAAAGACAGAACTATGATTTTGTTTTATGGTTTCACTGTTTTTGGCAAGTAAAATTGTATTCTTACAAAACATCAATTCTAGAGTACAAATTCTCCAACTTATTCAATTTTATAAACAGCTAGGAAAGATAGTTTCCTTGAAATTATCAACAAGCGGTTTCCCCAATTCCTCACCTTGTTATTCTTACATCTAAGAACTTTAATAATCATTTGGCTTAACAAAAGCCATTTTTGAATCATCAGATGTGAAAAAAAACCATAAGTTTTGCAAAGTCTATACAGCACATGAGTTTGATCATGAAAATACCAGCCTAGAGTTATTTTAAAGGGTGTTGTATTTAGATACATTTTATTTCCATTTTGAAAAACATTGCAAAGTAGCCCAAAATAAAACTTGGGTTATTTTCTCATACTAAATCAAGACAGAGGTCAGTCACTGGAGCAAAGACCCTGAATATATATATATATTTTTTAATTATATGAAAATGTATGCTCACTGGCCTTTAAAACATAAAACCTGAATTATAAAAACCTAGGTGTTAGATGCTGATCAGAGCTTCAGTCTCACATTAAGAATGCAACAAGAAGCGTAGAAACAGTCTATTTATAGACTGCCATTGTCTTATTTCTGGTCTCCCCAAAAATATTGATCAGGAGCAACACAGCAGCATGCGCTTTAACAAAAAACAAAAAAGTGCATGTTGCACCTATACCTGAATCGTTTTCATTGTTTCTTATTGTTTTTAAAGCATTAGATGGCTTAGCACCACAATACACCGATCATAAACTGACCTCATAGTAAAATACCAGCTCCAAAATTCCCTCACATCTGCAGATGCTTGCCTTCTTAATATCTCTAAGGTGCAGAATTGGGGAGTATTCGTTTAATTTTTATATTTATTTTGGATTGCCCTACTCAAACAGATCAGATGTCTAAAAATGTGAAGAGCCAATTAAAAATGTATTTAAGTTTTTTCCTTCCATTTTACATCCGACTGCAGTTTTTTCCTTTATGCACTTTGGGATGCCAAGCTCGGTCTATAAAGTTATGTAAGATAGGTTTATTATGATTTAAGATGTCCTTGTACTAAATCAGTTGGTATATACAGAAAAAAAAGTAAATGTGTAGCTGGAAAAGACTTCGGTTGTGTAATTTTTGTTTGCGTTGTTGACGAGGCTGAGAGAGCGAAATGATCGGCCAACCAGGTCCATCACTGAAGTGCATGCGAGTTCATGGTTATATACAGGGCAGAGGTGCAGACTTATTTACTTCAATCACGGTATTCATCTTTGATTTGTAGTAGTAATATTCAAGTAAAATGGAATTGCAAATAGTTTAAATTTAAATTACATTTTCCTTTTTTAAATTTTTGTTATGACTATGGATGTCTCCAAAAATAACTGATAGTTGTAAAATTGTCCAAATTCATTACAATAATCATGTATTCCAACTATAGGGTTGAATATCACCTATGGCAATACCACCAGCTTGAAGAGATTGTAAAATCAGTGCAACATAAAACATTGTAATATTGACTCAATTAAATGTTATTTCATGTAAGAAATAATGTACAATGCCGTGAAGCTCCTGACTCACTCACATAGCTAGCATACAAGCTGTAATGGTAGAGTAGTAACCAAACATGCGTGGGGACCGGCGTGTGGACCGGCGTGTGGAGCCACAATAGTTCAGCTAGGGAAGTAAAGTCTGGACAAGAAGCTGGGTTCAGCTTCAGGTAGTAAGAAATTGGGAGATTCCTCAGATTTTGTACAGGAAGAATCTACAATAGTTTTGGATGCATGAAGACTAGACAAATTGAAAAGTGAATCTTGGCAACACATGTTCCAGATATGTCATGGACGTGTCATGTTGTGAAATAACATTTCTGTTTCTGTGTAGAATGAGAACAGGAGGGGCCCAAGCACTGATCTCTGGGAACACTTTTTGAAAGGCAGCGTGATATCGAGTGGGAGTTTAGCCAGGTTACATGGAAGGAACTCCCTGAGAGGCAGGATGAAATTCAGGTGAGGGCAGTGTACCCTCATTGTTGCTAGAGTTAATAAGAGGACCTTAATTAGGCGACAGTGTAGCATAATGGTTAGTGAGCTGAACTTGCAACTCCAAGGCTGAAGGTTTGATTCCCAGGTGGGGCACTTACATTGTACCCTTGAACAAGGTACTTAACCCAAATCACTTCACAGCAAATATACAGCTGTATGAATGGATGTATGTAAAGAATATAAACTGGGCAAGTTGCTCTGTGTGTCTGCTAAAATAATCATCTGTCTGTAAAGCAGTATGTAGATCCAATATAATCAGGGACATAACAAAACAGCCACTTTTGGAGAGTGACTTGAAGCCAGATTATTTGGGGTGCAGCACAAAGTTGGACAGCTGGTAGAATATTGCAAAGTTTTGGATAAAAACAGAAAGGAAACAGAGTGGTCCACACTTTCATTCTTAAACAAAGGTCTGAAATGAATCTGACTGGATGCATCTAGAAAAAGATGAAAAAGCAACACATTTTGCACCAGTATTTTTGCAAAAAAGTAGCTAGACCTTGCACCAGAAGTACACACTGGATTTCCTTGCCTTTCCTTCAGTTTACTAACGGCCAAATCTTGAAATAGCGTAGTCGAGATCATCACCGGCACTCGCCTCAACAATCATAAATGATCTTCAGCGATTTTCAAGGAAGCTACACAAAAGTATTTCCAAAAGTTTGTTACCGATGATGGTCTAACCTTAAAAAAAAGAACATCTGTATACTCTTCTGCTAGTTCACTGTGTGCACATTGCATTTTAATTGCCTGATTATGCAAAATGAAAGAAATTATTGACAAACCTAATCTCCTGCTTTTTAGCTCTGACATTTCTGTATACTTTTAACCTGGCTCATATCTTTCAAAAGTACACTTAAAAGGTGCAACCATGCTTTTATACTTGGAGTAATAATGTATGCCACTTAACATACGTAGATGGTATCAATCATTAAAAACACTGGCATGAACACACACGTTGGGAGCAAAACAATTTAAAATAAATAAAACTCCATTTTAAAATCCCAGCTTCAGCTCAAATCAATGTCAGTGCAAAGAGATGACCCACGGGCCTTAAACTGTCTCCTCATCACAAAGAGTCCCCCCAACCAGCAGAGAGTGTTTGTCAGGCTCGCTGAGGGCCATGCTGTTGAGTGAATGCTTATCTGAACGGAGTGAGCTGATCGAGGCCCGGCTGTAATTAACAATGCGGTCCAGAAGGCCAAGCTTGGGTGAGGGCTGATGGCACTCATCAATGCCAATGTGTATGCTTATGTCAGACATGCTGTTAAGCCTAAACTGTCCGCGATGCTTCAACTGAGCCTCCAGCTTCTCCGCACTGGGTTTGGTGTAACTGCAAAAGGAGAGGAAGAGAATGAACAGTCGTTGAAGTTAACGGACAGACATTGCAAACGGTTTTATAAACTCCACAAGGGCTTCTAAAGTACAAAGATAAGCTACTGCAGGTTATAGACTGAAGATGAACCTTTACCTAAGGGATGTAAAGCGGGTGGAGTAACATCACAGTGTGTGCTCAAATGCACCACCTGGACGTGGCTCACTTGCTTTTATGGATCGCACAAACATGAAGAAAAAATAAAATGCTTCAAATCTTATTGGACAGTGCGTCACTATGCAGTAAGACAAACCACCCAAAGTGCACCATCAATGCAACACACACACCAAAAAAAAATAAGTTAATCGGAAGAAGAGACTGTAAAAACATAGCATCTTGTACTTGTGATCTAGAGACCCGTCCCTTTCTCCTCTGAGACTCATTTGTTGTAAAAGGCAAGTGAACATCATGGGCTGTAGCCAACAGCAGCAGTACAAGGATTCAGAGCATTGGACAGCTCTGCTAAACAAAAGCCAGTGACAATAAAATGTTTATGCCAATGAATAACGAGGGCACTAGACGTAGGGTTTGTGTACAACAAACAAAACCAAAAGATAATGTTTCTAACATGGAGCAATTTAATTGTTCTTTCAGGGTGTGACTCAGCGGTGTCAATATCATGCACACCTGCCACTTGCTCTTCCTGAATGCTTTGGTCGACAGTTGATTCTAGATCATCCATTACATTACATTATCATCAGTCTTTCCTCAACTGAAGGACCCCTGCCTACTCCCGAGTTGAATTGAGAACCTTTTAAGATCAGTCAGCAACAACTACAGCACTAACATTACGTGCGTTTGAGTTCCATATCTAAGATCTTTCCATTGAAACTATCTCGTATTTAGACTTGGAAAATGAACATCGACCCATCGCCAAGACCTCCAGCTCCTGTTTAGAAAACTTGACTGTTTGCGGTCTCCCTGCCATCATTTTCACTCATTTCTACATGTCTTGGTCTTGTGCATTTCTACCATATGCACTCGCTAACCATTAAATTAATTTTGAGCATGGTTTCACTGTTACTTGATTTGCGTCAAAAAATACAATTGAACATTGACATATTTCATCTCCCTGGAAAGTTAAATTCCTGTCAGTCATAATTATTCGGTTGCTGAACCTGTTCATACAAATTTGAAAACTCAAGACATCCTCCTTCATTTAATATCATTAATTTAAATATCTTTAATATTTTAACACACGCTGGTCATTATTGTGGTCGTTTTATATTTGGTAACTGCACCTATATAATTCTACCCTCCCTCTCCAACAAATAATGAACAGTCCCTAATCCAACCAAACATTAAATACACTAGTAACCACAACTAGTTATGATGCAAGCAAAATAGAAATTATGCATTTGAAATGTACTTTATTGGATTAGATTTATCTGGGACTGGAATACATTTCAACAGTTTTAATTTTTAGATAATCCAGCAAATCCAATCTTCCCTTTAATTTCAGCACCAATGTGCACAAAGGATGTAGGTTTGTGACACGCATGTGTGGTGCTATTCCAACCTTAATCACAAGTATAAATATACTTAAACATAAGCAAGTATGTCAAACCTCTCTAGATCTTGCAGATGATTTTCTGTGTGAAAAATACATTTATGTCAAGAAAGTTACACTCACCATTTAAGTAGGAGAGAAGAAAGAACCACAGAGACAGAAGAAGCCGCCATTGCTGCAGAGCCCATCCAGGGCTGAAGAACCAGGCCCACGGGAAGGAACACCCCTGCATTACATTTAAAGATAACTATGAAAACCCCTTCAAATATGCCATAAAGTTTACATTTAATAAAAAAATTACATTTACCCAATCATGAAGGCCCCTACAAATATGACTGATCGTTCGCTCTGGCAGAGGTCAGAGTAGTCTCGGCCACATCTACTGGTGGAGAGAGCACACGCACCTGGGTTGTGTTAACTAATCAGCCCAGGTGCTTAAAGGTATGCTGACCTTCATGGAACGGGCCGAGACTGGGAGAGATGCAGAGAGAGTGTGAGTCTGTGGTGACGTCTGTCTGTCCATTTGTCTGGCCGAAGACGAAGAGAAAGAAAATGCAGCTGAAAAGCGACGAGCTAGTTCCCGTGAGGGGGGAAGGGTGAAGGCGTTTTCATTTATTTTTGTGTTTGTAGGTGCGCTCTCTCCATGTGGCAAATCACGGTACAAACTGCAATTTCCGCATATCCCTCCAGGGGTGTGTCACGGCGTGTGACAATAACATAAGGATTACATATTATTAAAGATTACATTATATGAAAACCCAGTGTGATGTGCCGTGCATTTTACATTTACCTCATTATGAACATCCATTGAGATATGCCACATACAGTATATTATAGTCTTTTGAGGAAACAGAAAATTGGGTCAGGTAATTCAGATGAATGAAATGGCATGTCTTGCTGATACTTACCAGCCGCAATTGGAATTCCAATAAGATTATATATAAGTGCAAAAAGAAAGTTAATCCGAATCCTTTTCACAGTCTTCTTGGACAAATCAATACTTCCCACCACGTCCAAAAGATCATTCTGTAAAAAAAAAGTTTAAAAAAGGAGGAGGAACCTTTAAAAATTAAATAAGTCAGTGCCTCTGGAACAGAACAAACAAAACATAACATAAGCTTGAAATCCCCTTTATTCTGGGTGATATATTCTATGGACAGCATCTGCATGACATCTTGACTTACTAGCTGCCATTTTCTGGGTCAAGTTAAGCACAACTCTGGCAATGAGATTATGATTAACAAGCAAGAGCAAATAGAGAAAACTTCTGATTTGTAGTTATCATCAGAATCACCAGTAAAGAATAATCCATTCAAATGATTCAGACAGCAGGCCAAGAACAGTCATCTAAGTGACTCATCCCACCAGAAAACTGGGTTCCACTGTGTGAGAATGTGTCCAATGGGGTTGTGTCAAATTTGTGGCTAGAGTGCAATGCAGTGACTGGAAATCAGCTGGTGGAATTCTGTGTGAAAGGAAGAGACAACTGGCAGCACAAGCTTAGATGGAGGGTGCAATAGCCATCATTTGTGCAGTACACAAGCTAAATGGCTAACTAGACACCATAGATGCTCTGGTACCTCAGGACGGAAGCCCTGGCTAAGTGGTATTGCTAGCAAGTGACAAGTCCAACAAGCAGCGGACCCTCCCACACATTACTACTAATCTACGGTCTAATCACTACTAATCACATTAATCTACAGTGTGCCTGCTAGTTAGCATCCCAGACAATGAGATATAGATTTACAGTTTAACAAATATGACTCATTAAAAATGTGTATACGATATTACTGGTGAAAATTATCAGATTTAAAAAAAAAAGGTTTAAAATGTTTTTCACCCTCTTTTTTTATTCTCCTGTTCCCCTCCATTTCTCCCTCAAATCATAATTATAGCCGTGACACATTTGTGAGAGTGCAGAACATGTGTTTATAAAGCACGAGCGACCATCTGCTGCTTCTTTTCCCTCTGCTGTCCAGTCAGAATTCAGCTCACTAACTGCCTCATAAAAATCACGCAACCAAGCTAGTGTCATGTCAAATGCATGCCAGAAGAAGCCAATGGATATAGCAATCTCGCTATATTTTTTCCATAAAGGAGGCATTCGTCTACTGCCAACAATGCAATGTATAGTAGAAGACAAATCGCGAGAGAAACAATGAATTCCAAATTCACATGAGATTTCTAATTTATACACCATGGGAAAGGTTAAGAATAGGTATGTCAGCAACAGACATGTGGCAAATAGTAAATGACAGCTGTAGAAGCCTTTCAAAGCTGCTATAGGTTAGAAGAGAAATGCAGCGTGAAGTTCCCATGCTGTAGGAATAAGAGTATGGTGTGCGTGTACGTGCGTGTGTACATGCAGTTCTTCTTCTCTGATCTCGAACAGTGCAGGATTTCAAGTTGTAAATAGTTTTAGGTGTTGAGAGATCATATGTTCAAATATGTCTGTATATCCTAGCAGCAAAGACTTCATAGCTGATCCACAGTTAACTATGGGGGGTGATGAATGCCTTTGTGAAGATGCTCATTCGGAAGGAAGACCTGCTTGCGGAAGGTGATCATTCGGAGTGAAGGGGTGCTTGCGGTATGAGGCTTTGCTCGCGGAAAATGCATATGCGGAATGAGGACGCGCTCATTTGGCATGAAGACTTGCACACATTAAATGCACGTGCATAATGAAGTCGTCCATGAGATAATTTTATAAGCGGAATAGATAACCGCGGTAAAGATAGCATTATGTTCGATATTCGTTTGATAGCCTATTCACTTTCAACGGCTAATAACTTCTAACTCCTTTGACATAAATGTTTCTAAATACTTCCATTTGACATAGCATGATTTCTGAAATTTTGTTCTTATGTTCTTTTCCTCATAAATAGCTTTCTTATTTGATGTAGCCTCTGTAGGGGGGTATTCCACAAAGCAGGATTGTGGATTTAGCTGGATAACTGCACTAAGTAAAACCAAGAACCTTCACAAATCTGTAACATGGGCTGAAGTAAAAAGAGCTGTTATGGATTTTACTCGCTGCAGTAATCCAGCAAACCCCTGTGGTCTAGATTAAAACTAGAAATAACCGCCTTGTAGTTGTATGCCTCCGCCAACAAGTAAAGTTGCAGTTTACATCCATGTGACCTTTGAATGGTTGGATATAAAATCATAATTTTATCCTATTAGACATTTGTGTGAAATGTTGTCATAATTAGCGTAGGAATTCTTGAGTTATGGCCAAAAACGTCTTTTGTGAGGTCACAGTGACCTTGACCTTTGACTACCAAAATATTATCAGTTCATCCATGAGTCCAAGTGGACGTTTCGGCCAAATGTGAAGAAATTCCCTCAAGGCGTTCCTGAGATGTGGCATTAAGCATTAATGCAATATTATTTTGTAAAAATAATTTGATCTGTGAGAAATCAAGCTAATTGAGGCACCCAAATTGAACATTTTATTTTGGTAATGTTAACATAATATTCTGCAAATAAAGTACCCAACGTCCTATTTGTACCAAGCTGCTTCCTGATAATGATTAAGACATGAGGAAACCAAATAAATAGTCAAAATCCACCCACAGACCCCCCCGACCACAATCACACCACAACAAACAGTATCTCTATATTTGATCAATTCTGTTTGATCAGTAGCATGGAGCTAAGGCTTGGAGTACTGTTTCTTCATACTACATAACGTTTTCTCAGTGAATATGGTGTTGGTTACTTTCCTCAGTACAAATTAATCAGTCATTGAGGTTCTTTATTTTATGATCCCTTTTTAATGTTATAGTACCTGCTTCTAATGACCAGATGCCACTGTACTGGTCCAGCCTTTAGGTTGAGAATAGCATCAGTTGTTGTCTAAATCAGTATCATTTGAAAGTAAAGCTTTAAATGAACACTGAAGACGCTTTTTTCTTCACCCTTTTTTAATCTAATAACATAATCGGCACCATCTGCTGGTCAGTAAGACTATGATGGGACAAAACACAAATGGGAGTAGGCAACTTTTTTTTTTTTTTCAAAGATATCGGAAATAGTCCGTTAGTTGATAGCAATCTTAGAAGGAACTGCAGTGAGAAAAATCCAGCACCATAATACACTGTTTATACCCTCAAATTCTGAATTCTAAAGCCAGCTATTCGGCCCAAATATATAGTGCCCTCCACAATTATTGGCACCCCTGGTAAAGATGAGTAAAAATTGTTATATGTTATGTACCTTCTGGTGAATTAGCTTAATCTCACACTGAAGAAATGAGAAAAATCCAACCTTTAATTGCAGTAAATTTATTCTGATCCCTCATCAAGAAATTATTATTTTTAACAAAATCACGTGTGGCACCCCTGCATTTAATACTTTGTACAACCTCTGCCAATAAAACAGCACTGAGTCTTCTCATGTAACATCTAATAAGCTTATTCCTTACAGAGCAAGGAATCCAAGACCATTCCTCATTACAGAATCTCTCCAGATCTGTATATTGTAGAGCCAGGAAGGGAGTTGGGGTGCAGCACCGGCCCTACTTACACGTATGGCAACAGCTGTGGTTCATTGTAATCACTTCAGCTGTTGCCCATTACCTAATTATTGGGCTTAATAAAAGGGCTTGTCCGCAGGCCTAGAGAGGAACCTTTTTGGAGTGTTTTTGATTTACTTGTGCTGCGTGTTTTGGCTCCCTGGTTTTCCCTTTAATTTTGGTGTGTTTTCAGTTTTTGGTTAATAAAAAGCAACATTAATTACACCCTTTTTGTACCGTTTTATGTCGGTTCACCATGTGGTACAGCGACCATCCCCAGCTCTTCGCCACAATATATACATTTTAATAATTTGGCACCCATTGCAGGGACTGAATTCTTCTTTTTAAAACAAAGTGGTTCATGACATTAAACGATCAAAGAGATAGGCCAGTTGGTTACCAATCGTGAACCAATCAACAATAAGATTTACGGGAGTGGGGGTATGCTATGAAGCAGGATTACTTAATTAGCTGGATAACTGCGCTGAGTAAAACCCGGAACCCTCCTAAATCTGGAACATAGACTGAAGTAAAAATAGCTGTTCTGGGTATTAATTAGCAGTAGGCTACAGCTAACTCAGTAATCCTGCTTTGTAGTATACAATAAGACGTTTTTTACCATGTATTTCTATGGATGTTCAGCTCTTATGTAGCAGTGCAACAGTTATATGATGTCTGTATTGGACATTCACATTTCCTAATTTACATGAATGCACCATCGAATTGATGCACCAGTTTTTAACTAATTACTCGATCTGTTAGGAACTGACAAATCATTCTGAACAATGCATTTGGTGCGACAGCTCTACATTGCGTTCTTGTCAATCTAACGTGTTTTGAAATGTAATAGGCTACATTGAATTTAAAAAGTGAATTATGAGGAAAACCCCTCAGAACAAAATTTCACAAATTAACGCAAACGCAAGAATTTTGAAACCTTCAACAGCTAATAATTTCTAACTCCTTTGACAAGTAACCTATAATGCTATCTTTACCGCGCTTCTCTATTCCACGTATGCAATTATCTCATGGACGACTGTTACGCAGTCACATGCCGAATGGGCACGTCCGCATTCCACATGTGCATGTTCTGCTAGCAAACCCTAATTCTGCAAGCACGCCATAACGCCGAATGATCACCTTCCACAAGCAAGTCTTCCTTCCAAATGAGCATCTTAATAAACAGTGACAAAGTTTTAAAAAAAAACTAAAAAAAAAAAACTGTCTTTTGTTTTAAATAGTGTTCAGAAGGGGAAAAAAGAGCACATTTATGAAGCAGAAAGTAAGACCTAAGTTTAAAAATGCAGTTCTCTTTGGGGAAAAAAAAAAGTACATTTTTAAAAACTGTAGAGTTCTGGAACAAAGTCTTATGGATAGATTAAACTCGTATTAAGCTGTACCAGTGATGGAAACAGGAAAGTGAGGAGAAAGAAAGTAGCCCCCTCATCTGTGAAACATGGTGGAGGTAGTGTATGGTGTTGGGCCTATTCATCGTATACTAGGGATCATGGATCAGTTTGAATACATCAAAATACTTGGAGATTATGTTGCCGTATGCCGAAGAGGAAATGCCCCTGAAATGGGTGTTTCAACAAGACAACGACCCCAAACACACGAGTAAGCGAGCAACATCTTGGTTCCAGACAAAAAGGATTGAGGTAATGGAGTGGCCAGCTCAATCCCCCGACCTCAACCCCATTGAAAACTTGTGGGGTGACATTAAAAATGCAGTTTCTGAAGCCAAACCCAAAAATTCACAGGAACTGTGGAATGTAGTTCGTCCATTCTGGGCTGAAATACCTGTTTCTAGGTGCCAGAAGTTGGTTGGCTCGATGCAACGCAGAAGCGCAGCAGTTATCAAAAACAATGGTTATGCAACTAAATATTTGTTCAGTAATTTAAAGTGAAGTTAAATCTTGAAAAATTTCTTCAGTTTATACAGTGTTTGAATTTGAAGAGAAAAATGTCGACACTGCTATTTTTTTGAACAGATTAATATTCCTTTTCTTTGCTTCCTGTAAAAGAATAACGCAGACTTGATAAAATTTGTTAATGCTTTGATTTTGAATTGAATGTGTAATGTTTCCACTACATTTGAAATGTGAAACTATAGGCTATTAAAAAATATATTTGCACTTTATTCACTTTTTTTAACGCACTGCTATTTATTTGAACACAACTGTATATGCATACCAGGTGATCTGTGAAGGAATTGAAGCCCTTTCTATACGTATTACATAGTCCCCACGTTTTAGGGGAGCAATAGTAAATTAACAATTGGTTGTCGAGAACAATTCGTGGGCACTTGTGCATAGACTAAATATGCAATGACACACAAGAAAGCTAACAAAGGGTCTAGGCTGCGGTCCAATCCGTTAAACGTTCTGCCCTCGTAAACTTCCCTTGCAAACATCCCTCGGGAGGATGTGGCGCAGCACCAAAAGAACACGAGTAGACACTCGAACCGTCAGGGTGGAGCAAAATAGGGAGCGGAATTATTTTTTAATTGAACTGCATTGCACTTGGAAATTCATCAGAGTCAGAGACAATGGAGATGCCTAAAATTGACAAATGAGTCAATGCGCATAACTGTACAATAAATTTCATAAGACAGCAAGCTCCAACCAATATCTAAATGTTTATTCTGGCTAAAATGACTGACAATCAATTTATTGATAGACAGCAAATAGTTTGCACCATTAAAATAACTTGTAAGCAGGAATGGGGAAGAATCTACTAAAATGTATGCTACAAAATGCCTCCAAATAAAATATATTAATACAAACCGGTGGATGCAGATAGCTTTGCAGGTGGCACAGAAGTATAAATCATAAAAAGACGCGAGCAACCAATATTAAATATGAAATCCAAGCAAAAAGTATTTGAAATATTATCCATTCCTGCTTATAAACTTGCACTAGTTCTTTTGCTGGATATTAGGCACTAGCTGAACTGCAACAAGCTGATTATGTAGCTAGTTAGCATTATCTAGTCTGAAATAATCATTTAAAAATAGCATCATACTAGTAGCCTATACTATAACATGAAACTATTAGCTGGAGATTCGTTTTAAACTGATTTTATCAAACCGCTAAATCAATGTTATTTCCTAATTTATTCAACATTTCAGTTCGCAAAATAATAATCCCTTATACTTGTATGCCGCATTCTCTATTTTCAGGATTTTTCCCTTTAGGGGTTAAATGTAAAGTTCTGAAAACAGGAAGTTTCGGGTTACAGTAAAGCATTCTGGGCAATTTCATTGCCCCGAAGTCAGCAGTTTTGTTAACTTGTTCACTCGAGCCAAATCGAGAGTCAAGAGACAGATTTCACAGACTTAACTTGCATTTCTTACAGATTGGACCACACTTGACAAGGGAAACAGACAACTTCCAGTTTCAAAAAACATTCCCCCAAGTAGAAGTGCAGGAGGGCAGATCATTTAATGGACTGGATCGCTGTGGAATTAGCATTTTGGGTCTGCTGCTGTTGTCTCTCAACATGAGGACCAAATAAGTGTCAATGCTAGTAAAACAGACCATCATGATGGTGAAAAATCTGAATATATATTGGAGACATAGCCAAACCATTAAGTGTGTCAAAAGCAACTGTTTGGAAACAAGAACGTACTCATGAGCTGACTAAAAGCAAACAACCAGGTAGACCACAGTAGTGGATGACGGAAGAATACTATTTAATTGTGAAGAAAAACCCCTTTTCAACTGTTGAACATATCAAGAACACTCTCCAGGATGAAGGCATTGATGGTTCATAAAGAGAGTACCAGACAGAGAAAACTACACCAGCATAACCTCAGTAGGTTCACCGCAAGATGAAAACCACTGGTAACCTCAAGAACAGAACAGCCAGGTAAGAGTTTGCTAAAAAAAAAGTACATTTTAAAAAACATTTAAAAACATTTTAACATTTTAAAAGTCAATCACCAGGCCTGATCCAATTGAACATGTTTCACTTGCTGAAGACAACACTGGAGGCAAAATGCCCAAAGAACAAGAGAAGACACCCAGTGTCTGGTGATGTCTATGGGTCGCAGACTTCAGGCAGCCATCGAATGCAAAGAATTTGTACTTAATGTCAGTACTTAATGTCAACTTTATTTTAGATTGTTAATTTGTCCAATTATTTTGCTACCCTAAAATGGGGGGACTATGTATGAAAAGGGCTATAATTCCAACATGGATCACATGATATGGATGTAAACACCTTCAAATTAAAGCTGTCAGTCTGCCCTTTAACCCCATATTCATAGTTTCATTTCAATTCCAATGTGTTGGAGTACATAGCCAAAGCAACAAAAATTGTGTCACTACCCAAATATTTATGTTTACACTGCACTGTATATTTCCAGTATATCAGTATGTACCTGGGCTACCAAAAATTAGGCTGGGCTATTAAATATGGTTATTAATTATTTGTCCACCCCTGCCTCTCAGGTACCACAAATGCAGTCGTCCCAATTTTGGAAAAACAGACTGGTCCTTCATGGTTTAGTATGCATTGAACTATCCATATATGCTCAGTAAATATGGGGCTCAATGATAATTTGTCCAGAGTGTGGTTATATGTAATGTGCTCTCTCAGCCTTACCCTGATCAGAACAACGTCTGCTGCCTCAATGGCCACATCAGTGCCCGTGCCAATGGCAATCCCCACGTCCGCCATGGCCAGGGCTGGAGAGTCGTTGACACCGTCACCCACCATGGCCACCCGCCTGCCTGCCTGCTGCAACTGCTCCACTTTGGCCACCTTGTGAGAGGGCAGCACCTCTGCAAACACCTTCTGAATGCCCACCTGGAATAAGAGTAAAACCACAAGTTATGTGACACATAGGTTCTATCATGCAGAGACCATTTAAATTTGAAGAGAGCCTGTCCACTAGGTGTCCATGTTTGTGACCTAACAAGTGATCATTAAAGGGATGGTTCACTTTCTGGATTTTTTGGATATTATTTCTGTTTTAGTGTAAGATTTAAATTGGCCCACACATACAGTTGTTGTGTGCAATTAAGTATATTTGGACATTTTATATATACATAACATAACTTAATGACAAGAACAGGCCATTCAGCCCAACAATGCTCGCCATTTTCCTACCACTAAAGGGCGCTCCCCTACAAACTAGATAGTACCCAGCACCATATCAAGCCTGGTCTTGAAAACACCCAGAGTTTCTGCCTCTACTACACGATCTGGCAAGCTGTTCCACACAGCGACTACTCTCTATTTGAAGTAGTACTTCCTAATGTCTGTGCGCAATTTACCTTTTGCCCATTTCCAACTATGCCCCCTCGTTCTACTAACAGAAATCAACCTGAAGAATCTTGTAGTTCACTTTATTACATGAATTGAAAAGCCTCTATCAAATCAAACCTAAGTCTCCTTTTACTAAGCTTAAAGAGATTAAGTATCCTAAGTCTTTCCTCATAACTTTTATCTTTCATACCATGAACAAACTTAGTTGCCCTTCTTTGCACCTTTTTCAGAGCCTCCATTTATTTTTTGTAATACAGGGCCCAGAACTGCACACAGTACTCCAAGTGTGGTCTGACAAAGGTATTGTATAACATAAGCATAACTTCCTTGGATTTATACTCAATACTTACTTATATCCCAGCATCCTGTTGGCCCTTTTTTATTGCTACAGCACAATGCCTAGAACCTGAAAGGCTTCGATCAACTACTACTCCCAAGTCTTTTTCAAATTGAGCACATTCCAATTTTGTTTCTCCCATAAAGTGGGAGAAAAAGTCTCCTAATAAAGAATTTAGATAAATTCTCCCATAAACTGCCTTATGTTTTATGTTTTTTGTAAAACTTTACATTTAGTTATGTGGAATTTAATTTGCCAGGTTTCTGCCCACTTCATATAGTTATAGAACTTTCTGATGACAAGCTGGCTTTACAATGGAAGGTACTGAGACATTCGCAGTTTGTGATCTAAAGCAAGAATAAAAAACTTCAAGTCAGTCCAAAGGAGCTAGTACAGTAACAGCCATATAAGCATGTGCATATTATCCTTGTGAAATATGTGACCAAGAAGTTGACACTTATATGATATGGCCATAATTTAATATTGGCATAAGGCACACACAGATCGAAACTCGTAGCTCATAATAGAATAACTTGCTTAAAATACATATTTGCTCTCCATATACACACTGAAAAAAAACATCTGTCTTAAGTGTTTTAGTCTTATAATGAGACTTAAAAGCTGATTTTTTTTCTCGAAAGTGGAAAATATTCGCTTTTTGCTTGAAGTGAAATTCTTACCCCACTGGCAATTATTGCATTATTGAAATAAGTAAAACTCTCTCGCCCAATTGCCAATCTGTGCATCTTATTTAGCAAAAAAGTAACAGAAATAAGATTCTAAAGTCTAAAGATTTTGTTTTTGCAGTGCATAGCAGTATTATAGCATCCTACCTGGGCAGCAATAGCTCGTGCCGTTTTGTAGTTGTCCCCTGTCATCAATACCACCTCCAGACCCATGGATTTGAGCGTGTGAATGGCCAATTCTGCCTCAGGCTTCACAGTGTCAGCAATGGCAATCATTGCACAGAGTAGACCTGCACGAGGACACAGTGGTTAACTTAGCCCTGCCAAATACCCAAAGCACTGAAAGAAGTGTTTTGCAGACATATCCTCACCATCGATGGCTACCAGGACTGCAGTGCGGCCTCTCCGCTCGTGTTCAATCATAGCCTCGTCCACGTTCTGTTGCACCTGAAGCCCGTTCCTCCTCATCCACTCCCTGTTCCCAATAAGGACCGCATACGAGGGAAGCTGCACCTGAGCTGGACGCACAGAATGCACATATAAGCCAGAGTGCATCCCATCAGTTTTGTCTGCACTACTTACAATTGATAGGTTCCACAGGATAATAGCATCTGCTAAATTAATGTAACGTAATGTTTATCTCGGTACTGCATGTAATGTTTAAGGTTGTAAAGTGAAATATGTAAAAAGCCCATTTACAAACTGACAGCAGTAGCATTACCATGAGCCTTCAACTTTAGCACTGGATTTGGTATTCATCCGAATACTAAAAATGTGGATTGAGTATATTGCTTCATGCAATTGTCCATCTGAAATCTAGCAGACTAAAACAGAAAAATCTCATGTCAAGGCTTGCCATTGTCCCTGAAGCACGTCAACAGATACGTGCCGAAGATCGCAGGTGATATACTGTAAATATATTACTGATGCACAACATTTGTTTGATCGCTGGGGAATGAATCTCAACGTACTGAATGACTCTCGCTCTGTGCTGAGGGGGTGTGTGCTGTCACCGATCTGCACCAAGACGCTCTTTTCCTCATTATCTCCATCATCCTGCTGCAGCAGCGCCTCTATGTTGCTGACCTGACAGTGAATTCCACACCCAGGTACTGTCTGGAAGTCCTTGCAGGTGCCCAGCAGCTCCGTGCCCAACTCCTGAAGGCAGACGGAAAGAGGGTGACATGGTTGTCGAGAACTTTCGAGAGCCGTCGCATTAGAAAGGCCCCGTCTGGGGAGAGAGACAAGCACCGACCTGTTTGCAGTACTTTGAGATGGACACTCCCAGCGGGTGCTCGCTGTTGTTCTCCGCTGCCCCAACAATGGCCAGCAGTCGAGATCTGGGCACGCGGTTTCCCTCAACCACCATCTTCACCTGAATCACTTTGGGGGTGCCATACGTGATAGTCCCGGTTTTGTCAAACACTATTGTTTGAATCTGCAAAGAAAAACCAATTATTCTTGCTGAATAAACAAGCTATGGGTTTCTTAAGGATGGGTGCATTTAAAGGACTGTTGCTTAAAGGGGATGTAGCTTTGCCCTTGTGGCAAATGTTATTTTTAAATGGGCATATACAGGTGCAGCTCAAAAAATTAGAATATCGTGAAAAAGTTCAATATTTTTTGTCACTCATTTCAGAAAGTGAAACTCATATATTATATAGATTCATTACACATAGTGAAATATTTCAAGCCTTTATTTCTTGTAATTTTGATGATTATGGCTTACAGCTAATGAAAACCCAAATTCAGTGTCTCAGAAAATAAGAATATTGTGAAAAAGTTCAATATTGGAAACTCATGGTGTCACACTCTAATCAGCTAATTAAGGCGAGACAGGGCAGGTGACTAGGGTAAAAAATTTAACTAATAGATATCACAATGAAACTTCCCCAGTTGATTACTTATATTAAGACAATAATGTTTTGTATTACAAGTTTTCAGAAATGTTATGTTTAAATATGCAAATGAGGCATTATCTACTTAAATATGCACTAATTTGCATACAATTCCAGAACAGAAATCTGAACATTGGATGAAGCCAGATTCAAAATTATTGTTTCATTATTTTGACACATTACAACCAAGTTTTTGGTCAGAGGGGATTGTGGCCATGTCTTTTTATCACCCCATAAATCATAAAATACTGTCTACAGTCAAAAAAAATCTATTTTCGCCATGTTTTTTGGTATAAAATGTAGCATAAAACAGGCTATAAATGATATATAAACAAACCCCTCTGAAAAAAAACCTCAGAATATACATAGGAAGAAATATGTAAAGGATGGTGTATGTACTGTAGACTGAAGTGGAGATTTCATCCTCAGAGTATAAGAAAAACCTCATTTTGAGAAAACGGCCTTTAAAGATTTGCATAGTAAAATGACATAAATTTTTCATTGGAAACCACTATTTACAGACACAATTTCAATAATTTCAATCAAATATTAAGCAACAACATCATAACATCATATTAACATCCAAAATACATAACAATTGATAAAATAACAGCATGCACAGCCCGCAGAAACACTCATAAAAAATCTATTTTCGCCATGTTTTTAGGAATAAAATGTGATATAAATCAGGCTATGAATTATATATCAACAAACCCCTCTGTAAAAACCTTCAGAATATAGATATGAATAAAACTGGAAAGTTTGGTGTATGTGAGTGCTACTGAAGTGGAGATTTCTGGCTCAGAGTATGAGAAAAAACTCATTTTGAGAAAACGGCCTAGATTTGTATTGTAAAATTCCATACATTTTTATTGGAAACCACTATTTACAGACACAATATCTAATCAAATACTTAGCAACAACAATATATCATCATCTAAAACTCATCAAAAATTCATAACTGAATGCATGTATGGCCCATCATATCATCATGTCAATATCTAAAACGCGCACATTCACATCAAACGCCACATCGTTCCTGGTTGAGTCTTGGATACGCGTGGATGTATACACACTAGGGGTGGGACAATGCACCGGTGCATCGCGGTGCATCGATCCGAATGTGTAAATACAACTGCATCGATCTGTAAGATTCGAATCGATAAGCATCGATTAATATCGCATTTTAAATGAATGTGCACATGTATTCATTTATTAAAAAATTATTTTAAATATATATTTCTAAGACACGACTACTTTTAAAACTGTTTTGACCAGCTTCAATCCATGTTTCTGCTCCAACCCCAACGTAAGCGTGCGTTGAAAGTAGCGACAATGAGACGGACAGATCTGAGCGAAATGGCTAGCTGCGTGCTCGCTGAGTGCGACAAAAGAGACAGAAACTTACAGAACTTGCGATGTTCCGAACAGAAAATCAGTGGTATGGAAGCATTTCGGGTTTAGAAAGAAGGAGGGTGTACTTGACAAAACCGCTGCAATATGCAAGATCTGCCAAGTAGAAATCAGATACACAGGCAACACCGCAAACATGATAAACCATTTGAGCCGACGATACACAATTAACGTGAAGGACAGCAAGCGCGTTAGCAAGCTAAACTCGGGAGTCATTGACACTTCCCCTGAGTTTCCTGGAGAAATTGCCAAACAGTTCTATTTTTTTGTATAATTGTTTTTATTAGTTTTTATACACATACCGTGTCCAGACAGTTAATTGTAAAGTGATTTCTGATATTTAAATTTAAACCATTTTCTATTCAAAATCAAGTAGACGTTCGAGACAAACTAAAATAGTAAGTCTATTTCCAATGTCTTACGTTTAATTAATTATTACTACGTTAACTGTCCGATTCACTTAATGAATGTCGTGGAACCTAGATACACCATACCATGCAGAAAACATTTTAGTGAAAAATGTATACCTGCTCTGTATGAAGAGGTGAAGAAAACTGTTCGACTGTCCTTGCAAAACGCTACGAGAGTAGCTTTAAATACGGATGGATGGGCATCTTGCTCCACCGAAGATCTAGATCGTACTAAGATTTAGGAAAGTACTATGCATGACACTAACCTATAGGCTATTTCATTTTTCTTGCCCCAGTTTAGTAATTGTTATACATTTTGCCATTTTCATTTTGTAAATAAAGGAACTGTATTAGGGTACCATGTCTGACACTGTTTGAAAAACAATAACCTAAATAGGGCAACTTTAGAAAATACACTGTTAGTCATGTTTATTGCTGCATTATTTGCTGCAGACAGCTGCAAAATGTATGGCATGCCTTAACAATAAACATAATGCTGTGAACTTGGTGTAAGGTTCTAATTGAATATTTAATTACTGCTGAATGTATCGGTATCAAATCACATGAGCATGCGTATTACTTTTTTAAAAGTATCTAAATTAATCGAACCGAATCGAATCGAATCGAATCGTGGTCAAACGTAAGATATTATGATGCATCGAACCTTTGCCTAAAGAATCGGAAACGAATCGAATCGTTATGAGATTGAATCGTCCCACCCCTAATACACACTTTTGCGGTACTGATCTCTTTTGCACAGACTGCACTCAAGAAGCAAACTGCTACAGAACCCCTGATTCTGCGGATCGATGATAATTTGAAGCCCTGTCCCTGCACAATTAGGACAAATCAACCCACCGATCAGTTCATTCAAACGCGCTACATGAACTATCAGCCACTGCTGTGTGACACGCTGGTCACTCCCGCTGTCGAAACACTTCTGCTTTCCAAGTGACAGCTTACGCATCGATGCACTTTGTGAAGGCATTTCATCTTCTTCTTCATTATATAACTGTTGTCGTCTTTTCTGTGAGGTTTTTACACGCACTTTCGGCATTTAGACAGGTCCCGCGGAGAAAAGCAATGTCCGGAATGTCAGAGCACGTGATGCATCTGAACCAATCACGTTGTCAGAAATCTGCACCAGCCAATGAGAGCTCGTTGTTGGAGGCAAAACCCCCTTCGTACTTTCACTATTGGTTGCTGATACAAAGGAAATGACCATATATGGATCTGATAACATTATACACGAAACTGAGAGCTTTCCAACGGTACCTCATATGATATTGGGCAGAGAGCGACCGCAGATCTGCAAGCTGCGTTAAAATGCGAAGTTTTGGTGAATTTAGGCGAAATCTACAGGCGCAGCATGACGAAGTGTAGTAAAATAAACATCTAAATGTGTATTTTGAACGTTTCCTTTCCACTAGTCTGAAAGAAGACATGTTATGGAAGCAAAATAGCACAAAATCTCAAAATTGACCAGTGCATCAAAAAACGATGTTTTCACCTGCCGTGTCTCGCCTTAACTCAAAACACCTGCAAAGGTTTCCTGAGCCTTTAAATGGTCTCTCAGTCTGGTTCAGTAGGCTACACACTCATGGGGAAGACTGCTGACTTGACAGATGTCCAGAAGACAGTCATTGACACCCTCCACAAGGAGGGTAAGCCACAAAAGGTCATTGCTAAAGAAGCTGGTTGTTCACAGAGTGCTGTATCCAAGCATATTCATAAAAAGTTGAGTGGAATGAAAAAGTGTGGTAGGAAAAGGTGCACAAGCAACAGGGATAACCGCAGCCTTGAGAGGATTGTCAAGCAAAATCCATTCAAGAATTTGGGGGAGCTTCACAAGGAGTGGACTGAGGCTGGAGTCAGTGCATCAAGAGCCACCACGCACAGACGAATCCAGGACATGGGCTACAAATGTCGCATTCCTTGTGTCAAGCCACTCCTGAACCAGAGACAACGTCAGAAGCGTCTTACCTGTGCTAAGGAGAAAAAGAACTGGACTGTTGCTCAGTGGTCCAAAGTCCTCTTTTCAGACGAAAGTAAATTTTGCATTTCATTTGGAAATCAAGGTCCCAGAGTCTGGAGGAAGAGTGGAGAGGCACAGCATCCACGTTGCTTGAAGTCCAGTGTGAAGTTTCCACAGTCAGTGATGATTTGGGGTGCTATGTCATCTGCTGGTGTTGGTCCACTGTGTTTTCTGAAGTCCACAGTCAACGCAGCCATCTACCAGGAAATTTTAGAGCACTTCATGCTTCCTTCTGCTGACAAGCTTTATGGAGATGCTGATTTAATTTTCCAGCAGGACTTGGCACCTGCCCACACTGCCAAAAGTACCAAAAGCTGGTTCAATGACCATGGTATTACTGTGCTTGATTGGCTAGCAAACTCGCCTGACCTGAACCACATCGAGAATCTATGGGGTATTGTCAAGAGGAAGATGAGACACCAGACCCAACAATGCAGACGACCTTAAGGCCGCTATCAAAGCAACCTGGGCTTCCATTACACCTCAGCAGTGCCACAGGCTGATCACCTCCATGCCACGCCGCATTGATGCAGTCATTCATGCAAAAGGAGCCCCAAACAAGTATAGAAATAGAGTGCATAGAAATGAACATACTTTTCAGAAGGCTGACATTTCTGTTTAAAATATCCTTTTTTATTGATCTTATGTAATATTCTAATTTTCTGAGACACTGAATTTGGGGTTTCATTAGCTGTAAGCCATAATCATCAAAATTACAAGAAATAAAGGCTTGAAATATTTCACTCTATTTTTAATGAATCTATATAATATATGAGTTTCACTTTCTGACATGAGTGACAAATATTGAACTTTTTCATGATATTCTAATTTTTTGAGCTGCACCTGTACAGTCAAGCCGGAAAGTCTGCACACCCCTTTCACCTTCTCCATGTTTTATTATGTTACAGACTTATACTACAATATATTGAGTACATTTTTTTCCTCAAACATCTACACACAATAGCCAATAATTACTACTAAACTGGTTTTTCGAAAATAGGTTATTTAGGGGTTACATATCTGTACACACCCTTAGCCTAATACTTGGTTGCTGCACCTTTGGCAGCGATTACAGCTTCAAGGCGTCTTGGGAAAGAAGCTACGAGCTTGGCACACTTGTTTCTGGACATTTTTGCCCATTCCTCTTGGCATATCCTTGCAAGCTCCGTCAGGTTGGATGGGGAGCGTCGGTACACAGCCATTTTCAGCTCTTTCCACAGATGTTCAATTGGATTCAGGTCTGGGCTCTGGCTGGGCCACTCAAGGACATGCACAGACTTTCTCCGAAGCCACTCCTTTGTTCTCTTGGCTGTGTGCTTTGGGTCGTTGTCATGTTGGAAGGTAAACCTTCGCCCCAGTCTGAGGTCCAGAGCGCTCTGGAGCAGGTTTTCTTCAAGGATCTTGGTGTACTTAGCTGTATTCATCTTTCCCTCTATCAGGACTAGTCGCCCCATTCCCGCTGCTGAAACACATCCCCACATCATGATGCTGCCACCGCCATGCTTCACTGTAGGGATGGTACTAGCTAGGTGATGAGCGGTGCCTGGTTTCCTCCAGACGTGACGCTTGGTATTCAGGCCAAAAAGTTCAATTTTGGTTTCATCAGACCAGAGAATCTTGATTCTCATGGTTTGAGAGTCCTCTATGTGCCTTTTGGCAAACTACAAGCGGGCTGTGATGTGCCTTTTACTAAGGAGGGGCTTCCGTCTGGCCACTCTACCATAAAGGCCTGATTGGTGGAGTGCTGCCTGGATGGTTAATCTTCTGAAAGGTTCTACCATCTCCACAAGGATACGCTGGAGCTCTGTCAGAGTAACCCTCGGGTTCCTGCTCACCTCTCTTGCCAAGGCCCGTTTTCCCCGATTGCTCAGTTTGGCCGGGCGGCCAGGTCTAAGAAGATTCTTGGTGGTTCCAAACTTCTTCCATTTACGAATGATGGTGGCCACTGTGCTCTTTGGGACCGGTAAAGCTGCAGAGATTTTTCAGTAACCTTCTCCAGATCTATGCCTCGACACAATCCTGTTTCTAAGGTCTGCAGATAATTCTTTTGACCCCATGGCTTGGAGTTTGCTCTGACATGCACTGTCAACATTACATTACATTACATTCATTTAGCAGACGCTTTTATCCAAAGCGACGTACAGTGTCAACTGTGGGACCTTATATAGGCAGGTGTTGGCAATCCCCAATCATGTCCAATCAATTTAATTTATCACAGGTGGACTCCAATTAAGTTGTAGAAACATCTCAAGCAGTATCAGTGGAAACAAAATGCACCTCAGCTCACTTTTGTGTGTCATATCAAAGGGTGTGCACACTTGTGTACATATGTTATTTTACATTTAGATTTTTAATAAATTAGCACAAATGTTTAAAAAACAGTTTTCACTTTGTCATTATGGGCTATTTTGTGTAGATACTTGAGACAAAAAATGAACTCAATCTATTGTAGAATATGTCTGTAACGTAATAAAACGTGGAGAAAGTGAAAGGGGTGTGCATACTTTCCGGCTTGACTGTACATCACTGCTATGGACTTGTAAGTGAGTTGAATTATTTTGTTGAAATAGTGAGACATGGCGGTTCAGTTTATGGAGTTTCCTGCAGAACTACTTCCGATGACACATGCAACCTGAGACCACTGCACTCAAGAAAAGAAGTACTAGCATGATATAAAAGCAAATAAAAAAAATAAAAAATCTCATGGAACTGAATGATCCCTTTAACCCTTTAAGCAACTTCAAGAACTCCTAACCTTGTGTGCCATTTCCAGTGGCTGGCCACCTTTGATGAGGATGCCATTCTGTGCACCAACTCCAGTGCCCACCATGACTGCAGTGGGCGTGGCCAGACCCAGGGAGCAGGGGCAGGCAATGCATAGCACAGTGATAGAAGCCTGGAAGGCGAACCGGATTATGACTTCGGTCTGAGAGATACTCTTACTGTAGCCCTGTAGGAAGAACCAGCAGGTACACCATAGTAAGACGATACATACTCAAAATGAACAGGACTTAATTGTTGAAATCATAGATATAAATATAATCACAGACATAAATATTGCTGCAATCTTAGACACGTGCAATAACTGAAATAAAGATTACTCCAATCACAAATATAATCAAATACAAATATTTTGGCGTAATCATAGATAGAAACATCATTGGAAACATAGATGGAAACATTATAATTAATGATAAATAGAACCCATTAGGGTGGTTTTCAAAAGAACACAAGCAGTTGCACAAGAATAGCAAGCATTGCACTTCACCTATGTTATGAGCATAACTTACCTGCACAAAACAAGAATTTATAGTGTCTCCATTCAAACTAAATGAGACATTACTACTTTTGCAAGGGTTTACCATATAGTCACTTTTTACGTATACGTCGTATCTGTTCTGACGATGCAGAATTTGTTGTCCAGTCTAATCATTTGTATGCAAATTTTTTACAGCGTGGCTATCCTGATACCTGGTAACGCTCAGCTCTTCACAAATGTTATGAAACCCCCAAGGTAGATTTGCACAGTTTCAAACCGTTTTCTTGCGTTTGTAAAACAACTTATAATCATGCTAGTCAAAAAATCAGGAATATATAATGAATGCACATTGGCACATTTTGAGTCGTGACCATCATTTCAATAATTTGTGCCAACATCAGCTTTTTTAAAAAATTTAAAAAACATTTAAAAAAAAAAAATCTTTTCATATGTATTTTATTTTTTCTGTTCCTTTCTTTTCTTTCTCTCACTCCTCCTGTCCATCTCCCCCCCCCCCCCCCAGTTATATTCATTCCATCTCACTCATCTACCTCTCCCATCCCCCTCCTTACTTATTTGCTATGCACATACAGTGGTGTTCAAATAAATAGCAGTGCGTTAAAAAAGTGAAGAAAGTGCAAATATTTTTTAATAGCTTTTAGTTCCATATTTCAAATGTAGTGGAAACATTACACATTCAATTCCAAATCAAAGCATTAACAAATTTTATCAAGTCTGCGTTATTCTTTTACAGGAAGCAAAGAAAATAAATATTAATCTGTTCAAAAAAATAGCAGGTCGACATTTTTCTCTTCAAACTCAAACGCTTACTTTATAAACTGAAGAAATTTTTCAAGATTCAACTTCACTTTAAATTACTGAACTAATATTTAGTTGCATAACCATTGTTTTTGATAACTGCTGCGCATCTGCGTTCCATTGAGTCAACCAACTTCTGGCACCTAGAAAGAGGTATTTCAGCCCAGGATGAAGGAACTACATTCTACAGTTCCTGTGAAGTTCTGGGTTTGGCTTCAGAAACCGCATTTTTAATGTCACCCCACAAGTTTTCAATGGGGTTGAGGTCGGGGGATTGAGCTGGCCACTCCATTACCTCAATCCTTTTTGTCTGGAACCAAGATGATGCTCGCTTTCGTGTGTTTGGGATCGTTGTCTTGTTGAAACACCCATTTCAGGGGCATTTCCTCTTCGGCATACGGCAACATAATCTCCAAGTATTTTGATGTATTCAAACTGATCCATGATCCCTAGTATACGATAAATAGGCCCAACACCGTAGTGTCCCCATACCATGATTTTTGCGCCACCATGCTTCACTGTCTTCACAGTGTACTGTGGCTTGAATTCAGTACCCGGGGGTCGTCTGACGTACTGACGACCACTAGACCCAAAAAGAACAATTTTACTCTCATCAGTCCACAGAATGTTACGCCATTTCTCTTCGATGTGTTCCTTGGCAAATTTTAACCGATTCTGCACATGCCGTTTTTTCAACAATGGTGCTTTACGGGGGCTTCTTGCTGATAGCTTAGCTTCGATCAAATGTCTTCAGACTGTAACAGCACTTACATGTCATTTTAGATCATCTTTGATCTTTCCGGAGGTGATGATTGGCTGAATCTTTTCCATTCTGACTATTCTTCGATCCGTTTTAACAGTAGTTGCTCGTTTTCTTCTGCATGTTTCGGGTTTTTGCTGCCATTTTAAAGCATTTGAGATCTTTTCAGCTGAGCATCCTATAATTTGCTGCACTTCTTTATACGTTTTCCCCTCTCCAATCAACTTTTTAATCAAATTACGTTGTTCCTCCGAACAATGTTTGGAACGGCCCATTTTACTTAGCAATTCAGAAGGAAATATATTTTATAACAATGTGTGAAACATGTGCTTCCCTTCTTCCTTAATAAACGACAATTAATGACACCTGTCTTTTCACAGAATGAATTAATTCTCGAATTAAACTCCACACTGCTATTATTTTGAACATGCCCCTTTCAATGAATGATTAAATTACTCAGAACAAGCAGCGTGCATGTCATGACAGTTGGGTCTGTTGTTTTTCTATTACACTACTACATCTACAAGTAAATTATTTGCCATGCAGAAATATCACTACTACTAATAACAGTAGTTCATCATGTTTTTAACTCAACTGTATGTACATGCATAAATAGTATACATATATTCATAGCATATCTAAATGACTGAGAAATATTCACAAAATACAACCATGGATAAAAAATTAAATAAAAATGCCATGAGGGTGAGTAGTGTAGACAGTTTCCCAGTACAAACAATCATCAATTTGCAATATAGGATAGAAATGGCTTCCAGATATCATTATATTCCTTATATTTGTTTTTAAATTTGGTGGTTGATTCTTCAATTAAGGCCAGGTCACACAAAAGTGAGTAGTGGAAATATTTGTTTTGTATTTCCAGTTTAGCAAAATTATCTATTGCCATAAACATAAATTTGGTTAAAGTGTACTGGTAAAAAGGCTGTCCTGTTCCATATAGTTTAAAATACAAAGTATTGGGGATGCAATAACTGAGATTATAAATAATTTCAGAAAGCATGCTGAAAGCCTTTTTCAGTAGTTCTCCACAATTGGGCAGAGCCAGAGAGCATGTACATGTGTCTCTGAAAAACCGGTTTGGCAGGAAGTACAAATAGGAGAGTCAATGAGGCCCATTCAAAACAGCCTTCTAATTGTATAGTGCATTATGTGTAGTATGTTGTATTGGAAGCAGTGCAAATTTACGTTACAGGAAATAGTGAGCTTTTTAAAAACTGCTTTTATCAAGTGGTAACCTCAAGTTTTCACCTTCTACTTGTTTGTTATAGATCCTTGAGATTAGTCCTTTGGGGTTTCTATTCTGCATAATAACCTGTTCCAGCTCTGATCCAAACTCTTTTTCAGTAATCAACTCCATTCCTGCTTTAAATATGTCTTTTATCTGTAGATATTGAAAATAAGAGGTGGGGCTTAGTCCTATTTTTTCTTTTATACCCTGAAGTAGAATGAGCTTTCCTCTGTCAAATAGCTGTTGAATACAAGTAATGCCTTTTTCTTTCCAAGTGCGAAATTCAAAGGGTTTACCACCAATACGGAGGTTTGGATTCTGCCAGATAGGTGAATTCCTATAAATGGTTAGTGTAGTATTTATCGTTTTATATGCTTTAATCCATGCTTACACAGTGCTTTTTGTTATAGTGTTACTTAAAGGCCATTTTTATAGAATCTGAGAAGAATGGAACATCCTGAATTTTGTATTGGTTTCAAACTAAAATCTTCAATATCAATCCAAGATGGTGGATCTCCATGTGGATAATCCAACCATTTGACGCAGTTGTCTAATTTGAAAGGATAATTGATACTTAATAAAATCTCTAATCCTAGACCCCCATTCCTCTTACAGCATTGTATCTTAGTGAGCTTTATTCAAGCCTTCTTATACCTCCAGTAAAATTTAGAAAGTGCTTGATTAAGGGTATTGAACCATTCCTTGGGTGGACATAGGAATCATTGAAAAAAAGTAATACATTTTTGGTAAAAAGGCAGTTGATACTGCCTATTTATGATAAGGGAAGATATTTCCATCTTTCTATGTCCCCACAAACAGATTTCAATAGTTGTGGAAAATTAAATTAAATTATATTATGTATTTGAGGGAGAATTTGAATTCCCAGATATTGAATCCGTAGTGGGGACCATTTGAATGGGTATTTCTTGCCAGAACATCCCATTTAAATGTATTAACTGGAAGGATTTCAGATTTGCTAGAATTCATTTTATAATCTGATAATTCACTAAAGCCATCAATTGTAGTCATTATATGGGGCAAAGATCGGGCAGGCTCCTGGACAAACAGCATAAATCTCATCTGTTTGCCTCGTTGCATATTGTTTATCCAGGTCTTTTACCTTCCAATGCAGCCTTGTGCTTCTCTCACTTTTTTATTTTTTTTATTAGCTGTGCACAATGATATCATTTTCCCCCTCAGAACCATTTCCATCTGGGCCGTGGTTGTTGTAATGATTTGATTGATAATATAAAATAAACAGATATACTTATCAAGTGAATTTTTGGATTAGGAATTTGAGACAGCAAAGATGCATGGCATAAAAAAAAAAGGCATATTCTCTTTCCTGTGGATTATAAATTCACCAAATATCAATCAGACCATATTCCTCCATATAGCCCTTAATTATTTCTGTAGAACTTGTTAGAACTGTATGACAGCTGCTGTTTGAATGATCAACAGGACTTAAGAAAGTATTAAAATCACCACCTATCACTATCTTTGAAAGTTCTGTAAAGGTTTAAAAATTCCATTGAAAAAAAGTGGGATCTACAATATTGGGACCATATAAATTTAAAATAGTATATGATTGATCATGAATTGTACCATGCACTAAAATGAAGCGACCTTGAGGGTCATTTTGAAAAGAGATCATTTTGAATCGTTTTCTGATAATAGCTAACTTTTGGAGTTAAAGGATGAATAATATATTTGATCAATCCATTAGATATTTTATTTTTCATGCTCCACATCGATAAGTAACTAATATTTGACCCAGTTGCTCTAAGTATAGATAATATTTTTAATCTCTTAGCTTTGGAGTTAATTCTTCTAACATTAAGTGAGGTTATAATTATATTTATTTCATTCATTCTTAAACGCTATCTGCATATTGTCTACTAGACATATCTTCTCGCTATCTTCTAAACTTCTGTCAACCCAAACACATCCAAGTCATACCCTATCAAACAGCTGCTTTCATGTCATTCGGATTATGTTATTTATGTGATCGTTTGTCCGTTTCCTCGTTTATATGTAGGGAAAACTAAGCGCTCTGCTCGAGTGAGAATCACAGAACATAAGAGTTCTATCCACAGGAAGATACAAACGCCCCAATTTTCCATCACTTTAAAGAGGCTCAACATTCTCTGTCTGACTGAAAGTTTGTCTGTTTGGAAAGGGCTTTGCCACATCGAAGGGGTGGTGATCGAGATGGTAAATTATTACAAAGTCTTCTGGATTCATGAACTTATCACACTCTTTCCTCATAGAATGAATGAAGAATTGCTCTGCATGTTTTCTCTAGAGTAACTTCTGTCATGATTTTCTTTATATGTGGTACATATAAGCCACTAAGATTTAATTTGGTCTTATTTCAGGTGTGTGTGGGCATGTTCCGGGATATTTACGAAAAATAAAAAGAATTACGGAAGTACTGAAGAAAATAAGCAGACAAGATTGACACCAATGCTCTTAAAGACAAATCTAAATTCAACCACTTTCCATCTCTTTTCCACAATTTTTCAGGATGCATGTCGTTTCATGTATTTGAGTGAAATATCAAAAAAGTATATAACCGCAAGAAAAAGCAAACTCACCGGGAAATATTTCTCAACCAGAGAAAAGTCTATAAATCCAATAACAATCCATGCAATGAGGGTCAGGAGAGAGACTCCAACAATGAAGGGGACGAAGTATCCACTAATCTTGTCAGCAAACTGCTGGATAGGCGCCTGGAGGAGGAACAAAACGAAGCTCACTCTTACGCCCTCATCATATCGTCAAGATGTGGGCAATCCTACAGAGCAGGTAATAAGCAATGAAGATACATATTCATTTCTTAAATTGGCAAATATAAATAATTATAAAATATCTACGATTCCAAAGAACAGGATTCACAGCGTGTGATGGTTAATCAATAAATCGGTGAACACGTGGAAGTTTATAATCACTTTTGACGTCTGCGCCTCCTCCACCAGCTTGACGATCTGAGACAGAGTAGTGTCGGAGCCCACATGTGTGGCAGTGATCAGCAGAGAGCCATTCTGATTTATGGAGCCAGCAATTACAGAACACCCGGGCTTCTTGGTCACAGGCATGGCCTCCCCTGGCACACAAAAACAGGAAGATTTTATTGTTTTGTTCTTAGGCTAAAAACAACTGCACATATCACAAAGAGAGAGCCAACACTAAACCCAGAAAGACAGCAAGTCAGACCAACAGTATATTTAAGGACATATCAACTCTTAAATATCAAAAAAGTTAAAGACCATCAATATTTTAGCCATCAAAAAAAGACAACTAAAATTAAACATTTTATTATGTTCATCAAACACCCCCCCCCACACACACACACACAAATCAGCCCCACCTGTGATCAAAGACTCATCTGCCATGGAGTGTCCTTCAATGACACGCCCATCCACAGGGAACTTCCCCCCAGGATAGACTCGAACTACATCTCCCCTCTGTACCAGATCAACATCCACGTGCTCCTCACTGACACAGAAAAACAAGGAGACAAGAACCAATTCAATATTTCATAACAATTTGCATAAAATTAATGGCATGTAGTATAATCTTTAGTGTACAAGGCAACCTCAAAAATATAAATGAGCATTCTAAACTGGGAGGAAAGTCACAATAATTGTACATAAAATAACACAAATGAAAATGGCAAAAACCACATACCTCCGAACAGTCATATCGTCATTCAGGGTGACAATAGTGGCCTCTGTTGCTTGTAAGGACATCAGCTTGGACAAGGCTTCAGAGGTTTTACTCTTAGGAAATAAGAGACAAACTGCGTCACAACAAGACAGTTTACATCCATTCTACTTTGTGCTGGGATGGGAATCCTCATTGTTAGGGACTTTCATTTCCAGTTCAATAACACAAAGTTGACAATCTCAAAGAGGATCAAACGCTGTAATCCTTAAAATATCATTTTGCTTGTGACAAGGTGCCTCACACTCCGTGGCCACTTTATTAGGTACACCTATCGAGGAACGGGCAGGATCCAATTTTGCCTCCAGAAAAACCTGAATTCTTCGCAGACTGGATGCAAAAAGGTGCTGGAAACAGTCCTAAGGGATTTAGGCACATGCTGACTCAATAGCATCACACAGTTCCAGCAGATCTATCAGCCACTCATTCATGCTGCGAACCTCCTACTCCAACATATCCCAAAGGTGCTCTATTGGATTGAGATCTGGGGACTGTGCAGGTCATTGGAGTAAACTGAAGTCACTCATTTTGTGGAAGCAGCTTGAGATGATGCATGCTTTGTGACATGACGCATTTTCCTACATGAAGTATCCATTTGAAAAAGGGTAGACTGTGGCCATAAAAGGATGCACATGGTCAGAAACAATGTTTAGGCATGCAGTGGCATTGAAATGATGCTCAATTGGTATTAAGGTGCCGAATGATTCTTCACACCATTACACCACCACCGTTAACACAAGGCAGGCTGGATTCATGCTGTTTATGCCAAATTTTGACCTTGCCACCTGCATGTCGAAGCAAAAATTGAGATTCTTCAGACCAGGCATATTCGACGAGGTATATAGAGTCGACGTTTTTCCATCTTAAAGGGATATTTCACCTTAGTGTGACTTAAGTCATTTTGTGGAGGCTACCCCATTATATTTGCATAGTGTGAATATTAGCAACATCAGCGATCCCTGCTGACTGTTAACGGCATCGACTTTAATTCATTCAGTTTTGGTGATCACGTGCCCACTGTAGCCTTATCTTCCAGTTCTTAGGCAACAGGAGTGGAACCCCACATGGTCTTCCGCTGCAGTAGCTTATCCAGTTCAAGATTCAAAGCATTGTGCATTGAAAGATGCCCTTCTGCACTCCACTGTTGTAAACAGCTGTTATTTGAGCATTTGTGGCCTTTCTGTTAGCAAGAATGAGTGCCCATTCTCCTCTGAGCTCCCGCATTAACAAGATGTTTTCGCCCACAGAAATGCCGCTCACTGGATGTTTTTTGTTTATCGCACCATCCTCTGTAAACTAGAGATTGTAGTGCGTAAAAATCCCAGGAGGGAAACGGTTCCTAAGATGATGGAACTACCACGTCTGCCACCAACAGTCATACCACGGTCAAAATGGCTTTGTGGCTGTTTGGAGGACCGGGCTATTTCCGTTAACGAGCAGGCGTACCTAATAAAGTGGCTATTGAGATTATATCAAGGCTTTTGTCAAGAGAAAGAAAGAATACCTTTGCTATCTGTTCAAGCCACCTTCCCAATGAGATGAAGACAAATAGCATTGGGGGCGTGTCAAAAAAGGTTACAGGATTGGTTTTGGCTTTCTCCATCATGGCCACCAGCAGGATGAGCAGGGAGTAAGTGAAGGCTATGGAGGTGGCCAGCACAATGAGAACATCCATGTTAGCGGTCTTGTGTTTCACGGCTTTGTATGCCTGGATGTAGAAGTAACGTCCTCCAATGAACTGCAAAGGTGTAAAGAGAAAAAGAGCACAATTTGAAGTAAGGATCAGAATGTGTTCCAGGCTTCATACATTAGAATAGCTCATGTCATCCTTATCTTATTTTGAATAGAAAAGCCAGGATAAGAACACAATCTCTCATCTGTTATTGAATATTGTATGCTGCACACGTCTTAGAAAGGGTACGAAGAGACAGCTAGGAAAAAGGGACACGAAGAAGAGCTTGCCGTACCTGCACAGGGAGGCAGAACAGAAAAGAAATGAGGTTCATGATGGACAGCCCAGGGAGGAGCTGTCTCTCCAGAAACATGGAAGAGTGATGCTGCTGAATGTCCTCCACACTGGCATTGTGCTGGTGTTCCGTGAAGACGTAGTGGTCCACAATCATCATGTACATCATCATTCCCATCACAGGGACGCAGAAAAAGAAGCTGATCAAGAAGGACCTTCGCCACCTGTGAGGAACGAGGAATGAACCATCTCAGAATCGAGAGCAACTCACGCCAGGGCTGTCACTTTTTTTGTTTGATAAGCAAACTTGATTGAATCTCAGGAGAATTTAACATTTCTAACATATAATTTTTTTGTGTGAATTTTTAATCCCATTGCCTAGGCTAAATATGCAGCCCAGTTGCGCTCTGTTCTCATCCGTGTTGCCGCTTGTGGTAACATTCAATATCAAAAAGACCGATAAAGCAACAAGCCATGTTATTGTTATTGTCTTGAGGGTATACTGTTCATTAGCCTAAATAAAGGTATTGTGTGGGTCATGTTATCTGCATAGCATAGAACATGCAAACACATTTGAACGAATTGCTCTATTATGAGAATTTCTGAAAAAGTGACATCCCTAACTAACGCACATCTAGATTCACCACTAATAAAAAAAGAATATGATATAAACACCCCAGAGTAGTTTTCTAATGAGAAAAGGGTTTAATATTAATAGAACAATGGTCTGGATTCACAGGTATCTCAATGTGTTTTTATCCACAATGCTATTGATTTAAGCTCTGGTTGGAAGCGCATTGCATTGCAGGCGTGTGTACGAAATGTGCTACATATTAGGATTGATTGATTTTGAAATGAATTATACTGTACATTACTGCACTGTAATCACCTGAAACAGTTTAAACACTACGGTCTCATCTGGATTTTCTGCATTGCGAAGGTCAGGGCAGTCTGGGAGAGGCCCTGTGTGAAGTCGGCAGTACAAGGCCTTTATGATGATGCACTATATACATGTGAAGAGAAGGGTGTTTTCACACTAGTATATCACAGTAATGGCGAAAAGATGCATATATATATATTCATTGTAAAACATATTAAATTTGAGACAGAGAGGTAGCCTAGCAGTCTGCAGAGGCCAAGAATGTGGGGCCTTTCTTATCTGGAAAGTCTGTCTATCTCGCCGTCAGCCATAGCTTATAGCTTGTGTGTGCGTGCATCTTTCTGTCTCCATCTTTCTCCCTTCTGTCTGTCTCCTCTCTGTACTCTGTGGCCTCTGACCCACTTACATCCCAGGCTCAAGGATATATGGCCCATCTTATCGCTAGAGAGCCAGAAGAGACACTTAATCTTGTATCCTGAAAACAAGACGACTCTGGAAGACCAAATAGTTATTGAAAACTGTTTGTGTGACGTTAAGGACTGGGGGTCACTGTGCGCTCATCCAATATGCATGCTATATGATAAGATCTAACCAATCATTGACTTGTATATTTTAATATATGCTAATGTATAACCATGTACCAATCAGCGATAGAATTATGTATGTTGTTATATTCCACTCTATGCCTAGGTATTAACTGAGCACCAATCAGAGGTAGGATATTCTATGTATTACCAAAAATATGTTTTGATTATATATGGCGGAGACTGCCTCCGTCTCGTCAGCTCATGCTTGACCACCTTGTGTGTGTAAGTACTGGACTCTTTCTGCAGAGAAAGAAATACTTTTCTTCTTGGATCTACCTGTTCATGACTGGTCATTATAAGAAAATAAATTCCTCTGCTCAACAATTGGCGTCAAACAGGATCGCCATCAACCACCCGCTTGCAGCATATCATATCCGGCATTGGACGGTGAGTATTTTGGTTTACCACGTCCTTAGGTAATGCTGAGATTGGTATGCTGTTTATAGGTGAATACAAGAGGATAAAAGAACAGTACATTTTTCTCCTTGTGGGAAGTAAGGGGGACAAATCCTATGAATACCGTTATCTGATGATCGGTTGTTGCTTGTTGTCTGTTGAGCACTTGAAGTCCTCTAGCGGTTGCTGAGAGTGTTTAAATGATAAGTGTTTAAATGATAAAGACAAGCCCTTCCCGACGGAAGGAGGACCGAGTGAACAAGCAGAATGGTACAAAAGTTTTAACCAAGTCAGGTTTGTTTGTATGGCACATATTCATACAACTGAATGCAATTCGAAGTGCTTTACAGAATAATGAAAACAGATTGATAGTACAATTAAAACAATATAAAATACATTTAAAAAGTAGTTAAAATCATTTTAAAAAGATTAAATAAAAGATAAAAAGTTTAACATATATTAAAAAGATACATAAAAGAAAAATAGACAAAAGATTATTTTAATTAATCTACCTCTGAAAGCGCTCTCAGATTCCAGTTTTGGCTGTATGGCACAATTTAATTTACAAAAGCGATGCAGACATGTCCTCTGTTAAAATAATTAAATAAATAAAAATATAAATAAAAAAACCTTGTGGAAAGCATTAGGTTTATTTAACTACTGCAGAACAACAACCCCTAATTATACACAACTCACACAGCCATTGTATAATGTGTTGAAGGGCAAATCCCACATTCCCGCATAAGGTAAAGTATACATGGTCTGAAATACATGCTAAAGTGTTCGAACGCCTGTTTTTGTGACAAGCTGTTTCTAACTAAATCTACTGCTACTATGTAACTGGGTTTACCTCTATGTGTAAAATAGATGTGGATGGATTAGGCAAAATAGATATTAGAGGTATATACAGCAGTAAACCTTAATCATAGTAGGCTGTGCTGTAATTGACCAGTGTATGCAAAACAATTGATCAAGTGACATTATTGAAACATTATTTTAGCTAAAGAGAGGAGTTTATGAAACTTCAGTGTTTAAGCTGGGTGAAGTGGAGAGCAAGGCCCCCTCTCACACATATTGTTAGTTCTGAGGTTGCGATGGAGGAAAGCAGGAATTACAGTGGTAGTGGAGCGAGTTTATTTTTTTTGACAGTTGCAAAAAAAAAATGTATAAACAAATAAATAAAATATGCATGCTGAGAGATTAACTCCAATTGTAGCAGAATACAATTCTCTCTTCCAAGCGAACATAAAGTATTTACGGTTTTTGATGTGTCCAATGTTTTTTTTGTTCTGGTGGATATAACCAGTTTTGACAAACTAGTCGCTGTTACCCTCTTAATTTTATGGTTTTGTTTTATCTCGAAGTAATGAGCTAAACCCTCTATCGCGATCCCTCCTAAGGGTTCGCCAGCATGGCCTATGTACACTCATTATTCGCCAAAGACTTGTACATTTTTGGACAAATGGATTGAGTATACTAAGAATGATCCAAAATTACAGTTCCCTGATGGGGGTACTTTTCACATGGACAGGATAAAATACCTTAGAGAATAAAAAGAAGCCCACCCCTCAGGTACAATGGGCACAATATTTTTGTGGTATGACGAGGCCCTGAAAAGGGTAGTCAAAAGGAGTCAAAACAGAGAAGACAAGTAGACACCCAAAATAAACTAAAAGACAAGGTTTGCGAATTAAAACAGAAAATAAATTAGAAAAAAAAAGAGCTGAAATGGAGTGAATTACACCACACGAAACCTAAACAGAGCTCAAAAACAAAACCTATGCTGCCTCCATATGTGCAAATTTACCCTAATATTGTGGGAAAATGACTACTAACACTAATCAGAAGGCGATCCAGATCAATTTGCTTCAAGTGTACCCATGCCACTGTCTGAATCAGAGTCAGGTTCAAATTAGGAAGATACTAAAACAATTGTGCAGGCTCTGTTGAGAGTGATAGCGCAGAACTGAGAAGAGAAAATAATTCACACACCCTGATTTAAGAAATTTTGGCCAAAACATTCCCTGACCCGAGAGAAAACGTAGCAGACACCATAGATGAATTAGACATGATATATGAATGTTACAATCCAAATGCTACAGATATGCGTCAATTATTACGTGCATGTTTGCCAAAAGAATTTAGAAAGCGAGTCATAAAAGAATCCAAATTTCCCGGTAAAAATGTTCCCCAGACTGAGCAGCAGATGAAAGAACTGCGTACCAGTATAGGACAAATTAGCGTGACGTCACAACAGCAAAGAACTTACTTCCGGGTGGATAATGGCTCTGCGGCTCTGCTGCCGACTAACGTTGAGGAATGTCGTATAGCAGGCAGTGTTTATGTGTCATTTAACCAAGGTACGAACACGTAAAGTCAATGTTGGAATATAAAAATAATTTGTGAAAACTGAACGAAATTGTTTTATTTATATGATTGATATGATGCGGTCTATGGTCTAGCTAGCTAATGTAACTAACGTTAGCTGTCAGCACCCCCCTAACGTTGTAGCTAACCAACATCATGAACATGAATAACCAGTGCAAACTAGCTAGCTAGCGTTATTGGAAACCCTATTACTGTAACGTTACCAACTAAACAAGTTAGCTAGCTAACTAGTTTTACAACAGGCAAGGTCGGATTTAACGTTTAATCGTTTCATGTTTGTAACGTTATCATCCCATCGTTTCTGAGCGTCTGGTGTTTATTAGCTGTCAACAACGTTTGTGAAGGACATGAGCAATACAATCAGAAGTTCCGGATTTGTTTTTTCCCCCCCATGTTTCTGACACTTTGAAACTTATGTCGGGCGTCTCTGTGTCAGCGGTCATTGACCGTGCCAAGCACCTGTCAAAACTGTACTCGTGCACACGCCCACCTCCCGCTGTTTTCTTGTCATCATCAAAATATCCGAGAGAGATTGCACAGTAACAAAAAACACCCTCAGTCAGACTCGTAGTGGGCTACAACCCAGTTGCACCAGCCAGGCAACCTCCGTACATACATACCATACATACACCAATACAAATATGCAATCCTGTTCGTTCATCCCTGTAATGTCCGTCTGTTTAAATGTCCAAAGAAGTTGGTTACATCATCCCATATTCCATCTCCCCGTAATATAGATTACGCTAATTTGTACTGATCCGACACTGGGATTATCCTATTCTAGTTTTTAACAGGTGTTCCCATGTCGATAACTTCATGATGAACGATTTTATGGACTGTTTGTAGCTTTTCAGCTATTCATCTAGGCTACTTTAACTAATTAAACAACAGTATTGAAAACGTTTGTCATTGTATTGTAGATGAGCAGTTTTGATGCAGTTTTGAGGATCAATGCACAAGCAGGGAGTTGGCAGCAGAAAGGTAAACTTTGGATACAGCATAACATTAAGATTGGTTCTTATCAGTTTAATATTGATTGTTTCATATCCATCCAGTTAGTCTCCAATTTAACAAAAAACACTTTTTTTGACAGTGAAAGTGAGGGACCAGACAGAGGCAGAGCAGAGTGAACAAGACAGCAGACAGAGAAAAGTAATTTGCTAGGAGGAAAGGGAGCCCAAAGGCAGGACTAGGCTATCCAGAAATATGTCTCTTTCAACCTATGCTCTTCAGTTGGAGAAATATGATTCCAAGAGATATATTAGTAAATTAAAGCCCTCGTTTGAAGACCAGATTCTGTCATTGCCAGACCCATACAATCTGAATGATGGATGGTATGCTGCCGATCCTGAGAAACTGCCCCCTGTTCAGTATATTGACCTTTATAACTACCTAAACACAACACGATTTCGGCATAGTGTACGTTAGCTAACTGTTTCTACACAGCTCCGACTGGTTCAGTTGATTTTGAAGTGCTGAGTGGCCACCCGGAAGTATCGTAGCAACCTCTGTTTACAAACATTCTGATTTGTCGTATTGAAGAGGCCCTTAAAGCCGCTTGTCCAACCAAAACTAATTGGGACAAAATAAATGCTTGCAAACAAAGAAAAGGTGAACAACCTGCAGACTACATGGATAGGGTAAAAGCAACATTCTGGTAGAGAAATAAATGGTTCTGCAGAGAAATAAATCCTTTTCTTCTTGGATCTACCTGGTCGTGCCTGGTCATTATAAGGAGAGAAATTACTCTGCTCAACACATGCATGACACACACACACGTCTTTTTTTTCTCAGGCACGATATAAATTAGCCCTGCAAGCAGCTGAATGCAATCGGTAAATTAGCAAATATGTATAAGTTAAAGAAGAGGCTGCCGTCATTGCCAATTTGTCTGACTTGTCTGTTTGTCCTTATCTTTCACTACCTAGCTTATCACCCCCTACCATGTGTCTAACCCATGCTCTATGCCTCGTTCCAGTAGGCCCAACCATCGCAGGCGCTGCCCGGCTAACCTGGTCTGCCCACCCCTGTCCTCTCATAAGAAACTCTCAGTGGTGGGTGGACTATGGAACTGCCAGTCAGCTGTCCAGAAAGCGGACTTCATCACTGCCTACACCAAGATGAAGTCCCTCCACTTCCTGGCTCTCACTGAGACCTGGATCACTCCAGATAACACAGCCACTCCCACTGCTCTGTCTGCTGGCTACTCCTTCTCCCACATGTAGTCACTGTAACCCACCCATCTACACTTAACATGGTTGTTCTCTATCGTTCTCCAGGTCCGCTTGGCACTTTCCTGGATGAACTGGACACTCTCCTGAGCTACTTCCCTGAGGATGGCACCCCTGTAATCCTACTGGGAGACTTCAACCTCCAACCAGAGAGTTCCATCCAGCTATGCAGTGTCGCCTCACTCCTCCATTCCTTTGCCCTCACTCAATCCCTATCGCCAGGCACCCACAAGGCTGGTAACCAACTAGACCTTGTACTCACAAGGAGCTGCGCCACATCTGAACTCACGGTGACCCTGCTCCACATATCGGACAATTTCTTTATTTCATTCTCTCTTTCCTGCCCACTCTCCCTCAACTCCACTGTGAGCCGCTGAGAGAAAGTGGAGGAAATCCAGATGCCCAGATGACCTGGCCTCCTATCACACTCTGCTGCCAGCCTCCACAGCTGCAACTACATCGGCTACAAGACTTCATTGTTTCAGTCTAAAATTAATGCATGTGTATCCAATCCACGTAAACTCTTTTCCACCTTCTCCTCTCTGCTTATCCCCCTCCACCCCCCTCACCCTCCTCTCTCTCTGCAGATGACTTCCTGACCCACTTTGAGGGAAAGGTGGCCATGATCCGGAACTCCTTCACGCATCCAGTGACACCCCACATCCCCCATACAAACCCATTGCCACACTGTCGTCCATCAAGACTCTGGAGGACGCAGATGTGCTCCAACTCGTGACACACCATCACGCAAACACCTGTCCACTGAACCCCATCCCGTCAGCAGTCCCCCAGTCTATATCCGGTGAGCTCCTTCCATATCTGTCCTCTATTATCAACACCTCCCTAACCTGTGGCTATGTTCCTGCTATTTTTAAGACTGCCCGTGTAACCCCACTCCTTAAAAACCTAGCTTGGACCCCTCTGATGTCAGGACCTACCGTCCTGTATCTCGCTTGCCCTTCCTGTCCAAAACTCTTGAACAAGCTATCCATAACGAACTGTCTGTTTTTCTCCACCAGAACAACCTGCTTGACCCGTATTAGTCCGGCTTCCGAACCGGACATTCCACAAAAACTGCTCTCCTGGGCATGACAGAGGCACTCGCCACTGCTAGAGCCTCATCCCTCTCCTCTGTCCTCATTCTACTTGACCTGTCTGCGGCGTTCGACGCGGTCAACCACAAACTCCTGATCTCCACACTCACTGAGATGGGCATTTCTGGGACTGCCCTCTCTTGGTTTGTATCGTATCTCACTGATAGATCCTACCAAGTCTCTTGGAAGGGTTCAGTCTCTGCACCCCATCCCGTCTACAGGAATCCTGCAGGGATCTGTACTGGGTCCTCTGCTGTTCTCCATTTATACTAAGTCTCTTGGTTCAGTAATTAATTCACATGGCTTCTCATACCACAGTTATGCTGATGATACTCAACTCTTCCTTTCTTTCCCTCCCTCTACCAAACAGGTGAAGGACAGGATATCTGCTTGTCTGGCCGACATCTCTGAGTGGATGACTACCCATCACCTGAAGCTCAACCTTGACAAGACAAAGCTCCTCTTCATGTTATACAAGACCTCCCCACTACATGACCTCTCCATCACTGTAGACGGGACCATGGTGGCTGCCTCCCGCTCTGCTAAACGACTGTAATGCAATGTAATGTAATGTAATAAACGCGCTCATCATGCGCCCTCCACTGTTGTTGCGACTTAGCCTACCCTACACTGCACAACTGTATAGATAACAGACAATAAAATAATACTATAGTGACTAGTACTTTGATTAGCTTACAATCATGTTTATTAGGATTTAGGAAACAGCCATACCCAAATTGAATAAGCACATTTTTAGCATCCACAATTGCACCATTTATATGGCATATTAACAACTACATAATTTGATGCAAATATTGAAATATGCGATAATGGTTTATCCAAATATGTGATCGCTTACAATGGAAGGAAGGGGAAATGGTTTGGTATGTGGCAAATCAATGCAAATACCCAAATTATGTGATAATCTGTTATTTAATTAAGTGGATTCTACTGTATCATGTGAGGTTATGTATAGGAAAAAAGGGACTATTCTACATATCTATCTAATATCATCTCAGTCTACCAGCATGCTAGATTTTCTAGGCCTATATGATTGACTCATAATAAATATGATTTCACATCAATGAAAATTAATAAATGAATAACAGGTAGACCCTGGGATATAACGTAGAAGCAAAATGAGCAGGGCGATGACAGATTGATTAAAAAATTTTTTATTTGCCGCCCAACTCGGGGCTGTATATGTCCAATTCCCTCCAAATCTGGAATGTCCACTGTCTGCAACCGCAGTCATGCTCCATGCATGAACCACTCTGCCGATTTGGGGACTCCTCCATCTTAATTTACAGCTTAATCTAGTCCCGCCCCCCAACTCCCATAGAGATCCATTCAAATGCAGAGAGGTTATATTATTGCTTGTACGAGTAAATTAAAATAAGATAGTCTTTTGATATCCTTTTTTACCCAGTCATAATGGCATCACCTGTTTCCCTGTGGAATGTTCCAAACAGTTTTTTTTTTTTTTTTTTTACTTCCCAGTTGGTTGTTTGCCCGTCCCACATTTGGAACGCGTTGCAGGCATCAAATTCAGAATTAGCATATATTTACAAAAATCCAATACACACCCACCAAATATCTTTTCAAGAAAATGTCGATGGGCTATACATCTCAAAGTCAGCTAATAAACTCAGTCTTGAAAGGACTCAGGATTGTCGGGGTGTGGTCTAAACCCACGCCCTCAACCAGAGTGCCATCGACATCATCCAGACCTGACAGTTCTGGAATTACCTGACAGCGAAAAATTAATGCAATCAATTCAAAGTCATACAATGCGGCTGCTATCAGGAGATAAATATCACACGCAAACTCGCAATCAAAGTAAGTTAACTTAAACGCTAAACAGAGTATTGCAACCGTTTGATCTAACATTAGTCTATTGAAAGCAAGCTAAATTACAAGGCGACGTTTCACCAAATGCACGTTCCAAACAAATCATTACACAATGGTAAAAAATGTATTTTAAAATGTATTTAAAGGCCCACTTTTTGGTTGCTAATCGAACTAAAATTACGTGCACGGCAACTAACGTTAAGAACTTTGGTGGATCATGGTTCTCGTAGTTATTTTTGTTACTGTAACCAGCCACTGAACAATACGACAAAACCATTTTCAAGACATGGTTTATTTGGCAAAATCTTAGCTATCTATTCTTTTCAATATATTATCTGACGAATGAGCAGTGCACCAAGTAAAAACAACGTGTGAGTGATAATTTCGTTTCCATGATGATGAGCTGTGCAAGGAGCAAGCTAATGTTACTAGCTAGCACCACGGAGGGATGGATGAGTGTTTGGTGTGGCGTGGATTTCTCAGTGGGACAGGACAGTTTTATTTGCCTCAAACTATGGGAGGAGTTATGTAATGAGATCAAGGTATGTGTTGGTTGAGTTCACGTCACCGTGGACCCATTTTCGACTCCACCCTTTTTTTTCAGCATACAGAAATAAAGATATATAGACTGAAATTGAATGAGATTGCAATGGAATTTATTCCTCGCTCTTTATTGGTGCTCAATTCATATCTTAATAGCCATAAACAACGTGGTTATAAGCATATTACGGATTTACCTTGTCCGTCACTTTAAATATCTTTTCTTTGTACAGTTTTCAATTAAATATATGTAAAACAATTTACAAATCACTGCCATCTGCTTTTATGTGCATTTTACATACTGTCCCAACTTTTTTGGATTGGGGGTTTGTACTTATGTACAATAAAACAGGCTTTAATGCATTGTTTGACACACTGATGAATGCATTTATTCATTAACAGCCTAAAAGTGGTTTAAGTTGAGCTGGGTACTTACTGTTGTATTTCTTTGCTGTGGTCCAGATGACTGGCAGAGCGATCTTTCTTTACAAGAGATGCCTCAAAGCCTAAGTTCTGTCAATCAGAGATAGGTTTTGCCAATCATTTAACAATTAGGCATTTCACACACTCCTATATAACTGACTCTGCTAATTCTCAAAGGCAAGAACTCACCTCAATCAATCTGATGATGTCACGTGGTCCAGTCACTTCTGGGTCATATTTGATATGGGCTTTGTTGGTTGCCAGAGCAACAGAAGCGTAAACAATGCTTTTGGTTTTCATTAGATTAGACTCAATTTTGTGGACACAGGAGGCACACGTCATTCCCCTGACCTTTAGGGAAAATAAAATATTTCAATTAAACAAGCTCTGATTCCCTCCTCCCCATGACAAAACTGGAATAAGATGCAACAAATATTTCACCACAAGCTCCAGGTTTCCATTCGAGTTGTCAACATTCTCCATGACGGAAGCAGTGAAGCCTAGCTCTTCGATGGACTCCGCGATGTTGGAGGGCTCAGTGACTCCAGGATTGTAGCGAATCTCTGCCTTGCCAGCCATGAGGGCAACTAGGACTGAATAAACCCCTACATAAAATATAAAAAAACACCAATAAAATACATAACCATTTTGCTTTCTGATTGCACCCCCTAAGACCAGTTATGAAGCAGTGTCATCTCAGTAGTTCCATTGCAGTATAATAGTCTTCTCAACGTAATAAATCACTCGATGCAGTACATTATTACTTGTGACATTATTTAGTATGTGCATGCTTTGTGAATAAACAGAAACTTACAAACATGATCACAAAATGCAATAAAACGGCTTGCTTTATGCTGGTTACCATCATTATCACATGCTGGCCTTACCATCCTCGTTTTTGAGGTTCCTCTCAATGTTTGCCACACAGGATGCACAGGTCATTCCCCCGATCTTGATGAAACATTTGGAAAGGGTCTGTGCCCCTCCCCCTTTGCTCCCCAGCACGGGCCCTTCCACCTCTTTCACAGGTACTGGAGCCGTAGAGGAGGGCGAGATCGGCATGCTGGGACTTGATCGCCCCTTTGAGACCGGTATTAGGGAATTGGTTTCTGCAAATCACAAAGGGGCCATCATTTAAATAAAATTAAAGTCCAATGAGAAATGCTTGTGTTTGATGTGGAAAAAAATTATGTACCGTTACTGTTCCAAAATCAGTCCTTTCCAACATTACAATTTCACAGTAGGCCTATGTTTTATTGCCCATTTGAGCTCATAAGATAGTCATTACTTGTTTGTGTGTTGAGGGCTAGAGTGAACCTGCTGTGTGCAAAACAAAATGGCACAACTATTTAAAATAGTGCTATAAGTTGATTCTGACTGTGTGATGAGGCAGATTACCCTGCGGACCTGAGTTGCCCCTTCAATCGGTGACACTATGGCCAATTATGTATAACACCAGACAGCACAAGTAAGGTCAAGATTAAATTCTGCACTGTGGGGTGAATCTCTGCATTGAAAGCCACACCCAGGTGGCCACATATCCTGCGTTGACAACATTCTGAGCACTAATGGTAAATCTTACCAGGAAGAAAGGCATCAAAGCCCATGTCCTCAATGGTTTCCCTCAGCTCCTCCTCAGAGGTCACCAGAGGGTCATATTCAAAGGTCCCATTGTGGTTGGCTAAGGAAACCTGGGCAGACTTTACCCCATTGTGCTGAGAAAGCATTCCCTCAATGGACTGTACACAGGAGTTGCAAGTCATGCCTTCAATACAGATTTCCACTACTGCTCCCAAAGGCTGGCAGAAAGAAGGGACTGGTGACGGGGTTGCGGGTGGTACCGACAGCAAAGGTGGGCTTCCGCTGTCATTCTTGACAACAAATTGTCCAGGTGTCAAAGTCTCCATTCCTAGCTGAATTGGAATCACATTGATAGGTCTGGGGTTGGAATGCGGAGAAGAACCCGCTCTCTCCGTGGACTGCACCTCAGACGTGGGAGCAGAGCCATCCTGCACACAATGCATGCTGGTGTGGCCATCCACTCCACTTCCAGTTCCAGTTAGTAAAGCGGTGGTTGTGTCTTCGGAAGACTGCTGTGGGACCGTCTTGGCTGTCAACAGGACACTCTGGCCAGAGGTGCTCATCAGGCGATCCAGCTCACTGCTGGAGAGCTGCAGTGGGCAGGGTTTGGATTTGATGCTGGCCTTGAAGCCTGCTAGGCCAATCTGGAGGATTATGTCATCCACCGTGATGAGGTGAGTTTGATACAACACTGTGGCTTCCTGGGAATCCAAAGAAACTGCAAAATAAAAAGAGAAAGATGTGGTAAGACAAGAAAATAAATTGAATTCCCCTGAATAATGTTAATCTAGGGCAGATCATTTATTTTATTTAAATTTGTTTGGGCTAGTTCATACAAATTTATCTGCATACTCTCACCTCCATTTTGCATTACAACTCTAAAAATGATATGTGGATTAAGGCTATCCCCAAACGGGAATGGCACCAGCTTTTAGAACATAACGTTTTTCATCCCCCATGAACTTGTTCACATTGTCTTGCACCTCACACATTTGAATGCATTTAGCCAAGATATTTTCCCCATCACCAACACAAATCCAACATGTTTTGATGCAAAAAGCCTTTTTTATTCAACTTTTCCAACAGGCAGACCCACACAGTCTGTACTTTGTCGCTAGACCTTTGACAACAATTAAAGAGTCTTCACAGATATGTCCATGTTCTGTGCGCATTCAGTTTGTGCTATTGTTGCCCATTCCTCCATGCACAGTTGCTCTAACTCTGCAAAGTTAAATGGAGCATCAATGGACAGCAAACAGAACAGCAGAACAGTAACAGCCTTCCTAGTCCTTCCTCCTCAAAAGCAACCTCATAGCGATGCTGCTGCCCCCACCATGCGTGATGGTAGGGATGGTGATACCTGGGTGATGGGCTTCGTTTGAAAGTACTTTCCTTTCAGGCCAAAGAGCTCAGCTTCAGTCTCCCCAGACCACAAAATCGTTTCCAAGAGGAGCAGGGTCCGTCACCTCTGGATATTACTTAATGTTGGCCTTTTCTCAGAAGTAGCTTCCATCTGACCAGTTTCCCAAAGAGGCCAAATCTGTGAAGTGCTGAAGAGATCGTTCATCTCTGGACAGCGTCGCACCTTTCGAACAATGAGCTCTACAACCATCAGTTTTGTAGATGGCCTCTCAGTCACTTCTCCAACTGCCCTTCTTGTCTGGTTTGTGCCATATTTTCTCAACTTTGTTACAATGGGTTTAACAGTGCTCTTAGGAAGGTTCAAAGCTTTGCCGATATTTTTATAACCTTCTGAAGGTTTTCATCGAAGCAGTTCCTTGGTTTGACAGATTTGTGGTTTCAGTTGTGAGACCACACAAAGCCTGCTATATTTATAGGCAATCATGTAGTTGGGGATTCAACACATAAAAATGCAAAATCTTCATTCATTCATTTAATGTGATCACTCAAGAAAATGTAACTACTGGCCCAGGTGTCAATACTTATTCAAGCCATATTATGGTTTTTATTATCTAATATAATTCTGAATGTATACACATTCATTTCATTTTGACATTAGTTACTTAAACAGAGGTTGAAGGGAAAAAAAGAAAGAAAAAACCTATTTAAATGTTTTACAACTGCATTTTTCCACAGAAAAATGATAAATAATCAATGGGGGGGGAACTTTCTGAAGGCACTGTATATGCCTGAGCACTAGTAAATATGGGCATCCATCACATTTTCCATGCTTCCAAGTTGTGTAAAAGTTCTACCTATAATACTGCATTATATTTTAATAATCGAGGCATTTATTAATTTACAGTGCTCGAAGCAGTTGGGCTGGGTTGTCAGAAGCTGCCACTTCACACCAACACACTTGCTCACCGACAGTTTATTTTATGCCAAGGCAAGACCCAAGCATAGATTGCTTTGAACTCGCAGTTCACCTTTTGTATCCTTATAGGGCTTATCTTGACAATGTTGGCTATGCTCCATCTTTTAGGAAGCCGACATAGAAATAAAATAATGTTGATTATTGATTTAAATTTTCAATTATTGATTGATTTTCAATATTGATTTCAAAATGAGGCCACGTTACAAACAACAATATTGGCTATCGCAGCTCACACTAATTAAATAAGTGCTATTCGAAAGCAACGCTACCCAATCTTTCCTAAATTATTTAATGTAACTTGGCCCTGTTTTTTCATCTTACCATTTGAAAAGAACTTACAACAGCTTAGGTGGGTGAATGTCATGATCAGTGATGACAGAAAATTATAACGATCGTTTTTTCCCCATTATTATCCACTGAAGTGAGCATTGTTCTTTTGAATTATGTTTTTGTTTTATACTTTTGACATAAATCTGATTCTCTAGCATAGCCAGGATATCTTCCCAGTGGGCAAACTTGCTCCAATCCAAGTGACGTAGCGACACAGACCGAACGTGACAGACCTACGTCGGCTGTATGTAGGTTGTATGGCCTACATTGCAGCCATGCAGCCATAAGAGTCGTGAAACGGTATTATGTGGGGTTTGCATGTGAAAGCATAGAAAACGCATTTTAGAAATATAAATGCATGTCCCAACCATAGACCGTAAAAAAAATTAAGTCCCAACAAAGCTGTAAAAGCAATAGGTTTCATTTTTTGGCTATTATTAGCAAGTAGCTTCCACAGAAACTTTTGAAAACACGTTCTGTTGATTGCATGTCGAGTACTTCCTGATGTGTTTAAAAGAATCACGTGTTCAGACCCTTATATGGTCAATCCAAAAAACAAAAACAAAATTTAAAAGAAGAAAACTTTGCATGTGCACATTGTTGATTTTGCCTGCTTATCCTGCAATTGGCTACTTTTCAGGCAACTTTGATCCGATGCTATTGGCAGACCAAATATGCAGCCAAGTCTCCAATGGGGAGAATTGTTGATTGTGGGACTGGAGCATTTGTGATGACTAAATCAGCAGAAAGAGAGAAAAGCGGCTTTATTGTGTGGATGTATGAAGTATCAGAATTTTGTGTGTTTACATGAGGTCAGAAGGTACAGAGGTTAATGCTCTTAAGGGCTGAGAGTCTGTGGTCATTGTGGTTAACTTGGTGGATGGCATACCTGCCATCCAAATCGTTATTAGCCTACAGTTAGCTGCTATATGACTGTATGATTTATGCTAGACGTCCAGGTACACCCTGTTTTTGTTAAAGAGTAATGTTAACAGTGAGAAATTCTTGAAATTTTGTCGATGTGGGCCTCAAAACAGATCTCCAGTGCCAGTGTCCGCCACACTAACCACAATGCCATATTGCAGCACGGAATGGGATATTTCTTCCGGTACACACTTACCTCTGTTTAAGTAAAATTGAAACAGTTAATATTGTTACATTTCTCAGCCTTTGCAATAAACAATATGTTTTTTAATGTGAAAAGAACATTCTTACATGTGAAAAGCATAACGTGTGCACTGTTTTTTTCTAAAATAAATGTAACTGTAGTGAACTGATGGGGCTCAAACCCGGGCGTGAGAGTCCATTGCTGTAACCACCAAGCTAATGTCGCTTTCACATTTTGGGGGGCAGTTAGGCAGCCTCTTATGCATTGAGCGGTTAAAAGCTGTGAAACTAACACATTTTAAACATTTCCATAGCAATACAACTGTTGAAGCAGATGGTAATAACTCAGCTCTAAATACAGCCCAATGAAGCCAATTAAGCATGCACTTTGGGGTAAATTTATTTAAGGCAAGAAGGGAATCACCTTTGATCTTCTGAATTCCTTGCAGTTTCCCAATCTTCCCTTCAATGGTTGTGATGCAGGAATGACAAACCATTCCTTCAATATGCATTTTCACCAGTTCCTGTAACTGCCTGTCCATGGACCTTGGCATTGGTTCCACAGCCAGACTGTGTAGCGCCTCATTCAGCTGCTCAGCATTTAAGACCGAAGGAATGAATGTGATGGAGCAACCTTTCTGATCTTGGGCTGCCCGGGTCTCTACAACCCCCTTTAACTCAGAAAGTCTTTGGAGTTCCTGCGACTGGAATGCATGAAGATCTGCCATGGCAATGACCTTGGTTTCTGTGGGCACAGCTGTGACTGTGGATGAATTGACTTGGTTGAAATCAAAGCCCATATCCACAATGGCATCTGCAAGGGAATCTGGGCTCTGCACACTGTCGTCAAATACTACTGCAGCTTGCTTCATCTCCAGGGACACCTGCAAGACAACACCTGGTTTAAGATCACCTGAAGTAACAGGGGATTCTATTAGTACAGTTTAAGTTAAAGGGTAATTCCAGCGAAAAACAACATTAAACTTATTTAACAGATCAAGGCGCAACTAATTAAGTCTTTCTTTCTGGCTGGCCAAAATAATTTCTAGGCTGAGATATTGGCAGATCAAGATTACATTTTGGTAGAGGTATACGTCAAAATGACACCTCGACCCTTCTTCGTTTTTGAAAAACTACAGTGGCGTCAAGTGGGCGTGTAGGTTACATAAACACGTAGGCGGAACCAGCGAGGGAGGAAACAATGCTGTATCTGTCACTGTGGGACACATCATAGATCAAGCTAGCTATCATAGCCATTTCATTATAATGTCAGAAAATTACATTGACACATTGTTTCCAAAATATATTTTGGCAAACTAAACCAAGACTGCTGTCCTAATGCGGTTAGAGTGGACAAATAATCCAACTCATTGGCCTTCGGTCTCATTCCCTGACATCTTCCTCTGCCGTATTGAATCCCTGAGTAAAGAACCATGTCAACTACATTATGATCCATGACCATAAAAAGTAGACTAACATTAGCACGCTGACCATAATCGAATGGTTTAACTTTGAACATACGATTACATAAGCAATGTTAACAATGTCATTTTCTGGGCGAGTGCCATTAGCTGTTGATAGCCATGGGTTTTTATTGGCATTAAAGGTGCAAATCCGGGTTTTTGAATCTGTTTGCCATGCAGTAGCTAAGCCACACACAAGCTTTTTGGCATTGCAAAAATGGCAATGTTTTTGATATATTAGAATTTGTCGTAAATGGAAGGCTTCCGTTTTGAGCCCGAATACACGGTCGGATCCTGCACTGAACACGCTGCACAATCTTCCCATAGTACCTGAAGAAACCATACACCAACATAATCACAGCAGCGGGATTAACAGCGGTAAAAACATGGATGGAAATGTACCCGGACAACAATCGACCGGATACGATCCTCCTACAATTACTGGAGATAAGCCTCACCAAGAATGACTTTGAATTCAATAAAGAATTCGTCTTACAAACCAGCGGCACAGCTATGGGCAAACAATTTGCACCGGCTTATGACAACATTTACATGGCGCATTGGGAGGAGACAGTTTTTGAAAAATGTCCCAAACTCCCCACTAATTATTTTAGGTATCTAGATGACATTTGGGGAACATGGACACATAGCTCACAAGATTTCACACACTTCATAGGGATCCTCAACACACACCGCACATCTATCACAATTAAACACACCACGCACTATGAACATATAGATTTTTTGGACACTACCACATACAAGGAGTCCTCATTTCCCCAAACACACACATTAGACACTAAAGTCTTTTTTAAAGACACAGACACACATGTTTACACAAGGACAGTCTCCACCCAAAACATACATTCAGATGTTTGATTAAATCCCAATTACTACAGTTCCCGCTGCTGTGATTATGTTGGTGTATGGTTTCTTCAGGTACTATGGGAAGAATGTGCTTTCTCATCTGTTCTGTAGTTACTTCGATGACCTTTCTATATGCACTTACTGTATGTCGCTTTGGATAAAAGCGTCTGCTAAATGAATGTAATGAATGTAATGTAATTGGGGACCGCTTCGGCATGAAACTGTGCCTGGTAGCAAACAGCAGCAAACATTTCCATTTCAGTTGGCATTGCAGTAGTTACCTCATGTAGGCTACACCACCCGTTTACCCAGGTGTAAGGAAAAATACATTTCCTGCTTCAATGTTCTTGGTTGGTCACCTAACACAATCAGCCTTACTCAATGATCAAAGGGGGGTTAGAAACAAAGCCTGGTGACGACGGCACCACTAGGGTGTGAGACGGAAGTTAGCCAGCTTACCTAGGTGACAATAACTATTTGGTTCCCTCCCACACCACATACAATGTCCATTTGATTGCCTGTCACCCAATCAGGGACAGGAACCTGCATTCTATGTCAGCATTTGTATTTCAGGTTTTGGGTATAAAGCTTGTTATGTAGGAATTCTGTTCTTTGTACAGTAAAACTCGTAGTTCCAAAGTTTAGGTCAATAGCAATTTAATTACAATGCAAAATAGTCTTCATTACAGTATACAAGATACCGGGTAATAGCAAGGCAGTTCAATCACACAATAGTGTTGTGTGGGGTACATGCTTTATACCCAAAACCTGAAATACAAATGCTGACATAGAATGCAGGTTCCTGTCCCTGATTGGGTGACAGGCAAACAAATGGACATTGTATGTGGTGTGGAAGGGACCCAAATGGTTATTGTCACCTAGGTAAGCTGGCTAACTTCCGTCTCACACCCTAGTGGTGCCGTCGTCACCAGGCTTTGTTTCTAACCCCCCTTTGATCATTGAGTAAGGCTGATTGTGTTAGGTGACCAACCAAGAACATTGAAGCAGGAAATGTATTTTTCCTTACATAATCCCCCCTTTGATGCTTTTTAGTTCACCTATTTTGATACCTGAAAAACATCAAGTGGAGTATTTACTCTTATGGCAGTTTAACATTTGGATACAATTTACATTGGTCTGCATGATACCATTTGTACCCCATTCTTTTCCTCCCCTTCATTGTAACCTTAAGGTTGCCCTCCCTGCAGGTGTCCACAATTTCATGTGGCCCTGTCCAATTTGCATCCCGAGGCTCTTTCTGAAGGTAATTTTTGACCATGGCCATAAACTTATGCAGTAGTTTATTAATTCCCTCATAGGTCAGAGTGGGAGCAGAAGGAGAGATTTCTGACTGTGTTACAACTTTTACTGTTTTTTGCTGTTTTTGATTCTGCCCTGCAGCACCCCCACCCCGTGACCCCACCCTTTTAAAATGCCCAATCCTACCACAGTTGTGGCAAGCATCTCTAGACGTCTTACGACTCTCAGCTGAAACCTTTTTGTTAATGGGTGCGCTATGTGTAGTTTCATACCCACTAGATAGATTTGTAGCAGCGGTGCCCTCAGTAGCTCCTGCTGCTCTCCTACGTGTTTTGCGCCCTCTTATGCGGAAAGGGGCTGCTTTAACTGGACCCAGGGACGTGCAGAGGATATTAGAGGGGCAGGGGCCCAAATTTATAAAAGGGCACCTCGGCGTTTTTTTTGCAAATAATTAAATAAATATATGCCTGGAATGACTACTTTTGCGACACTGTTAAAGGGATATTAAAATGTATGTATTTAAAACAAACCCATGACTGAGGTTGGTTCAAACACTGCCACATGACAGTTCAATAATGATACATGCAAAGACATGAAGTCTATTTCAGTAAATTCTCCTCACATGTTAACTAGCCCAACTCTTACCTAGCCCTCTGACTGACATTCTCACTTGCAGAAGCTCATCTTAATACTGCTGACAAAGATGCACTTCCTCTGGCTGCATGGCTGCCTCTCTCGCCTCCATATTCGTCTATTACCACCTCTCCAGAGAAGGCATAATTTCTTTAGTAATAACGGGCAATAAGAAGATGCTGATATTGCGTTGTGTACCTGTATACAGTTCATATAACAAATAAAACTACTACTACTACTACAACCCCCCCCCCCCCCTAAAGTAAGCCAGCATATAAAATGGTACATATATACAATTTAACCTTACGTATTCATTACAAAATGTTGTTTAAATATGTTGTAGATTGTTTTACAAAACGATTGAAAAATGTATCACCTTCCTAGCCAGTAGGCCTATAGCAACCGATAAAATAAAAGTCTACCCGTATTCGTTCTTGCATTCTCACAATGCTTTGCACTTTTGTGGAAATCCTCATAAGGGCGCTTTACGTTAACATAGAGTTGACTGAGATTAATTCAACAGAGAAGAGTAAAGACATATGGAAAATAGCCTTTTTAATTGACCTTCTTAAACGTGTTCAGCTCGTTTCAATTGACAATATAAACGTAGTAACAGGGTGTTCAAAATGTTGCTTTTAAAACGACATTGACAAATATGAAAAGCTAATCAAATGAAATAGGGTTTTCACACTCAGTCAGTGTGGATTCGTGGAAATAGGTTAAATACGCTACTGCTTTTAACGTTCAAATTATTAACACTTCAACTCATCAAACAATGAATTACATGAAATCCCATTTCAATAATGTAGCCTATTGAAATGTAAAGGATAACAAAAAATAGCCCATTAAATTTATACATATATTTATGCTACAGTTAAACATCACATTAAACGCAATTCTCATTCGCCTTTAAGTGCTGTACTGCATCATCATAGCGACGGAGAACTTTAATCCCTGAACGTATTACATTAGCTAACCAGCTATCTAGACAACATTAAAACTGCTGTGGTGAGATTGGACAGTTATTTTAGGTTAAGTGGATGGGACACACGAACTCGACCATATTCCACTGATTATCACATTACTAGCAAAAGTCTAACAATAGCTAGTTTGCACATTTTGAGCTGCTAAATAGTTCAAGCATAGATAGACCCTACTTGCCAAATAGTGTCAAGAAATTCCTAAAGCGCATCAATATCAATATAAAACGAAAATTAACAGTATATTTATACTTTGTTTGGCCACATACCTGATGTCTGCCTCAAAGAAACTCATGACTGACTCACGACTGTCGAGTGCCTATGCATGCAATTTGCACCTCTGGGATGGTAGAGGGCATCGCCCGGGAGCACCAATCTTCTGACCTGATATTTTGATTCAATCAATATATCTGTTCGGCAGGGCAGGCTGTGCGCAAACAATAATTAATTTATTTATTTAAAAAGAAAAAATAATAATATATTTTTTTAAACAGAAAAAGGGCACTTTTCTATAGGAGGCCAAACGGCAGGTGCTCAAGCCCCCTTTGAGGTCTATGTGTGCACGTGCCTGACTGGACCCACAGCAATGTGACTTTCAGATGGATCTGAGTCCGCCGCTTCTGAACTATCGCAACTACTTTCAGAGTCGGTGTACTCAGGTAAATTAATACCCAAAGCAGCAACATGACACTGAATTTGTCTGATTTTATCAGCAGAACTGTCCTTTACTACCGACCGATCTGCGTGCAACCTCTGGATTTTTTGCACTTTTTTCCCCATAGCAACTCATAAGCATTTTTACACTTGTCTAACTGTTTATTTAGTGTGGTATTTACAGTTTTTGAGTCAGCCAAGCTTATCCTCAGTGATGCCAACTGCTGCCGCAGTTCAATACTGTTATGTGCTGCTAAACAGCGCTCTGCCTGTCCTGCTGCCTTCTCACTTCTAAGTGTTTCAATGGTTTTCTGCTGTTCTACACAGAGTTTATCTGCTACTGACAAACGGCGTTTCAATTCAGTTTGACCTTGCACCAGGGCTGCTAGTACATTTGCCTGCTTATGTTTTTTATTTTTACATTTACTATTGCGCTCTGTACATGCTTTCTCAAGCCAAACTACAGGATCTGATTTTTCTAACAGAGATCCATAGGATCCCTCTTTGCAATATTTTGCAATATAATCAATGGCCCACTCCATCATTCTAGGTTCTGAGTACACCTATGTACAATATACCTAGTGTGGTGGTTTACCTCAAGGACACAGGATAAACGTGGGATACCCTGCTGGTACTTTTTCGCAAAAAGCCCAGTTCCTCTACAAACACACCTCCCGCTTAACCCTGTAAAGCTACCTTTTACTGTTAAACAGGTTAGAATTGACTTATTAATCAATGGCCCACTCCAGTATTCTAGGTTCTGAGTACACCTATGTACAATATACCTAGTGTGGTGGTTTACCTCAAGGACACAGGATAAATGTGGGATACCCTGCTGGTACTTTTTCGCAAAAAGCCCAGTTCCTCTCCAAACACACCTCCCGCTTAACCCTGTAAAGCTACCTTTTACTGTTAAACAGGTTAGAATTTACTTCAATGGCCCACTCCAGTATTCTAGGTTCCGAGTACACCTATGTACAATATACCTAGTGTGGTGGTTTACCTCAAGGACACAGGATAAACGTGGGATACCCTGCTGGTACTTTTTCGCAAAAAGCCCAGTTCCTCTACAAACACACCTCCCGCTTAACCCTGTAAAGCTACCTTTTACTGTTAAACAGGTTAGAATTTACTTATTAAATTCCCAGGAGAATTCTCATGCCTAAGTCTTGAATTTGCTCCTAAATCTGTGCTATTTTGCTCACCTTTGCCACAGCTGACAAAACACACTTGTTGCATAACCATAAACTCAAACTATTATCCACAGCGGAATAATGCAGGAAAAAGCCCGTTACACGTTGTACAAAGATTCCTCCTAGGTTTGTTCATCGAAAGAGGGCTTGCGATGTAGGTCCAGTCTGTTTTTCTTGCAGCAGCAGAAGGCCTGTCTCCTCTCCGTGCAACGAAAGACGTCCTGGCTTGGTGTAGCTGTAGAAAAGTTCTTGTATTCTTTGTTGGTATAGAAAATTGAATGGTGCGGATTGTCTTTCTTTAAAATAAAAAGTTATCCAATCGTCCCCCCTTTTCGTCCGTCGCTGGCTCGCCAATTATGTAGGAATTCTGTTCTTTGTACAGTAAAACTCGTAGTTCCAAAGTTTAGGTCAATAGCAATTTAATTACAATGCAAAATAGTCTTCATTACAGTATACAAGATACCGGGTAATAGCAAGGCAGTTCAATCACACAATAGTGTTGTGTGGGGTACAAGCTTTATACCCAAAACCTGAAATACAAATGCTGACATAGAATGCAGGTTCCTGTCCCTGATTGGGTGACAGGCAAACAAATGGACATTGTATGTGGTGTGGAAGGGACCCAAATGGTTATTGTCACCTAGGTAAGCTGGCTAACTTCCATCTCACACCCTAGTGGTGCCGTCGTCACCAGGCTTTGTTTCTAACCCCCCTTTGATCATTGAGTAAGGCTGATTGTGTTAGGTGACCAACCAAGAACATTGAAGCAGGAAATGTATTTTTCCTTACACAGGTTAAACGTTAAAGGTTAACGTTAGAGGACCGGGAAAAGAAACAAGGAAGTGTGGCAGACTTCTGGCTAGGCTGGCTAATGTTTTCACGATACCAAAAGTAGATAAATAAGGGGCTGTGTTCTTCACTCAGGTCTAGAACTATACCATTAAACACTTGGGTACACAGTCAGGTCTAGAACTATACTGTTAAACACAGTCAGGTCTAGAACTATACCATTAAACACTTGGTTTAGAAAAAATCTTAATTTCCCAAGTTACCCATTATGAGGGCCCCTTGGGAAAGAAAAGTTTGCACTGGCCATTCAGTGTACTGCAGCCTTTAAGTTGGAAGAATTTGGTCCCTCTTGTGTTGACGTTTTTACCAGCGCTTGTTTAATCCTCCTGGGAATATGGTGTTGAGTTTTCTAATCCAATGTCTTTCTGTCCTACGTCTGTCCTCCTGTGTCCAGTTAATGTTCGAATGCAGGCCTGATATTTCTACTGCTTCAAGTCCATGGTGTATGAAATGAGCCACTATGTGTGTGTCTGTTTTTCTATGATTTCTTATGTTATATATGTGTTGTGCCAGTCTGGTCTTAATTGTATTTCCTGTTTCTCCTACATATTTTATGTCACAGTGGGTGCACTTTATGGCATATATGCAGTTATATGTGTTAGCTGTTAGTGTTTGTTTAATAAGATATGTCGTGTTTGTAGTGTTGGTTTTCACTGTAGTGGCCTGTTTGTAAAATATCGGGCCTTGTGTGGGTAAAATGGTGATTTCCGGTAGTTTACTACTTACCAGATGATTTTTAAGATTTTTGTTTCTTTTGTAGGCCGAAATTATTTTGTATTCTTGGAGCAGGTCTGTGTCTTGCAGAATCCTGGCCGGGTTCCGTTTAATGTTTCTGTTCGCCATTTGGCTGAATGTCGAGTAGGTGGTGATAAGCGGAACGATTTTTCTAGTATCCTGTTGTTTTGTAGCCAAGAAAGTTTTCCGAATCTGTCTGAGGAACGATCTGGAATACCCCCTTGGTTTTAATGCATTGAAGAGGGTGTTGGTAGCCTCCTCAAAGTCTGTAGTTTGTGTGCAGATTTTGTTGAACCGTAGTAATTGGGATTTAATCAAACATCTGAATGTATGTTTTGGGTGGAGACTGTCCTTGTGTAAACATGTGTCTGTGTCTTTAAAAAAGACTTTAGTGTCTAATGTGTGTGTTTGGGGAAATGAGGACTCCTTGTATGTGGTAGTGTCCAAAAAATCTATATGTTCATAGTGCGTGGTGTGTTTAATTGTGATAGATGTGCGGTGTGTGTTGAGGATCCCTATGAAGTGTGTGAAATCTTGTGAGCTATGTGTCCATGTTCCCCAAATGTCATCTAGATACCTAAAATAATTAGTGGGGAGTTTGGGACATTTTTCAAAAACTGTGTCCTCCCAATGCACCATGTAAATGTTGGCATAAGCCGGTGCAAATTGTTTGCCCATAGCTGTGCCGCTGGTTTGTAAGACGAATTCTTTATTGAATTCAAAGTCATTCTTGGTGAGGCTTATCTCCAGTAATTGTAGGAGGATCGTATCCGGTCGATTGTTGTCTGGGTACATTTCCATCCATGTTTTTACCGCTGTTAATCCCGCTGCTGTGATTATGTTGGTGTATGGTTTCTTCAGGTATTTTGGTGGTAAACACTTGGGTACACAGTCAGGTCTAGAACCATTAAACACCTGGGTACACAGTCAGGTCTAGAACTATACCATTAAACACGACTGTGTACCCAGGTGTTTAATGGTATAGTTCTAGACCTGACTGTGCACCTAAGTACTTGGGTACACGGCCATCTGCCGCCTGTGCGCGCCGGGCGCTTGACATAACGGTCTCCCATTGTTCTCATGTTCGTTTATAGAACTGTAGAATGATAGAATTATTCACACGTTGAGTAGATAGCCTGATATATAAGTTAGCATTTTGTTTCTCCCATGTTAAGTCTATGGACAATTCATCGTCAAAATATTTAATTTTGAGGTCCCATTCAAATTGAATATAGTCTACAGCCCTGAAATATGAAATATAAAAATGTCTCAAAATGATGGACAGAATGAGGGGTCTTGTGTTGGGATCCATTGGATTTTAAATTGAGTTATGTTTCCGCAAAAAAAAATGTTTTAATGCTAGTTTTTAAGAGGTGTCCACAACAAAACATAACAGTACGTACAAACGTAATGGCGTAACGTAGCTATACGAAAATCAGTATTTGGTGAGCCCATGGCGACGTGTGAAATGGCAGTGAAATTGGTTTTGAATATGCAGTTATAGAGGTTCACAAATGTTTTTTGTTTTTTTAACATTGTAGAAATGACAAATGCAAACAGTGTAAACAGTTTTAATGGAATAAACAGGTTCCATCGTTTCCAGGAAATAATGCATTAAAGACTGATGTCAAAAATTAAACAAACAATTGTGAACATTTGCCATGGCAGTCACGTGTACCACATTTTCCATTTCACATTCCCGTTAAATGTACCCGACAGTCAGACAGCAATTATATTTCTTTATTTCTTTATTTCTTTAAAGGATCCCCATTAGCTTATGCCGTAGCAGTTTGCTAATCTTATTGTTGGTTTGACTTCTGAAAAGGGCAGCTGTGTTTCAGACAGACTATTACATTATCTCCTCATTCAACTCAACAAACCCTGCAGGGAAACATACTGATCGGGGATAGGTCAGGCCACACTAAAAACCTTTTCAGACCATCTGGCAGCAATACAACCTCATGTTTTCCCTCAAATGTTATAGAAGCGCAGGAGGGGAAGGCTGGAGCAAATTATATTATCAGTCTTAATTGTAAAGCCCTGAGGTACTAGCCCATACATTTGAGAATCCAGTGCCATGTCTCAGTGCTTGTTGCATTTATCAACTGTGGCATGGAAAACTCGTTCACTCCACTCTATGATTTAAAACTTTCCATGCACAAGGCCGATTATTGGCTTGGAAGACGTCTTAGGGTATATGTTGAAATTGACGTCCTTACAATTATCTACTTGTGTGACCTATTCAGCTGGAAGACATTCAGTACAACAGTTAATTTTTTCAAGTTATTTGATTTTGAGTGATTTCAATTCTGCTCATCAGTAATCTAAAACAGTGTTTTTCAACCTTTTTTGAGCCAAGGCACATTTTTTACATAAAAAAAAATCCTGAGTCACACCACCAACCAAAAGTGTTACTAATTAAGTGAAGTTAATAGGATAAGATAATTTCCCACGGCACACCTGACGATCTCTCACGGCACACTAGTGTGCCGCGGCACAGTGGTTGAAAATCACTGATCTAAAATGTAAGAACCTTATGCGTCCTTATGAAAGTGTAATGTTGATATTGTGGTTTCTGTAATAAGAGAAAAATTGTCAAATGAACGTTACCGAGTTCCCCAATACTGTGTGAACACCAAATCGCTAAAAAGTATACTGAAACTCACCTGTACGTGGAATACACCGGGCATCCCCCCGATCTGCTGTTCAATACTCTGTGCACAGGATCCACAAGTCATGCCTTCCACTCCCACCAACATAGAGCTCACTGTGGTTTTCAGAGCCATAGTCCCGTAGTCTGATGATACACAACAGAGGAAAGTATTAAACCCTACCGCTCTGCATTTAGATATAAAAAGCAGCCCACAGCACCATCTATCTATTATGATTACAGACAACAAAGAGGATTAAACAGCCCAGTCACTGCTAATCTAATCATATATTCAATTGGTGGGTTCACTTGAAACCAGTCATAAAATGGCACACATTTGGAAGTCATCATAGCATGAAAACAATGAACATCCCCCTTTACCTATCAAAATTTCACAAAAATATTCACCAAGGTTAAAGAAAAATTGTTTTCACCACCAGTGAATCAAATTTGAACACCGAAATAAAACTAAATAGTGTGCTTTATAAAACCACTAACATAAAACATCGTTAGGTTGATTAACAGGTGTTCATCACACTTAGTGATTCCACCCAAAAAAAAAAAAGGCTGAAGTTTTCATTTTGTTTAATGCTCCAAAAAAAATAAATCAACATTACTCATACAAAAATACAAATGTATGCTAGCCTAAATTTATTTTTAAATCTAATACATGTTTTATACATTAGTCTAAAGCATTTCCACAGTCACTTAAGAAAACAACAGCAAACAAAACAGTTTTTTAAATACGCTTTATTTTTACTTACCGTGAAACTGAAAAATCACTCTGAAATATAGCTTTTTATCCTAGAAGCTGTAATAAATCTTTACCGAATGTCATAAAAACACTGTAAATACAATACACAAAATCTGCTCAACAAAACAGGAGTGGAAATTTTAAGAATGTTGCGTCCTGCTGAACAAAGGGTCTGTTCTTTCCTCTAAGCCTCTTCAGCACTGCGCTTTAATAAGTGGTCCGTTTCCTGTGTGACTGAAAAGCTTGTAATGACCACCACTGGATTGGGTTACAATACAATAATTTAAACGGACATCTATTTAGTCAGGGTTCATATGCTATTGTGACGTACCAGAATGTTCCTTATATCATCTTTCAATGTTGTATAAGAAGGCAGACAGAAAGCCAACGTTACCTAATTTGCCATTTGAACACACGTAATGCAGTCAGAATTTCATAACGTGTTCTCAAGTGGTGGGACGTGTGGCGCAGTCTGTGCAAGATGGACTACTCAAACCACATGCGACTCTCCCCAGGGTTCGATCACGCGCACTTTCTCAGCTGTGGTCCCTTCTACTAAGTTACGAAACAAAATATATCCGTCTGAATAAAGCAAAGACATGCCGAAAGGAGGTCAGACTGCCCAGCTCTGCTTTTTATTTTTTTTATTTTTTTTAAAAGGAAGTGTTTTCAGCTAACTGGCTATCGTGAACGTTGTTGTTGTATAGATTGTATTGGCCTCACCCCAGCATGGACCTGGTTGACAATGACCCCACTATGGGAGATATTCACGGATTTGATCATGTCTGTCCGTATTGCCAAACTGTTGGCAATTTTGCTACTCAAGGCATTTCTGGTGATTATGGTTCCATGAAACCTGGTAGCGTCAAATGATCTTGTAGTTATTAGAAATCTTGGCAACATCCTTGACCTTATCCCAATTCTTGAGTTAAGAATCTTTAACTTTGTGCCCCTGCGTGCATCCAGTTAACACGGTGTAACTTAAGACAATCACGCAAACCATGACTTCGCTTGCCCCGAGACGAGACAGCAAACTGTGTCGACTGATTATTATGACTCTTTTGTTGAGGAATACAGAACTACCATGGACTACTATTGTTTGTGTTAACTGGCGAGCAGACGTTAACATACAAAAACATGACTAATATCATATCTGGTTAAATTAGGCATGCTGTGATTAGAGTCGGCATTCGTAACTTGATAAATAGCGTTACTTACCAACAACACATTTCTTGTTCAGCTTCCCCTTTCTTCACAGATAGGCAGTCAGCAACTAAAGTTACACAGAAGCCGAGCTCGTCCGTTTTTTTGAACGTGGCTAACTTTATGGCTAATTACCCGAGTTATTCACAGAGCTAACGTAGCTAGCAACTAAAACGTAACAAACTATCAGTCAGACATCTTACTGAAGTTAGCGAGACACTGAAATGACGTTCCGCATTAAACAACCAAAACTTGAAACTAGGTGGTTATCCTATTTGTGTTGCTACAACATACAACTAGCCAGCTATGATTGCTAAATAGCGAATGCGTTCGTTTTATAACGTTAATCCTGACGTTCGGAATTGATAATTAGCTAGTAACTGTTTTTTGGTACGCGCCCAATTACCAGGCACTTGCAAACCACAATACATGTGATTAAATACAATCTTTTGGAAATGAATCGCGTTAGCAATTCATCTGGCTAAATGCATATTCAGACAAAACATTCGCTAGCTAAAACTGTACGTTACTCCAACAGAAACTCGACCGTATAAGCGCTAGCGTTACTTCCGGTTTGAGTTCACTACAGACTTTCAAAATAAAAGCGTAATTGAACCAGGCTGAACCTGCTTTTCTGTTCTTTTACATGGAACACGACGGAGCCCCTAAGGCAGGGGTAGGCAACCCTGGTCCTAGAGAGCCGCAGGGTCTGCTGGTTTTTGTTGTTACTCACCACTTAATTGATCAATTAAAGCAGTTGATTACACAGTTAACTCACCTCACCTGGTTTCTTTGGTCTAATTAGTTGCTCTGCGTAGACTCTGCGGCTCTCTAGGACCAGGGTTGCCTACCCCTGCCCTAAGGTGACATGGGGAGAATTTTTTTTTTCTGTAACCTTTTCTCCATTCAGAACCCCTTCTTTGGGAAGAAAAGCGTGTCGAAAAAAAGAGGGTGTCGAAAGCAAAGGGGGCGTGTCAAACACTTTGTCAAACACATTATCCAATCAAAATAATCTTCCAAAGATGTAGGGGTGCGTCCCAATATTCTTCACTACCCACCTTCCTTCCTCCACTCCCCCACCACCACTCCTCTCCTACCCGGAAGTATGCAAAACTGTCTGAACGTTTCGAGTACAAGTATTTGCATGTACAGTATACGATGTACCTGACATTGCGGTTTGCGTCGAGACATTAATTAATATGTAACCATTAATACGTAATTAAGATGTAATCAGCGACATTAGATTAAAACATAAAAAACACACAGTTTTTATTAAACTATGGACTTTCAGGGCTTCTGTTCCAATTACTGTTTTTATGAAAGAGACTGTCATTTCTGAGTTGCTTTCTTACAAAACTCATGGTAGCAGTATTACCCTCCCAGCGTGGGAAGAGGTTTAACGTTTGTTTTGTTATTTGTTTTACCTTTTTTTTTGTACAAATTTATGTTCATATTTTCATTAAAATGCACAAGTCAATATTTTTTGTGTTTTTTTCCTCCTCAACATTGATGCTGAAACAAGAGCAGTGATTGCCTGAATACTGTACTTTATTTGTACCTGTTAGGCTGCATCTTGTGTTTCATGTGTAAGCTTACTGACACCCTGATGTTTCATAGAAAAAAGAAAATATTGCAATATTATTTTATTGACACAGCTTAATTCAATTTACTCCACATGCCACATGATCCACTTGTTCAACATGGCAACCACACACTGGGGTATGTTGGAATACTAGGAAATGTCATGGATCGCGCCTTCCCTTATCTCCGCGTTTATTATTTCCTTTTTTCCATTCACCTTCAATCTATCAGATTTTTCTGTGTTCCGCTACAGGTTTTGCTTTCGCCTCTGATTAGTGAGTTCACCTGTTTTGCATTTCCGCTCACTATTTATACTCCGCTTCCTCCTTTTTTTGTCGCTTTCATGTTATTTTCAGGTAACATTCTAGCCGGTAAAGGTATAGGAGTTCTGCATGCTATCGACTGCTTTGCTTCTCAACGCGGGACTTGTTAGCAGTACAATTTTGTAAAGTGGGCTATTTTTCTCTTTTTATTCAGAGCAGAGGTTTAAGTGTTTTGTTTCTCACTCAGACCTATGAGTGCTTTCGCCCTAAAGTTTAGGGTTCTTTTATTTTTCTCCTTCCTTTCTTTTGTACACCACAACTGGAGTTAGATAAGTGCATCGCTTATTTATTTTGTTTGCTTGGATATCAAGCTCCTCGCTTATTTGTATCGCAAGGTTTTTTCTGTTCTCCTTATTTTTTCTGTCCACTACGGACAGATTACTATTACATAGTTCATATATACGTACATATATACTATTACACTACAGACACTATTGTCTGTCTTAGTGGTGTTCGTTTAGAGCACTTTTAGATTCCAGGGGTTTTTAACTCAGTGCCTCATTTTTTTTAAGACACAGCCCTCACGCTTCTATTTGCAAGAATCCCGGGTAGCCTTCATTCTCTCTCTCCTAACCGGAAATGCTGTTGCATGGGCCGACCCACTTATCAGGGCTAATTTGCCCATCATGAACCACACGGAGAGGCTTATGGCGGAGATGGTGTCAGTTTTCAATCAGGACGTTTCTGGCAAGGAGGCCGCCATGCGTTTGACCCGTCTTCGTCAGGGCACCGACACCATGGCCGCCTTTGCTATCACTTTTCGTGCTCTTGCGGGGGTGACAGGATGGGCTGATGAGCCTCTTAGTTCACTGTTTCTTAACGCTCTGTCGGAACCCATAAAAGACTATCGCGGGTCTCGACCCACCCGCTACATTCGGTGCCCTGGTATCCACCGCCATCCGTTTAGACAACCGTTTTAGAGAAAGAGAGAAGAAGAGGGCTTCTAAAGGTTTTAGACATCGCCCAGCTCGTTACCCTTCTTCCTCCACGCCAGCGCCGTCTCACATCCCTTCTTTATCTCCTATTGAGCAGGAGGAGCCCATGCAGGTCGATGGGTCCTCCATGCGCGAAACAGGGGGCACTAAGTCCCGTGAATTGTGGTGTAGGTACTGCAAGAGGCGGGGTCACTTAAAGGACCAATGTCCCAAGCTTTCAGGAAAAGAGGGGACTGCATTTAATTTACCCTCGGACCCTCTTGCCGGTTTATTTACGCTGGAATGAGTGCCAGCTTCACTGCAACGCTTTTATTGACTCCGGGACAGTTGAGTGCCTCATCGATTCCGATTGGGCTAAATCCCACAAGATTCCCATCTACCCTCCCCATGGGGCTGCAAAACCAAAATTTTTAAATAGATTTTTTACCAGAAAATTGTTTTTTGGTAAAAAAAAAAAAAAGTCACCTTTGAGGATGCAAAAACATAAAAAATATTTTTTTACCAGAAAAAAAATTCTCCCCATGTCACCTTAGGAGCTCCGTAGAACACAGAGCGCCACAATTATAAATAAATAAAATAATAAATAAATAAATGTGGAAATATAAAAATTTATAAATAAAATCATTTGGAAATGAATAATTCTGGGAATGAATATAGAAATGTAAATGTATGTGCAATTAATTTAAGTTATTAAATGTATTTTTAAATTGATTTTCAAATATATTCATTTATTTATTTCCATATATATTTCCCAATAGTAGGCTACCTCCACCTCCCATCCACAATTTCACTCGCCTGCTCCCCGTTTCACGATCACATCCCTAAATCCGTACCCGCCCCATTCGTAACTTAATGTATTTTATCCAAATTGGCCTATTTTTTAATCAAGATTGGGCGGGTTTATTGTTTCAAAATCTGGCTGAACACTGTGTTCAGAGCATAGACTGTAAAAAAATAGTCCAGAGCTGCAGACAGCGTTTCTAAATGTGAGCAAATACATTAATGGAGAAGTCGAGAAACGGCAGATAGAGAATAGCTAGCACAATCTGTCAACTTGCTTTGGTCCACCCACTAATTTTGCATAGTTCCAAGTCAACCAGGTTCCAACCCTCCATGTAGGCTATTCAGAGTTAGCCTACTGACAGTGTTTCTTATGAGCAAGTGGATAAGACAATTTCTCAAATATTGAAAGAAAGGGCGGGCGGATAGATTATTGCTGTGAGCAACATAGCGATCTTGTATCCGAGAAAGCTAGCTAGATGACCATGTTCCATGTAGCCTACAATGTTCGCTGGCATCCGATGCAAATATAAAACAGATAGCTAGCTATAGTTTTCTCTTTCCGTCATTTCTGTCTGAACCATTTTTCTACAGTCTACTGACATACGTTGGAAGCACAAAGAAAAGTTTTCTATGTAGTTCGGTGGTTGGAAAGGTGCGATCTATACGCTGTATAAAAATAGAACGAGGCGAATTTAGTGTGGTGGAGCAAAGCAAGTTGATTGACAGATTGTGATCGTTGGGAAATCGGTAAATATATATGGAAGTAAATAGGGAAATAAATTGAGAAATATACATGGAAATAAATAAATGAATATATTCGAAAAAATATTTGAAAATCAATTTAAAAATAAATTTAATAACTTCAATTAATTGCACGTACTTTTACATTTCTATATTCATTCTCAGATTTATTTATTTATGTCCAAATTATTTTATTTATTAATTTTTATATTTCCACATTAATTAATTATTTTTTAAAATTCATTTATTTATCATTGTGGCACTCTCGGTGTTCCATAATATCTGTCCAAAACACAAGAGTAAATTGGAAAAAATGAAATGCAGTACAATAGTTTTCCGTATAATCTTTTATGCCAAAATTCAATGTTGTTTGTATTAAAACTAAAATACAGAATAAAATTTGACATTTTCTTAAGTAGCCCAAAGCATAAATTTTATCTGAATACAGACGAAAAAAATAAATGTTCATGTCTTCAATTGCATTTACTTATTGCATGCGCATAATTTATACTAAAATAAAAACAATATGGCCGTCATTAATGTCTGTCTTATCACAGTAATGTCCATGTTTGCAACTGCATTGTATCATTGTCACTGCACAATTTGTGCCAAAATGAAAATTATTCTGTCTAAGCAATAGGCTACCTGTCTCGTAATCAGTTTTAGAGAATGCAGACAGACACACACTGCTCTGCCACATCTCACATTCCAAAGTTAGCTTTTATTGGTTTTTAAACGCATTCCTTTTAAATTTCTTCCCACACTAAATATGAAAAACAACAGAACATAGTTCAACTAAATATAAATAAATAAAATAAATATAAATAAATTCTAAAGTGCATTATCAAAACGGCAATTACAATCAAAACATATAAACTCAAAATAACTGAAAACTAACTGAAGACACCAATACCCAAAGGTAAAAAATGAAAATTCTTTATTTTGTGCTTGTATTTTCTGCAGGTGACCTGCAGGTGTCAGTCTCTGGAGGGTGGACTAGATCAGGGGTTCCCAAACCTCCCCTTGGGTACCCCCAGCTGGATTCACTGTTTGTGTTGATAAATATTTAACATTTTGGTTTTTGAAATGTTCTCTGTGTGCTGAGAACGACTGGAAACTGGACTGCATGAATGACGAATTATGAATTTATGTCAGATAACACGAAACAATATGACAAATAACACGAAACAATATTCTTTGCAATATTTGGCTGCTATTTTGGAGGGATTAACAGTAAGGCTACTGTTTGGTATCACTGTTTAGTTTGGTATCACTTTACCTACCTACCAACAGTTCCACTTTTTATTTCTAATGGCAGATCGTTACTCTATAAGGGAATACTCTATTCCCCAGCAGCAGGGCGTTCAGCTTTTTAAAATCTCTGTCCTAAAGGGCTCTGGCTAATTCTTTCACAAAACGGCCAGTGGATTAGCTAGCCTAATCTCCCGTAATGCCTTAGATTTATTTCAAATGGTTATTCGTTCCTGTTCGCTCTCTTTTTATGTTGTTTCTTGAAAATGTGTTTTATCGTTGTTAACCAGTAGCCTCGTCCATCCATATTTCCTTGCAAATGTGTAAAGAAGCACGTTGCCGGTTTACACAGAATTAACATTAAGCCTACTACGGAAAATTCAAAGTATTACATCTGACAGAAGCTTTTGGTCAAGAAGAATGTCTTCCCTTGTCGTTTTGTCTTTCCTGATGTGGTGAGTAGCCTATGTTGTTTTAACTGAGTTAACGGTGTCTATAACATTGTGTAAACAATAAATCGATGTTTTTGAGGCTTGCCTACTTGAAGTGATACAGTATATTTTAGCGATACGAATAATTCACGCTTGGAGGAACCAAGAAACAATCTTTTTTTTGAAAACTTAAATAGCATTCGTTTTCAGTGTCTGCAATGTATGGGGAAATCAGCAAATATATTCGGATAACATCACGCGAATTTTGGACGGACTACTAGATGGTTATGACAACCGGCTGCGACCAGGATTTGGAGGTACTTTGATGTTTTATGATATCTATTGGATAAATATGGTTGTTAAGGGGTGTCAAGCTATCAAGGGGGTGGAGAGACAGAATATATCAAAATCACCGAGTGTCATAAGAGAGCAACATTGACTCCAAATTGTCAAATGGACTCCAAACGTTTAAACTGACACAAAACTATTGCAATAGAACAAGACTGAGACTTTTTGTGTCACTTTTTGTATGTCTCCCAATTGACTAGCCTTTTATACATACATATTAAAAAATATCATTTTGGAGGCTGAGGTAAATTAAAAATCTGCATTGGAAAGTGCTACCAGAATCACCCATGAAAAATCAGAAATACAAATTTAAAAAGGTTGTATATTTTCTTACAGCTATCCCACAAATGACCCCACACAACACCTTTGTATACAAATTTGGCACAGAACCTTTGAAAACAGCATTATGTTTATTGCATGTTTAGGCTACTATTTAATCTCAACAAATTAGGAAAAGTCACATAGTGTCAAGATGAAAAAATAAGGTTAACTGGTGTTTAAGGGACGTCAAACACTGAATCGCTGCTTGAAGAATATGGTATACATGTATTGCAAAATATTTTGTGAATAAGTAAGTTCATAATAAAAGTAAGTTTATTTTTATTTTAGCTTGGAATAACAGATACAATAACTACTTGAAGATGAAATAAAGTAAAACTGGAAAATGCATTTATCATACATTACATCACTTAATATTATTTGAATTACAATTACCATTGAAAACATTTCCAATGCACATTTATAAGATCAAATGCACTACAGTTTAATTTGTTCAAATTAAAAAATAGTTTAAAATTCAACAACACTTCTGCATTAAGTTATTTTACAAAAATACATAAAAATTGACTGACAATCTAGTTTGCAATATAAAATTCCAATTGCAGTTACATGAAACTTACCATGCGAACTTTAATTGCATAAATTGAAGTGGTGAACAACAAATTGCTACTATATTTCAAATGCAATTGTCAAATGCAATTGTGTCAAACAAGGAAAAGAAGAAATACATTCTAAGGATGCAAAGTATCTTAAGTTAATTATGTATAACTATGGCTATATTTCCTATTTTAATTATATGAACTATATATTTTTTAACCATATTCAAGAAATGAAAATGTTGAATGAATTTAGAATTGTGCTTTACTCTTTGAAGGTCCTGTGACTGAGATCAAAACAGACATTTTTGTGACCAGCTTTGGCCCAGTTTCAGATGTTGAAATGGTAGGTTGTTCTTGCTGATATTTCACTTGCATACAAGCAAACTGCTAAGTTATTATTTGTGTTTAAGTGTTGCGGCTGTAGATGAAATGCCAAACTCTTAACAGTTTCCATTCATGTTCTTAGTCATTATTTTGGTTGCGTTCTTATAGTGTTCCTATCGTGTAGTTTGCAATAATAACAGAAGAACAGATTGAAAACTTTAATCTTCTTGGTAATCTCTGCCATGAAGGTTTACGTTGAGTGCTCTATTTCTAGTATGGTCTTTACTATTTTAAAAGCCATTTAGAGCCACACATTTTAACGCATGTTTTAGGAGGCTTGAATCCCAGCAATGTAAGCCTGTAGTATTTTCTGACCCATATTATCTCAGGACTTTTACTATATGCCAATATGGAATTCCCAATCGTATTCTTAGGCCCATTTCATCACTGCAACGTCCTCTGGCAGTTGTGGTGAGCGCAGAGAAACTCGGGTCACCTAAGGAGCATGCTGAATCTGCTGTCATCCACTGTTTTATTTTCTCTCTGACCAGAGCTGGTCTTGAGCAATGAATGAGTCTCAAGGTGCGTCCCAATAATCGAAAAATGCACCCTCCCTTCCTCCACTACCACCTCCTTTACTCCGTGGCCCGGAAACTGATTTTTGTGTTTTAATCTTTTTAGTCACTGATTACATCTTAATTACACATTAATGGTTACATATTAATTAATGTCTCGATTCAAACCGCAATGTCAGATACATTGTATACTGTACATTTAAATGCTTGAAACGTTCAGACAGTTTTGCATACTTCTGGGTAGGAGAGGAGTGGCAGTGGGGGAGTGGAGGAAAGGAGGTGGGGAGTGAAGAATATTGGGACGCACCCTCAGACAAGGGTGCTGACTGTAGCAGCACTACAGCATCCACTTTGGGAGGAATTTCAATGAGCAACATAAAGTAAAGTCCTTGGGAGCCTCCTGGGGGTGTCTTAGTACATTGATGCAGCCGTGCCGGCGTTGACAGTGACTGGGAGTCATGTGGGGCACAGTAGTGGTGTCAGTTCCAGTCATGGGTGTACTGGAGAAATTTGCAAGTGGACGGGGGTGGGGGAGATTACAATTGAGGGCCGGGGAGAACCTTTGATTTGTGGGTGTACCAATCAAAAAGTGGGTGTGCCTAGAACACCCAGGACACAGCGTGCTGCCGCAGTGGTGGGGCAAGGTACAATTGGTGAATGTATTTCCCCAGGAAGGACGGTTTCAGTCAGCTGGTTTTCCTCTGCGTTATCATGTAAGAGAGCCTCTTCTGGTTGACTAGTAAACTGCAGTTTACCTGTGTGATTCATAATCCAAGGAGAGGAGTGTACATTTCACCTTGTGGACTGTATAATGAGAAGACATGGCAGCTGGCAGGAATCTCCTTATATACGACGTTTTTGGAAAGGTACTTGCTGACAAATACAATTGGGAATTCCAGAATTGGGAGAAAACAAATTATAGGATAGAAGTGGTATTGAATAAATAAATCACAGTATTTTTTAAAGGTGTCCTATAGAGGACAGTTACTTACATTAATAATTTTGCTTATATAGTTTCAAACCTTGCCATCCTAATAAACAGGACACAAATATACAGTGCATTACCGTATGGTCATGTTTTGGCACATAAAAAAATATGTTCATTTGCATAAGCAAAAATATTTTTTAAAATAATACATAGTCTGGATAATATATTTGTAAGGTAGTCTTAAAGTATTTCTCTGCTGCCTACAATTAAACAGGAGTACACCATCGACATTTTCTTTCGGCAAATGTGGGTGGATAAGAGGCTGGTATTTGAAGGGCCAATTGAGATCCTCCGGCTCAACAACCTCATGGCAAATAAGATTTGGACCCCGGACACTTTCTTCCGGAATGCAAGGATGTCTTTTGCTCACAACATGACCACTCCAAACAAGATGTTCCGCATCATGCAGAATGGCACAGTTCTCTACACTATGAAGTAAGTCCAACATCCTTTGCACAAAGCATGATGTATATCCACTCTGTTGGACTGCAGAATAAAGAGATAACAAGTTATCTTTATTGATTTTGGATAATATATCTGTAAGGTAGTTTTAAGGTATTTTAATAATAATATTTGGTCAATATTATTTGGCATTAAAAAAAAACTAAAATTATCCCAAAAATATACATTCTTTGGCATGAGATGGGTGTTGGGTGATTGTTTAAAGCCATTCTAGGTTTTTTAATGCATGTGAATGTAGAAGTTAACCCATATGACACCATTGCCCAGATTCAAATAACATTTGTCTGGGGGTGACTTAATACAAAACTATGGTTATGTTGTTTTATGTACCATATCTGTGTAATGTCTTTCATTTATTCTGTATGAATAAAAAAAAGAAAAAAAAAAGTAGTTCAAAGTTTTTTTATTCTATGCATTTCAGACTGACTATCAGTGCAGAATGCCCTATGATACTGATGGATTTTCCTATGGATGGACATGCCTGTCCTCTTAAGTTTGGTAGCTGTAAGTTAACATTTATTGAGCAGCAATTATTTGTCTTTTTGTCTAAAAAGGATTTGTCTAAAGTATTTTCGAAAACTGACATTATTGTTTTGAAATACAGATGGCTACCCTGTCAGTGAGCTTTTTTATACCTGGAAGAAGGGACCATCTTTTTCAGTAGAAGTACCAAAAGAATCATCAAGCTTACTTCAATATGATCTTGTGGGCCAGAGAGCATCCAGCGAAACACTCAAGTTTAAAACTGGTAAGATCCAAATATATGCCATATTGCCAAGTGCAATTAACCTGAAGCACCTTTTTCCTTGTAAATGTATTGCTTATAAGCCGTCACTCTCTGCTGTTCATTATACCAGCACTATGTTTGTCTACTTTCATCCTAGGCGAATATTCCGTCCAGGTAATCCATTTCCTTCTGGAAAGAAAACTAGGCTACTACCTCATTCAAACGTACATCCCACTGATCATGACTGTTGTGTTGTCGCAAGTTGTATTCTGGATCAACAAAGAGTCTGTCCCTGCACGTACTGTGGCAGGTATGACTACATACATCTTTCCGTTTGCCTTGACCCTGCATTAACTATTATGTGCTGTAGAAAGTCTAGAGTTTGAATGGATTGTGTCCGAGACGCACAGAAAGCATGTGCATTTGCTTCTTTAAAACGTGTTTTTTATGGCTTAACTGGACACATCGCCTCAGAGGTGTGTTTTTTATGGCTTAACTGGACACATCGCCTCAGAGGTGTGTTTTTTATGGCTTAACTGGACACATCGCCTCAGAGGTGTGTTTTTTATGGCTTAACTGGACACATCGCCTCAGAGGTGTGTTTTTTATGGCTTAACTGGACACATCGCCTCAGAGGTGTGTTTTTTATGGCTTAACTGGACACATCACCTCAGAGGTGTATTTTTTATGGCTTAACTGGACACATCGCCTCAGAGGTGTGTTTTTTTATGGCTTAACTGGACACATCGCCTCAGAGGTGTGTTTTTTATGGCTTAACTGGACACATCGCCTCAGAGGTGTGTTTTTTATGTGGACACATCGCCTCAGAGGTGTGTTTTTTATGGCTTAACTGGACACATCGCCTCAGAGGTGTGTTTTTTATGGCTTAACTGGACACATCACCTCAGAGGTGTGTTTTTTATGTCTTAACTGGACACATCGCCTCAGAGGTGTGTTTTTTATGGCTTAACTGGACACATCGCCTCAGAGGTGTGTTTTTTATGGCTTAACTGGACACATCGCCTCAGAGGTGTGTTTTTTATGGCTTAACTGGACACATCGCCTCAGAGGTTTGTTTTTCGGTGTTCTTTACTTGAAAACAATTAAGTGTTTGCTTTTTACATTAGTGTATGAATCATTACTAAAATATTTGAGAAACAATGAAAAAGATTCTTTATCATTCATCGAGCTTGCACTTTAAACACACTAGGTGCATCTGCCTCTTAAACATTTTATAAAAATACATTTGTAGTGGTCAGTATTTAAAAAATTAAAATTCTACAAAAAAAATACAAATTCTCTTAAATATTGGATATGTTCTCATGAAACCCAAATTAGATTCTAGTCTCTGAAACCAATATTTGTTTTCCCATATTTGCAGGCATAACAACTGTTCTCACCATGACGACTCTCAGCATCAGCGCTCGATCCTCGCTGCCCAAGGTGTCCTACGCAACAGCCATGGATTGGTTCATCGCTGTGTGCTTTGCCTTTGTTGGCTCCGCACTCATTGAGTTTGCTGCTGTCAATTACTTTGCCACGCTGCACATTAATCGGGAAAAGCGCAAGAGAGCTGCACTGGAGGCAGCAGCTGCAGGGAGCGATGAGGACCTCACATCGGTACAGTCACCCCTCATTATTGCGCTCCTTATTAGCACAACTGATTCTCATTTACTGTTGCATTTTGTGGTGCTGAAACATATTAGAAATGTGAAAGGAACATTTATTAAATCAGCAGCACATGTGTATTCATACAAGAACATTGTTAACCGAAAAGCTGATAATGTGCACTCTCGTGAACCGACGGATGATGTTGCAGGGATTAGAAGGGTCACGACATTTGACGGACGAAGTCAGTCCCTTAAAAACACTCATTTAGTCATTTGAATTATAACTTACCTCTCAATATTACAAGGCTACAGCCACTCCCTACAGTGCACTCCAAACGTGCTAGGACAATGACACATTTTTTGTTGTTTTGGCTCTGTAGTCCAGCACATTGAATTTGAAATGGAACAGTGACTATGAGGTTAAAGTGCAGACATTCAGCTTTAATTTAATTTTTACATCCATATCGGGTGAACCATGTAGCAATTGTAGCCATTTTTAAACACAATCCCCCCCATTTCAGTGAACAAAAAGTAATTGGACAAATTAACAAACTTAAATAAAGTCATCATATTTAATATTTGGTTGCATATCCTTTGTATCTGTGTCTGTGTCTGTGACCCAACAATGTCAAAAGACTCTTGATATCTTATTTTCAGGTACTGTTACAAGTGATACTATAACCTCTCTGCATTTGAATGGATCTCCATGGGATCAGCGCTTTAACCTCATAGTCACTGTTCCATTTCAAATCCAATGTGCTAGAGTACACAGCCAAAACAACAAAAATTGTGTCACTGTCCAAATAGTTATGGACTACACTGTATATTCCTCATTCAAACAGCCTTTCATAGTTGTTTTTTTAATAGAGACACTGCTGCTGATGACCAGAAAATGAATAAAGTACAATCGTTGTAGAACAAATCAGGACACATAACTCTTGCTGAACACAAACAGAACACTTTGACGACTGTGATGGTTGGTTCATAGTTTAATTTGCGTACAGTTTTTGTGTGTGTGTGTACATGTGTGTGTGTGTGTGTGAGTGTGAGTATTCCTCGTAAGATTTACATTTCCCCCCTGCCCACAGCTCCAATCTGACTACGGCACTGGGCTGAAGAGGAGGATGAACTCTATATGCCGCAGTGAGCAGCCTATGCCCGCTCGGGTCCCCATCTTCCTACAGCAGGGTTCTGCTATTCCTCCCGATCATATTCTGACAGGCACCAGCATAATCGACAAATATGCTCGCATCCTCTTCCCTCTTTCCTTCGCTGCCTTTAACCTGGTCTACTGGATCGTCTATCTTACTAAGAACACCATGGAGCCATCCAGGTACAGGGATCCTCTGCTCGATATTTTTAGAACACCATTTACAGTCAGGTTGTCTGTCTGTCACTCACACACACACACACACACACACACACACACACACACACACACACACACACACGCAAGTATTCCCTGACCCCTTAAAAAGCAGGCAAAGCTGAGGGATAAACTGAAGAAATGCATGATGAGATATACGGTAGATTATTCAACAGACAGAGGAAAAGAGGAAGTTTCCAGCTGGCTGATTCTGAGATATAAAATCTGGAATTCAATTGTGCCTGAATAGACTATATATTAATAGTCTTCACAAATCATACTTGTGATTTCTGAAGGCTATTAATATATAGTAATATGTAGTCTATTCAGGCATCGAATTGAATACCAGATTTTATATCTCAGACCTGACAAAAAGCTATTGCCATATTTTACGAGTAATGATTACAATGGTGCAATGTGACTATCACAGTCACAGTGCAATGGGAAGAAAATGTAAAACAATGTCCAACATGTTTATATTAAGAGCATGAATCCAGTAAAGTGACAAAGACTAAGCAGTACAGAAATATTTCACAGTACAAGATAAATGAAATAGTTCCACCACATCACTGCTTTTTAATAGCCTGATATTTTCTTTATGACCAGTGCAGCAGCAGATAGGTTAAGTGTTTTATGGTTGGTTCTCATTTGGCTTGAAGAAAATTGTGAAAACATTTGCAAAACCGTATCAGTAAGCCTAGTTATGGCACAACAGTAGAACACAGACATGAGTGAATGCTGGAAATATCAAGTCATAACCTCTGTAATTTACATTTTATATTTTGGCACAGTTCCCAGCCAGCATATTAGCCTTATGCCTTCGTTACCCTCCCCCTCATAAATCCCTCACTGAGTGTGTAAATTTGCTGTTTATGTGCTTATAGCTCCTAAAAATGTGCATGCATTTATGACAATGTTTTTAATTGTGTTGTTCATTGCAGTGTGTTTGTTTTATAGCTCAGTTATTTTGATAACATAATGGTCTATGTGTTTACAGCTCAATGCAGTGTGGCTTTATGGCTCAGTGCTGTGGGTATGTGATTATAAGTTTCTGTTTGTGTGTTACAGGGAGGACAGTGAACGAGTTTCCGTTCCGTTCCACAAGAGTTAAACACATTTTTCTGCATTTCTTCATTTTGTAATGAGCCATTTGGAAATGTCACCACATGTGCTATCACACCTATGCACTTATTTCATAAATGTGATTAAGATTTTTATTTATTTATTTTAAAACATGATGCGGTCAACAGTTATAATATTAATGTCAAGGAAACCCATTTACTGGCTGAGCTCATCAGGCACAATTCAAGAACAGGTATACCATTCACCATCATTCAGTGTTGATAATACACTTGCAAAAATTTAGATGAGGCCGTCTCGTGCTCGTCATGCAGAATTTATTTCCATTTCCCTCTTTCGGAAAGATGAGACCCTGCTGTATGCCATAGCAGATTGCTTATATACTGCTTTGTAGTCCTTTTTACAAAAGAATAAGATATTCTGTTGAAAAAGTTTGTTTCTGGATTTTATTGCTTTGAGATTTAATTATAGTAGGGTACTATAGGAGGGATATTATGCTAGCTTTGTTATTGAGTGTTAGTCTTGCTGGTTTCTCTACCTAGCAAGTAAACTTGAAGTAATGTGCTCTGAAAAGCAGACTACAAATTCATAAGTACTTTTTGCTAAGGGTTTTGTAGCAAGGTTATTGTTTGCTGTAAGGGCTAAAAGTGCCATTGTGAAGGTACATGCAATAATTGTATTGTGAAAATAAAGTTAGATTTGTAGTAAAAACCCACATTGTGGCATTTCTATTCATTTATAGGCATCGCACCAATGCCATTAGTGTTTGGTCTTCAAGCTATCATAAAACTAACAAGCAACTCAAATTAACACTCATATTTAAACAAAGGTTTCACCCAACTCAGTCACGTTTCCCCTGCAATTATATGTTCTGCCAACAGAGGCCCCCATTACACCACACAAGTAACATGCTTATAATTATTTTTACTGTATATTATTTAATAAGGGAGATAAATTCCAAGTGGTTCCTTTCTGACATGCCTTTTCTTAAAAGGCATTCACTATATTTAAAGTGGCATGATAACTTTCTCAAATTCAAGTTTGTCCTGTGTTTAGGAACGCCACTTGCATTTGCACATGATATGACAGGGCAGCTCCTTACGCAAAAGCAAAAGGTCTCATTTAGAGCAGTTACCAGCTGTTAAAGTTTATTCAATCATGGTTGGATTGACACCCAGCATACACATCCTGGATCCTCTCCTCAGAACCAAGTTTGGGAATCACTGGTGTAAACCATGAGTTTTACTCCCTTTCAAATATAATTTCTAACTTTTGAAAACAGAAAAAATGTAGAAAACAGCAGCAATTGGCACTTAATATTTGGAGCTAAATTAAAAATTCAGAGTGAAAAAACATTTGTGACCACACACTTTGTACAAAAGAACAAAACAAAAATGTGTTTATGCGGCCATTTAATTGCAATTTAAAATGGGCACATTGGCAAACATTTCAGCCCAGAGGCCTTCTTCAGTACTGTTATGAAACCTCTAGGCTGTGACATTTGCTCCAGAGCTGTTTTATAATGTACAGTTCTTTCCAGTAAAGATTTACATACTCAAAACCACTTCTTCCATTTCACATTAATGTCAATTAAAATTATTTGTGTACATATTTTTTAGAAATATAAAAATTAAATGAAATGAAAGACTAGCAACAGGTTACTGAACTCGTAAACTGCAACCCACAATTTGATGACAAATATATGTGCACTTTTGTTTACATTTCAGTGAATAACTCCAGCAAATGCATGCTGCTAAAAAAGAGGCATAATACACCTGTCACACTTCTACACAGTTTCTGTATAAAATATAACACTGCATATGTCTAAACATGAAATACTGTTACTCGTCCTATATTTGAATAAATTTTTTAAATGGCAAACTCTCACACCAAGATAAAATTACAATATACAGATTGCATGATTGTGATCAAAGTACTTCTATACTGTCCATTTTGTCTATTGTTTAAAGTTTTGTTTAGTCACTGGTTATCTGTTGGTTGCCTTTGGAGAATCCAAAGATGACGAAAATGAGAATTGGCAAAACCTTATTTGTGTTAAGTTGAAGAGGACAAATGTGGAATTGTTTTGAACAAAACTGATCAAGAGAAAAAAATACTTGAGAATACTACAATTTGAGAACCATAGACAATTTGATGCCACAACTGACTACATTTACCAGAAACCACCGCTGTGTTGTGATTTCAAAGGTTCCCTCCCTTTCTGATTCAGGCATAAACTATTCCAATTATTCCCATCTGAGCGTGCGCCCCGGAAGCTGCCTGCAGGTAGAATCAGGGGACAGGCTGGAGTGGATACGAGGAGGAGGACAGAAAGAGTAGGCTACTTGTTGCGTGAAAACGATGGCTTTGACTCAAGAAACTGTTTTAAACTTTTTGGTGGAACAGGGCGGCAAGGCAAAGAATTCGGACTTGTTGAATGAGTTTAAATGTATTATAAACAGCTGTGATGTTACGGAAAAGAAACACAACCGGGAACGTTTCAAGATGTTCGTTAACAATGTTGCGGTCGTGAAAGAAATCGAGGACATCAAGTACATTGTGATTAAGAAAAGGTACCAGCATTTATTGAAAGGAGACATTACGTTTACACCGCAAAATTCAGAGCTTGAGGAAAGTTCGGACTGTTCAAAAACTTTCTCCCCATCGGGTTTCCGTGGCTACTCTCACAATGAAGTGGGTAAAATCCTCCATTCCGATGTTGACAACAACAATATTCCCATTGTTTCAAGTACCACTGACGATCGTTTGAACAGTAGCTCTTTCAATTCGCCCACCGAATTGCCTTTACCACGACAGTTATGTCCCTCCGCTGAGCGCAAGACTGGTGCCGTTTTTGCCATTGTGGCAGTCAAACCCCAAGCAAATGTACAAGGAGCCGAACTGCGGGGCAGACGAGACGGATCTAACGTCAAAATATTTAATGAAGGAACAATGGAATCAACTAAGAAGCCTTACATGTTGCCTTTAAGGATGCCTCCAACCCAGTTAAACACAGAAACCCCATTAGCAGACTGCAGGGATAAAGTGTCTTCAGACGTGGACCCTTACAGATCACCCAGAACAAAAAAGAGGCAAGTAGAGGACGATGCAGCGCCAGGATCACCCCAGATGAGGAGAGGGTATAGAGCCATAAAACTATGTGATCAGCCCCAATACTCAGAAACCATCCCACTGGAATGTGCAGAGCATGAATGGCTAGTAAATTCTGCCGCAGGGCAATGGACTCAAGTCTATGGTCTCCTCCTGGAAGACAGTCAGCTGGCTGGGAAGAAGGACTTCATGTCTGGCTTTACAGCACTCCACTGGGCTGCTAAAAGTGGAATGAGTGAGATGGTTTCTAAAATAATCGAGATACCCTTGAGAGCAGGTGTACAGATTGATGTTAACAGAAAAACCCACGGTGGTTACACACCTTTACACATTGCGGCCATTCATGGCCAAGAATGTGTGATGACTTTGCTTGTGTGTGATTTTGGGGCTGACACAAACATTCGGGATAACAGTGGTAAAAAACCTTATCACTACTTGCTCAAAGGTGTGTCCCCTGAAATAAGAAAAATGCTTGGAGAGCCACAGGTATTGCAGGAGACGAATGCTGACCGGAATGAAGATGATCATTTCCTTGAGCTTCAAAAAGGCTTTAACAGCTTAAGTCGGCTATTTCAGCCTTATGTGAGACACAAAAAGAAGCCCAAACGGCCAGTGTTCAGTGCCATAAGCGAAAATACGGAGGATGAAAATGAGAATACAGTCAAACCTAGACTGTTTTCAGACATGTTCCTTTGAACTTGCACTCTCCACAACTAAAAACTAAAATGGGGAATCTGTATTTTAAAAATGTATTTATTTGTTTAAAATTACATGCCATTTTGTACACCTACAAAGAACAACGTATTGATTTTATTTTCAGAAACGGTATGCTCCGGTCTTGATTTGAGAAGGTAAAGTTTACAGGCCTTTTTCTTATTTTCGTCATTTGCAATGATTGATAATAAGTAATGTTTTGTTGCATGTTGTACTATTTTGTGCTAAGGTACATTTTTAAAACACAATTTATGCTCGTCACAGTGTAATAGTTATTTGTGAAGCTACATGAGTAGTTCATGTTTAGGTTTGACCTTAGAGAGGCGCACCTTGTCTTAGTCTGACTAATTTGATGTTATCCCATTGTTTGAAAACCAGTATGAGCATGAAGGTGCAGAATGTAGGTTGCCTGGATGACAGTTCTACAAAACAGACATGGAGTGTTTACCATTTAAGAATTATTTTATCATGTGCACATACTATGTACGATAGTATATTTATACAAGTTATGCAATATATATAGCACTATTTTAAAACATGCTCAAAGTTGTACTAAATTGTTTACAAGAATTTGTGTGATTAATTTACAGTACTGTATGTTTTATATGGAGGGAAGTGTGTCAACTTTAATATGAGACCTGTAGTATATGTGGCACTGTGATCACTGTCTTGTGATCTCTGTTCCTTCAGAATAATGCCTGGTCTATGACCTGCATGATTACACTTGTGCTTCTTAGATTTGGCATGAAGTGTCATGTAAAAAATTTTATAGGAGCGGGGACACACTTCTTGAATAAAAAGCAAACCAGACATAATTTCTTTCCAGATTGTTAGAGAGCATGTCGTTCAGATGGATGATTTAACAATAAAACTAAGCTGTAGCAGATACCTGAAGCATACAGTACAGTATATTAACATAAGTTTAAAAAATGTCTAGCTCTTTACAGCATGAGAGCTGCACATTCACTCAGTGTCTTCGATGATGCTCGTGTCCTTCCTGGAGAACCTGTTCCGGCAGGCTTGGTTCTGACCTTTCTGCAGAATGTAGGTATGAGTCATCACCAGCCTGCATTAGTCTGACAGACACAAAGGCATGACTCACCAGTTTAATAACAAATTACACAGGCTGTGTCTGAATCAGTGGTAGCACACTGTGTAATGTATACTGTTTATTACGTGACATCATGCAATATGCAATAAGAACATCCTCCATACTATTCCCTTTGTGGGACTCTGAACATGCATCTGGTTGCATAAACTGACTCCCCTTCTGCAGAATAAAGAACACTGATTATTTACAGTTCCTGTCTCGTACTTTTTTTTTTTTTTACAAACTCTTGGACATCTAACATTTTGGCATAGTCGGCAGGATCCGGCTATTCGCTCTCATTGGTGTGCCATGCCACCTACACTCGGGAAGACCGTGCGGTATATAAATAAGGTAAGCATCCTTTCCTACAACCTTCCCAACCCTTGGGGTCCAGTGACTCCACCAGGATGAGCGCATCCGGCGATGTTCCATACGTTGTGACCTTAGCAAACCGGTTTAATAAGGACTGTAAAAAAGGAAGTGTTGACTCAATTATACAAAAGCAGACTGGCCAACTGACGGTAAAATTCCTGACCAATCCACTGTTGTCAAAACTGTACAAGCGTGGCAAGATAAGGTGTGTGTGGGCAAGACGTTCAAACATGTGGCAGGTATACTACTCGCTGCACATCAAAGTGCTACCATTAAAAGCATGCAAAATTATGTACACCAGACACAAAGTGCATTAACTGATAAGCATGTAGCGTTTGACTAATCGCTTGGTGAATCGCATAAAGCACTCAAAAATAGTTAAGGAATTGCAAAATAAAACCCCTTATAAAACTAAGTATCGTCACAGACAGACCATATTGAAACGGGAACCGACACCTACGATGAAGGGTCAGGCATAGCCTAAACTTTAAAGGAAAGGAAAAACAAACATAACAGGTGTTTGTTGCTGCGCATAAAGTGCATGAACTGATACGCGTGCGGTGCTTGATGAAGCATAATAAAAGCTAGAAAGTAGGTAAAAACACTCAAGGACAAGCTTCAAGATTTGCAAATGGAAGTGCACGTCCTCATTAAAGCAGTAAACTACTGTGCTCTTCACTAAAAATGAGCGTGTTCATCTTGGGCATATGTTTAACGAATGCGATTCTGCTGAACCAACCTCAAAAACACGGAGTGAAGACTGATTTTTCTTCCACGATTATTTGGTGCCTGAGCAGAGTGCTGCAGAGCAGATGACACCCTTGCTTTTCTCCAACCAAAAGGTAAGGGACTTTTTTGAAATCCCTATTCAGTATCTGAGATGAGGGGTCTGCTGTTCCGTTGTGTTTGTCATCAGGATCTTAACTGAAGTTGGCAGCAGCCAGGGAATATTGAATATGGATAAATACCAAAATGAAGGGTACATTATGGGGGGAACAGTCCACGTTTACCTCCCCACCATAATAAGCCTGTGCATTATATGTTTATTCATTATGGTTCATACACATGGACATTTTTGAATGATAGATCCTGAAAACCATGTGAATTCAGACACAGTGGGGCCTATATTGGGCATGGATTTAGTGTCTAAATTGCATGCATGCATTGAAATTGGGGAGGTGGGTACTTTGAAAATAAGGTTATTTATTTACTGGGATATTTGAAACATTCCACAACCACCAACAATTTAGGCACCTGACAAGCTATCATGCGGCCTTCCAGCAGGGAAACCAGTCGAGGTTGAGGGAATTATGCCCCCTCCGTTAAAACAATACCCAATCTTAACAGAAGCTGTAGCGGCTGTCAAGGACATTGTCAAAGTTGTCTCTGGAAAGCAGAGACATAATACGAAAATGTGACAGTCCCACTAACTCTCCTGTTTGGTCTGTTGGAAAGCCTGATGGCACCTGGTGTCTAACAAGAAACTACAGAGGGATAAACAAAGTCGCAGAATGACTAAAGCCTGTTATAGCTGATCCCGCTACTATACTGGGGGGGGGGAAAAATCTAATAATTGTGTATTTAGTGTTTTAAACATGTCTACTGGGTTTTGGAGTGCTCCAGTACATAAAGACAGTCAAAATTGGTTTGCATTGACTTTAGATGGACAACAATACACTTAGAACAGACTCCCTCATCAGACTATCTGAGACTGATGGACTGCCTTACTAAGATCACATTAGAAGGTTCAATAGTTCTACAATATGTTGATTTGTTACCGACTTCTCCTGACAGGGAAACGCATGTGAAAGATTTTAAAATTCGGATGTGTGGGATAGCGGCAGGAGGACATCTAGACAATCAAAAGGAAGCACAACTGGTAGCTTCCTCTGTTATATTTTTAGGACACAATATATGGCAAGGCCAACACAGCCTGACCCTGGATCGAGCTAATGCTATGTCAAACTGTCTGTAGCCCACAACAGTGAATGGCTATGGAAAATATTAGGATTGTTTAATTTTAATTGTGCTCGTATATCAGATTACTCGCAGACATCTTAACCACCGACTGAAATGTTGAAAAGCAATCCTTTAGGTACAGACATCTTAGCTTTTCACTACACTGAAAACTATTAGCACAAGCCCTGCTTTAGATATTCCCGATGCAAGTAGGGAATTCTAGATGCATACATTTTAATGGAGTAGATTGACATCTGTTGTCTTGTTGCAGGAACATGGAGGGAAACGGCGATCGGTCGAGTATGACAGTTGCATACTGTCTTCATTTGAATACAGTAGCCCAGGGAATGCCAGCATGTCTATGGGTGGTACAAGCTGTTCTTCTGGACATATAGACCACATCACCAAATGTAATGGGTAAAAATTTAGTTGCCCTCATGCTGTAGCAGACAAATTAAACAATAGAAGGGCCTGAGGCGTGGCACAAGCACGCTGGATAAGATGGGAAGTTGCTTAGACAGCACCTGACATTGTAATTCAGATTTTAAAAACCCTGACAATATCTCTCAGTTTCTTCCCCGTGTTCCTGAAATAGGTTTTGAAGATCACCACTGTGAGGCAACAGTCCAGCAGGAGTGGAGAGACGGAGGGGTGTTGAATACATTCTCTGGCATCAGCAAAGAAAACACGAGAATCCGCCCCAAGAGAGTCAAATAGATTTTATCGTACTGGTAATCATTGTTCATTTTTCAAGGTGGGTAAAGTCCTACCCTACTACAACTGCATCAACAGACACAATCGCTCATGGGATTTGAATGGGATTCAAAGGGAGGAGCCAAAGGACTTCATCCCCGGACCACAGCCAGGAGACTGGTACTACATTAAGAGGCGTATGAAGGGTACGTTTGAAGCTGTGCGGACAGGAACACACCAGGTACTCCTGTCAACCTCCATTGCAGTAAAGGCTGAGGGATGTGACACATGTGACTTTATTCTTATTTATTATGTTAAACTGTCCAATATTTTTTGATGCCAGAAAATGGGGGGGACTATGTACAAAAGGTTCTAAACGGTTTATCCGATATGGATGAAAATACCCTCAAATTAAAGCTGACAGTCTGCACTTCAACCTCATTGTCATTGTATCCTTTCAAACTCAAAGTGCTAGAGTACAAACCAAAATAACAATGGTGCTCACTGTATATCAATGAACAATATTAACATCAATAACATATGTTCAATAACATATGTTCTGAGCATCTCAACAGCTTATTCGGATAGGCCAAAACAATTGAAGCCCTTACCAACGAAAGGTCAGTGACATGCTCATAACCTCTTCTGACCGTGAAGATGAGATCGGCTTTTATTCAGATGACATCATCCAGAATGCAGAGGAACAAACGCCCTTCAATTGCTCCGACCAAATTGGGTCTTATTTGATAATAATCCCCATTATTCCCTTGAATGCACACAAATGCCACCAAAATTATGCATATAGAGCAGGGGTGTGTATGAAGGTTTTTACTGCCACCCCGGCTCAATCACAATCACGTGAATCACGATTCACTCGTAAATTACAAAACGATGAAACGCTACAATACACGCATACCGGCACAAGAACATTCACCAGCTGTTGTTCATATCACGGATATGTACTAGATTAAAATATCAGATCATGTAAATGATTGGGCTAATTAAATCATTGTTAACTGGTGACAGCAAACACCTGCATACACACCGGCCCGCGAGGCCTGGAGTTGCCCATCCCTGATATAGAGGGTATCTCTGTAATATTGCAATGCTGTATTGTAACCTACTCAATCAATCTATTTGATTATCTGTTGTGATTGCAGTTCTGTTACCATTTATTCTGTGGAACACTACGGAAAATGGATAAATTGAATAGGCCGGTCGAGCCATCTTAAAATGAGCAAGAACTTACATTTTAACTTTTTATTGTTAAACCTATATTCATTATATTGTATATGTTTAAATGGAGGATTGTGTTAAAATGTTAAATTTTATATGTAATATATGTATGTATTTCAACAAATAGTCTCTCTAACAGAATTAATTTAATCTCATTAACCTTCTTTGGGAGACCAGTAAAACGTAACAAGTGATGATTTGTTAATGCTGAATGTAAACAGGAATGATGCGATATGAATGTTATAAATGCCCAGAGGGACTGCCCCTTTGTGGGACTCTGAACATCCATCTGGTTGCATGAACTGACTACCCTTCTGCAGAATAAAGAACACTGATTATTTACAGTTCCTGTCTTGTACCTTTTGTTTACAAACTCTTGGAGTCTAACATAATGATCCAGGGATTTTAAGTACACTACATTAAGACATGTTTTGCCTACTTAGCTTTCTCATCCAGCTCAACAAGCAGACGCAATGTTATAGAAGGACACTGGTTCAAACATAGCCCTTGGCACTGGATGAGAAAGTTAAGTCAAGTCGGAAAAGTGTTCTCTAAATGTAGTCTTAAAATTTTGTATTTATGTACACGAGTAAGAGTCATGTGTGTCGATGTTGGTGTGGGGGTATTTCATAAAGAGGCATTGATGAGCTTGCTGATTAAATATTGTGGAACAATTAAAGGGGCAGTTTACCAAAAAATCTTATTTTGATATGTTTCTACATACCTGGAGTGCTACCTATCCATCCAGGTTGTTTAGCTGATAACTCACTAGTTTTGTAGATAACCGCTGCAACTCACTGTGATATTAACGATAGAACAGACCTCAATGGTCCAAAGTTTGTGGTGCTCAAAGCGCCAAAAATGCACATTCGAAAAAATCAACAGAAATGTTTATTTATAAATATAATTGTAATTGTAGATGGTGGGTATCTACATTGCTGATGGTGGGTAGCTACATTGCAGGTTAACTAAAGCCTATCCTGACAGTGTGTTTAAATCAGCAACATTCTTATCAATGAAATCAGATATTTTTCAATATGAAAAACTGATGACCACATAATTGCCAGGATTGCTACAATTGCATTATTTTCATATTTGGAAGGAAGACACTGTGCAGCTCAACAGGTGGACTTGTGGGTGACCAATTGACTAGTGGGGTCACTAGGGCATGAGGAGATGCTGACATCCTGGCCAACTGAATCCATGCCTTCGGTAGGCAACAATAGTGCCAAGTGTGCTCGCCCAGAGGAGCTGCAAGCCACAGTTGGCGCATTTTCAATATTCAATAATGTACTATAGCTGACAGTTTGTTTCTCAAATATTGATCCCCTTATGCATTATATTATTTGTCATAAGCATAATGAACAATTCTGTTCCTTATCCTGTCTTCATCCCTTTTTAATTTTTTTGTGATTAGCATCTCAACCTTTAACGGATGGCAAGCATATGGAATTAGTTTGAACATTCTGGCTTCAGTTAACTTGATAACAGATGTTAACTGGATGTTATACACAGTAAAGGTAACTTGGGTTCTCACATTGGATCATATACTTTTGACAGTGAGAGGGGGGAGGAAGAGACCAGGGACCATAAGGTTACGAGTGCAACAAGTGAGGCGACACTATACCAATACTTTCTGGTGATATCATTTTCTACCCTACAACATTTTACAGCATTCAGTTAGTTTCCACGGAAAGCATAGGCTGCTCTTCGTTCTTTGTGCAGCAAACCTAAGAATAGCCAACCAAGGACGTAAACACGATAGTAGCCGTTTCTCAGATTCACAACCCTCATTTTGATTTTTACACTCACCCGCAATCCAGCAGTTCTGAACGCAAACTAAGCAATTAATCAAGTGTTTCAGTGGTCATTGTAAAAAAAAGTTTTATAATAATAATAAATAAATGTAGGCCTACAGTCATATGAAAAAATAAAAAGGAAAATTATCCGGTTTTGCCTTCCTTTGCAGTGGACTATTCAGGACGTTTTGATTAGCGAAACTTCTTTTGATTAGGCACACCTGTTTAAAGCAGCACACAAATAGGTTGCTTGGTGCCGAGGGCTGATCTTCGAGTCTATTCAGTATAATTCTGGAATAATTACGATGGAAACTCTAGTGAAAATATTTATCGTACTTTACCTCCATGGAATTATTTTACCTCGGGTTTTCGGTGACTTTACTGATACATCATCACAAGACACAGCCGACGAACCGGAAGATACTGTCGACTCCACTGTTTACGGCACCATATTGTCACCCCTGTTGAAAGCTTTATCGGAGCAGGCTACCTGGGGAGATTTCGCCCCAAAACTCCCTGAATCCAAATACGTCCGTTACATGAAAAGACTATACAGAGTGTCTTCAAAGCAGAAGAGGAGTCGGGAAGGTGCTTCAAGCCAGCTGTACAACACCGTGAGATTGATCACTCCACGAGATGAATGGCTTCAACAAAGCAAAGGTATCAATACTTTCTCAAACCTCGTGGCACGCGCAATTAATAACTTGGTGAAAAAAGTTCCATGCAGAATTATCAAAGCTTTCTGTTTTTTTTTATGTTTATAAAATTTCTAAATGAATTATGACTTGAATTGTATTTATTTATTTTGTTTTAATCAAACTGCGGGATATGTAATGACCAAGCTGACTTTAGCAACGAAATGGGCTATAACATGTCTATCATATTTTGTTGTAGAGTTTTTTATGCAAGATCTTTCCTACAACCTTGAGCGTGTAAGAGTGAACGAACAGCTTCTGAAGTCTGTCTTCCTCTACTCCTTTGAGAAAGACCAGACCAGTTCATTCACCTCAGTCTGCTACCTGGACGTCCAAGAGCAGGAACATGACCAGCAGCAGCTTTGCCCAAGTAGTCACTACTCTGTGAAATTTCCAGTTCGCACAGAAAGGAGTCGTCGTAAGTGGGTGGAGGTCGACGTTACTACTTTTCTCCACCCCCTTATTAAGTCCCAAAAGAAAGACATCCACCTGCTTATCAACCTGACCTGTGTGACTGATGGAAGACCTGAGAGCAGGAACCTGGGTCACAGAGGTCCTGTGGAACTCACTATCAGATCACCCTCTCTCCTCTTGTACCTCAATGACACCGGTGAGCTGGCTTATCAGAGATGGTCCACTGCAGCAAGGTCAGAAAATCCAATGGCAGGTTTGGTGACAGGGGCAGGCAAGAGTCATGTGCAACATGATCCGGATGAAAGGGCTTCACGGTGGAGACGCAACTTGCCAAATAGCAAAGTAGCTCAGTCCGGTCTGGCAGCCAGCCCTTCGGACCACTTTCTGAATTATGAGTTCCCAAAGGATGACTGTAACTTGTATGACTTCAGAGTAAGCTTCAGCCAACTCAAACTAGACCACTGGATTATAGCTCCGCACAAATATAACCCTCGCTACTGTAAAGGTATTTGTCCAAGGGCCATGGGATACATTTATGGCTCTCCTGTACACACTATGGTGCAAAACATCATTTATGAGAAGCTGGACTCCTCAGTACCTAGACCTTCATGTGTGCCTTCTGAATATAATCCCTTGAGTGTTTTAACCATTGAAAAGGATGGCTCCATCGCCTACAAGGAATATGAGGATATGATTGCCACAAAGTGTACATGTCGCTGAACTGTTATTACTGTATTCATTCATTTTACTAAAATGCACATGATAAACTTGCCACCTCAAGTATTTGGACTTTTTTCTCATCCTTTCATTTTTGGACCCTTACCAGTGAATGAGATACATTACTGAAATGACCATGCATGAGGACTACATGTATCTAGAGCAGAATAATTTACTTAATCAAATGTTTTGTTTGCCAAAATATTTTGGCCAAACTAAGAAAATATGTAAATATAAAAATGTTTTTTTTGTTGTTTTACCCATTGAACTAAAAACGGCAATATCCTTTTGTTCCATTATTGTTGATAGTTGCCCTTGTAACATAATGTAATGTTACACAAAGGGGGAAAATGAAAAGGCCTATTTTCCTTGATTCTAGATTCTAGATATCCTTTTAAGTTATTTTTGTTAATTTATGTTTGATGTTATCTTATTTTTTCTTGCTTAATGAATGAACACAATTGGAAACATTTTAAGTAAACCTGTTCTGGACAAAATATATAAATTGTAGTAAAACTCTTAGAGAGGACTTTTACTGTTAATTTTATAACTTAGGATTGCAGATGGTTGTCTCATGGACAACTTAATGTGTCAGTCTGTATTCATTATTCTCGGCGATTCATTTACTGTATGCTGAATGGAGTGGGCTGATGAGGGAATATAAATGCATTGTACAACAGTGATATTTAATATGTATATTGTGTAGATGGATTGTAAGGTCTGGTTGGGCTGATGCTGAATTCCCAAAATAATTTTGAATATGACAATATTCATTGGAAAGAATAAAAAAGTAAGCACATGTCCATCTATGCTTTTCTAATTTATATGATTGATGATAAAATTGGTGATTTAATAATTTATCTTTTAACCCACTAAATTGCAGGGATTTAGAAATTGTTTTTGATTTTTATAGCAATTAATTGTAAGTGTATTTGGTTGATCCCTGTATGGCGTATGACATTTTAAGGTTTTTTTCCACTGGCCATCACTGTTAGATTTATTTCACTATAGTATGATTCTTTGGGCACTGTAAGTGATTCATGGAGTACTCATTCACCCCCGTTCATCACATCAAGGTTAACGTAGGCACTGTCCTTGCTGCCGTTTTAAATGACAAAAAAGAATCACCCATATCTTGGCTTTGCCAGGCTGGTTACTGGTCTCACCTAGAATTTAAAAAAAAATTCAGTTGACCCATTACATGGCTTAGTCCTTGAGTAGCTCTTACAAACCACAGGTCTCTCACAGGTTCCAAATTATGCTTGAAGACTAAGGGTGACACAGCTTTTGTTGTGCAAGACTGTGAAATGCCCTTCTGTCTGAAGTTTTAAATCAGATTTGATAACCTACTTTTTCAGAATTGCTATTAATTTTGGTCAATCAGCAGAACTACCTATTAGTGTCAGATGGTTGCACTGTGATTGGGTGCTGACCTCAAGATTACGACAGATTCTACAGACACACCAGATATTAAGCTATGTGTTTTTAATGCTTTTTCTCCACAGTTTGTAATGTTGTATATATTGTCATTGTAAATTCCCAATACTAGTACTACTACTACTAATAATAATAAATGTAATAGTAAAATGTGCTTTAAGCGACTCTCGGTACATGTGACATCTTCTATGTCGCTTTCCGAAAGACACAGAATAATAATGACCTGTTTATAGTTGACAAAACTGCTGACAAAAAACCTTCTTGCATTTTCCAAAACAAAAACCTTATTTATTGTCATAAAGAATGTCGCCTATGTGGGTCTATTGCAAATAAACAGAAAGCTATTAGCCAAGCAAAGCGCTAGCAGGACACACGGGGCACACTACCAGTTCAAAGCAAGCTAGGGATGGTTCTTACTGTGCTGTGTCCTAAAAGACAACATCAGTGAAGGGGAGCAGCAGTCTGTGGACACACAGATTACATCTGACCAGGCAGCTAACTTAAATGACTTCTAGCACTGTTAATTAACAAATGCATCTGTAAATGTAGGGAGTAACACATTAAAATGTGTTTTTATTGTATTAACTTAATTTACATTGTTCTCCTTTCATTATGCTGTTCCTTCGGAAACCTTCTACTATCTTGCTGATTTTAGATGGAACTAACATGCCGTTATAGAGCAAGAGGTGTTTCCAATTTTTTATCAATGGAAAGTGTGATTTGTCTCAGGTTAATGCTCACTTTTTTGCATCAGTGATAATCACAAACAATAACAAAGATAATTAATTTATTTTATTTAATGTGTTTTCAAAATGAGCGGTTAGTTATGGAACTTTCGGGTTCAGGCCTACACGCTGGTTGACCGGTCAATCCGTAAATAAAATTCTATCTTTATTCATAAAGTGCACTTTGTAACAATCGTCATATGTTAACTGATTGATATTCTCAATAAGAATAAAAAACAAAAAATGATATACACAAACTATTTCTTCACTAGTTTGGAAAGAATTTTGTGGGATTTCTTTCACACACTGCTTGCAAAGTGAGGGGACAGGGCACATAGTAGTCAGGGGTCTGAGTGGACAGGGGACAGAGGACAGTGGACAGGAAACGGGTCGTATTTGGACACAGGCCCAGTCCTCTCCTCCTTTCTTCCACTCCCCCACTAGCACTTGTCTCCTACCCGGAAGTATGCAAAACTGCCTGAACAATTTTGAGTACAAGTAGTTGCATGTACAGTATACAATGTACCTGACATTGCAGTTTGCGTCGAGACATTAATTTGTAACCATTTGTAATTAATATGTAGCCTAATCAGATTAGAGTAGGACACAAAGATCAGTCTCTGGGGCACGGAGGAGAGGAGGTGGTAGTGGAGAAAAGGAGGGTGCATTTTCACAGTATTTTTTAATGTGTTTAATCTAAAGTTGCTGATTGCATCTTAATTACGTATTAATGGTTACATATTAATGCATGTCTTGAAATACTTGTACTCAAAACATTCAGGCAGTTTTGCATACTTCCCGGTAGGAGAGGAGTGGTAGTGGTGGAGTGGAGGAAAGGAGGTGGGGAGTGAAGAATATTGGGACGCACCCGAGGACGGATAAATTAGGCGATTGGAATCGACCCTATATAGTTCTGCGATTGGTGGACACATCGATAAGTGATGTCACCGGGGCAAAGCTGTCGCTTTGGATAAAAGCATCTGCCAAATAACTGTAATGTAATGTAATGCATTCCAATCCCTTATTTTTACTCCTTGCATCCTTTCCTCGCTCATTAGCTCCACCCAGTGGAGGGCATAAGGAAAGGATCCAAGGATCACATAGGAGGACGCAGCAACCGAGGCAACATGAATTAGGCAAATGGAACGTCCTTGCTCAGTCAAGCGTCAGCTGAAGCGACGTCAATTACTAATGACGTGTTGCACAGCTGTATCACCTGTCAAAAAAAGAAAGCCATATCACCTGTCAATGCCCATGAAGGCTAACGGATTGTTCTGTAGCCGATCGTATTTTTATCTCTGAGCTTGTTTTTGCATGCAAAATGGTATAAGCTATTGTTTTATTTGACGCTATATTGCACTGTGAAGTTATCACAATTATTTGCAATGATTTTCTCTCATGCAATTTGACAGATATGAAAATGACATGTGAAATAGGGATATTGTCTCTCAATTACAGGTGTTTGTGTTTGACGTACAGTGTCCCATTAACACATCCACAACAAACAGCTATTTATCACTGTGTGAATAAAGATCGCACAAATCATAATTTGAATTGTAAGTAGGCTACGCCTATATTCCACACGCTCAATGGCCAATTCATCAATGGACTTGAATGCATGTTTGTTCGTTAAAATCGGAGCACATTACAAATGATACCTGAGTCATTTGGCTCCATATCATGCAGTCCCATCAGATCAGCTGCGATATCCAATTATTAAAGAGCTTCCAGCCAATAACCCAGCTGATGCCGTTTAACTAATTAATCAAGCATGTATGATCTGATGGTATATAAGCGACAGATACTGATTTCAAAACTTAGATCGCGCACTTCAATAGGCTACTATACTGTTCTGCTACTGTACGCAATCAACATGTCCGCAATGAACCTAGCGTTCGCCCTAAACGCATGGCACCGGCTTCAGCGGGAACGGTGGCGTTGCCAGTTCAGGAGATCGCGACTGCTTCGTTCCGTCCTGTTCCTAAGTGAGGTAAGAATCATGTATTCTCAACAGTAGTCATAAGACAGTGCTCTTGATCAAACATGGACATTGATAAGCATGAAGCACTTTTAACAGTGGGTGGAGTAGAATTCACCTGGATATACAGAAAAGGTATGTCATGCACACAGTAATTGCATGTTCTATAATACCACACATTTACCTGCATGTAGGACTACAAACTGTACATCTGGCTACTGTGGTTTGGTGTTAATCAACTTGTGTGAACTGTAGGCTGCATGTACACACTTCATGTTTCATTTCATTCTTTTTTTAGGTCGACGATCCAACAGCTGGGCATTATGCCCAAAAAAAGTCCACTGTGCCAGTGCTCCAGCTTTACTTTAATGGGGACCAGGACCTCATGGTAGACTACCGTCTGAGCTATGGCTCCATGGAAGCATTGATAATGCTACTGCCACATGGGAGAGCGTTGGCTGGGCACACCACTTAAAGGTCCAGGAGCTGCCTGCTCTTCAAGGCTCTGGAGGTGGACCACACCTTTGTACCCACGGTCATCACCGCATGTGCCATGCTCCATAACATCTGCCTGACAAAGGGGGACATCCTTGAGGCCGTCGAGGATGTTGGTGATATTGGTGTGGCTCCACCACGTCGTCCAGTGAGGGGGGAACAAAGTACCGGAAACCGGAGTACCCGCTGACACGGGGAGAACATGCAAATTCCACACAGAAAGGCCCTCGGCCGGGATTCGAACTCGGTACCTTCTTGCTGTAAGGCGACAGTGCTAACCACTGCACCACCGTGCCGCCTTTTTTATTTGTTATGTTAGTGTTAATAAAATCACTTCTGGATACTAACATATCAGTTTCATACATCTTTTCTGTGCCACATTTTCAACCTTTATTTATTTCAAAACACACTAAGCATACCACTTTGACACCAATGTATGTCAACCACCTGTCGGGGGAGTGAGGATTCTGTAAAATGTCTATTTTCTGAATCCAGCGTTTCCAAAAGTCAATGCCATTCCTTGTTAAAATGTTCAGCACTCTGAATACTGAACACAGGTGATATTGCGTGCTAGAACCCCTCTCTTATCCTGCAGTAAAAATATATTTCACATCATTTCATAATTATTAGAAATGACAATCCTCAATTCAATCGCATAATTCATCCATAGGTCAGTCGTACTGTAACCTGGTGGAAGCAACAAGTCAAAACAAAGTCTAATTCAGGCCTAAGAGTACATCCTTACAGTAAAAGAAAAACAGTCAATTAGAATAATGACTGCAAATCATTCATTAATGAGTTTAGGCTGACTACTTAGAATTTACAAAAAGGAAGACATTAATTTGAAGTTACCAGTAAAGAGCGAGAGACCGATAAGCCAGAAATAGCCCAGGTATTACCCTCCTGAAGCTTACACGATCAGCAAAATTGTTAGTATTTGTGTTTTTTTTCTCCCAAATTGTTCTGTGCAGCTGAAGGGGGAACTCAGATGAAAACTATATCTTAAAAGGTAAAAACACAAGTAAAAAACTAATTGACAAACACTTATGTGAACTATTTACATTTTATTAAGCATTTTCTCAAACACATCCAGTAACCTGTATGAGCTTTCCAGTGTGGCCTTGAATCGCTCCTCTTCTCTGGCAGCATCTTCCTTCAGGAACCGCAGAACGGCTCCCTCACCGGTCCTTCTCCTTTTTGGGGGTGGGGGACACGCAGAGGTGGATGGCCCATCATCATCATCCTCCAGTGGGAGACTATTTTAGCCAGGCTGTGCATCCTCTTCCTCCTCCTCCACACACGCCCGGCTACAGATTCGGGAAGAGATGAGCCAGTGCCATCTGAGGTCTCATCAGCCACATGTGCCAGGTTTTCTGCAACACATGAGTCCATCAGGACAGGAGGATCAATAGATGGCCTCCTTTTCCACGATGGCCTCATGAATTGCATTAAACCATGGCCATGTGGCTGCTGTGGCCTCTCCCCTGTCTGTCCCGTCCCTGAAGCAGGGCATCTGAGTGCCTACAAAGAAAGATGCAAGGGTGAAGGTGAGCCGTGAGCCTATTGCACAGGCACAATTTTGTTTCAGTATGCAAAAGAAACTACAAATTTGCAAAGGAAAAACATCACAAATCGAACCTCACCTTATATTTTCGCTTAAGGTTGTCCCATTTCTTTGTAATTTGGGTGGGGCTCACCTGACCCTGTAGGCCCATCTGCAGAATAATTTCACTGAGGAAAACAACACATGTTACCATGCCATAACATGTTCATATGTTATCCATTTACAGGGGCAGGCATGCCTCTTGCTATCACACTTACATGAGGGATATCAGAAGTTATCATTTGCATAAAATGGACTACTTCAACACAAGACATGAATCACGGTGCAGAGGAGTGATTCCATCAACATTAGCCTATGACATGTAGAAAGAAGGTTGCAAGTGAAGCATCAGTGCCCTGTAAATAAAGACTAACCCCACCCTCAGTCTCACAATGTTCTTCACATGACAAAACTGTAACTACAATGACAAAGCAATCACAGGTTTATTAAGAGCAGCCTAATAAGTAAGGGGATACCCACATGTAACTCCTTATGAATATCTTACAGTGATTATCATACATTGGGAACACCAAGTCACATGCGAAATATAAGAGTATAGGCAAGCATATACAATATGGACAGTGACATGGTCCTACAAAAAAATAAAAAATGTACACTTTTTTGGCTTATTGTCAAGGTTTCTGTATAACATCTTTTAGTTACATGTGACATCACACATTATAGAATGTATAGAATTTTCACACCTCAGCCGAATGAGGCTGAGGGTGCTCTCATATGTCCCTGTAAATGACACAACAAACCTGTAAAAGTAAAAGCCAGCTAGTAATGTCTGTGTATAGCCTTAAATCACAACGGCATGTGTCAAGGGGCTTCACAAGCCCATATTTCAGACATGACATATGTAAGTACATGATGCAAAATAGTAGGCTATCCTAATAAGCTAGCCTAATATGAATTTAATCGGTCAAAGACAGCAAATGCAGAAACATAGACTGAAATGACATTATTATTTCTCAGTCATACAAGAGTGAGGAAAAACATATTTTGAACGCAAGGCAGCTGCGTGTTCATGTTTCAGTTGTTGCACTGGAAAACGAGCAGCGACTGTAGAGCCTATTTCTCAGTTAGCCTACTTGCCGGTATGCATTCAACAGTGTGAATATAGGCTAAACATGACATAGCCTATTGCACAGCCTACATCTATAGGGAAATTTTATACAGTTTTGAAAGGACATGGGTTCATTGAAGCTTGTGTTTCCTATGCAGCTAACAAACAACTACATGGGACAAAAAAGCGTCCAAAATTTTACGCTTACACGCTGAACTATAATGTTTATTGTCTTTTTTTTCATGAATAAACTTGCCTTTCGTTTGTCCGAAAGAACACGACATTATAAATTAAAGCGCTTTATAAAATACATAGGCTGCATTCCAATCCCTTATTTTTACTCCTTGCATCCTTTCCTAGCTCCTTAGCTCCGCCCAACAGAGGACGCGAGGAAAGGATGCAAGGATCAGATACGAGGATGGAGGAAACGAGGCAACATGTATTAGGCAAATGGAACGTCCTTGCTCAATCAAGTGTCAGCGTCATATTATGCTCACGTGCTTAACTATAATGCTTTTTAGCTTATTTTTTAAACGGTGCTATTGTTAGTTATAAAGAATGAGTGGATTAGCGCTTTATAATAAATGGAAAGGAATGGTAAAATTGCATTTGTGTAGAGGTGTGCCTGCAATATGGCAGATTTGGAGAGTGGTGGATAATTTATACACGTCACACATTCCGAGAAAAGGCTTCCGCAAAGGCTGCACTCGTGTTTCCTCACTGAAGGATTCCCCGGGAGCCTCCTCTTTCCCCACTCCTCGCTCCTCGGTGGAGCATTTAGCGGTTTGGAAAGCCCTTAAAGATGGCGTACCTCGATCGATTTCCGGGTCAGACGAGGACCGAGGAGACAAGGACGGCTAAAATAAGGGATTGGAATGCAGCCCCGCTTCCTCTGCTCTTTGCTTGCCACCGGAATTGACGTATGATCTACCCGGAAGTTTAAAATGACCCTCGTATTTCGCCATTAGAGAAACGTACTTGGAGCAGTAAGGTAAGTACCTGGCCTACATATCGAATGAAATATAAATACTGCGTTTGTAAAACGGAACGTAATTGTTCACGGACGTAATTAGCTGTCAATATTTACTTTCTGTATCCGAGCATTTGGTTTCAGCTTGCGTTATCGCTTTAGAAATGGTGACATTCCTGGCTTGTGAAAGTCAAGCAAGGTCTCCTTAGTTTCCCTGTTAGCTAGCTGACGTTTAGCAGCTGGCAGCGACTAAAACGATATATTTTCTAGCGAAGTCATTAAACCAGTTTGTGTGAATTTAGATTGCTAATCAAGATGTAGCGTTATTTTAGGTGTGAATGGGTGTTGCAATTCAAATTGCAAACTAGCTTGCAAAGTGAATCACTTAATTTTACTGGATAACTTGACGAGCGGTTTCGGCTAACTTAGCCTAGCTGTACGGCTACACAGGAAGACATTATCTAACGGCTAAGTCAGTCGGATAACATTCGCTGTGTAACATCGTAACGTTATTGTTACCAACTGCTGTGTGACATAACTAAGACTAACATGCTAGCCAGCAATGCTGAAAAGGCTGCCTCTTACACAATTGGTCTCAGAAATCACTGCCTAACTCTTATCTTTTCCAAACCCTCTCCATTCCAATGATAATTTTTTTTAAGCTAAGCGAGTACTTCATCTTACTACAGAGTTTAACGTTAGCTGGGGTTCACATGAGCAGTCAGCTTCGTCTCTCGAACGGAACAGGGTAACTGTCCGCTATTGATAGAAGCACAGCGTACACTTCAATACAGCGCTATTAGGTCACATAAGGTAACCGTTAAGTGTACATTTTTACATTAATTGTCACATTTTTAAAGTTAATCTTAAAGTGGTATCTCTTTGAAATTTTACTTGATTTATAAAAGTTGTCATATTTGAAATGAAGGAATATTATGAAATGTGAAAAGTGGAGTTAATAGGTACCCGGTTTACTAGTTCCAGTTTACATGTTCCAGATTTGTGAGGGTTCTGGGTTTTACTCGGTGCAGTTATTCAGCCAACTCCGTAAGCTTTGTGAAACAGGCACCAGGAGCTGTTATTCGCTAGCTACCGTTGGCTAGCAATTCAAAACAAATGTTGTCGTCACGTTAATCCCATGAATTTATTCGATATGAATAAATGAATGCCTCAGTTAAAATAGGGGGGTAAATCTAAATGCACACTGTCCTAAATATATATATATATTATATCTCAATCGGTATCCTACTCCTGAGGAACAATGCAAGGTGAAATGCTACGTTATCACATGGATTTAATTAGTTATGCAAGTTAAGTAGTTACGTTCCATTTTAACTTGGTGCTAGTTTCAGTTTCAGCGAGCTAGGTGGCTAATCTAACATTTTACTGGAAAATGCTGTTAATGTTTCTTACCAAGAATGTTCTCCAAAGTAGGGTCCAATTATTCCAAAGAAGCTATGATTTAAAGAAAACCACATAAAAAACCAACAGGTGAAAAACTTCCAGCAAGGCTACCAACACGCCATCTTAAATTACCAAAAGTGCCCACAGGCTATTGTTTATGAAAATTAAAGTACAAAAAAAAATAAAGTTCTTATCAAATTAAGTGCCATCATATTCTAAATAACTAAATATTTAGTATACATTTGCCTTTTGATTTTACCTTTAACTGAAATATGGGTGCCACAAATGTGTTGGGCAGCCTTAATAACCATGTCATGCTGAGAATTCTGAAAGTTGAATGGAGTTTATCATATTGGCTAGAAATACAATGGAAACAAATGCAGCCCATTGACTTGCATGTATTTTATAACTCTAAAACAGTGGTCCCCAACCCTGTTCCTGGAGATGTACCATCCTGGAGGTTTTCATTTCAATCCTAATTTGGCACACCTGATTGTACTAATTAGCAGCTCAATGGGTGCGTTTACAGGCACTCAATATTCCGATCATATTCGGAATATGGCTGTTATCGGATTATTCAAATTGTCATGTAAACGCAATATTTGATTGAGAAATCCGATAACTACCCCTGGATTTCTGCCGTGTTTTTCGTTTTATTGGTTGCATGTAAACGCTTATTCCGATCTAGTTCGTTTTTTAAAATCTGCGCATGTGCGTGTTTGACAGCAACAGCTATGGCAACAGCTACTCCGGATATTGTTAGTAACGTAACGCTAACGTCAAAACAGTTGAGAGGTCAGAGAGAGATGTCAACCAACGGGAGAAGTCATTTCTGGAGCGAGGAGGAAACCCTCCTGATGTTATCCGAAATAATAAAGAGGAATATACTTCATCTCATAGATGGGAAAAAAGTTAGAAACGCGGAAATAATGAGCACGTTTACATGCACTCAATAATGCTCTTATGGGTTTCGTCGTCATATGGTCAATTAATTCACCGATTCAGAATGGAGAGGCAACTTCAGGATGGCTCGGAGATCATTTATGAAACTTTGTGGTTTGGTACAGAACATAATGAGCCCTGACGAAGTGACAGTGCGTCCAGCTGTACCTCTTCAAATGCGAGTCGCAATAGCGCTGTACAAAGCCGGTAGCTGCGGGGAGTACAGGCTGATAGCGAACCAGTTTGGTGTCCACAAGTCTACGGTCTGAATCGGTGAATTAATTTACTCTCCCACCAGTCCTTGCTCTTAACGCGCATCCAGCACTACCGGGTCCTTAACAGTGCTGGAGGAAGGCCTATTCTGGGTCCAATAATCAGCGCTTGTTGTAACGTTAAAGCTCTTCGTCGTCTTCTGCTCATAACACAGAACGCTTGAAAGACAGTGTTAGTTGCCAACCGCAACCGTAACATCTGCCATATGACGATGAAACCCATAAGAGCATTCCTGTCTAACGTTACCATGTTTAACATTACTTTCTTGTACGTTATAGGCTGCTGTTCTTTCTTATGTAACTAATGTTAGGCTATAGTTAACGTTAGGGATGCAAATTTTAAGTAATTTCCTTAATCGATAGTTGTTAACCTTAACAAACAATAGTCGATTAATTGATAACATAATATACTAAATATAGCTTATGATATACAGAATACAAAATGCATGTTATATTCCTCAATCAAAGATTTATTGTAACATTTGAGAAACAGGCATTATTGCAGCGTAACAAAAATAGAATATGAAGGCGTGTATAGGCTACTTCAACAGAAAATAAATTGCGCTCCGTCTCATCAGTTGCAAGCGAAACCGTTGCTGCGCTAGCCGCTAGCAGCATTAACATAATCTCGCTTGAAATGGAAAGGCGACAGTTAAACTAGTAGACCTAGCCTAGAACAGTCAATTTAAATCATAGGCTATTATGTTTTGAATAGGCTCCTCATATGCATACTAGATAGACCTACGTATTTTTATCCAAGAACGTTTAAGCTACGTGGTCGGGAGCGAGTCGTGTGCGCAGCCCGTTTATTAGCTCTCGAAATCTCTCACCGTCAACGGTGCTTATTGGCATCATGTCCTTTTCAACCATCAACCTCAGTAAGTCCTACTGAACTGACTAGCCTATATGAACTGCTGACTAGTGTCCCTATATAGAGAGAGTAGCGACATAGAGGGTCCGGAAAAATCTAGTCACGTGATCGCGTGGAGCCATTTTGAGTCCATCGCGGACAGGATCAGGATCAGGATCGGACGCATATCGGTCAGCGTTTTAACTTTCCCGCTGTACGCAGCGTTCTCATTCGTGTTTTACATCGATTTTACGACAAAATGACAGGTTGTAGCGCCTGTGGGTGCACAAATAGAACGGAGAAGGGATTCAAGATGTATAGATTTCCATCAGATGCTAAAAGACGGAAAATCTGGGAGAACAGTCAGTCGTGTTGGATGGAAAGCAACTTCTTCGTCAGTTCTCTGCCAGGTTTTTCTATCTTTCTAATCAAAATTGCAATAAACTATACTCAGAAAGTTTCTTAGGAGAAACATATTATGCAGATTACTCCGTTCATTGGGGTGGAGGTGTAAACATAAAATATAAAAATAGAAACATTTAAATATAGTAATGGAAGAGGGGTAATGGAGTATTTCTCTTTTGTAAAAATTAAATGAGGTTTATTTAATATAAATATTTAATTTTTTATTTTTTTAAGTACGTGTACATGCTTGTTTAATTTCAAAATGTAATTCTTTGTGTGCACCTGCCAATGTGGAGAGCCTCTCGACAGAATTGATCAATTCTTTTAGGCAATCCCCAGGCATTGGCTGGTGTGTCTTTTTCTTTTTCATTGTTCTGTAATGTGGTTCTATTTTGTCATACCTTGACATTGTTCTGTATATATTTCTGATTTCATGCCTGGAAATTAAATAAATAAATAAATAACATTGTATTGTACATGTACATGTATAAGCAGGGAGGTGAGAGTTCGAGTCTCGCTCTCGCCTCCCTGAAATTAAAATGAGGCTGAAATAAGCAGCACGTGTACCTGTCTAGTTCATTCCTTCTTTGTCATGGTTCTAAATGTCTGTGACTGTTAAATCACAACCAGCTCTGTGATTTTCTTTTTTATCATATGGCTCTTAGTTGTCATAAATCTTCTATTTTGTCATCTTCACATAATTTGTTCATTATCAACATGGAAAAGACCGTTCCCATCTCTCATACATAGAGAACATAATGGAATACACGGTTCAATGCACTAGCGCCATACGGCGGCTCCGCACTGAATGGACTCAAAATGGCGTCAAATCGTTAGTTGTCGCTACTCTCTCTATATAGGGACTCTACTGCTGACTATCGCACCGCAGTAGCCTACTTAATTGTCAACCGAATCAGTTACTCTCTGCATAGGCTACGGGCTACTCAATAGCCTAATAAATTAGTTCGCAACAAATGGCGGGGGTATTAGTAAAATAATATAGCCCGGTCAACTATCTTTTGGTACAGTTTCACATTTAAAAAATATAGCCTGCAATCTTGATCAGAACCTGTAGCCTACCTACTGGCATCTGACGTCCACCCAACGTAACGTTACCGAAAGCAAAACGGTTCAAGCATTTCTAATCAAAATCACATAGGCTACTGTAGGCTATATTGTACATTTTCAATGTAGGCCTATTCTGTATCTATCAAACTAAGAATTAATGAAAGTCTGCCCGTTATTAAACCATTTCAAATCTGTAATAATGATATTGATTAAATGAAGCACATTCGTGTTTTCTTTTGTATCGAAATAGCACAATAAATGTAGGCTATTTTAAGAAGGCCTAATATGCTATAACCATGTTTTATATAGGCTACACAAATATAACCAATATGTGGCTATACGTTTGTTTCTTCTTTACACTTGAAATTCAGTAAGAAGTTTAGCTAAAGCCATTTTCTTTATTTGTTGTCAGGTAATTTGAGTCTAGATCACGCACTGCGTGAATGATTGCTGTTTTAATCTGAACCGCTATTTTAATCTAGTAGCCGACTGACAAACTGGGTGATTACTAGCACTATGCTACATCAGTGCACCTAGCTCAACCCTTTGTATAAGGGCTCCCCCCATAGATGACTGAACATCGACATTCAATTTGGGAGAAAAGAATCATCTGCTTTAAAAAAAAAAAATCTGAGTGTAGTGTCCTTTCCCACTCCATTTTCTATTTTAGTTCTGATGCCTCGCAACAAATTCTGTATTCTTTGTTTTTTAAATATTTGGTTATTATTATTTGCTCTTTTGTTACTATTTGCCTATTTGTATACTAGCTATTTAGACTATTAACGGTACTAATTAATTATCTGATGTGCAATGTTAACAGCAGAGTGAGGTAACATGCCGTAAATGCATGAGTCGTCACAACTAAGGATGGGAATGCAACAAACATTTTCCATAAAACATTTTTGCTAACTACACAGTCGTGAGTGCATTGGAACATTTTGTCACCAAGAGCCTACAGGAGATGGCAATAAATAATTTGTCTATATTTCTCTCGATTAGGAGATAGTATCTTATAAAATCTTTCCATTGATGGATTTTTGGTGAGTGTAATGAAACCCAGTTTTTCAGAATATTTTTTTTAGAACTATTGATGAAAGCAAAACTTTTAACTAGATCTTTATTTATTTCTAAATTATGGTGGCTTGTGTCAAGTAATAGACATAGTGATGGTTTGAGTATTACCTGCTTCTTTAGAATCGTTTCTACTAATTAGCAGCTCAAGGAGGGGTGGGACCAGCTCAGCCAAAACCACCAGTGCCAATCATATACCGCCATTTATATACCCAGTATCACTGGCTCGATTCGTGTGTCAATCAATCCCATAACATCAACACAGTATCTTTGAACACAGGTACATGTGAGGATCTTTTAATGTTAGTTTACACAGGCTGACATTACCATGATTAACAAATGGAAAGTTCTCAACTTGAACTGTTAGCTGCTAGCTAGTGCAATAGTTTAAAAACAAACCCTAATTAGCATACATTTGTCAGACATTGTCTTTTGCATGTACTGATCTTTTAATGTGAAATTGAGAGCATTGTCTTTATTTGTACATGATTTCAGATTACTTATAAAAAACAGTGCTAATCTGATAAAAAGATTTCCTGAGCTAATAGTCACTCCTCATGGTACAGTAAAAACACTAGATGCGTAACTCTCTAATAGCGGGTATGTCTAACTACCCAGAACTCTGCAGTCTGTCTGCAATGGTGTGAATGTAGTGTGCTCCACCAATGCAGTGACTGCAGGTTAAAAAAAATACTGGCATCACATGCTTCAGTGAAAATGGCAGCAATGTATTTAGTTGACTGACTAATGGAAAATTGAGCCTAATCTGGTGTATTTTTGTTCTTAATCCCAGATCAGCTTTCCGAACACCATGGGCCGCCACTTTGGAGATTTGGCCAGGATCAGGCATGTAATCACCTACAGCATTTCCCCATTTGAACAGAGGGCCTTTCCCAACTATTTCTCCAAGGGAATTCCTAATGTTTGGAGACGATTCACATCATCTGTTTTCAAAGTTGCCCCTCGTAAGTTTTGTTCCTCATTCTTGCACAGTTTTATAGCATTGACCCCTTCGGGTAGATGCCCTAGTGTCAGGATGCTGGCTTCCTGAGATGGCTCAACTGAGACATTCATTGCACCTGCAACCAAACTATGAGTGGAAACAAACTAGCTTTATTAGTACATGATTCGTGACAAGTGTGCAGAATATGGAATTTTTATGTGCCATCACTGTCGCGTATGCGGTTAATTTCACAAGAAACCGCTCACCCAGTCTCATCTGCAACTGTACCTACCCATGTATGACACATTGGACAATAGCGTCTATGTGTGAGATCATAAATATATTTTTGTATCACTAAAAATAAAACGAGACAAAGCCAACAATAGCCCAAAGGTGTGCTAATACTGCAGTGAAAAGCGCTGCTAACTCAATACTGAAACAAGTGCAATTATTACCTAGATTTAGGTGTAAATGACACTGGTACAGTATGGAACACATGGTTGGCTAAATGGCTTTAAGTCATCAAGGGTCTGAGCTATCAAATGAGCCTCAAACCATCACTCTGCTGCCAGATATGCAAAAAATTCCCACTTGAAAATGATGAAAAAGTGAGTTAATTGAGTCAAAACAGTTGATTTGTAGTTAAATATATGATTCAAAGTTTAACCATTTTGGATAGATTTGGAGACACTAAGGGACAGCAGGGTACACTGCTTACATTTAGTTTCATAGATCATTAGTAATTCTGCATATCACCTTCAGAGTTTGCAAACTTGTGGTCAAGGAGTTTATGATTCAGGAAATGTATAGTTTTACCTGTTTTACATATGGGGCTCTCAGTATTTCAACAACTTCAAAGAACAACTTAATTTTTGCATTTTCACAAGTATCTTTTGCATTTGTGGCACTTGAGTTTATTTTCATTATTTAGGTATAAATAATCTATTAGTACTGTAAATGGTACAACTGTCTTGCTTAATTTAAGCCCTTGTTCAAGTATCTGTGATGCTCACACCTGGATTTATAAAGCCTTAAATGGAACACCCCCTAAATTGGTGAGAATTGACCAAATTTGGCATCTGCACAAAGGGGATTACTAACATAAGTTAATGTTGGAAAATAACTTCTCAAAGGCCATGTTACAGAGTGAGGTTCAAATTAACATTTTATTATTTTTCCTTTGAAGCAATGGTGCTGCTGTACGTCACCTACACATGGGGAAACCGCGTCCATGAACAAGGAAAGAGGAAGGACCCCAAACTTTATGAGAATGACGAGTGAAGTGAGGCAAAGGGAACATGGTGGACATCTGTCATCAAATATATCCCTGTCTGTTTGTGAGCTGTTTTCACCTAGAAATTAAATATTTATTTGTCATATTCATTCTAATAAAATTCAAGATTACCTAGAAATCTGTTTTTTATTCTAAGCCCAATACCAGCCACTACATCCATCCATCCATCCATTTTCTAGCCTCTTGGTCCAAATCAGAGTTGCGGTGGCAAGAGGGCAAGCCGAGTGGCCCACACATCCCTCATCCCAGCAAATTCCTACAACTCCTCCAGGGGGATCCCTAGATGACCCCTGGCCAGCTGGGAGATATAATCCCTCCAGCGAATCCTGGGTCTGCCCTGGGGTCTCCTCCTATCTGGACGTACCCGGTATACCTCCATTAGGGAGAGACGCCCAGGGCACATCTTTACCAGATGTCCAAACCACCTCAATTGACTCCTCTCAATGCAGAGGAGCAGCGGTTATACTCCGAGGTCCTCCCGGATGCCTGAGCTCCACACCCTATCCCGGAGAGTAAGCCCTCCCACCTTATGAAGAAACCCCATTTCGGCCGCTTGTATTCGCAATCTCTTTCGATCACTACCCACAGCTTGTGACCATAGGTGAGAGTAGGAAGAAAGATTGACCGGTAAATCCAGAGCTTTGCCTTTTGGCTCAGCTCCTTCACCACCACCGTCCGGTACAACGGCAACAATGCTGCAGCCGGTGCACCTAAACGGCGGTCAATCTCCTGCTCCATTTTACCCTCGCTCGTGAGTCGTGAATAAGATCCCAAGATACTTGAGCTTCTCCCCCTGCGGCAGTTCTTCTCCCCTCAGCTGAAGAGGACAAACACCGTTTCCCGGGAGGGAACCTCTGTGACCTCCGATGCGCATTAGAGCGGTTTGCAGCCGAGTGTGACAGTTGGGATGAGGATCAGCACCTCCAAATCTGTGGCCAGCCACTACATTTTATACATAAAATGGTACAGTTTTGAATATCGGCTGTACATAGCCAACGCAAGATTTGAGTGTCGTCCTTGAATAGGGTGCATTGCTGTTGTTTCCCACAGGTATGAAAGTACACTAGACTATCATTTTAAAACCAGATGTCTTATTCAATGCTTTTTTGTCTTACTTTTAAAACCGTATGATTTTGTATTGACTAATAAACTTGCAGTTCTGCATCAAAAACATTTTTTTTTGATTGACATACTAACAGCGCAGCAAAATGGAAGCTGTACTGGAGCTGAATGTTTTATCCTCAAAATATACAAGTGACGACATAATTCTTCACATCTTTGAATGACATTCAAAGACCTGTACTGAATATGAAGCTGGTACCTTGCATTTATTTTTATATATTGTCATTCTAAAAGTTCTAACAGTAAAGGTTAAATTAGTTCTATAGTTGATGTCCTAGACTAAGGCTACGTTTCTTTTTTCACTTGACAAAAACACATGAACATCTTTTCCGTTAGAATTTGTGCCAAATCGTATTTGTGAAAGTAAATTGTATACATAGCCATGCAATTTGCTTGTGATCCATTCTTGTGTGGATGCTGAAATCAGAATGGTTTATTATGCTTTACAAATGCTTGTTTATGCCAGTGTGGTGGAGTATGCCCTCAGTCTAAAGACAGGGTTAGTACGGAGCGTTCCCCACCCAAACGGGTACGGTTCAATTCTAATAGCACTTGTCTAGCACTTTTTATAGAGACACTGCCACAAAGATGCTTTACAGAGAAAATGGAACGCAAAATCCAGGCCTAAACCCCCAAGAAGCAGGTGAGATTAAAAACACCCCAGTAGGAGGGAAAACAAACGGTCGCAGAAGAAATGACTCCAATGGGATGGAATCTCCTGAAGGACCTGGCTATAGAAAGGGAGCCCATCCTGGTTGGCATTTTCAGCATCCTGTAGGGACAATATCTTCCTTAATTCAGGCATGTTCCTCAAGTGAAAGAAGGCCACTCTTGTGATATTAATTTGGGCCTGAAAAAAAGATCTTGATCAAAGTAAGGCCAAGTTTTTTGACGACTGCATTGGTTGAGACAGGGAAGCCATCTAAATTTAAAGAAAAGTAAGAATTTATCTCAGATTTGGGGCATATTATTAATACCTTCAGTCTTGTCTGAATTCACTGGCAAGGTTATTTTTATGTCAATCTCCATGCGACAGATTAATGTCGTCGTAATTCGGAGCCTGCAGTACTGTTGGGTCACTTTCAAAAATGAATACAAACAGACTTAAAAGATCAGATCTGAGAACAATATCAAATCGCAATTAAGGTCTGTACTATGGACATAGTCTTAATGTAACCATATCTGTAGATAGAATAAAGCATTGCAGGAGACACCACCACAAGATACACGCTTTGGAAACATTCAGTCTTCTGAAACTAGTTTTTAAAACGTACCTTGAAATTCAGGTTGCAAAATGAATGATTGGCTCTGTGTGGTCACTTTTCTCAGCTCACGCTGTTTTGAAAGGCAACTTGTAAATGTCACTTCAGGCATTCTTTAGAATTAATTTCTTAAGAAAATGTTTGTGTTTGCATACAAAATTATTCACATCCTTGACAAAGAAGGGTGTACAAAATACACAACACAGGGCTGTGTCTGAATCAGAGCCCGATCTACTGCGCCCTGTCTCCTGCGAACAGTGCACTGGCAGAAGTGTGCTGTTTAAAAATATCTGCCATACAATTTTCCAACCGTACTGTGGAAGTCTTGTAAGTAGTGATGTGCAGTTCGCGAACGAATCGGTATTTTTGAACGACTCTTTATGCTGAGTCGACTCGCCAGTTCGAGTGAATCGTGCTAACCCTCGGCTCTGGCTCTGGCTCTGGCTCTTATCTCTGGCTCTGACTCAGCCTGCTTTCTACTACAGCTGGGAGACACTCCCCCGAGACACTCAGCAGTGGTTAATGCGCGGCGCGCAGTTTCTGATTGCTAAATTAGAACCTACGTAAGAATACATTTTAATTTGATCTAACAATATTGCACACACATTTGTGAAGTTAATAATCGCCCCAGCTCATTCCAAAGTTATTATGACTACTAATGGTTAAAAGAAAGATACGTAGCTACAGTAGCTATACTACCCAACTGATCAGCACGAAATCAACTCGACTCAATTTAAGAGCCATGAGCCGTAGCAATATTCCACGACTCCAGACAGAGCCGGAGCCGTGACACAAACCGAAGTAATTTTCGAGTTTTAACCACATAACTGTTCTTATAGAGTTCTGTGGTTTTAACAAAGGGCAAAATGCAGTACACCATTAAGCTATTAATCGGGTTTACTACTCAGCGTGATTCAAACGGAAACCCTATTGACAAAGGAATTATGTTAGCCTATATTTAACGATATTCCGAGACGCCTACTGTATATTACGAAATTATTAAACTTGGCTGTTTGCGAGAATTGCAACCAAATTCCAGTCAACTATGAAACAATTAGGCCTAATATGCGATATTGCGATTGTGTTCAGCTAGATTAGGCTACAAAAAAATGACAGAAAACACTTATTTAAAGTGGTGGCATTTTTATTTTAGAACTCTTGACCAACAACAACAGTGAACAGAATAAATAGCCTACAATTGTGTATGACAGGCTCCTGTACATCATATGCACACACTGACACACAATAAATATCTGGCTTGTTTGTCAAATTTGGCTGGCTATCTCTCTTATACAGTCTTCCATCCACCTCATTTTCAGTAGACCTAGACTACTGGATTCTGGGATCTGATAAAAAAAATAAGATTAATATTAGCATAGATTAAATAGCTCTATACAAATATAACCATTACATGTCTATTATTATCTGTAAGATCTAATGTTACAATCTATGATCGAATAGAATCTTAGAATATTAGCAATGAGTATCATTCAGATGATTTTGGTCTGAATAAAATATCAAGGCTAGTTTACAAACTTATTTTGTCTACTTTGTTACCAGCTAGGGTCTGCTGTCTGAAACAGCTTCTAATTCCAGCTCGGGAGTCGCGCCACTGAAAGAAAAAGATGCGGCTCAAACGGCTCTTCTGTATTAACCGGAAGTACCAAAATTGCAACTCCGACTCCGACTCTTCAAACTGAATGGTACGAATAGAGCCGACTCAGAAAAAAGAGCCGAACTGCCCATCACTACTTGTAAGCAGGTCATAAGACGTCCCACCAGGGTTGCCATGTCCGTGGTTTTACATCTAAATTAGATTGCTACTTTCAAAGTGCAGTCACAGGTAAAAATGAAAAGTCGCAAAGCACACACTTATTTTAAAAAGTAAAAATATGATTATTTCTATTTAAAATGTTTCAGTTAAAAATATATTTTAGGCTAGTTTTGCGTTGCCATTTGGCTGGAAAGTGTTGCAAGATTTGGCAACCCTGTGCCCAACCCTTGCGCTGGCATGTCACATGTTGTATTTGACGGAAAACGTCAACGAAGCTGCGCCTTATTTAAAAATAAATGAAGCTTCACGCCATATTTATGCAACCAAAATGTTTGTGTACTTCTTGAAAAGTTTGTTCCCGAATGTACTCAACGAAACCCCGGAAGTAAGTGTGTCATCCGGGTGTTTCAAGTATACTGCAATTACTACTACTACTTTCTTGTCCTATCTACTCACCAAGGCTACTCAATAGTGTGGAAGAGTGCTGATTCGAACACAGCCCATGTAATATTGCATGCTAAAAAATTTTTTTACAAGATACCATTTCTCACTATTATGTCAATAATTAAAAAGTTTAAAACCACTGGAACAGTACTACACCTGCCTGGTAGAGGACGCAAGAGCATCTTACCCACATACACAGTAGATATGGATGGCAAAAGAAAAATTCTACTTATTTTATGGAATAGAACAACAATATTTCAACAAATTTCCCCAGGGGGACCTTCAGGCGAAGTAGCCGGCATACAAGAAATTAAATAACTTTCATTAAGAAATTGCATTTAGAGATGAATTACATGACAAATTTCATGGTTCTCTGTTGTCTCCCTATGATCTTACTACTCAGTAATGTCTCGCTCTTCAGAATAGTTTGACTGCTGTTATTTACAGAGCCAAACCAAGCTGTTAGGCTGTAGATCAGGCTTTCAATAAAGCAGGTGTAAAATCCTTGCGGTAGCCTACTGACTGGTATTCAAATTCCTGAGTTTACGGAAAAACAGTCTTGACTGATATTTGGCATGCACTTGATGACAATTGGCTCTAAAAGTCAGTTTGTTGTCTATAACGGTGCCTAGATTTTTAAGCTCCTTAATTTTTTTAATGGTTTTGTTCCAATGGTAAGGTGTCTCAAGGAAGACAAGGGTCCATGACCATTTCTTTTATATTTTCTTCATTCAAATCTAAAAGAATTTCATCACACAATTGTTGGAACTGGTTGATGTTAGTTTGGAGTATATCTCCTCAGAGTTGGAGGTATCCACAATTGCTATGTCATCTGAATACATAAAAAAGGTAATCTCAGGGCATTTTCTCCAACTATCTTCTGTGTATAATGTAAATCTCAGCAAAAAAATCTTTTCAACGTAAACAAAATGTCAAGTTACTCACGCATAGCCTAAAAAGCACTGTCTGTAAGTCCTTAATTCCAACTTGAAAAAACTAGGCCTGCCTTTAAAAGCATTGATATCAAAATGTGGCCAAGTTACAACTAACAATATTGCCTATTGTAGCTCACACAAATTAAACTAGCTCTATTCCAAAGCAATGCTATCCAAACTTTTCTAAATTATTTAATGCAACTTGGCCCTCAAATTTATCTGGCAAAACTAGCTGTTTTCCAAAAATCTTTGCATCAGAAAAGAAAGCAATAGCTACTACTGTCAAAGAAAGTAGCCTATCACAGATTATTATTATGATTATTATTATAATTAATAGTGTTTGCATTACATTGTCTGCAGAAGTAGACTATGACATGTTTGGAGGCTATTGTCATTTTTTAAAGTGACTAACCATGAAACCAATATTTTTGCTGAATTGATGGTATATAAATCCAATCCCGTTAGGGTTTGTAGGTTATATTATCGTAAATTCCTAATTTTCATAGTAGTTCATTTTTATGATCACATTGTGTTATGTGTGAAAAGAATAAACTGAACAGAGCTGAAGTGCACATCCTTTTTTGTGGCAAATGAATGAAAAAATAATAAAGAAATCTAGGCAAGGCGAGCTTCGAAGCTTTGGTCTCCACAGTGAGAGGGGGGGAGGGGGGTGGGGGGTTGCTTTGCTGGTGACACTGTTGGACGAATTGTCTAGAATTGAAGGCATACTTACCTCAACCAGTGTGCCTACCTCAACATTCTGCAGTGACACGCCATCCCATCTAAAAGAAAATATACATTTTGCTTTGTTTAACACTTTTTTGGTCACTGCATAATTACATTTATGTTATTTCATAGTTTTTAATATTATTCTAAACTGTAAAACTGTAACTGAAAAAAAGAGTAGAAATAATTTTAAAAAAACCTTCTATGAGTAGGTGTCTCCAAACTTTTGACTGGTACTGTATATTTAATTGAAAACAGTACAAAGAAAAGACATTTAACTTTCACCTCTTTTTACGTACAAGTGAATATTCCAAACACACCCGTACGTGTCTTGCTGTGACAGCCATCATCTTATGGATTCCGTGTCTTTTAATATTAATATAAATTAATACATTTCCATTTGTAGTAAAATGCACCCGCAAATACCTTTTTCAAACTTGTTTTAGGGCTTAGTAAATCACTTTAAACGTGCAAGAGTACTATTTGCATAACCACCTCCCACTATTTTGTGAAATAACGTAGGGATGCCCAATTTTGCATATTCATTCAGGCTAACCCGCAAAAATGAGAAATCAATGTATCTTTCAATTTTAGCACAAGCAATCCTCTTTACACCTCATTAGTTGATCACCTCGGAGGATTTTTTCAGGTGGTAACAGTTTTACACGTGTTTTTGTACATGCAAAGCTTTAATAAATCGACCCCTTAATGTTATATTGAATTGAATTGAATTGAATTGAAAGCCTTTATTGTCATTGTATAACAAGATACAACGAGATTGCGAAGAGCAACTCCTCAAAAGTGCACACATAACTACACACCACATAACATCAGCATCAGACATATAACTACACACAATAAGTAAAGTGACAACACATAATTACACACCACATAACATCAGCATCAGCCATATAAATACACACAACAAATAGAAAAATAGAAAAATATTGCACAGATGTGGGGTAAAGTGACAGCAGTGCGGTTTAGACGGTGCAGTTTAGATCAGTGCAGTCGGTGCATGTTTGAGTTTGATATGGTTACAGCTTTGGGGAAGAAGCTGTCTCTGAGTCTGTTTGTTTTTGACTGTATGGACCTGTAGCGCCTGCCAGAGGGCAACAGGTGGAAGAGGTGGAAACCGGGGTGAGTGATGTCCTTGATAATGTTCCTGGCTCTGCTGAGACAACGGGAGTTGTAGATGTCAGGCAGAGAGGGCAGAGGGCAGCCAATGATCTTCTGTGCTGTTTTTACCACCCTCTGCAGCCTCTTCTTGTCAGCCTCGGTGGAGCTAGAATGCCACACCGTGACGGCGTAGGTCAGCAGGCTCTCAATAGAGGACCGATAGAAGGTCACCAGCAGCTGTGTGTCCAGGTGTTCCTTCCTGAGCACTCTCAGGAAGTGTAACCGCTGCTGGGCCTTCTTGACCAGCGCTGAGGTGTTCTCCGACCAGGAGAGGTCCGCAGAGATGTGGACGCCGAGGAACTTGAAGGACTGTACTCTCTCTACACATTCACCGTTGATGTATAGGGGGGCGGGGGCGGCACTATTACGCCTAAAGTCCAGGATGACTTCCTTGGTTTTTGTGATGTTCAGTGTAAGGTTGTTCACCGAACACCACTCACCAAGCTTCTGGACCTCATCTCTATAGGCCGCCTCGTTTCCCCCTGTGATCAGCCCCACCACCGTCGTGTCGTCTGCGAACTTGACAATGATGTTCTCTGGGTGGGTGGGACTGCAGTCGAATGTGTAGAGGGAGTAGAGTAGTGGGCTCAGCACGCAGCCCTGAGGGGAGCCGATACTGAGAGTGCGGGTAGAGGAGAGGTGAGGGCCCATTTTCACGCGCTGGGGACGGTTGGTCAGGAAGTCCTTTATCCAGGCACAGGTGGGTGGTGGGAGCCCCAAGTGGGATAGCTTGGGGATCAAAATGTCCGGGGTTATTGTGTTGAAGGCTGAGCTAAAATCCATGAAGAGCATTCTGACGTAGCTCCCCCGATGTTCCAGATGGCTCAGCGCAGAGTGGAGGGCTATGGAAATTGCGTCCTCTGTGGATCTGTTTGCCCGGTAGGCAAACTGGTGTGGGTCCAGGGTGGGGGGTAAGTGCTACAGGCACGGTAGTCGTTGAGGCCAGCTGTAGATGATTTCTTTGGAATCGGGATGATTGTGGCAGATTTCAGGCAGGGCGGGATGATAGTTTGTTCCAGAGACAGGTTGAAAATGTCAGTGAAGACCTGTGAGAGCTGGTTGGCGCATGCCTTGAGCACCCTCCCAGGTACTCCATCTGGGCCCGCTGCCTTCCTGGGGTTCACTGACCAGAGCACGCGTCTCACATCCTGCACCTCTAATGTAAGTGGGGGGGAACTGGAGACTGGAGGGGGCTGCAGTGGCGTGGCTGAGTGCTGTGTCTGAGTCTCAAAGCGGGCGAAGAAGCTGTTTAGCTCCTCTGCCAGCGCCGCACTTGAGTCACCGGATGTCACGTTACAACCTTTGTAGTTGGTGATACTCCGTATGCTCTGCCACACCTGCCGAGGGTTGTTGCTGGAGAGATGGTCCTCTATCCTCCTCTTGTAGTCCGCTTTGGCAGCCCAAATGCCTCTCCTCAGGCCGGCGCGGGCAACGCTGTACAGCGCTCTGTCGCCTGACCTGAAGGCTAAGTCGCGGGCACGTAGGAGCATGCGGACCTGGCTTGTCATCCAAGGTTTCTGGTTTGGGAATACCCGGATGCATTTATCCACAGTGACGTTCCCAATGCAGTACTTGATGTAAAACAGTACAGTCTCTGTGAATATTGCCAGGTCTTTGTGGTAGAAAGCATCCCACTGGGTGTGTTCAAAGCAGTCCTGAAGTTGGGGGAGTGCATCTTCAGGCTAGGTGGTAATAATCCTCTTTGTGGGCTTTGTTTGCCGACTAAGGGGGGTGTATGCTGGGATGAGAAGCAAGGAGAGATGGTCTGACAGGCCCAGGTGGGGGAGGGGTGCAGCTCTGTATGCATGCTTAATGTTGGAGTACACATGATCCAGAGTGTTCTCCCCTCTAGTTGGACATCTGACATGTTGGTGGAATTTTGGGAGAACAGATTTCAAATTTGCCTTATTAAAATCCCCTGCAATAATGTGGACGCCATCAGGGTGGACCCGCTGGTGTTTGTTCATGGTGCTTAGCAGTAGAGAGAGTGCTGTGTTAACATTAGCATCCGGTGCTATATAAACGGCAGTAATGATGACAACATTTAGCTCCTTTGGTAGGAAAAACGGTCTGCATTTCACCGACAGGGACTCCAGGTCATATATTGTACGTTATATTTGATAGAAAAGTGGTAAATGTTTGTTCTTTTCAGAAGCCAGGCCAGCCTGCAGTCTGAACAACAGCTAAGTCTAAGGAGGGTTAGGCTTGACTGGGGCCGCGAACGAATATGATCCCTTCACCCCTTTGAGGGTGCATATTTGAGTCAACTTCATCAAAAAGCTTTTGAGTGGGTGACTTTTTCTCACAAATGGAGGCACTTAAAATCCCAGGATGAAACCCTTATTTTCGGAGTTTTATTGAAGGGATTCAGGATTCAGGAACACACTCATCCACAGAACTGTGCACTCATCCGACAATTCCAAGTAAACCGGAAGTAAAAACTGCAACTTGTAGTACAAGAGCGGGACATATTACGAACTACTTTCTTTTTATTTTTGTTAATTAAACTTCATTCATAATATACACTTTGTAACCATTGTCATATGTAAACTGATTTTTGCAGGATTTCTTTTGCACATTGCTTGCATGCATTGCTTGTGAGGGGACAGGGCGCATAGTAGACAGGGGTCTGAGTGGACAGAGGGCAGGAAACAAGGATCATACTCGGTCAAAGCCTGGTACTTGGTCAAAGCCTGGTACTTCCTCCTCGGAAAAATGTTTGCTGCTGGAAAGGGTGCTGGTGAACCAACAGGGGGCACTCCTTCCTGTGTGCATCTAATAAAATTTTATGCCTGTTCTCCACCACAAAGAAATAAACCTACTGCTCTACATCTGACTGCCTAATCCTTCACCATACATCTGAACAGTTGCAAAGTCTGTTGCATTCCCTATGCACGTTAATACCTGGTTATCACTACAAAAAATAATTGAGTTCTCAGTTGACCTGCCTTATTAAAAAAGATAAGTATTTTACAGGCTTTTGGATTGTTTCTTCACAGCAGTGTTTAGCCATAAATATGTTTAAAAATACAGGTAAGTCAAATAAACACTTGACTCTTAATGGAGCCGTTGTCTGGGTAACACATTAAAACCGATTAAAAATGTGTTTTTGTGTTTGTTTAGAGTTGATACATTGAAGCTAATGTGTGGTGTTGTCTGATTAGCATTTATACATTTATAGCAGCCTCACCCATACCTGCCTTGTGATATGACTAGTTTATTTTATGGTTTAAGAGAAGGGGGAGGGGAGGCTACTAAAGAAGACATTACTAATCTGAGCAGTTATGCTGTTGATTTAGATAAATTAACATTACTGGGATAAATAAACCACTCAAAACACCCTTTTAAGTTATGTTTGAATTTGCTGGAGTCGCACAAATTCTCACGTGCAAATGTTTCATATCTGTATTCTTGTATTAACTTATATAGGCCTCATTGGATGCCTGAACATTGGCTGGTTTTCAATGTTCACCTTTTTAATGGGGTTAAAGTCTGATGGAGGTGGGACAGAACTTAATGCAAGTTGTGTTGTCTGGCAGCTATTCAAACAGCGGCTTTTCTCTCTTACTCTAGAAATAGTAGCTGCGGGAGTACATTCTTCGGGAGTACATTTTTAAAGTAAAGTTTTGTAAAATGAAACTGATTATCCTTGATGATTATAACACGGCAAGTGAATGGGCAGCAAAATATATCAGGAACAGAATCGCTCAGTTTAATCCAGGACCAGACAGATTGTTCACTTTAGGACTCCCCACAGGTAAGCACACTGAAGATGTGTTAAACTAAATATTTCTAAGATCTTTCATTCTTTTTGATAAAACATTTTCTGTCAAACATTTTGTTAGTGTAATCTCTTGATCGCTTAAGGATGTTGAAACATGTCTAAATTCTTTCAGAATTTTAAAAATGAATGTATCAACAGATTTGGCTCGTTACCATTTTTTTTTGTTTGTGAACCCTTCAAGAAATGCTACAGGTGTCCACTTAAATGTAACATATTTTTTAAAGGAATCATTTGCCTTTTATAAAATCATAGAAATGAAAGCTCTAACTTATCTGATTTAAAGTCCTGGGATGTGACTGTGCTTTTTGACATAATGGGCCTGAATTACTAAGACCTTTAGCGTGTTCAAAACCTTTTTGCACACGCAAAACCAATAACACAACAAATGATTGGTCACGATGTTATTTGTCTTGCACAAATCATTGGTTGTGTTATTAGTTTTGCGTATGCAAAAAGGGTTTGCACACGCTAAAGGACTTAGTAAATCAGGCCCAATGTGTCTTAAGATAGTAAGTCATGGCAGAATAGACATTAAGAGTTGGGCAGAACAATGAACCGCTTGTTATAATTCAGTAGATGAAATTGTAGCTGGACCAAAAAACACATGGGTCTCCCAGGACTTAGTTTGAGAACCCCTGATCTAAACAGTTTATGAAATGCCCATGCAAATGTGTCATATACAGTATGTCAGGGAAGTGCGTCCTTTAAGGGTTTTGTGTTTGTATCATCTTTTTGCCTTCATATCTTTTCTGTATTAATCCCATAGGAAGCACCCCACTAGGATGCTATAAGAAACTGATTGACTTCTTTAAAAATGGCGAGATTTCCTTTAAGTATGTTAAAACCTTCAACATGGATGAGTACGTGGGTATGTTATTTTACTTTCCCCTCTAAAGGTTATGAGAAATATGATATTATGAATGTTGCTCATAATAGTTACTGAAAAATCTAAATGCTTTATTAACCCCGGATCACCATTGTGGTAGGGTGGAATTTGTCAAAGTCATTAATGCATGTCCTCCCTTGTAACTCACAGGAATTCCCAGAGATCATCCAGAAAGCTACCATTCCTTCATGTGGAATAACTTCTTCAAGCACATTGATATTCGTGCAGAGAACACCCACATTCTGGATGGCAATGCTGCTGATCTAGAGGTAGAGTGCCAGACTTTTGAAGACAAGATCAAAGCTGCCGGAGGAATCCAGGTGTTTGTTGGAGGTATGTTTCTGGTGCTTCAGTCAGACAGACCATGGCTGAATGTGAAGTGACCTGAGGTTAGTGCTTATAAAGGGGTCAGGGTACTATGGTCAAATGAGAAAAACTTGTAGTGTTTTTTGCCATGTGCACCGTTAGCATGTTTGGCAGCAAGAGATGCATACAAAGAATACCTAATACACCGGAACTTAACTACCATTAAATATGGTGGTGGATCATTGAAGCTTGGGGCTGTTTTGCTGCCAGTGGTCCAATGGATTTTGTTAAGATCAATAGAATAATGAATGCAACCATATGTACCATGCATTTTAGTCAAAAACCTGGTTGCCTCTGCCAGGATACTGAGACCTGGCCATAGGTGGACCTTCCAACACAACAGAAATGGTTCTGTGAAAACAAAATAAATGTTTTGCAATGGCCATCTCAGTCTCTGCACTTAAAACCTATTGAAAACCTGTGATCACATTTAAAAAGGGCAGTCCATAAGAACACACATAAGGATATCAAGGATCTTGACAGGTTCTCCATGATACAATGGTTCAAGATTCCTCCAAATAAAAAGTATGCTATATATTATATATAATAATATTATGCCCTCCAACTTTATAGCAAAAGATTCAGTGCTTTTGTCCTTGCCAGGATTCACCAAGTACAAATCACAGGGGTACCGATAATAGTGAAACCTACTTTTTGGGAAATACATTTACAATTCCAAAAAGTTTAAATTTGCTAAATATCTGCAATTAGTTTTTTACTTTTGCGTCTGGCATTCGTACTCATTCTGTCATGTCTGTCCATGAAATTTTGAAAAAATCTTGTTAAAAGAGAACACTGATCTTTTATTTTAGGTATTGGACCTGATGGCCACATTGCCTTCAACGAGCCGGGCTCCAGTCTTGTGTCTCGCACTAGGGTGAAGACATTAGCCCAGGAAACTATCCTGGCCAATGCCCGCTTTTTTGACGGTGACCTGTCCAAAGTTCCCACTATGGCCCTGACCGTGGGGGTGGGCACTGTACTGGAGGCCAAAGAGGTAGGAGATGTTTATCTGGCCATTTGCATCAACAAATGAGACAACACTAATATTTTTTAAATGAAGAAATTTTTCCCGTATTTGTCACAAGAGACGAATGAACTGTAACAATGTCTGTAGGTGCTGATCCTCATCACGGGCGCACATAAAGCATTTGCCCTCTACAAAGCCATTGAAGAGGGTGTAAATCACATGTGGACAGTGTCAGCGTTTCAGCAGCACCCACAGACGGTCTTTGTGTGTGATGAGGATGCCACCCTGGAGCTCCGTGTAAAAACTGTCAAGTACTTCAAGGGTAAGTGTCTTATCACTATTGTGTTCATAAGTGCTACTGAGGAAAAGTAGATATTAGTAAGTGCCTATTTACACCTAACCTCAACAAAAAAGCATTGCGGCCACAGCACAAAACGGCCAACACAACCATGGTTTCATAGGTGTGATTTGTAAACTATGTTGAATATGATAGCATATTCAAGTGGTGCTTGGAACCATAATAATAAAAATAATCCATACAACTACAAAAAGCCAACATATTTGGTGCTTGGCCTCCTGACAATACTACTACTACTACTAATGATACTAATAAAGATAGCTACAAGCAGCAAAAAACTGGACACATTAGCTAATTAACTGAATACATCTATGCTGGTTTAACTGTAGATTAGACCACAATAACATGTTTCATTTTTGGACATAGGAAGAGTCTTCAACTGTTCTGTTATCAATATATGTTTCTAAAATATGATTTACTAACTAAATGATTGGGCTAATTAAACAATTAAGAGCAGAAGTTGGCATGAAATCCAGAAACAAAGATGGCCCTCCTTGCCTACCCTTGATCAACCCTACAAATATTGTTTTGCTCAGACCCACGTGCCCTACAAACCTGTACATTCATTTACATAACCCTCTACCAGTGTCCCAAGTATCATCACATTTGGAGAGACCAAAATACCAAAATTTAAGCCACTTCTCAAACAATTATTCCATTTGCACCACTTCAATCATCTAAGTTCATAAAGTAATTGCCACTAATTAAGCACAGACAATTATTCAGGGTGATGTTTATAAGCGACACTTAAATTCAGTTTTACGACATGCTGCAGTATTTTTAATGTTGCTTAATGTAAAGGGACATGTTAAGAAGCAGTGGAAAATCCCCACATTAAAAAAATAGCAGTTGTGTTAACATTTAACTTGCAAAAAAAGTTAAATAAAAAAAAATCATAATAGTAATATGAAAATAGTTTGCAGCTGAGGTATATTAAAACAAAAAATATAAATTAAATGAAAGTGGTCAATGTCATGTACAAATTGCAACTGAAAAAAATTACATTTTATCATATATTTCACAAAACCAATTGCATTTAAGTCTCTTCTGTAATGTTTCTTAATTTTAAAATGTCAGTCTATTGTTATCTTTTTTGCATATTTCATTGTTAAATGGCATTTCATTGTTGTGCAAAATAAGTTAAATATGTCTGTATGCAGTGTACCAGGCAGATACTGCTTCACTCATTCGCTCAAATACATGCTTTTCATAGCATTCAGACGTCTATCCATGTTCACTTTCCTTTCTCTGACTCATCCCATATTAGATCAACTAATTGTTTTTATAGATTAGAAAATCAATTGTATTAGTCCCTTGACTGTGCCATAGGAGTGCCTATGGGGACCCCTGCAGGTTAACCATTGAAACACAAGCTTAAATCCCTGCAGGTGACATGGTGGACACAAATTGGTGGCCCTAGTTATGGCTGTTAAATATTGAAAATTAAATTTGTTGCTATCGTGTCACCAAGTGGCCAATTGGTGACAAACGCACTCCTGCAGTAATCCATGTAAACTTCTACCAAGTATCATCAAATCTTAAGAGGCCACAATCTAAGAACTGAACCATGAGCAAACCACAAAGCCAAACAAGTAGCTAAGCGAGAAGCAGAACCAGCTTCAAGATGCTTTTCACAAGCCCATGGAAAGTCAATTTTTTACAATGAACCTGATGTACTTTAATCGTCTAAGAGACCTTTTTGTTCATTGTGAAAAGAGGAATCTATGACAATCGGTTCAAAAGTTATGACCGTTTAACTATTGAATATTTGATTGATTGCTACCAACGTGCCAATCGGTGAAATTTGTATATAGAACGTAGAGGTCATCAGTCTTAACGTTACCAATTTTCATGAGTTTTCACCAGTCCAAGCAGATGTTATAATAAGCCTTTAAATTAAAACCCGGGGTAAAAAAATAGATAATAATCAGAGCAAAAACAAAAGGATTCCAGTTTTGCTGTTTGGACCCCTAATAATAATAATATAAATTTGGTTCGTAAAAACGTGACAAGGACTGTTTATATGTGTGAGTCATTCTTGAGACCGTGTTAATGTTAGTTAATGGTTTGATGTTGGTTAATGGTTTGATGTTGGTTAATGGTGTGATGTTGGTTAATGGTTTGATGTTGGTTAATGGTTTGATGTTGGTTAATGGTTTGATGTTGGTTAATGGTGTGATGTTGGTTAATGGTGTGATGTTGGTTAATGGTGTGATGTTGGTTAATGGTTTGATGGTTTTCTGCTTGCAGGAATGATGCAGATGCACAACAAACTGGTGGAATCCCTCAAAATAACATAGATGTCTGAGAAACAATGCAGTAACTGAGGTGTACAGTTGTGGGCACATATTATGAACAGGACTAAACAAAGTACATAATGTATAATATAATTCAGAATTGCTCACAAACATCAATAACATTTTCACCATATGCCTTGTTTGCTAATCAATCATTTGGGCCATACCAATTGTTGGTGGTATAGCATCGCTTCAATAATCTGTATTGTATGTAACATACCATGCAGATTACATAGGCTTTGGATGTACCACTCTTGATCAGTTAAAACATTTAATTAAAGTGTTTATCCACACAAGTATGCATTATAAAATAAATTAGTTTTACCAAACCCTTTGAAAAATAAAAATATTGCTGATGCATTTTTGCCTCCATTTTTCTGATTGGTTCATCTGCAGCAGGGCAGCTGCATGTTCCTGCGTTGTCATGGTAATAGAGCTCAGCTTTAACTTATTTCTCTGCCCTGTTTTTCATGCACTGATGTTAATACCAAGACTAAGAATTCTTATTAATGTTCTTTACCTGCTGCAAATGTGGCATCACTGCACTAACACAAAGCATAAACCATTCAAATAAATGATTTTCTTGAAACATTTACTGATTGATATGCATTTGACACGTCGTGTAATTATTCAACGAATACAACCGTCAAACAATGACCGCGGTAAGAAAGCAAAATAAGCACACAAATGGAAAAGCGCATTTATTATATGAATGATTGCTCATCTTAACTGCGTTATAAGCCATTACAATAAACTTACCATTTTTCTGTACAATAGCATTAACATCATACCTATCAGAGTACAAATGTAAAAGTTTTTAAAAGTACCACACAAAAAAAAAAAGACTTGAGTCCAACATTTGATCTACTGGGTGAAAAGATAGACATTTACTACAGAGGAGGTATAATACAGAATAGAAAACTATTTTTTACTAATACACTTCGTTCTTTACATTGGAATACATTTACATAATTGAAATACAAGCAAAAGAAAACCATATGCCAGTGAATACTTATCTGTCCTTAATGATTACATAATTGCATGTATCTTATAATCTATAAAATATTTTTTTTATCCACTTTTTAGGGTAGTGCAAATTTTCTGGTTCTAGTTAGCTGATTACTTTCACACACAGTTTACCGTTTTTAGGGATTGGTTGATTTTCAGTTATTACAAGGTGCTAAACTATTACAAAAAAAAAAAAAGACAGAAAAACACAAAAATGCATTATTAATGATGAGCTTTACCTTCTGTGTATCGGCTTTGGTCATTGTTGTTCTGTGATATACAAAATAATAAATAAAAATTATATATAAAATATACTCTCCTGTTTTATTTAAATTGTGTGATTTATTGAAAAGTGACATAATTTATTAAAATCTTCCCAATGTGATACAGAATTTACATTTATTTACAAGTCAGAAATTCATCAGCAACTCCCATTTTGCATACAGTTCTTTGTCAACAAAACAACCAAAACAGCACCTTTCTTGTTGTAATAGATTATGTGAATCAAATGAAGATGAAACCATTCTTTATGTTACAATAAAAGTAGATTGATGGGCACACTAAGTACTTTTTAAAAAATCTCTGATTTAGAAGGGGCAGCTGTATGCTCTTCCGTGCGTCCTGCATCCGTGCAGTAAAGCAGAAGTGCATACACTCGCCACCAAGACCGTGACCATTTTCTACACTACAGTCCAGACAATGCACTTCAGGAGAGGTGCCAAATTGAAGAGAGGTCCAGTCAACACCGAGTGAGTAGCTAAGGTACACTTACATAGCGGGAATCTGAGGAAATTATTCCTACCCAACCAAAAGACAATTGTATCCTGCCACTGCAAACTCCTGGTAACTGTCACCCAATAATGCATCTAGCGATGCCAAGGCTACAAGGCCCAGCCGGTACATGGAGAAAATGTGGTTTAGAGCAAAGTTAACCTGGACCACCTTTTTAGCAAAAAAAAAAAAAGTTGCATTAATAATTCTTATTAGATTTCCTGAATGAGTGCATCATTTCATGGGCTGTTTTGTGCAAATTAAAATAGAATTGCCAGCTTGAATTTTATTACAATACTCTTCAACCAGGGGTAAATACACCACCAAGGCTACTAAAAAAAGCCTGCATTGAGTACATAGGACCAGGCTGAAAAAAAAAAAAGAAAGATAATAGTGCAGAGATAATGGACACCAGAGTTAACGACTTGGTAAAAAGGGGGTAAAATGTTGGGATAACTTAAAATCTCTGCCCTAAATCTGGTTTTACATTCATTTCTTATTTTAAAAATACATTTTGCAACACATTAAATTATGTTCACCTTTATGAAAGTGACTCACATGCTAATTGCAAGCTACTTCCAAGAGGGGGAACCAAACCATACTGACAGCCCTGTGAGACTGTATGTGAAAGTAATCCAAAACTCATACAAAATAAGAAAGTTTTGTACAATACGGATAATTTAGCCTTGGGAGCCGTTTTTCCTGATGTAAATGTTAATATGCAACTTGACCTGCCTGAGAGTGTGGTTTAAGAAAGCACATGTATAACTTGCAAAATGCTGCAAGCCTGCTGTTGAGAACTTGCACAAAGAAGCAAAATCTTTATTATCTCACTTTATTTCTATTGACTCCAAATATGGAAGTATCAAACAATTCCATTAAATGCAAGAAAACCTAGATTTACACGGTAACCTTTCAGATAAAAAAAATGGTGACGTATATAAGAAACATTCTGAAATAATAAAAATGTATAGCTCAAACTCAAAATGTTATCTGGCTATTGAAAAAGCTGTATAAAATGAAACATTTATTGTATATTAGCTGAATTAGTGAACAAACAAATAAAACACATGGATCGTGGACTTTGTAACTGAACACTGTTAAAAAAAAAAAAAATTATAAACCATTAGTAGGCAATTTCCAGTACTACACTTCTGAAGGAACTTGCATGTATGCATCCATGCAAATATACCTTTGAAAACCACTCCTTCCTGGGTTATGATAATCCGTTTTGTGCTCTCTAGACAGCCTAACTTAATGAATGCACTTGTGCACTGTGTAGAAAACCAAACAAGCTGTGGAAAACCATTTTAATTTGAAACAAATGAGGTGCATGGTGTCCAAATTTAAAATCTCAATACCCTCCATTTATAAAATATGCATGTAAAATATAAGACCAGTGATGACTAATGAAGAGTTTGTCTGCTGGTGAAACCCCAGGCTTCCTATCAATTTTCCAAACAATGGAAACCTGGACAGACAAGCACAAGACGACCAATGTTTTTATTCAGGTCTTAAATGAAAGAAAATACGGGTTAACGGTAAGAAAACGATCCATATTTTTATATGAACATGTTAAGACAAGCACAAACAAAAAAATACAAATGAAAATCAAAACTATTTGGCACAGAAGGAATACAAATGTATGGGCAGAACCAAGACAGAGATTCCCCGAGTATCACCCTAATCCTCTCTCAAACCAGTTTAACTCCACCGTAATCAGAAGAGCTGTAAAAACTAAAAAAATAAAATTGAATTTCACCAAATGTAATGCGCTCGGACACTGATCAACAAGGAATGGCTACATGCGACAAGCCAACCTGTGCTTCAAAGACAATGGGACAGTGGGGGAGGCGAGGCTTGGATGATGGCGTATATGCTACGGTTAGACGGTGGTGCAGACACGGTAGCTTTAAGGACGGTATAAGATGTAGTTAAGACATCAGTGTAAGATCCAGTAGGCATGAAGAACAGCAAGTGACACACCTCGTATAGCTAAGAATCAAAGATGGCTTAAACATAAAGGTAGCAGCTTTAACATTTCATAATATCTGAATGCCACTCTGGGCAACTAGTTTTGCCTTTTTTTGAAGTAATTTCTCTGTGCTTTAATGTTGACCGGACAATACCTACCCTGTTTTAGCTAGGTCTAGCTGTAAAGTGTAGTTTTCCAAAGTAAAAATAACTAAAACCAAAATATTTAATATTGGTGTTTGTCATTAGGCCCGATTCCAATCTAATTCTAAAGCTTATTGATTAAACAGTCACATCATATACAGCAAACCGGCCTCTACACTGAGTTTAAAACTGCTTTATTAAAGCAGAGATTAAGAAAGAGTTGAAAGTGTTGAAAATACATTTTCGAATGAGAAAAGCACATGAAATCAACATGAAAAAGTAGTATGTTCTGGATGTTTACACCTTATGTCTAAGGTTTTAATTCATATTGAGCTGCCCCCTTCAGAAAAATACACATGGCTATCAAAAAAGCTGAAAATCGCCAGTGCAATAATATAAAAAAATCATACAAATATGAGGGTCAATTGTTATTGTATGAAAAAATACTCGCCATGGACAGATGAAGAAAATGGCTCAAATCACACACCAAAGCTAAAAAAGGCACATCTTTTCCCTTTTCTGATATACATTTGTAATCCTTTTAGCACTCTGCATGCAGAAGTTGAATGACTTAACTGTATAAAATACTCTTTAAAAAAATGTTTTCCAAAATATTTTGGGCCAATTTAAAGGAATGCTAAACTCAAAACATGTTTCAATTCATAGATTGATATAAATGAATCATAAATGTGTTTCTCACATTTGGCATTCCTTTCATAAAAAATATCTGCTGCTAAATGTTGGCAATTTGCCACAAAATATGGTAATTTGCATTTATGTTCACAATCAAATATTAGCATATTAAACTATGTGTGGTTTGCCATTTAAGCTAATATAATGATGACTGGTCTATATTTCCATAAAATGTTAAAATGTGAGCATCAGCACTGTCCGCATTGCAATCGTTCACTAGACAGTGTTTGTTTATACAATTACGAAACAATTTGTGTCAAGATTTTACCACTCCAATGTGTGTTGATGCAGTGTCTTTTTCTTGCAAGTCTTCCCTCTTTTACACTCACGTTATCATGGCTTTTGCCATCCCCAAAGGCCTGACCCAATCCACTTCCGTTTCTGTGTTGATTGAATGTTTTCTCCAGGTTTGGTGCATTGCGCGTAGCGGGTTAAGCTGGTGGAATTTAAGGCATTGTGTCACACTGTAAGGCTGTCATTTCTGATGAAAGAGCAGTGGCTTCACACTCCCAGCTTTGAATTTTGGTAACTGGTTACTGATGATCTCTGCCAACATCTCAGGAAACTCCACGCTCAGGGATTTATTCACAAATGTGTAGAAGCAGAAGTTCAGGAGTCCCCCCACTATCTGTTGAAATAACAAATCCATAACCTTTACCCACAGGCAACACATATAACTATTCTTCATTCAATAGTCAAACAATTGGTTTCTGTCAGCACTATCTCAACTTGTGCAAAGGAAGTACCAGTGTTAACATTACTTTAACATTTTGCCATAGATTTTCCCTTTTCCAATGTACATTTATAAACATTTTAGTAGACTGAATTGATTAAATCAATGCTACTTCACTACTCTGTTGACTGTGAGTGGTCAATATGTTAGATAAAAAAGTTAAATATTTTTTGTCACTCATGTCAGAAAGTGAAACTCATATTATATAGATTCATTACACAGAGTGAAATATTTCAAGCCTTTATTTCTTGTAATTTTGATGATTATGGCTAATAGCTAATGAAAACCCAAATTCAGTGTCTCAGAAAAAAATTAGATTACATAAGATCAATAAAAAATAATATTTTAAACAGAAATGTCAGCCTTCTGAAAAGTATGTTCATTTCTATGCACTCAATACTTGGTTGGGGCTCCTTTTGCATGAATTACTGCATCAATGCGGCGTGGCATGGAGGCGATCAGCCTGTGGCACTGCCGAGGTGTAATGGAAGCCCAGGTTGCTTTGATAGCAGCCTTCAGGTCGTCTGCATTGTTGGGTCTGGTGTTTCTCATCTTCCTCTTGACAATACCCCATAGATTCTCTATGGGGTTCAGGTCAGGCAAGTTTGCTGGCCAATCAAGCACAGTAATACCATGGTCATTGAACCAGCTTTTGGTACTTTTGGCAGTGTGGGCAGGTGCCAAGTCCTGCTGGAAAATGAAATCAGCATCTCCATAAAGTTCGTCAGCAGAAGGAAGCATGAAGTGCTCTAAAATTTCCTTGTAGATGGCTGCGTTGACTGTGGACTTCAGAAAACACAGTGAACCAACACCAGCAGATGACATGGCACCCCAAATCATCACCGACTGTGGAAACTTCACACTGGACTTCAAGCAACGTGGATTCTGTGCCTCTCCACTCTTCCTCCAGACTCTGGGACCTTGATTTCCAAATGAAATGCAAAATTTACTTTAATCTGAAAAGAGGACTTTGGACCACTGGGCAACAGTCCAGTTCTTTTTCTCCTTAGCCCAGGTAAGACGCTTCTGACGTTGTCTCTGGTTCAGCAGTGGCTTGACACGAGGAATGCGACATTTGTAGCCCATGTCCTGGATTCGTCTGTGCGTGGTGGCTCTTGATGCACTGATTCCAGCCTCAGTCCACTCCTTGTGAAGCTCCCCCAAATTCTTGAATAAATTTTGCTTGACAATCCTCTCAAGGCTGCGGTTATCCCTGTTGCTTGTGCACCTTTTCCTACCACACTTTTTCCTTCCACTCAACTTTCTATGAATATGCTTGGATACAGCACACTGTGAACAACCAGCTTCTTTAGCAATGACCTTTTGTGGCTTACCCTCCTTGTGGAGGGTGTCAATGAGTGTCTTCTGGACATCTGTCAAGTCAGCAGTCTTCCCCATGATTGTGTAACCTACTGAACCAGACTGAGAGACCATTTAAAGGCTCAGGAAACCTTTGCAGGTGTTTTGTGACACCATGAGTTTCCAATATTGAACTTTTTCACAATATTCTAATTTTCTGAGACACTGAATTTGGGTTTTCATTAGCTGTAAGCCAAAATCATCAAAATTACAAGAAATAAAGGCTTGAAATATTTCACTCTATGTGTAATGAATCTATATAATATATGAGTTTCACTTTCTAAAATGAGTGACAAAAAATATTGAACTTTTTCACGATATTCTAATTTTTTGAGCTGCACCTGTACAGTAGTTATCACGAACCGAGGACCACTGGACAATTTCCAACAATTCTGAAGCGTTCCAGAAAAAACCCCTTTGTTCTAGCCTGGGTGTCAGCCTGAGAATTTTGGTTCACTAAACAGTTTGGACTCACAAGCAACCTTAAGAAAAAAGTTGGTACACCAAATCTAACTGCATGAGGAAAAATGTGTCCTGTTCACCTCGTGCATGGAGTCCAGCAGCTTGGTGAGCTGGTAGAACCTCTGCCAGTTCTGGCTGGAGTTCTCTTCACGCTTAACAATAGCTTTGCCCAGCTCCTTGATGTAGGACATGCGGATCTCATCAAAAATGGCCTGGCTCTTTAGTCCATCCTTTGGAACTGTAGACACCAAAGAAATAATAACCATTATAAAACAACGATTGTAGGCTGTAATTTAATTTGTCCTTGAATATGCTTGGTTATTTTCAACCGAAAAACACATACTGTAGATACACGTATACTTGGAAGAAATAAAATGCAACACGATTCATATGATACGGTAGGTACGGATGAGGTAATTAGACCACATCTGTAGATAGGTCCTGTAGATAGAGCTGCGTGATAACCGTGGTAAATGTACAAATTTCAGTGATCTCGGTAATAACATAGTTGCGTGAAGACTACATTCCTGCATGGGATTCGGCTGCTTGTTAATACTTTCCCATCCTTAATGCAGCAGCCAATTTTCCTGGAGTCAATACGTTCATTATATGTCTATGGAAAATGAGCAACGAGATTGAGACTATAATGCAAGATGATGATGATGATGATGAACCAGGTTTAGTGGCTAAAAGGGGTTGCGCCTCAGTAGTTTGATGTCACTTTGGTTAAAAAAACCAACATTCACAGAGCATACACAAGTGGTAATCTGAAAGCATTGCAATAAAGATGCATCAACTTCACATGGAAACACAGGTAATTTGTGCCATTCATTTGAGAAGCAACCACGTTAAAGAATATGGAGAATGCATGGCAAAGAAAAAAGAGGCAAAGGTGGGCAAACATGCCAATAGTAAAAGCACTGATGACACAAAAAGGCAACGTCAATCGTCAGGCATTTACCAACAAACTCTTACGGTGGAATGAAATAACAAATGCGATAACATTCTACATCGCAAAGGACATTGCTCCTATATCTTCAGCTGAGCAAAGTGGGTTCAAGAAAATGCTGCAAACTCTTCACAAGAGATATAATGTGCCATCAAGAAGGCTTTTCTCTCAAACTTTAGCTGTGCCAAAGCTGTACTCAAAATGCCATGAAAATATTGCTACTGAATTGAAACGCATTGAGCACTTTTCAATAACCACGGATATGTGGTCAAGTCAAACCATGGAGCCTTACATGTGTTTTACGCTACACTATATTGACGCTGTTTGGAAGCGGCAAAACAAATAACAAATGTCTACAAACAGTCAACTTTCAGGAAGATCACACGGGTGAGGTCATCACTCAGGGACTGAAGGACTCATTTGCCTCCTGATCTGCCAGATCTGCCAGAAGAAAAGCAAGTTTGCATAACCTATAGACAGTGAAGCAAATGTTGTGAAGGCCACCAACCTGAATGGATGGACAAGACTGCAGTTTATTGGCCATAGACTACACCTGGCAATAGGTATGTATTGCATAAGCCTACTGTGCATAAGGTGATCATATTACAGTTATTACGGTACCTTCACACCTAGAACTATAACTGTAACTATAAATTTGAATTGCTCCCAGAAAGATTAAAGCACCTGAAGTCAATCAAAAGTGAGTTTTAAAGTGAAAAATCCTTGCTCCGCATTTTTCACTGAGTTTCATTCCATGAGACATCCCACCATCCCGCATACATTACGCAACTACAGTATGGCATATACAGTAGTTTGAATAAGAGACTTATTGAGGAAGTTCACAAGCGCTTCCTGAATCGTGTGTATCATGTATCATCCTGTATGAGAGCCAGGATGCATGAATTTGCCATGACTGATACGGAAAAGTATAAAAAAAAAAAAAAAAGCCTTTTTTTTATTATTAATGAATACCTTTTACCTTTTTTAGAGAAAAAAAAACTTTTTTTTTTATTTACCTATATTTTAAAATATGTAATTTTGGCATACTTTCTAACATTTGTATCTGCAATTTTACTGGTAAACTGCTATGCTCATTAGGTCACCATGTAACACTCATATATACCCTAGATAAAGGCATTATTAAAATTAGTCTATACTCACTATACCTTTCTTTGTACTTATAACAGTCACATTCAGATAAGATGTCCAACTTTCTACTGTAGGAACAAGAGGTACCGAGTGTAAAGCTGGTAAGCTTAACTGATGATTTAAACTGCCCATTTACAAACAGTCTGCCGATACAGTTGTTAAGGTTAAATTCCACATGCACAACTACATGAGCAACTAACCAGTCAGGTAGAATCACATAGAACTAGAATCTGTGACAAGACATTCACATGAAGCAATTCCCATCACTTTAAAACCCCGTAATATTACAGCTAGATCTTCCAATACTTACAAAATAAGCTGACGCAAGGAATAGCAAACACATTCTCTGGCCGCTGAAGTGAGAACAAGCATCATATTTAGATGCATCTGTTGTGTTGACACTATTTCCATCTGTGCATAGTAAACTAATTAAATCATGTTGGATTGTCACCAGACTGGTGTCACTAAAAGCGGAGTCTTTATGCTTCATGGAGAAATAGGCAAGCAATTTGAGGGTGAAACTCACTTGTGCTTAGAAGCAGGAGAACCTTCATACATAGGTACTCATCGTGGGACACCTGCAGCCGCACAAACTCATTGGAGATCTTCAACATCTGCTCACACTGATCACTCATATAGGGAAGCTTCATCCGCTCCCTGTGCCACACAGATGCCAGCAATGGATTACTGTTCACATACTACAAAGAATACCAATTACATACTAACTCATTTTTAGCAAAACATTTGGGTGTACAAAACAGGGACAGGAAGCGGGTACTTGGTACACGCTTGATTGACGAAGAGAGGATGAATCATTACTTAACTGAATTGTGTTATTACCGCTTTATATTTCCGATGTTCTCCCAATTTGGAATGTTCAATTGCATTTGTCAGCAGAGCTCTCTGCCAAAACCCTGTCTATCAATTTGGAATAGCCCAGACAAACATGCACTCTCCTTCGAATGCAGTTCACCACTTAAGCTCAGGCAGACACTTAATGTGTAGCCAGACTGTGGGTGCCCAGAGATCGTTGCTGGTAGAGAATAAGATACTGACATCACTGGCTAAGATCCCACAGTCCCCACAGAATGATATGGCCAATTATGCACTGCTCTGTAAGGCGACTAGCCAAAGCAGGCACTACCAAGGACCAAGGTTCAGATGTATACCAACATGTCATAAGTATAAAGAAAGAATAATGGTAACATCTGTATTCAATATTGTGAATACTTAATGCTTACTCATTAATAACAAGATCAGGGGCAAAGCAGAGCATGCTTCCATTGCATTGCTGGTAGGATCGCCAGCCCAAACTAAACGACATGAGGACCAGCCAAGAGCACTGTAATAGGGTCATCTGATCATCCAAATGAAGGTTCCGGAACCCTAAAGGAAAAGAGAAAGAAAAATGACACTCCACCTACCTTGCATGAAGCACCAAATTAAACCCCACCAATGTAGAACACTAAACTAAACCCCACCAATAAGGAGCACAAAGCTAAACTCCACCAGTGTGGAGCATGAAACTAAACCCCATCAATATGGAGCATGAAACTAAACTCCACCAGTATGGAGCATGAAACTAAACCCCACCAGTATGGAGCATGAAACTAAACCCCACCAGTATGGAGCATGAAACTAAACCCCACCAATATGGAAAACAAAACTAAACTCCACCAGTATGGAGCATGAAACTAAACCCCACCAGTATGGAGCATGAAACTAAAACCCACCAGTATGGAGCATGAAACTAAACCCCACCAATATGGAGCATGAAACTAAACCCCACCAATATGGAGAACAAAACAAAACCCCACCAATATGGAGAACAAAACTAAACTCCACCAGTATGGAGCATAAAACGAAACCCCACAAGTATGGAGCATGAAACTAAACCCCACCAGTATGGAGCATGAAACTAAACCCCACCAGTATGGAGCATGAAACTAAACCCCACCAATATGGAGCATAAAACTAAACTCCACCAGTATGGAGCATAAAACTAAACTCCACCAGTATGGAGCATAAAACTAAACTCCACCAGTATGGAGCATAAAACTAAACTCCACCAGTATGGAGCATAAAACTAAACCCCACCAATATGGAGCATAAAACTAAACTCCACCAGTATGGAGCATAAAACTAAACTCCACCAGTATGGAGCATAAAACTAAACTCCACCAGTATGGAGCACAAAACTAAACCCCACCAATATGGAGCATAAAACTAAACCCCACCAGTATGGAGCATGAAACAAAACCCCACCAGTATGGAGCATGAAACTAAACCCCACCAGTATGGAGCATGAAACTAAACCCCACCAATATGGAGCATAAAACTAAACTCCACCAGTATGGAGCATAAAACTAAACTCCACCAGTATGGAGCATAAAACTAAACTGCACCAGTATGGAGCATGAAACTAAACTCCACCAGTGTGGAGCATGAAACTAAACCCCACCAATATGGAGCATAAAACTAAACTCCACCAGTATGGAGCATAAAACTAAACTTCACCAGTGTGGAGCATGAAACTAAACCCCACCAATATGGAGCATGAAACTAAACCCCACCAGTATGGAGCATGAAACTAAACCCCACCAATATGGAGAACAAAACAAAACCCCACCAATATGGAGAACAAAACTAAACTCCACCAGTATGGAGCATAAAACTAAACTCAACCAGTATGGAGCATAAAACTAAACCCCACCAATATGGAGCATGAAACGAAACCCCAGCAGTATGGAGCATGAAACTAAACCCCACCAATATGGAGCATAAAACTAAACTCCACCAATATGGAGCATAAAACTAAACTCCACCAGTAGGGAGCATAAAACTAAACTCCACCAGTATGGAGCATAAAACTAAACTCCACCAGTATGGAGCATAAAACTAAACTGCACCAGTATGGAGCATGAAACTAAACTCCACCAGTGTGGAGCATGAAACTAAACTCCACCAATATGGAGCATGAAACTAAACTCCACCAGTGTGGAGCATGAAACTAAACCCCACCAATATGGAGCATAAAACTAAACTCCACCAGTATGGAGCATAAAACTAAACTTCACCAGTGTGGAGCATGAAACTAAACCCCACCAATATGGAGCATGAAACTAAACCCCACCAGTATGGAGCATGAAACTGAACCCCACCAGTATGGAGTATGAAACTAAACCCCACCAATATGGAGCATGAAACTAAACCCCACCAATATGGAGCATAAAACTAAACCCCACCAATATGGAGCATAAAACTAAACCCCACCAATATGGAGCATAAAACTAAACCCCACCAATATGGAGCATGAAACTAAACCCCACCAGTATGGAGCATGAAACGAAACCCCACCAGTATGGAGCATGAAACTAAACCCCACCAATATGGAGCATAAAGCTAAACCCCACCAATATGGAGCATGAAACTAAACCCCACCAATATGGAGCATGAAACTAAACCCCACCAATATGGAGCATGAAACTAAACCCCACCAATATGGAGCATAAAACTAAACTCCACCAGTATGGAGCATAAAGCTAAACTCCACCAGTATGGAGCATAAAACTAAACTCCACCAGTATGGAGCATAAAACTAAATCCCACCAATATGGAGCATAAAACTAAACTCCACCAGTATGGAGCATAAAGCTAAACTCCACCAGTATGGAGCATAAAACTAAACTCCACCAGTATGGAGCATAAAACTAAACCCCACCAGTATGGAGCATGAAACTAAACCCCATCAATTTGTAGCATGAAACTAAACCCCACCAATATGGAGCATGAAACTAACCCCCACCAATATGGAGCACTGAGCTAAACATTACATTACAGTCATTTAGCAGACGCTTTTATCCAAAGCAACATACAATAAGCGGATACAGAAATCATCAAAGTAACTACAGAACAGATAAGAAAGCACATCCTTCCCATAACGTAGCAGCTATACCTAGTAATGAACATTGCATGTAGTTCACAGTAAGCTGTGGGTAAATCAGCTATACTACAATTATATTCTAAATACTATTATAAACTATAACAAACAGTTAGACAAGAAAACACAGGGAACAAGTACAAGTATGAGAGGTCCTAGATTAGTATATCAGTCGTGCTGTGGAGACTAGTATGGAGCACTAAACTAACCCCAACAGTACCAGTTATTTAACTGTATATGTAATGGAATGAAAATAAAAAATACATGCACTATTTTATATCGAACAAAATGGAAATATAAAAAATATGTACATATGAACATAATTCCCCTTTGTTTTACAACATGAAACTTGGACCTGTACATGAAGTTATTTGACAATGAGGGTGGTGTTCGCAGTACAGTGGAGACAGTTAAGGAAGTATACCCAAGGTATTTCTAGGGAGTAGGACAGAGGCGGCGTAGTTGTAGTGGCAGGGCAGAGCGAGGGGCCTAGTTTTAGTCGTCGGAAACAGACGGAGGCGTGGGAAAAAGCAAGGAAAGGTTTAGTTACAAGGCCAGACAAAGTGAGCAGTCTTTACCTGGCAGGGCCTTTGCCCATTTGACGGCAGAAATAACCTGTCGCCCGCCCAGCCTGTTGAGTGTGGTCATGAGGCGCGTTGAAGTGTCAGGAAGAGTGCTGTCATAACCAGAATAGCTGGTCTCAGGTTCAATGGCCTTGAGCAGAGACAGCATGGTGGGTATGAGCTGGGGCAGGGACTTGGGCACTAGCGGCCGCGACTCTGGCAGAGGAGGCATGGCTGGCTCTGCTGCAGCAGCCTGCTGCACTCCCTTTAATCGGTTCAGCTTCTTGGTTTTCCGAGCTGCAAGTTGACACCAGAGTAGTATACAGTTGTTACATTAATGTTGCATAGTCAAATTCTGCTATTTTCTTTTAAAAGGTTAACGGTACACCATTGCAAAGGTATTTGAGTGTGCTTTCAAATAGAGGCCTTTAGCTGCAATTTAACAGGTGTGTGCAGAAACTATCCACATATTTGAAAGGCAGGTTGAGTCTCACACACATTCACTGCATAAAAAAATACACCACTGACAGCTGAATGTCTACCACCAACGAAGCTAACTTTCACGTCTGGATGAGTACAAGCCAGTGTTTCCCCTAGAAAATGTTTATTAGTGGGTGGCGTTGTGGACCGGCGACTGGCGGGCAGCTACTCATTATTAGTGGGCGACCCGCCCACTAATATCTATGGTAGGGGAAACACTGCAAACAATCACATTTAATTGGTTAAAGGGTAACAAAGCACTAAAATCACTTATTTTAGATGATAACTGATACATTTGTTTTTTTTAAAGTATTACTCATCGATCCTGGTCCAAATCTTGACAAATTACTGCAGTCAGCACAAAAAAGCATAAACTTTAAGAATATGGCTCAAAAGTGTCTCTAGTGGTAAAACATTAGGTACTGCACGTTCAATCTGTGATTGGCCAGAAAAGTCTTCGCTTACGTATTCCTCCCTCGGTGACTAAATAGAAATCTGTACAGCTACGCCCTGAAGTTTTGGTTGATCTGCATGCTGTGGACAGGGAGAGTAGATAGGAGAGAGAGAGCGAGCGAACGAGCGATATATATAGCTAGCTTACAGTTTAGCTTTTTTGAATATTCTAGTAAATTATAGTAACCTATTTTTGGTATATTTTTTATAGTTAGCTTGATAGTACCTTGTTTTTCAGTCTAGCTTAGCAAGTAGCTAGCTAGTTTATAAAATATATATATATATAGTTTAGAAAAAATAAACGGCATGGGTAACTATTTGTACAGCGTGTGATTTGTCGTTTACTGGCCGCATCATTATAAGCCCAAACGAGGCTATGCGTGCCGCGTCCTCCACCATTGCTTTTGCCTTGGCAGCGGCAAGCTTCTTGGGGTTCGCTTGAGCGTGGTTTGATAACTGGAGCTCAGCCCCTATATTATTATTATCACGCCCAGATTTCGGCATTTTTCTAATTTCAAAAAGAGGGGTCTAGCTAAACCAGCATGTTTTGTTACCCTTTAAGGTTGTCTGCAAGCAGTCACGTGTTCAGACGGACTTCCCGCTGATAGGGTGCAGAGAGGCCTTTCAGAGAGCAACTGCATCAGTTTGCAGTCCAATGACAGGGAGAAGTACTCACCTTCTAGGTTCATTCCAGCTTGCAGACACTTGCGGAAACGGCAAGCAGGGCAGTTTTTCCTGCGGATCTTGTCAATGATGCAATCATTCCTCCCTGCACACAGGTAATTGTGCTGTCCTACAGAATGGATGTAAGTGCAGATCATCAACTGTAGCATTACATCTACATGTAGTACACAATGGTTTATGTGCAGGGGCTGAATTGTTTGGTACGAGTCATTGGCTTTACGGTTAAAATAAACTTCACTTGGCTGCACAAAAACAAAATATCAAAACAAACCAGGAGCTCTTGTGAAACAAACAGCTAATGATCCTGCAGCAACAGTGGTATGTGTCAAAAGGAGTAATGTTATCCACCTAGCAAACATATAGTCTAATTATTGAAAGTCTGTTAGCAAGGATGCCCTTAATTTCATCCATGTGAAGCTAAAAATTAATTCACATACTAGATTAACTTAAAGGGGAACGCCGGGTTATTTCTTAAACCTCTATATCGATTTTATATGTTTAAAGAAATAACCCAGAGTTCCCCTTTAATAACTATGATAGCTGATATATTAGCATCTCCATATTTCTCCTCCAACCTACATTTTAAGTTGAGATAGGGTTTATCAGAAATTCACATCATGTCACAAGCTAAACAAAAGGCCTGAATCTGCAAACCTACAGTTCAAACTAAATTCAGTTAGTCAACACGCATGTAATTCACACAACACACAAATTCATGCAAGTTTAAAATGTTACTGTGATGGTCTGACACCTGGTTGGCTGAAACCCTCCCATCCCTGGGTAACCAATTGCAAGTCACCCTGTGTTGCTGCTAGTCAAAGTTGGCACTGGCACAGTCCAGATTCAATACAAGACTGTGGAGGTCATCCATACACTAGAACAATGCCTTAAAATTATGAGCTGCCCAGTAGCCGCCAGAAAATTCTATTTTAAAATGTACCTGGCAGTGTGTAAAGAAAATCCCAAATGACAATAAGTGGATTCAAAGCCACATACTGTATCTCCCCTTGTTTCTCACCTCTATAATACAGTATTCTGCTATAGTTTATTGCTGCTGAGGCTACTGTCACACTGCACAAAAACATGTGTAAAAGTTTAAGGCTGAAACTTTAAAAAAAAAAAAAAAAAAAGCAACTACGTACTTCAGTCACGATTGCACTGTAAGACAATTCAGGCAGCTACTGGGATGTGTAGAAAACATAAGCTTGGCAAACACTATCATGATTACATTTTGGAAATGAATATTAAACAGGCAACAAATCTGTCAGTGACCCATTTCTGAAATAGGGTCTATGTAAGGCAACACTTCTGAATATTATGTCAGCATAATCTTTAATCATTAATACGGACGTCCTCTTACCGAATCCACAAAAAACCAAACTAATGGAAGAACCTTTCAATGAGGTCTACCCGTTCACAGAAGAGGTTCAGCAAATTCAAGTCAAAGGAAGGGAGAAAAGCTCTGAATGGTGTGTTGGTGCATGTGTCTAAAGCTCACCTTCAACAGCCCTCTTGAAGAACACTTTACAGCTCCCGCAGGTGAGGACCCCGTAATGGCAGCCTGAAGCCTCGTCTGAGCACACAAGACATATTTTGTGGGCTGGACCACTTGGTTTCCCAGGAGCTGAAGGTGTAGAGCCTCTGGCTACAGAACTGAAATACATTATGAGAAGACAGGTATCAAAATAACATACTGGCAGATGCTGAGCTAATTTGTTGACAACAAATACAGTAATATTGTTAAATGGTAAGCAAGATCCTTTGAAATTACCAGTGGGAGATTTTTATATTGTATATTTGGGAAAAGGCTTGATCCCTGATACCTAGTGAAAATATCTGATACCTAGTTTATAGAAGGCTTATAGAAAAAATGCAGACATGCACATGATTCTACCCATTAGCAGCTCAACAAGATTTCTAGCTGTTGAATGAGGTGTGCTTTGTTAGGGTTGGGGACCACTGATTTAATGCATATTAATTAATAGACTCATTTTACTCTCTGGTAGGTTTGGGAAAATATCCAATAATAACTTGACATGTACATACAAAAACAGATGAAATTATTTTCAAAACTATCCAACCCATAGTGCACCATTTTTAAAGTGTGCACACTAATACGCATTAATTTAAACTATGGTTGTGCGTGACAAGATAAAATCAGCATTGAATAGTTTATGACTGTTAAGAATGGCCATTCCCATTTGAAATCTTTAAATAATTCCACTAGCATTCTATTGAGCTTCCTTTTCTCTATGCAGCTGTGAAGCTAGACAGACAGGAAATGTGTCATGCTTGAGAGCAACATTAATGGGTTTTGTGTGAAAACACACCCACTCTTAATTTTTTCTGACAGTCTAAGGTTTTGTGTCAAAGAAGACACAATAAGATTTTATGAGGGAGAGGAAGGAGGATACTTGACCTACGCCCTGACAAAATTGCTACAGTGCTATGCAAGTCAAATGTTAGCCATAAGAAAGTGAATATAGCACCTGTACTGTCACATCTGGGCAGACACACAAGGTTTAACTCTTGGAGGCCCATTGCCTCTATATCATTTCTCCAAAGTTTTGTATATAAGCATAAAAAAAAAGTTGCCTTAATTCATGAAGTAAGCACTGGCAATCAGATGCAGTAATGCTTGAAGCAAATGATGGAAGAAATCATCCCTGGATCATCCCCCTACTGGAGATAGGCCTAATTTCAAATGCAAAAGACCAAGATAGCAATTGTAAGAATTTGTCCCCAGTTAATTTTTTACAGCAAAATGCTTAGCATATACGGTTCAAACAAAAAATTTAGTAAGCATTTAGAATTTTCATGAAATGGTTAACCATTAATTTGACATAAGTTTTCGCCCCCAGCCTTCCTATGCTGTTCACTTTAAAACTCTGAGGCCTCATTTGCGCAGGTTCTACACTAAAAGGTTACGTATGCCCAAAAGGAGAAACCTGCGTACGCTCAAAAAATATAAAACAATGTTGCACTCAATGGACCTATCGCTAAGCCCCGCCCCTCTTCGCAGGGGGAGACAGTTTGAGAGCCAGCTCACCCACTGTAATGTAATTTTCACGGATTTAACACATTAAATACTCGTTCATTTTTGGAACCAGAGCTACGAAATCTCTTCCAAATCCGTCAACAAGGCCTGCCGTATGCACTGTAAAAATGTGTGCATGACTATTTTTAAAAAAAACGGAGTTTTATGATTACAACTTAGCTCTGGTCCATAGCGTTAGAAGGAGCGTCTCCTTAACGCTATGTTACTTTCCAGTCTGTGCTTCGCAGCGCAGGCTGCACAAACCCGAGGCTGTAGAAAATACACTTTCGCTACTCACCAAAACAAAGACGGTTTTGTGGAGTTGAAAGCCTACTCTCCGCGGTGGGAAACCTCTGAGCCCCCCACCTCACGTCTAAAATACACTTTTTGTCATCTGAAATAACGCTACATAACGTGGAGGTCTATGGTAGAGTGGAGCATTGTGTCTACCCCTCTGTTATGCTAGCTGTGATTGGACCATAGCAGTTTGGGGAGGGGCTTAGCGATAGGTCTATTGCACACAATTCCTTCACAATCAACTTGAAACTATAAACTATTTTAAGATCCCAATTTTATAGCAACAACAGTTCCTTATTTTGGAACATGACACAACACAGGCTCAATCAAAATGACTCATCAACTCTGTACGTTTTATGTGTTCCATGTAAAATCCAGATGACACTAATAACGGTAAAGCCGGTATTCTTATTCCAGCATAAAAAATAAATAATCTTTTAGGCAAGAAAAAAAAAAACTTGCACTGTGTTTAAGCTTCTGTTCAGTACTTCGTTTTAGTAACGCTTACAGTAATTCTGACTCTTGGAAAACAAACTCGAGGGTTACTTTAACCCAAGAGTTACTTTACCTTACAGAAGAGACCAGGATTATGCTTGTTGTCAAAGGGGATCAAGAACAGTAACCATTTTATTTCCAGGCTTGTGTTCAGAAAAGGTGGTGCTCGAAAAGGGGTTAACAAAGTTTTGAAATATTTAAGTTGAATATTGAAGTCGTTGAATACATTTTATATAAGTTATACATTACATTTCTATATTTGTTTAAATAATTAATATATTCTCATAGATTTTATTTTAGCAATGACTATAAATAAACTTTTTTAAAAAGTGTAAAAAAGGATGGTTATAGAGCAATTGTTATAGACATTTACATTTCGGAGAAAGCATGGAAATATCGTGATATAGCTATATCTTTATCGTAAAAATCTCTGAAAATATTGTGATATTTTTCGCCCACCTACTCAAATGTATTCTTGGGCTCCTAAGATTCCGTTTTCACAGAATCGCGGAATTGACCTTCAAAAGTGAAATCTTGGCTTTTGCGTGGAATAGGGCTGCACGATATATCGTTTCAGCATCGACATTGTGATGTGCGCATGTGCAATAGTGACATTGTGATGTGCACATGTGCAATAGTGACATTGTGATGTGCGCATGTGCAATAGTGACATCGTGAAAGACGCAATGTTTTCTTTTTGTGTTAAATTAAATCAATCACGTCATGCTAATACTTTTTTCTGTTTGTTAAGGCAAATTAAATCAATCACGTCACGCTAAAACATTTTCTGCTTGATACAAAATGAAAACTCACAAGGTTTGCATTTTCCATGACTAATCTAGAAGAATGGTCTGATAGAACATAATTTAGTCTGATTTAAGGTTTCTTGGATACACAGGTGCTCATGCTACGGTCATGAACGCTCTGCGTGCACAGTGAACCAATCGTTCTTGGCCTGTTTATCGAATAACGAAAGTTAAGTGTCGCCTCAGTCGACTGTGAAATTTTGTTGCCTACAACCTGAAAATGAGTGAGGAACAGGACACAAGCACTGAAAAAGGAAGAAATGTGTTGCAAAAAGAAATGTAATAAATAATTGTTGTTGCAAGTTCTATTTATTTAAAGTTTTATTTATTTGTAAACCATTCGGGGGACTGGTGTATAGTTCCTCTTAGATTATTCTTTTTTTTCTCATTTTGGTTATTTAAAAGAGGTTTGTAATTGTTGAATAAAATGTTAACTTGCCTATTTTTTCCACTCGTGTTAATTTCCTAATGTGATACTGCAGCTTTAATGTTGTTTTTTAAAATGGAGAACAGTGATACAGCCTCTTGTAATCTCCTGGATCCCTTCTAGACACCATTCACAGATGAGCCCCCTTTTTTTAGGGTAAGCAACATGCATTATAAATATCATGATGGATCATGGACTTTAGCCTGGAGTGATACATGAGTATTATCTGAATACGATGGGACCATGGTGAGTCAACCACAGTATTAAATAACTGCCTCATTTCTTCCTGCAAAATCACCCTAATCATTGCTAGAGTGATTAATTATTTCCCAATAGAGCTATTCAAGTTAAAAGCAGCATGTGTCTGGTGAAATTATGGTATTCCTGTATTTTCTTCCATATTGCAATATATATCGCAAAAAAAACAAAAAAACATCGCAATGTAAATTTTTTCCAATATCGTGCAGCCCTAGTTTTTTTAATTTAAATTTAATTTTGGTCAGATAGTCTCCAACGCACTGTGGTTGCCGTTAAAACCTAAAAACAAAAAAATTTATAAACTCTAGAATTACCCATTTTATTCCATGAATTAGGAACTATGCGCTGACAGGAGAGACACAACCCACGGGCAGTTTCTCTAATAAATTCAAATTTAACTATTTTAAATTATACTTATTGCAGAAATATATCCTAAGTGAAATTAACATACATCACATTATAGACTGTGCACAAAATCGACTGACTATTGTAATTTTCTAAATTACAATGTCTGACCACGAAATTCTATGAATAACCGTCATAAACCTAAATTTGACTCAAATACACGCAAAAATGTTATGGCAATACACTACCATTTTCTCGTTTCATTTGACCGCAAGCTGTCGTTGTAGGTTGTTTGCGAGTCCTGCCTTCGAAGAGTTCATTGATCAATGAACAATAAATATAGAAAGTCTCTTTCACTTTGTACCCTGTTGGCTGTTGACCTGTAAGATTCTGTGTTGGTATCGGGTTGTGCATCGGAGTATTTTTACAAGTACGAGTACATGAGCACAGTATCGGACCAGGATCGGTATCGGTGCGTCCTTAGACACTACCACAGCCACCACAGTGACAAATATGAGAAATAGGCTACATGGTTGAAGCAAGGGCAGTTGTCATCGCAGGCTTAAAAAGTAAAATTCAGAGGGCTAACTTCACAAAAATCACAACGGCTCAAACATCCAGTGTCAATGCATCTTACTGTCGCACTTGAGCTAGCAAAAGCAAAAGTAAAGCGGTGCGCGGTTTAACTTGCAAGAGGTTGAAAACAGGCAATAAAAACAATGCGCAAAAACATTTTGACTAATCTCTGTCTTTCCAAGAGTTTTTTTGTTTTGTTATGGTCCAAAATAAGTGTCCGTACTATCGGACTTTTAATTTAAAGTTTAAATGTTCTAAAAGTTATTATTGGTTAATGTTATTGGTGTTAGTTATGGTCTTGTGATCATATGTACTGTTATGGTCTTGTGATCATGTGTAAGCACTTTATTCCTTCACTTCATAGAATTAAGCATTGAATTGCTTATTTGGTTATTAAAAACATTAAGATATATTATTTGCTTGTCTTCATTTCGCTTCCCACAAGTTTGCGTTATATTTTAAGGTAGTTTATAAGAAATGGGGAAAACAGGAGATAGAAGAAAAAAAAAAAAAAACTTTAATTGGCTTAAAAGAATAAAACAAATGGTATTTGCCTTTTTTTAAAAAACATTTTTTTTTTTAGAATCCTAGGAGCTCTAGTACTCTGTGATAAAAGGGCGTGAATCTCTAACACCCCCCTGATGGCATAAACTGAAACTTCATTTAACACATGAAAGGTGTCACATTATTATTTTTCTGGATGCTTAAATATGGACCTTCAGACTAACAGCAAAAAGACAGAAACTACTTAGGCCTGGATCTTTGACAAGAGATGTGATTATTGGAAGGCTGTGTACTTTGATATGAAGTGAAAGGAATTGAGTGAAATGGCTCTGCAGGACATTTCTATTACAGTACTTTGCCATTGGAGCCACCAATCCCAGTGTCTCCAAACTGTGCGTTTGCATGGGTTACAGTTTGCGTAAATGTGCACATGTTTTGATGTCAGGTTTGTTTTTATGAATCCCAAATCCACCGGGAAATGAGTGCACGCATCTTTTTTGTGTGTACGCACCGTTTACAAATGAGGCCCCTGGACTACCTGCCATCAACCCCTTTGGCTTGTTGGTTGTGTGGAATCTTCCTTTTGAAAGCACTCTAATGCTTTTGGGAAACACCTTGTTAACAAGCCACTGGAGAGCATGATACTGATGAGTCATTTTACCTTATTATGCTGACATAGTTTATGCTGAGTATTAGTTAAAGATTTGTACTTCGTTTCATTAATGTGCAGCTGTAAGTTTTTTTGAAAGTAAAGATGCATTCCAGAGAATAGGAGCACTCCACTGCCTTAGTTCCTTTTCTCCAGACTGCAAGCCCCATCAGGAAAGTCTTTTTACAACTGGAATATTGCTAAGTTCACAGAAACTTAGCTTTGATTTGCAGTCACAAAAGGCCAAGCTGTAACTCATGTAAACAAAGTAAGTGGTAGTCAGCAAACTTGAGTGCTTCTGACAAATAGCCTATATCTTTAAGCATATAATGGATACTTTACATTTTCAAGTCTTTTCTCTCTCCTGGGGAATCAGCCTTGTACTGGGGGAGTCAGGGGGACACAACCCTACCTGTATTTTATCATTTCTTGCATTTACCTAAACGTAATACCGTTTTCTGTGTTATGGACCAGGGGAAACTTTTATGTGTTCAGGATTTTTTTTGACTGAGCATTTTTCAAAATCAATAAATGTCTGTATTTTAGAGTTTTGTTCATATATTAATCAGGACTGAACTTTTTTGTTAACTGTTAATCGAACTTCATTAATTGATCATGAACCGTTAACCGACAAGCATAAAATCAGCGCTCTGCATTACTATTTGCAAACTGGCCTGCAAGTTGGGAACACTCCGAGCCAGCTGATTAAACTTTTCAATGGCCGGCACGGCCAGAAGACAGGCCAGCTTTACAAAAATCCAAAACAGTAAAAGAGAAAATCTCACATAATTTTCCTGCAATACTAATGGTGCATTATCAAAAATAATCGCCTCTGTAATTATTGCTAGAAGCTAGGATGTGTGCCGCACGTTCAACTTTTCATTTGATGATTATTGTGCAACATTGTAGTGCATGCAGTGCTCAGTGTCTCTGTTCCCACCTATGCAACAGCGCAAAGCATCAGTCTGTGAGGAACCACTCCTCTGAAACATTTAAAGAATAGGCTCCCTTTTTTTCAACCACAGGCCCTATTGAAATGTTTCCCATCGTTTATAAGCATGCATAGCACAACCCCCTCACTGATAGCTTTAGTATTGAGAAACATATCCCTCAGCTGCAGCTTCTCAGTGGGTTTAAAGCATACTATGCAGGATTTCTACCTTGAAAATATAAAATAACCATGCTCAGTCATATCTATGATGCACTGGCAATGTGTCTTTGCACAAATTTGCCGAATCAGTGCTCATCTACCTGTATTTATTATTCGAAGATGTATTTGTGATGTTTCTGAGATGTTTCACACTTTTCTTTGTGGGGAGGGATGGGTGTGGCTACAGAGCCTGTGGGGTGGAATCGATTTTCAGCGGAGCATTTGTTGCTAGCTAGCTACTGCAATGACGGAGGTGAAGAAGCACAAGTAAAATGGAGCAAAACGACAAGCCGACAGGGCTCGTTCAAAACCCAATAGTCAGAGCTGAAGTTCACCAAAAGAATGAAAAGCAGAGTTGGCATGTTTTCTGTTGGACCTGTAAGTAATGTTATCTCTAGCTATCCAGTTAGCTATTTTAGGTAGCTATAGATGGCCGAAGTCAGGTACGTCACCTTTAACGCAACCTTCTCACTAGGTCCTCAAGAGTAGATTTATTGTCTGTTCTCCAGTCAACTACCGCATTATAATGACATATAGCTACTAAAATTGCAATGCGAGGCTAACTTAGTCTATACCTTCCAGACTTCATTCTGAAACACAAGCTGGAAAACATTTAACCTGCCACAAAAGAAGATGGGTAGACTAAATATGCTAGGTGCATATCCACAACGCGTTGCTAAAAAGGTTTGCTTTTGTTCAAAGTCGAGTCACACTAGCAAGACTTCTCTTCTTGCTTTGTTTGAATATTTGCATATCCGAGTGTCTCTTTTTGCAGCTGGCTACATGTCTTTTATATTGAATATCTTTTTTAAATGAAAGCCGCTGTAAAGACAGATCGGGTAAAGAGCTGCTTACTAACATTATCGTTACCAATGGAAATTTGCATGACGTAAACCTGTTGTTAACAATTTTGATTAGCTAAGTTAGCCTGTTTAACTTCAATATTTTCACCACAATATTGAGTCAATTTTTGCTGTAAGCAATTATGGTGCATTAAATTACATGATACAGTATATTATGTCTTACCTGTCGTGCAATGTCAACGTCCTTGTCTTGGCAATTCCAACACATTTGCAATTAGCAACTGCATGTGGCGAAACAGCTTTTTTTTTTTGTCTTTTGTTCTTTAATCATGCCTGAAGCAGTAATAAACATCCAAGCTTCAAAGGCCATGTGAAATGCTTCAGGAAAAAAAACCATCACATACTTATTGATTGCTGATAGCAGCAAGGTTATACAGCTTCCATGTGATCATGTGATTTTTTTTTTTTGTAAATCGCATGGAAGTTGCATGGCCTTGCAGCTGAATAGATCTCATATCAGCACCCAATAGATACCAATAGTGGTATTGTTTTTTTTCTGGAAGGATTTCACAGTTTGAAGGTGCTCAGTTTCGACGGTGTAGAGAGGCCGCGACGCTGCGTGTATGGAGGAGAGTCGTGGAGGCGGAGTTTGTGTGCTGGACTGCTTAATGCCACTGGACATCTCGGGACAGCGGGGGCTATTTTTAATCATGGCTGTATTACTTTAATTTACTTAAATTTACTTTATTACTTTAATTAGTTTGATCAATGCAATGATTCTATTGAATGTCTTTATTTGATAAGTTTGTTTGAGTGTTATGGGTCTGCACCACTGTCTATATCTTTTTTTGTTATTGCTGGGCATACAACTGAAGTTCCTTAACGGAGAAATAAAAGGTATTCTATTGTATTTCACACGGCCCGTGAAGTTTGGCTTTTTACTGCCACATAAAAAAGATGAAAAAAAGCCTATACTTCTTATTATGCTTAAACATTGGATAATCGTTGACATGGTTTATCGCCCAGCTCTACTTGGACTGTGTAATATAAATTAGCCATTCCATGCCAATTCAACCAGGGAACCTGTGAGATGTTGCTAGAAAACCTCCCTGGGGATATTCAGGTGCTCCAAGTTGCAGACATGGCAATAACTTTTTTTATATACATTTCCCTGAAGAACTCTGGCTTGGCAGTGGTCAATCAACAAATAAAATTTGAGAAAAATGATATTGCACTCATGTTGAAACTTGTTTGACTTGCAATAAAAAGTGTCCTTCCATCTTAGAGACTTGAGGCACAGAATCAGGCCCTTTTTCATACATATTCCTGAAGCGTGCACAGTTCACGAGGAAACGACACACCACAACATTCATTACAGCAGCAGCATCTCACTACCATGGATGTCAAAACCTCACATATTAAACTGAAATAAACATGAAGCAAAGTCATTGGCATTTCTTACCTGATGAAGTTAGCAGGGAAAGGTGAAGAACCAGATTGGATTTCCCTTGCCCTTTGTATTCCAGTGGTCTCCCCATACCCTTGGCCCCGATTCCAGCTCTCTCCAACAGTGGTCAGTGCTGGGTAGAGGTTGAACACAGGCTTCTGGTCCTGTTGCTGTACAGTGACTACAGAAGCATTAACTACAAAAGGGCGGCTTTGTCCTTCCGTGGTGGTGACGGCACAATCTGATCCCGAGGAGCTCAGAAGGCTGGGCACATCTGAGCCACTCATTTGGCAGTAGCGTTTGCTCTCCTTCTCCTGCTTGATCACCCCTGGAGTGCACAGCTGGATAAAGGCATCCTTCTCTGTTTTTATCACCGGGTCACTCTTATCCTGCTGCTCATCTGCACCATTCACATTTGTACAGTCGTTTCCATTGCCACAGGCAACTGGTTTGCTTTCCTTCACTATGCTAATGTCTCCCAAGAGGGAATCATCGACTGCCAGGGAGGAGAGAAACGCAGCATCATCCCCAACATAGAAGTCGTTTAGCTGTGAAGGAGAGCCTGCCAATTCAAAGTCCTCTAAAAGGTCAAGAGCATTGTCATTGAAGAGCTTTTGGTTCAAATCAGAGTCTCTCCCAACGTGCTCAAAGGTGTCCTGCTCCAAGTCCATCTCTATCCTGTTCATGGGAGAGAAATCCTCCGTTTTCAAAGAGAACAGACTGGGGTCCGCTCCACCTATGAGGGAATCCATGGAAGAGGCAGAGCGATTGAAGTCTGCAATACTCGCTTCTAAGCGAGAGAAGTTTTCCCCCAGCATAAAAAGGCCAGGAGATTGCTGCAGCTGCATTCTCTGGTCATTCCCAATTGCTTTAGAGTCTGGCTCCTCCACATAGAGTCCCATGGAGGTTGACATGGTGGTGGTGAACTCTTCCTGAGGGTTGTTGCTGCCCATTCCATTGGAGACTTCTCCAGAAACAGGCTGCAGTTTGCACTGAGGCTCCACCGAGCTGGCAGCTACCAGTGCGGTGCTGCTCACACCACTCTGAAAAGCTCCCTCTGCTTCTCTTTCACTGTAATTCACAAGAGTTAAACTTTCCTCTTGTTTATTGCTATGTTTCAGTCCATCTTGATCCATGTTTTGATCCTGCAGTTTTCAGAGGGAAAGAGAAACAATAAGGTTTACAAAATACACAAACATACACACATTCCAGCACTGCATCCATTTCATAAGTGATACCTTGTTTGCCATCAAAACTGATGCACGGTTGCTAACGGTGCACCGAAACTATCTGTAGCATCGGCGTCGATCTTGCTCCTAAGTACTCGCAATCGGCATCAGAAAATACACGTTTTGGATACCACAATCGATACCATGCGCTTTAGGGTCATCTTTTCCGGTCAGTGGGGGAAAATTAAAGTTATGAAGAAGTTCTATGAATTTCACCTGATATGTAAGTGGCTTCAGGACTTAAACTCCTAAAAATGTAAAAAGATTGCATTTCTACTTACCAGCGGGTATGACATAGCTAAGTGACTGCATTGCCGACACTATTTCGTGCAAAGAAAGAAAAAAGAGAATTGGATAAAGCTCGCTCAAAAAAATAAAAGTAAACATAGATGCTCATTTTAGAAGGTGGTGAGATGTTTGGGAGCGCATTGGTTTGAAGACGGGCATTGGAACTTGCATTGTTTCTACTGGCCAGGTAGGTCAAAAGTTTCAACATCAATTTACCTGGACTTTCTGCTTGCCAGCCAATTGTAATTAACAATAATAGTAGCTATATTGCTATTATTGATAACGTTCATTCGGCGGTTAGTTCTTAGAAGAAGGAAATGTTGGCTAACTTCATCTGTCGTATCGTGCAAGAACCGGCTACTCGGGTATAACCATGCATGGCAGTTGTAGGCTTTAGAATTAGGGAGATAACTTTAGACTTAGAATTTAACAAAACCATCACTTCATTAGCGAGTTTGGTGACTAAATGGTAAATGTTTTAATGTGTTATTTTTCAACTCTGCAACAACAGAAAGGATTACATTATTTTACCTGACTCTAGTAGCTCACATTTTTACTGTAACGTTTGCTATACCAGTCTGTAAGTGTAATCCTGCAATCATAACTAGAAAACTTGGATGTATGTTCACAACGAGGTCTGTGGAAGCAGAGGGGTGGGGGGTGAGTCTCTTTCTCTGTGGGCAGGGACAAGGGGTGTTTGAAATGTTTTGACAACAAATTCGACCATTGGGAAAGTTGCGTACTCCAGCTTTAATTCCTGAATACAATTGATTTCTTGTGCTCAAGATTTACATACATTTGTGAGCACAGTTTATATCTCTTGGGCACGATTTATATCTCATGACAATGTTATGTTTTACAATAGCCTACTCTATGAACAATAACTGAATAAACAGAATTGACACATACTTTCATGTAATTGTTCCATTTCATGATGTGAAATGACTTAATTAAGTACTCGGATCGGTCGATCCACTAAGGCCCAATTTACACTACAGCTAGGTTGTCTCATGGCTGCGTCCATGTTTGTTGACATTGGAGATCCCGTTTACACCAGTGCGATAATTGAAATGCGATTTATGTTCATTATAAACTTACTGAGCGCACTATAAATACAGGAGCGAGTCCTGTTACTCGTTCATACTTGTAAGCATTCTCGGTCTTCTAAATATGCGTGTGTGAACGAACACAGAACATGAGCAACTCCAGCTAATAACTTCAGTTGTCGAGCCCCAAAATGCAAGTGTGAACGGGGCCTTAGGGAAGTACTTGGTACTCGGATTGGGTTCTGAAAGAACGGTACTGGTGCACTTCTAGTGGTTGCCTATATGAACTTGTGAAAATTATCCAGGCGATAAAGTGATGTTGCATACGGCAAAGTAGAAAAATCAAACCTCTCTCTCTCTCTCGGTCATGTACAAATGTTTGTGCTTACAAATTAAAATGCAGTTTACAATTTATGCTCCAAAAACACCTTGCTGAAGTAGTCCACCCTTCCAATGATGTGCCATTTTGTTGAGTTACAAATGATATACACATTTCTTTTAACTGAACCATTTTTTTAATAAACTTGAACGCTCATCAATATGAGGTATTCTTAGCAATAAACAAACGCAGCACATACCGAAACCTCAAATCCTTAGTGGCATTGCCCTGCCAGATTTTCACTCTTAAGCTGCTTACACATGACTGGCGTTGGGGCGTCAACGCAACTCTCAGCATAGGCTTGACGTGACAAGCGTCCTAGATATGTAATCACTATATAATATAATGGGATCAAAAAAACATTTGTATGCCGGGTAGCTAATAACTATTAAATATTACAGCCAAATCTACAAACCTGGTAGCCCCATCTCGATGCTAACTTTGCGCCATGCATCGTTTTTTTATTTTTTGCGAGATCGTGGTAAGACTGAAGTGGTAAATAAAATATACAAGCTGGAGGCGCACACCCAAAACACTTTTGCGAGGTGCAGACAAACTGGAGAAGATGCATAAACAAAGAAAGTCGCATACTCTATGCTCCCGTAATTTATTTCCAATGTGGTATAAGAAAAAGAACCAACGTTTCAGGGTTGACTTAGAAGTGGTGTCATACAATTCTGAGAAGGCAGACAGGATCAAATTTTGCAGTTTCTCCTCCATTTTAACTTTCAATGTTTATATTTTGCGCCACCATAGGCTACATCAAACTGTAAAATAATTGGTTACACTCTGAAAGGTCAGCGAAAAACAGGGTCAAAGTTCAACCAATTTGAACTTTGAGCAGAGCGTTACAATGCCTGATTTGAACACCAAAGCTGAGGTCGGAACGGCGGCACGACGCTCTCTTAATTGGAAAACAATGGCAAAGCGAGCGTTGGGAGATTTTGAAGCTAGTCATGTGTAAGCAGCTTTACCGTTGAGCTGCCCATTTAAAAAATCTATATTGGCTGTGATATGACTTATAATTGGACAGGCTGTATATTCAGGCTTCCTTCTGCCCCCCAAACTCTTTTTATTTAAATGAAACAGTTTTGTTGGTCTTTCAATGTTTGAAGCCTCTTGACACCTGCTCCCATTAGTCAAAATGTACTATTTTTCAACTTTCTATGTATTATTTTCATTATGGTGCTTTTGGGGTCTGGAAATCTTCTAGCCTAACTGCTGATTAGTTGTTGACAAATCAACAACAATTTAGCCTCCTTTGCGCAATTGCAAGAAAAGTTTAATATACCAAGGTCCCATTTATTATTATTTTCAGGTTAGGAGCTTTGTACATAAATATAAACCTGATTTAAGCACTGACCTTCAACCTAACTGCCTGGTTTGGCTCTCTAAATAGACTAACATCAGACAAACTAAGCTGTAGAGGGTGATATTGCTGCGTAGTAAAATCATAGGGAGACAGAGAACCAGGACACAACTTTATGAAGAGTGAACAGTGCAAAAGAGTGCTCCTTTAACGCTGCAGCTCAGCCAATCAGAGGCTGAGCATTCCTGACTTTTTCCTCACAGTTCGCCTGGCTGCATCAGAGACTCAATGCACGTGTAATAAGTTTCACTTTGTGGTGTTATGTGCGTGTATTCAATTGTAAGTACCGTTTATTCAGTAATTATTGTCAGGAGTGTTTTTATAAGCTGTAGTTAAGTGCAAATGCTATATTTTGTAATCCTTATTTGACAATGTCATAGCTAGTCAGGATAGCTAAGCTTAAGAACTCCTCTTGGAATTACACGTTCGGAACGCATTCGTGTTGTCTGTGATAAACATTTTTATCGCCGCTGTTGATGTTACTTGCTGTATGTGCATATGCAGAAAATGTGTAGCACATTATTTTGTTTTATCATAGTTATCTGTTTAATGTAGACGGTGATAGTATGGCTACCAAATGCTAGCTAGCTTAACCAAGCTGTGATTTAGCTTTATTTTAGCTTAATAAAGCCCTGTCCGAACAGGATTAGTTTAACCAGGGGAGGTCAGGTAATGTAATTTTCACCAGGTTAATTCAGTAATTTTATTCACGTCCGGAATGACCATGCCAGTGATTTTTACTGGGCACGCAAATAATAATTCTGGCTGAAATTATTACAATAATTTTTGTCTGTACATTTTTATTGTAATACTTACCATTTCCGGCTTTGCGTTGCGTGCAAACTCAGTGCGATCGCAAAAACAAATGGAAGCAATTGAAGATATTCTCGAGTCCCTTTAATCACGTTTATCAACTTCTATTATCCCGTCATGGAGACCAATAAGAACAAGCGTACCATCAAATCGATCAGAAGAGCCAGGACTGTGTCCGAATCAGAGCCCTATCTACTGTGTCCTATGTACTAGCATACAGTATAATGCTTATACAGTATGCAAAAAAATATCCTCCATACTATTATCAGCAAAAACCTGGAAATAAGTATATCATCCTGTGATATTAAAGAGATGGACAAGGAAAATCTGTAATAAGTTTATGACCACATTATTTATGGCTATTAAAGAGTAACTAACCCCGAGATCACTTTTTTTTAAAGCTGTAAACGTGTTTGTATGCCTACCTTATAATGAAACTTATTCATGCATTCCGTTATTTCTACAATTCTGAAATAACATAAATCATGAGAAACTGGGTGAAATGACAAAGTGAAAACATGTTTTTAGAAATTTTTGCAAATGTACTAAAAATCTAAAACTAAAATCTCATGTGCATAAGTATTCATACCCTTTGCTTTAATGTATTTGTGGGTTGCATATCCTTTGCATGCTGTTACTTCCTGAAGTCTGTGACCCATCAACATCATAAGACTCTCAATATCTTATTTTCAGGTACTGTTACACGCAAAACTATAACCTCTCTGCATTTGAATTGATCTCTATGGGATTTATAAATAACCCTTGCAGTGATCCATCCACATCTACTTCATATCTGGCAACATAGAGATGGTTTGGGGCTCGTTCAATAGCTCAGACCCTTGATAACTTACAGCCATTTAGCCAACCATGTATTCCAGACTGTTCCAGCATAATTTACAGCTAAATCTAGTCCCACCCCCCAATTCCCATAGAGATCCATTAAAATACAGAGAAGTTACAGTATCACTTGGAGTACCAGAAAATAAGATATTAAGAGTCTTCTGATGCCCAAAAATGGGGGGGGGGGGGGGGGCTATTTACAAAAGGTTCTATAACTTCTGAACGGTTCATCTGATATGGATGAAAATACCCTCAAATTACCGCTGACCGTCTGCACTTCAAACTAATTGTCATTGTATCCATTCAAAATCAAAGTGCTAGAATACAAAATCAAAATAACAAAAAATGTGTCACTGTCCAATTAATTATGGTGCTCACTGTATAAGTTACATAACGTGACTGTTTTGTTTGCCTCTCAAGAACTTTGTTTTCAAACACACGTCAACTATTTTTACAGTGTTTTCTGAAGAAACAGCGGAGGTAACATTAGCCAGTTAGACGAACAGACTGTTACAATTTATTTTTTGATATTTCCTCGCGACAACCAAATGGCAAAAAGATTTCAAAACAACGGTTTAGTAATAACGGTAAGAACAGCTTCCTCGGGGCGTCCCGGTGGCTCACCTGGTAGCACGCATACCATTAAGGCTAAGTCCTTACCGCAGCGGCCTGGGTTCGAATCCAGCCCGGGCCCTTTGCTGCAGGTCAACCCATCTCTCTCCTGCCTTTCCTGTCAATCTACACCGTCCTGTCTAATAAAGCAAAAATGCCTTAAAAAAAAAAAAAAGAAGAGCTTCCTCGAACGCTCTAAACGGGCAATGTTTCTGTTGGTTATGGTTACGCCACAATTTACACCTCATTAGGGGTAGGGGTAAATATTTAGTAGCTACTAAGCTCAATGTAAAAAACTAGTTTGTGTGGTGCAACCCATTTTTATTGAGTAAAACCTTAATTTAGTAAACACTTACGTTATAACTAGTCTATGTTTGAACTCACGTACAGCTGGTTCAACCGGTTTTTGGTTTCCCTAAAAGAACTGGAGACTGTCCCTCTTGAACAATGGGCCAATATCCCACTACACACAGTTCAGAAATTGTATGACAGCATTCCTAGAAGGATTGAAACTGTTTTGAAGGCAAAGGGTGGGCCTACTTGTTATTAGTTACTAGATATTCCGTTTATGTAGGCATTTCCGATATTTTGTCTACCCCATGTTCATGTGTGCATGTATAAGAAACCATGGGGCAATGAGCACTATCACATTAAATACACAGGCACACAAATGATTAACCCCTTCACGCAGACACCCTAGTGGCCAAGATACCGGCGTTGTGACATTGCTCGTCCTCTGTCGTAAGTTGTTTTGTTTCTTGCGTGCATGTGTTGGGGTATCCTCACTTTCGTCATGACGTCATCGGAATGACCGTTTACGTCACCGGTGCTCTGTTCAAAGACGCGGTTTGCCATTCAATGGCGGAGACTTGCTCTTCAGCCTTGCTCAGTGATTGTGGTTTGTGATTGTCACAAACTCTGTGTTCTAGCTTTATTAGTACGCAAATCGTGACAATACCAAATACAGTTTCTAAATGCCACTGTTGTCGCGTAGCTAGTCCATTTAACAACCAACCCGCAACCTAGTCTCACCTGCAACTGTACCTACCCATGCGTGACACAGTGGACAATAGTCTGAGTTCATAAATATATTTTTTCATCATTCCAATAGTCGGAATGTATGCCAATACAGCGTGAAAAGCCCTGCTCTTTCAATTGTAAAATAAACAAGTTAAATTCTTGTGTAATTATACCACATCATTATCACATTATAATTGAAGACTGTAATTCCCACTTTAAAATTATGTAAAAGTGAGTTTTATGAGCCAAAACAGTTGATTTGTAGTTACGTATATCATTATTTTATGTTTTACAGCAGGGCACAATTTAGCCATTTTGGATACATTTGCAGACACTAAGGGACAACAGGGTACACACTGCCTATATTTTGCATGATAGATCTTTAGTCGTTCTGCATATAATCCAGATTTTGCACACTTGTGGACACGAAGTCTATGACCCAGGAAATGTATAGTTTTACTTGTTTCACATATCTAGCTCTCAGTATTTAATTGCAAACTAATTTTTATTTTTCATATTTCTGCCAAGTTCTTTGCATTTGTGGCACTTTATTTTGATCTAAATTATGAAGATAAACAAATCTAAATTTGTATTTTAAATGGTACAACTGTTTCATTTAAGCCATAGGTGACACAAAAGAGTTAAAGCTCAATTGAACATTAAAATCATGGGTCTTATTCTTTATGTGACATTTCCAATTTGCCTTTTTTTGGATACCGGTTGTTCCTGACAACATAGCACTCTGCTTCAGAATGCATTTTTCTTCTACCTGAAGCTACCATTATGGCCAATTTGTAGTACATCATATTAGGCAATGTTTTCCATACCATTAAACAATAGTGGTGCACCGCCGCTCCAGGAATCTGGCTGCCGCTACTGTATTATGTAGCAGCCTACTCGACAGTAAACCGCATGCGTACACTTCGATACTAATGGCAGGGCTACACTGTACGGGTGTAATACGTATGCAGCCCGTGAAAATTGTCTTGCGCATTCTCCTCTAGCTGCTAGTGTGACTATTTTGACACTGTTACTTCCCTCTAAAACACTGTCGATACCTTACCGGTATCAAACTTCCCTTTAAACTGATCATTGGTCTCAACTTGTTTTCATTAATTATTATTTGATTAACAAGTGTGCCAAAGATCTGAATATTACATTGGCAGGTAAACACACAGCTTCTTTACATCATGCTAGGGAAATCAAATGATAAATTCAAATAGGAAAAAAGAGTAAGTGTCCACAATTTAAATAATGTCATAAAATGCGTAGATTTTGGGAATGCAAATAAAAACAATTGTATTACTCGCCTAATAAGCTAATTGATGAGAACTGGCTATAGGCTATCTGGTGATATTTAGTAGTATTAGCCTATGTGAATCGCTGTATTGTTAATCCAGGAAAATGACTGAAAACAGGTTCAGGAAGTTCTCCGCGCCGTCAATTTTCTACTCTGCAGCCGCCACTGACTGGCATACTTCAGAAGGCGCTTTTTTTTTTTTGAGAATCAAATTCTCTAACATATCAGACTATCACACATCTGCTCCCATGAGCTAAAGTGAAGACCTACCTGCAACATCAATGCTCAGCGCAGGCTCCCCCCAACCCCCGAGAGTTCCGAACACCAACTCTTAACGCCGTCATTGATCAGTGATAAGGACACACAGGCTATATAATGTGTTTATATTAATTTAATAACGTCAACATTGAAGCTCTGCAAATACACGCTTATTCATTTTTGCTTTTGTTTCATTAAAAGATTGTAATTACAAAATATCTGTACTGGCAGTGTGGAGATAACTGCACCGGTGTAGGAGACTTGTACACCTTATGCATCGGTTAAACTGAAAACTGCGACAAGCCATATACATTTATATTTCTGGAGAAAGCAGCCATTCTTTTGTCTTGACAGTAGGGGTGAGTAGGTGTAGGCTATTTTATATAATTATAGCCAAGCCTACAGTAATAATCAGAGAATCATTGCAATTTTTTTTACAAAAAAAGTAAAATAAAATGCAGTGATATAAAATGCACAATGAGCAAAACAAAAACCATTTCAGAGGCCAGTGGTCTAACCCTAACCCCAGAATAAAACGTTTTTGCTGATTAATCGTTTTAAATCTTTTTTTCAGTCCAAAAAAGCAGAAGCAGTGTCAAAGCAGATGTTTAACTCATGGGCAAATTGTATTCATGTTAAACCTTTGGAGATTGAGGTGAGTAGGCTTTCATGGTCATTGGTATCAAATGAGTATATGCATAGCCTATTGTAGTTTATTGTCAGATACTACATAAAATACAGGAGCAACGGCCAGATTCTTGGTGCGGTGGTGTGCCTCTATTGTTTAATGGTATGGGAAACACTGTTATTTTACCGCTCAAAAGTCACAGAAATGCATGAAATTAACTCTTGTAAATTCAAAATATTCTGGAGTATCCCCACACCCCCGCCTTCTGAGCCACCGCTCTGGAAAAAAAAACTTTGGGGAAACAGTGTGAATGGTTCAGATTTCAGATCTCATGACTTCACGCTCTAGCAGTAGCAGTTGTAAGCAATATAGTAAATGTATGTACACAGCCTTAGTAGCTCCCAAATAACCAAAAATGTATTTTAAAACACACCACAACATGATCAGGATTTCCAATTCCACCCATGCTGGATCAGCATCAGGCTTGACCCAATTTCCATGTTGTGGTGCATTTTAAAATAAATTTTACTGCAAATTATACTGCATTCACCAATGTGCGTCTATTAGCCTAGTTTCTTTTTTCTTCTTAGTAGTGGTTGTGACTCATTTTGATCTGTGCTGTTCAGAATGTCCATCAAACTAACACAAGAGGAACATGAACGTTTTGGTGTGTCAGCACAGTGGACAGAACAGTAAACACAGAAGTGCATCACACTCCAAGTGTGCTGACAAAATGAGAGCCACACTCGTTTCCACTTTGCTAAAGCATACAGATGGTGTCAGCACATGTTTCAGTGTATTGTGCAGTCTCTGGACTGGTACACCAAAAAGATGCAACCCCCTTCAAGCACCAGGCCAGCAAAATAAAAACAGAGAGGCGTTGAGTACTTTGGCAAGGCAAAATTAACTTCTCATCATGTTTTATCAGATTGGTGAAGAATATATGAAAAAATTAAATAGCATTTGTAAAATTGACAGCGTGTTTAATTGGCACAACTACATACATGGCACAGCCTTAATGTGAATGCATAGGAATTGTATATTTGCCAGCTGAGTAAAAAACAATGCTTCACGAGACCTATATTTACGCCACGCCCTAACATATAGCTTAGCTACATTATTTAGAAAGCGTCCCAAGAACAAGAGCTTGCCATTAATTTTTTAAGAGTTGGGTCGGATGATGGATTGCACTAACGTTACCGAATAAAGCAGTCTGGTGTACGTAATTTCATAAGGGCCTATCGCTTGTATAAATGTAAAAAAAAATCGCGGAGTGGCAACGTTAGGGAAACATGGCAATGTTACATTAAACAAATAAATTGCTGAAGAGGGTTCGTTGAACTTAGCAGGCCGAAATAATACGAAAACGGGACGAAAACAACATAATTCAACAAACATTGAGGTCTGGGCCTCAAGTGTCGTACCCACGAAGTAAATAGCTAACACAGCTAACGTTAGCTACTTGCTGAATATTATTAAAGTTACAATTAACAGATAGCTAGAAAGGCTAAAGTTATATAGCTACTAAATATTAAAATCTCCCATTTTAACGATGACGATATGCCAAGTAATGTTTTTCACATCTAGCAAGCAAGATGAAGCGCAGGCTAATTAACATTAGCTGGCAAGCCAGGAACGTTCCGCTGGCTAGCGAACCAAATGGCTACAAAATTTCATTCAGACAGTAACGTTACGCTAGCCTACTAACGGTTAGTTCACGCGAGATACATATTAATGCTTAAATGTATGCAATATAAGATATGCTTATGATTTGTAAACATTTTGTTTTGTGTATAATGAATCTACAGAATACAATACTGTGATATGTTCAATAGAATTGGTTTCTAGCTAGCTAAACGTTATTAGCCATTTCCCATGTTAAGGTAAGGCTTGCAAGTGAGCTAGCTAGCCACCTAACATAGCTCCGTAAATGTGTTTACCTTGTCACAAATTAACAATAAATACATGTCACATTTAAGTGCGTTTAACAAAATTAACAAACAAATAAAAAGTTTCCTACCATTCAGATGAATCGTTATTGTCCGTGCTTTCGTGTGAATTTAACATTGTTTTAATCGCTGAAAAGGCATCTCTCATCTCGCCCACTTCCACGTACGCTAGCTAGCTAACTAGCCAGCCAGCCAGCTAGCTAACGTTAGCCAACTAGCAGAACTATTTCACCTCACCCACAAAGCCCAGAATATCTTTTAAGAGAGCTTAATACCCACAGCAATATATTTTTTATTGCTAGCATCATTCTTCAAATGTGATGTTCCTAGTTACAAACATACAGTATGTTTACGTACAAACAGTCTAGTCTTAACAGGAAAACAACACCAAACCCGCCATAAAATGGACAAAATGGAGCTTTCCTGTTAGAAGCCCAGTGGCGCCTGGTCATGCACAAAAGTAACTAGTGCGACCTGTTGGTGGCGACTGGATACTGCATATATCAACTTATTTTTCTGTCGCTTGCTTGCCAACTTTACTTCTGAATTTGCGTGTTTGAAGAAGGCATAAATGTACAATAATGTCTAAAACACGCTAGGGCCTAACGTTACCACTAAAGGCTGTATGTGGTGGTGCTTAGCTTTATAACGCAATCAAAAACAACAGCGACAAGGCGGTATAACAGTTACACATGGTAACCGCCCACTATTTGGATATAAACATGAATTTAACTGAGACGGGAAATATTGGTTATGTACCGTAAGGGGAAAATCAGATTATTGAAACTTGGTGAACAATTTCTGCAAACAATAAAAACGTATAAGTTACCTGTTTCCAATCATGAATATTTAGGCCATTTCGAGTGTCAGCCAGACGCCAGCTAGCTAACGCGGAATCACCCAAAGGTAACGTTAATCATGAAGCTCCGACGAAATCTCTGCAGCCAAACTGTGACTGTATTTGCCCGCATGACCTAGATACTTCCAATGGTAGACGCATCTGAGTATTAATAGTTAATTATAGACACAGGTAGCTAACGTACGCCATTCGTGTCACAAATTAGCTAACTAGCTGTCAGGAACTACAGCGAGCAATGTAACGTTCCTTCTCTCGACACAAGAATACAAATGAACATTGTTCCGGGTAGCTAACCGTTTCACAGCTACAAATATGAAGCTAGCTAGCTAGCGTCATTGTATCATTTTCTCCGTCGACACACGCCCATTCGGACTCCACTCCTTTTCAACCCATCAATGGACCTCAGACGTTCTTCTTCAAATTGTGTCTACAGCATATTGTTGTTGGACGGTTTTAATAAGCTAACTTCAGGTTAAAACTAACGTTAAATAAAGGACACGATTTCTGTACAGAAAGATAAAAACACATGCTAGCTACTTAACATTAACTAATACGGACAAGAAGGACATTCTCAGTCTCTCTAACTCAAATACCAAACGCCACCGCTAGCAAATCTTGAACTTTACGCACGCAGTGCATAGCCGACAATGCGATTTCTAAGACAAGGAAAACTTTGGAAATACTGCTTCGCATGGGAAACGCACAGCGTGATGACGCAACTATGCTTTTTTTTCTAAATGGAAAACGACTGGGCTGCGATATATCATAGAACTCTTTGATACACATTGCATTTGTAGACCTGCAGATTTTTAAATTACGAAATAAAGGCGGAGAGTTGTAGAAACATAGCTAACTAGTTAGCATGGGGAAAGCTGATATTTATCAAAATAAAAAACAGCCGAACGGAAACTTTATATCTAGCGCCAAATCTAGGACGCACATTGAATGAGTCCAAGACGAGTAATATTATCGCATCCCCAGAAATACGCGCAGAATGTTACGACTTTTGGATTATTGGATATTTCTTTTGCTCATTAGACTACATGTTTTAATTGTCTTCTGATCTTTCATGTGTATCAATATTGTTTGTCATTTTGTTATACGTTGACCAACTGTGAGTGGCTAAATTATGGCTGTCGCTAATCTTCACATTGCACAGCCACAGACGGAGGCATTTTGTATATTGCAGAATGAAGAGGCCTACGATGGAAAAAGGTGCTATTTAAAATAATAATAATAATAATAATTCTAGTGATAAGCTACAATAAGTGTAGGAATACTTCGATAAAGCAGTTAAGAAATTATTTAAGAACTGTTTGTCCAACGTGTTTAATAACATGTACGCCTGCCCAGTGATTTTTTTCACACACACACGCACACACATATACAGTGCCCTTCACTATTATTGGCACCCCTGGTAAAGATGAATAAAAATGGCTATAAAAAATTAACCGTTTGGTGAATTAGCTTAATGCCACACTGAAGAAATGAGAAAAATAGTAAATTTATTTAAATGAAAAAAATATTGGCACCCCTGCATTTATATATAGAGTAAAGTAATACCTTTAAATATTTGGTCGCATATCCTTTGCATGCCATGACTTCCTGATGTCTGTGACCCAACAATATCAAAAGTGTCTTTATATCTTATTTTCTGGTAGTCTTACAAGCGATACTATAACGTCTCTGCATTTGAATGGATTTCTATGGGAATTGGGGGGTGGGACTAGATTTAGCTGTAAATTATGCTGGAACAGTATGGAATACATGGTTGGCTAAATGGCTGTAAGTCATCAAGGGTCTGAGGTATCAAACAAGCCTCAAACCATCACACTGCTGCCAGATATGCAGTAGACATGGATGGATCACTTTAAGGGTTGTTTCTCTTGACAAATTGTCCTATTGAACTATATATATATACAGGTGCAGCTCAAAAAAAAAAAAATAAATGATAAAAAATTTATTTTTTTTTTTCACTTTTGAATAAAAAATAAAATATCATATATTATACATTAATTTACACATAGAGTTTAATTTATTTTATTTTTTTTTTTTTTTTGATTGAATTATTTATACCAAAATGAAGAAAAAAAAAAATTTAGAAAAGAAAAAATTAAAATTTTTTTTTTTTTTATTTTTTTAGTATATATATATTTATTTTTTGTCGCATATCCTTTTGCTGCTGTTACTTCTGAGCTGAAGTCTCATCATCATCAAAGATCAAATACTATATTTATTTTTTTTTACTTTACTGTTACAAGCTATACTCTCCTCCTCTCTGAACTGATCTCTTCTGGGGGGGGGGGGGGGAGAGAGATTCAGCTGTAAATAATTTACAACAGTACAGTACACACACATGGCTGCTAAAATGGCTGTAAGTCAAGGGTCTGCTGAGCTATCGAACGAGCCCAAAACATCACTCTGTTGCCAGAATATGGAGTAGATGATGGATGACTCACTGCAAGGGTATTTTCTCCTGACATTTTTCCTATAGAACTCTATGGGGAAAAATAAGTCAGGAGAAGAAACCCTTAGGTATTTCTTCCATATCTACTGTATTTCTGGCAGCAGAGTGAAGGTCGTTTGTTTGATACTTTGACCCCCTTGATGACCCAGCCATTCGCCCCAGTTTGTGTTCCCCTGTGTGTACTACATAATTTACAGCTGAATCTCCCCTTTCCCCCCCCCAGAGTCATAGAGATCAGTCAAAAATGAGAGAAGGTTTAGTATCGCTTGTAACAGTACCTGAAAATAAGAATATCGAGATTCTTTTTGATTTTGATTGGTCACACTTCAGGAAGTAGTAACAGCATGCATAGGATATACCAACCAATATAAATATATGATACTAAAAAAATATAAAAAAAAAAAAATTTCTAATTTTCTTGAATTTTTTTTTTTTTTTTTTCATTAGCTGTAATTATCAATCAAAAAAATAAATAAATAATTGAAATATTATTTATCTATGTGTAATGAATCTATATAATATAATAGTTTTTCTTTTCTGAAAATGAGTGAAAAAAAATATTGAACTTTTTCACGATATTTCTATTTTTTTGAGCTGCACTTTATATATATATATATATATATATATATATATATAAAATCATCACACCACAAAAAGTTAATCACAATTTAAACAAATAAAATTATATATATATATATATATATTTTTGTGGTGTGCTGATTTTTATGCACGGTATATTAAATGGTTAAAAAAACGGCTAAAATGTTTAGTACACAGTGAAAATATCACAATGCATCAAGATAAATAAAGGGGTAAAAATTAAAATATGTCTCCATCTTTGTGATGTGAAAATAATGATTAAGATTTCTGCTTGACATTCACACTGCCACAGAAAAAACATAAGTGGCTCATAATTTAGGACAGTCTCCATTATAGGTGACTATTTAATGAGATGGATTCAATGCACATACTGTTTTTTTTTTTTACTCCATTTTTGTGCCTATGTTAATATTTGGTATTCTGTCTCTGAGGTGGCAACGGTCCTCATTGGTGACTTGATGTAAGTTTGTTGCTGCTCTTCAAATTAAAATTAAATGGTTGATTTGAATGCTCTGCCGGAGCAGCTGTTTTTACTCAATGCTGCATTCTGATTCTTAATTAGAAGAGACTCTCTTACCTAATATTCCACTTACTGATGATATGTACGGCCATCCATTTAGGAACTGTGTCACAATTCATTGTTGTGGCAATGAGTAGTAAATATTGAGTGGTGTTGCTGAAGAACCCTTGTAAGCCTTTATTGTAATGTAACCCTTGAAAGTTTTAAAAATAAAATTACAATCTATTAGTTCTTATAACACACATGGAGTAAACAGGCTCCAGAGAGTTAATATATTTTTGTTGGGGTGTTTATTTTGAAATAATAAAAGATTTAAAAAAACTGGTGAGCTGGGAAATCAGTGACCTGGAATGTCTTCTGACATTTCACACCTTAGTTGAAACACTCTAGGGCCCTGGTATGAGAACTACCACCCTCCCTTTACATGGGAGACAGGTGTGAAGACAGTCTGACCAATCAGTAGCACTAATTGTTCAGTTAATTACCTGTAAGAAAGAAAACCAGGGCAGGATTTGGATTCAGGGTCCAGATTTGAATATCCATGCTCTAGGGTTCCACCTTCACTAATAAATACATTTTAATTTCACTCACAAAACTATACACACACACTTTTAAGAGGTAATTTAAAGTCATACTATGCAGGATTTTTAAAATATAAAATAACCATGCTCAGTCATATCTATGATGCACTGGCAATCTCTGTCTTTGTACAACTTTTCCAAATACGTGCTCCTCTGTCTATATTTCTTCTTCTAAGATGTGTTCGGGACATTTCTTGGTGTGATCCTCTTTTCTGTATTGGGAGGGGTGGGTGTGGCTGCAGGGGTGGGATCAGGTTTCAGCGGAGTGTTTGTAGCTAGCTAGCTACTTCATTGGCGGAGGTGAAGAAGCACAAGTACAGCAAAGTGAAATGACAAGCTGACAGGCTGGTTCCAGAGTCAACCTTGGAATTACTTTTCCTTGATAGTGACAGCTAAAGTTCACCAATGGGATGAAAAGCGATGTAGAGTTGTTTTCTGTTGGACCTTTGTAATTAGCGTTACCTTTAGCTTTCCAGCTAGCTACGTTAGGTAGCTAGATGGCCAAAGTCAGGTACCTTTTGTATCAAATTCTGGGCGGGGTTTAGGATGGATGAGGAGACTTTTTTGATTGTTAACACAAAACCACAGCAAGGCTAAAAATTCTGCATTGTAGGCTTTTGATGCACAGAAACACCACTATCTGTGACACACCACAGACTCCAAAGCTCTGAGGGAGCATTGAGGTAGGATAGGTGGGGAATAATATGAATGTCCTCAACTTTAAAGTTACTAGGCTATGTCCTTTGGGTCCATTGTATAACCCTAACCCTCTCGCCATCTTTCCCAGGAACAGGACCTTTCTCCTGAAGACCTTTCTCACTTTTGGGGGGTGAGTTGGACTCCATGCTGCTTCTACCTCTGTAACACTGGTCTCACATTTTCCAGGTGGCCACTGAAGCTTGAACTGTGGACTAAGTTGTCGTCAAGGTAGGGGTATGTCTCTGAGACCTGAGAGGCAGTCCTCCATACTCCTCTGAAACTCAGCAGGTGCAGAGGTAAGGAAAGGAAAGGAAATCTTGACCCACTGAAACAGGCCCCAAAAGGTGATGAAGGCGGTCAGCGGGCAGCTCTCTGGGAGTCCTCCAGGAGTCCTTACTGGTAGGCCGTTACACCGCTGGAATTACACCATAGCGGAGCGGACGTGTAGCAGAAGTTAAGTGTGTGAGTCGCAGCATATTATTTATAGCAAAAGTGTTCTGCTACACATGGTCCACCAGCAGATTCATGTTGTCTGCAAACTGCCTTTAGAAACATGCTTAACAATGCTTCACGTAATTGTTAATAAAATTGAATTTTGTGAACATCACAATTTTTTTACATTTTTAAAGTCATGTTAATTTGTATTATTATTAACATTGCATTTGCTGCTAGGGTTTTTGAAACAGTTTAAAGTACTTTTTAAAGTTTTTGAAACAGTTTAAAGTATCTTTAAAGGGTAACAAAGCACTAAAACCATTTATTTTATAATAATACATTAGGTTTTTTCTAAGTGTTACTGATTGATTCTGGTCCAGATCTTGACATGTTACTGTAGTCAGCGCAAAACAGCGTAAAGACAGGAGATAGGAAAGAGAGAGAGCACGAGCGAGTGATATATATATAGCTTGCTTACAGTTTGAATATTCTAGTAAGTTATAATAACCTATTTTTGGTATTTGTTTTATAGTTAGCTTGATAGTCCCTTGTTTTTTGAAAGTTTGTTTTTCAGTCTAGCTTAGCAAGTAGCTAGCTAGTTTATTTAAAAAAAAATATATATATATATAGTTTATTAAAAATAAATATATAGTGTAAAGCATATTTGAGGCAGGTGTTGTATTATATGCATGCTACACGTTTACTTTTGCAACGTCCCTACAACAGACATTCTCTCTTGGAGAGAGTTCAGTGCAGTGATCACATGTGCACCCGTTGAAATGGAAACCAATAACTAATGATATCTTGCAGGTTTTCGAATTTCAAAAGGGGGCGGGGTCTAGCTAAACCATGAATACCCTTTCATGAATAAAACTATTTCTCTTTAGAGTAGCTTACTTACTGTAGTTAAATTTTCTTCAAAGTGAAGTAACTACTACTTTGTGAAACCACTGTTTGAAGTAGATTAGCCCCACTATTGACATATTTAAGTGCATAGGCAAGGACTGTTTGGGAGGGGGTGGGAGGTTGCAGGAGATTGGCTTTAGGTCTCCAGGTCATTGGAAACAGTGCTATTTAGGCCTACATCTGAATGACTTCTGTTCACCTGGTGATAAATGATAAGAACATAATGATGTAGGGCTGGGGAAGACCACTGTATCACATGGTGAACAGACAGGACTGGCTAAAGAATGTTGTTGGAGATAACCCCAGTATCTGACATCTCAGACAGACATAAACACAACATGGCTTTTGGACCCTATTTATATAAAATTGCAAATTCATAGTCAATATAATTTTTTTGAGGAAAAGCAATACTTTTCCTCTGTATATTTCTGCAAGCTATATAGAAGTTTTATTTTAAAAAAAGTTACATAGCATCTTTAAACATGAGCCGATGACAATAACAGTGAAAATATATAGGACACTCTAAAAGGAAATGGTTAGGAATCAATATTATGATAAACATTCAAAAATATTTTAAGCATAAATTGTTACTAACATTGGCACTTAAAAATGTGTTTCATTGTTTATAGAGATTTTTCTAAACATTTAGCATTTAACGTTAAATGTTTAGAAGTCACACAAGTAACATCTTTTGTTTTAGTGTAACTTCATCCAAAACCTTTGACATTCCTGCAGTCTTCCAGGGATTCCCCCTGGAGGGGTGGCTGTTAGGGGACAATGGCTATCCATTAAAGACATGGCTGATGACACCGTATATCATGCCTACAACAGTACATGAATTGTCATTCAATCAAAAACTCACAAAAACAGAAACTGTAATAGGGAGGAGGTTTGGAGTGTTGAAAATGCGCTTCAGATGTTTGCATATGTCAGATGGAACATTACAATTCAGAAGGTCGGAGCATTTTTTGTTGCCTGTTTTTATATAGCATATTCTTGCCAAAATTCCTGGATGTCTCCTGGACATAACTGAGGACACAGAACTTTCGATGGTGTGATGCTGAACTGCATGTGCCAATGCCAATGAACCCAGACACACCAGCACGGGCGAGGAGGGATCAGCTGGCAGAACATTGCTTCATCTGTAGACTATTAATTAGGGAATGGTTTATTTGAGTCAAATTTCTAATCAGTAACAGCTGCCACTAATTACCAATTAGCACCTGTCCACATATAGGACAAACAAAACATACACACAAATCAAAAGTGCACTTACCAAAGAATTTAAATTGGATGAGCCCCCACTGTCACTATCCGACTGAATGGCCGTGGCAAAAAGGGAGACGCACACCGACACATGAAAAAAAGAAGTTTAAATTAATTTGCAATAACCTAAGTTTACAAAAAAGACAAGACAAATGTGAGGTGTGAAAGTCAGTACCCTCATCAATGTCAGTGCGTGGATGTGTGAAGAGTATGGTGAAGCAGTGTGGTATGGTTTGTGGTGCTGGGAAGGGATTTGGTGTGCTGCCCCTGGTGGTTAGCACTGGCGCTACGCACCGGCAGGGTGACAGGTGAGGCTGATGAGAATCAGGCCACCTGTCACCCATTTGCTAATCAAGTTGGCCCTAGAAAAGGGCCTGGTTACCCAGGAAAGAGGGACTGGTGGATAGGCCTGCGGCAGAACTGGGGGGTCTCACATTCACATCTTCACTGATGGGTCTAAGGATCTGGTCAGTGGGAGGGCGGGGTTTGCAGTACATATTCCTGAGCTGCAATTCACACAGGGCAGGCGGCTGTCAGACAGGGTATCGGTATTTACTACTGAGGTAGTGGCGCTCCTGTGGACATTAGAGTGGTTGGGGGAGGTGGGAGTAGGCAAGGCGGTCCTGTGTTCGGACTCTGCCGCTGCGCTGATGGCCCTGCAGGGGGGGAAGAGGGGGGCGAGGCCGGACCTGGTGGCAGAATTACTAGTGGCCTTGTATAGGGTGGTTCAGGGCGGGTGTGAAGTGGGTTTCATGTGGGTGCCGGCTCATGTGGGCGTGGGTGGGAATGAGGCCGCGGATGCAGCTGCTAAGGCAGCACTGAGGAGGGAGGGTGTTGATGTAGTGGTATCCCTGGGGGTGTCGGAATGCAGGAGCATTATTAGGGAGGGGACCACTCAGATATGGCAGCAGGATTGGGACCAGGAAGGGAGGGGTAGGCATTTTTATAGAATTCAGCAATCGGTCAGTAAAAGTACAGGCTGTGAATGGCCAGTGAGGAGGGATGGGGTCATTATGACCAGGCTGAGGATGGGGTATTGTGGGGTGGCAGGAGGGTTAGTGAAGGTGGGGAAGCATTTGGATGGGCTGTGTGGCGAGTGTGGAGTGATGGAGGATGTCCAGCATGTACTGATGGACTGTGTGAGGTTTAGAGAGGAACGGAGGGTTCTATTTAGGGAATTGTAGGATGTTGGCGTGACCACTTACTCTGTGAGAGCTCTGTTGGGTCCAGAGACCTGTGCTAGAGAGGTGGGGAGGAGAGTTTTAAAGTTTATATACGCTACTGGCCTGCACCTGAGGGTGTGAGGATTCAGTCCTGCGGAGGGCAGCAATACACCGGAAGGTGTCGAGTCTGCCGGAAATTCAAGCGAAGAAGAAGAAGAAGAAGAAGGAAAGAGGGACCCATTTTTGATTTGAACATGCAAGGAGAAGAGTGCTTGGTTTTGGATTTGATGCCACGCGCTTGTGTTTACATTTGTGTGAGTTTTGCTTAATTAAAAGCAACTTTATTTAACACATGGTCTGTTTACCACGTGGTACAGTGACACTCGCCAGCGCTGCATCACATTGGTGGAGAATGCGGGAGAATGAGGCTCAGGTGAACAGGCAGTTTTTAATGTTTTTTCCCTCTAGTTTGGATATTTTTGTAAATTTTTTCGATGCCTCACAAGAGGCATCATCGCTGCCCCGCCCAGGAGAGGCAAATACCTCAACGGGCCAGTCTTCCTCCCTGCCAGCCCCCAAAGGTGGAGGCCTGCCCTCTGGGCTACCTTGGGGAGCTCCTCCACCTGGTCGCTGAAGCCTACCCCAACCCGGGCCTGCACCTGGATGGGTGGGCGGGCCACGGAGGACCAGGGTAGGGTTGCACCAGCTATTTGTAAGTTCTACCTTAACTTGGAATGTAAAGTTCACACTACAGGCTTAGTAGCTACTAGTTTACAACTAGTGAGCTACTAAATTTGGTTGCACCATATGTCCTGAACACAAAACTTGGTTAGTAGAGCTCTTTGTAAAGTAATGTATAGTTGCGCAAAATTACATTGATGTTTATTGATCCAATGAGCGGCATTAAAAAAAAATGTAAACGGGAAAGCGTTGCATTAGGATATTGTTGGAACGTTACCTTGGTGACTCACTTCATGCTGTTCTTTTTTGTTGGGACAGCTAACGTTAGTTGGCTACTGTTACAGGAATAGTTGTTTGAGACTGTCTGCTAACTTCTATTAGGGAATCCAGCTTAGTCACTAACACAATCAAGCTGTTAGTTAAGTGTCGTTAAAGCACTCCGTTCCTATCAGTTTCGTACTAGAGATCAGCCGCTATAGCATGTTTGTTAATCTCATTAGCCTACAATTATGTCCTCTCTTAAAACGAGACGGGCATAAATATCAACGTTGTCAAACAAGTCCGGAGAATGCAGTGTATCGCAAAATTTTGGCGATGACTAGGTTCATAGTTTTAAAGCAATTCGTCAATTCGTCAAACGTTAAATTACACCGTTATTCCTGGTCAATGGCTTGCGTAAATACTTAGTTTATACGTAGTGTTACGTTCTATTTTCTGTGGTGCAACGTATTCTATTTTAGTAGTGCGCAAGTTGTAACACAGTGGAGACTTAAGTTACAACTAGCCTACGTTTGAACTTGCGTATAGCTGGTGCAACCGGGCCCTGGGCCCTTGCCTCGGCTATGGCTGTTGCACCCTGGACGACTCAGAGGAGGAAGAGTCCTGGGACGAGCTGGATGGGTCCTCATGGTGTGGGTGGTGCGGCAACCCTCGCCATTGTGGGTACTGTCCTACCAGGGGACCTCCTACCTAGTCCAAAGGTCCAACTAGACTGGACTGGTGGTCGGCACTGGCGCTACGCGCCGTGTGGGATTCATTTAAAAAAATAAAAAAAATATATGTAAATATATAATATAAAAACTGTCTGTTTTGTAGTGTGGGTTGTTGTGGTGACCTGGGGTGATGTTCTGAGCTGGGATGAGAGGGGGGGCTGGGGGTGAAAATGTTGTGTCAGAAAAAGGAAAAAAAAAAAAAAATAAAAAAAAAAAGAAAAGAAAAGATCCTAGCAAACAAAAAAAAAAATACAAGAAAATGATGATGTGAATCTTTCTAAATTTTTTTGTTTGTTTGAATTGAATATGATGAATAGTGGAAAATGAAAAAAGAAAGACATACCCCTTTTTTTTATAAACAGTAGTATAGGCAGCAGGGGGGGGGGATGGGGGGGGGGGGGGGCAGCCGAGAGCGTGCACGCGCGAGCGCGCGCGCGCGCGCTTCCAGAGGAGGACCACAGATGTATTAACCCATATATTTCTTACTTAAAGACTTCGAGCTGACACAAAAAAGAAAAGTGATTTTAACATTAATTGAAAATTGAAAGAGTATCCTTGATCCACCTCCTTGACCACGAAAAGCAATATATTTGATTGCTAACAGCCGGCAGGGTGACTGTGAGGCTGATGAGAATCAGGCCACCTGTCACCCATTTGCTAATCAAGTAGGCCCTAGAAAAGGGCCTGGTTCCCCAGGAAAGAGGGACCCACTTTTGATTTGAATCTGCAAGGAGAAGAGTGTTTGGTTTTGGATTTGATGCGATGTTCGTGTTTACGTGTGTTTTTCTTAATTAAAAGCAACTTCATTTAACCCATTTTATGTTTTCCTGTCTGTTCACCACATGGTACAGTGACACTCCCCAGTGCTGCACCACAGGTGTAAACCCAAAAAGCACAAACAAGATCGGCTAACACCTAAACTGAAACCAAGGCTGCATTCCAATCCCTTATTTTAGCCGTCCTTCTCTCCTCGGTCCTCGTCTGACCTGGAAATCGATCGAGGTCCGCCATCTTTAAGAGCTTTCCAAACCGCTAAATGCTCCACCGAGGAGCGAGGAGTGGGGAAAGAGGACGCTCCCGGGGAATCCTTCAGTGAGGAAACGCGAGTGCAGCTTTTGCGGAAGTCTTTACTAGGAGCGTGTGACGTGTTTGATCCACAACCACAACATCTGCCACGGTTTAAAAACATGGCGGGACCACTCCTACACAAATGTAAGTGCTTACCGTTTCTTTCTATGTATTTTATAAAGCGCTTTAATTTATAATGTCAGTCGTTCTTTCGGACAAACGAAAGGCAAGTTTATTCATGAAGAGACAACAAACGTTATAGTTCTGCGTGTAAGCGTAAAATTTCGGACGTTTTTTTTGTCCCATATATATTGTTTGTTAGCTAACGTTACTGCATAGGAAACGCAAGCTTCAATGAACCCATGTCCTTTCAAGACTGTATAAAATGTCCCTATATATGTAGGCTATGCAATAGGCTGTCACGTTTAGCCTATATTCACACTGTTTAATGCATCCTGGAAAGTAAGCGAACTGAGAAATGGGCTCGACAGTCGCTGCTCGTTTTCCGGTGCAACAACTGAAACATGAACACGCAGCTGCCTTGCGTTCAAAATATGTTCTTCCTCACTCTTGTATGACTGAGAAATAATGTCATTTCAGTCTGTTTCTGCATTTGCTGTCTTTGACCGATGCAATTCATATTAGGCTAGCTTACTAGGGTAGCCTACTATTTTGCATCATGTACTTACATATGTCATGTCTGAAATATGGGCTTGTGAAGCCCCTTGACACATGCCGTTGTGATTTAGGGCTATACACAGACATTACGAGCTGGCTTACTTTTACAGGTTTGTTGTGTCATTTACAGGGACAGATGAGAGGGGCTGAGGTGTGAGAATTCTATACATTCTATAATGTGTGATGTCACATGTAACTAAAAGATGTTATACAGAAACCTTGGCAATAAGCCAGAAAAGTGTACATTTTTTATTTTTTTGCAGGACCATGTCACTGTCCATATTGTATACGCTTGCCTATACTCTTATATTTCGCATGTGACTTGGTGTTCCCAATGTATGATAATCGCTAAGATATCCATAAGGTGTTACATGTGGGTATCCCCTTACTTATTAGGCTGCTCTTAATAAACCTGTGATTGCTTTGTCATTGTAGTTACAGTTTTGTCATGTGAAGAACATTGTGAGACTGAGGGTGGGGTTAGTCTTTATTTACAGGGAACTGATGCTTCACTTGCAACCTTCTTTCTACATGTCATAGGCTAATGTTGACGGAATCACTCCTCTGCACCGTGATTCATGTCTTGTGTTGAAGTAGTCGATTTTATGCAAATGATAACTTCTGATATCCCTAATGTAAGTGTGATCGCAAGAGGCATGCCTGCCCCTGTAAATGGATAACATATGAACATGTTATGGCATGGTAACGTGTGGCGTTTTCCTCAGTGAAATTCTTCTGCAGATGGGCCTACGGGGCCAGGTGAGCCCCACCCAAAATGCAAAGAAATGGGACCACCTGAAGTGAAAATATAAGGTGAGGTTAAATTTATGATGTTTTTCCTTTGCAAATTTGTAGTTTTTTTTGCATACTGAAACAAAATTATGCCTGTGCAATAGGCTCACGGCTCACCTTCACCCTTGCATCTTTCCTTGTAGGCACTCAGATGCCCTGCTTCAGGGACGGGACAGACAGGGGAGAGGCCACAGCAGCCACATGGCCATGGTTTACTGCAATGCATGAGGCCATCGGGGGGAGGCCATCTATTGATCCTCCTGTCCTGATGGACTCATGTGTTGCAGAAAACCTGGCATATGTGGCTGATGAGACCTCAGATGGCACTGGCTCATCCTGGATTTGTGACACTTGTAGCCAGGCGTGCATGGAGGAGGAGGAAGAGGATGCACAGCCTGGCTAAAGGCTGTGCCTGTCCCCCCACCCACCAAAAGGAGAAGGACCAGTGATGGAGCCATTCTGCAGCTCCTGAAGGAAGATGCTGCCAGAGAAGAGGAGTGATTCAAGGCCACACTGGAAAGCTCAAACAGGTTACTGGATGTGTTTGAGAAAATGCTTAATCAAATGTAAATGGTTCACATAAGTGTTTGTCAATTTGTTTTTTACTTGTGTTTTTACCTTTTAAGATATAGTTTTCATCTGAGTGCCCCCTTCAACAGCACAGAACAATTTGGGAGAAAAAAAATACACAAATACTAACAATTTTGCTGATCGTGTAAGCTTCAGGAGGGTAATACCAGGGCTATTTTTGGCTTATCGGTCTCTCGCTCTTTACTGGTAACTTCAAATTAATGTCTTCCTTTTTGTAAATTCTAAGTAGTCAGCCTACATTCATTAATGAATGATTTGCAGTCATTATTCTAATGGACTATTTTTTTTTTTTTTTACTGTAAGGATGTACTCTTAGGCCTGAATTAGACTTTGTTTTGACTTGTTGCTTCCACCAGGTTACAGTACGACTGACCTATGGATGAATTATGCGATTGAATTGAGGATTGTCATTTCTAATAATTATGAAATGATTTGAAATATATTTTTACTGCAGGATAAGTGAGGGGTTCTAGCACGCAATATCGCCTGTGTTCAGTATTCAGACTGCTGAACATTTTAACAAGGAAGGGCATTGACTGTTGGAAATGCTGGATTCAGAAAATAGACATTTTACAGAATCCTCACTTCCCCGACAGGTGGTTGACATACATTGGTGTCAAAGTGGTATGCTTATAGTGCGTTTTGAAATAAATCAAGGTTGTAATGAAAATGTGGCACAGAAAACATGTGTGAAACTGATATGTTAGTATCCAGAAGGGATTTTATTAACACTAACATAACAAATAAAACAGATGTGGATTAACACTATGGACAGAAAGAGGGGCTGCAAGGGAGAATATACAAACGTAACAAGAAACGGAGACACTAACAAAAAGCTCTCCTGTATATTTAATATTTCAAACAATTGCCAAATTACATACGTTCATTCGGTGCTACTGGACACACATTTGGAGCAGACGGTTTCCCTGCCAGTCGGTCTCGCCGGCCATGTCTGCTTTGTTCCCCCCTCACTGGATGTGGTGGAGCCACACCAATATCACCAACTTCCTCGACGACGGAAGGATGTCCCCCTTTGTCTCCCGCATGCAGTGATGACCGTGGGTACAAAGGTGTGGTCCACCTCCAGAACCTTAAGGGTCCAGGAGGTGCCTGCTCTTCAAGTGGTGTGCCCACCCAACGCTCCTCCATGTGGCAGTAGCATTATCAATGCTTCCATGGAGCCATGGCTCAGACGGTAGTCTACCATGAGGTCCTGGTCCCCATTAAAGTAAAGTTGGAGCACTGGCACAGTGGCATTTTCTTGGGTATAATGCCCAGCTGTTGGATCGTCAACCTAAAAAAGAATGAAATGAAAAACATGGTGTGTACATGCAGCCTACAGTTCACACAAGTTGATTAACACCAAACCACAATCGCCAGATGTACAGTTTGTAGTCCTACATGCAGGTAAATGTGTGGTATTATAGAACATGCAATTACTATGTGTGCATGACATAACTTTACTGTATATTTATCCAGGTGAATTCTACTCCACCGACTGTTAAAAGTGATTCATGCTTATCAATGTCCATGTTTGATCAAGAGCACTGTCTTATGACTACTGTTGAGAATACGTGATTCTTACCTCACTTAGGAACAGGACGGCGCGACGCAGTCGCGATCTCCTGAACTGGCAACGCCACCGTTCCCGCTGAAGCCGGTGCCATGGGTTTAGGGCGAACGCTAGGTTCATTGCGGACATGTTGATTGCGTACAGTAGCAGAGCAGTATAGTAGCCTATTGAAGTGCGCAATTTAAGTTTTGAAATCAGTATCTGTCGCTTATATACCATCAGATCATACATGCTTTATCCATTATACACTTCAACAGTAGAAGCCTTTATAAAAACTTTTCTAAAATTAAGGATTATTTGAAGCAATTCAATAAGTTTAATATAATTGCTATATCTGAGACTTGGCTTGATGATGAAAAAGGCAATGATCTGGAACTGGAAGGCTATGAGTTGTTTACGCTTAACAGAAACAATAAAAAAGGAGGAGGAGTCGCCCTATATGTTGACTCTGCTTTAAGATGCAACACTGTTAAATGTATGTCAAATACCATAGAAGACATCCTAGAATGCTTGACAATAGAAATTGACACTGTAAGATCTAAAACTATAATCATTAGCTGTGTATATAGAGCTCCAGAGTCCTGCTTTGATACTTTTAATGATAAATTAGCTAGTATGATTGATAATTTTAGAGACAATAAAGTGCAAATTGTATGTGGTGATTTTAACATTGATTTGTTAAACCCACACGTTAACAAAAGAACAACAGATTTTATTAACACAATGTACAGTAATAGCCTATTTCCTGTAATCACCAAGCCAAGTAGGATAACGTCAGACACTGCAACATTGATAGACAATATATTCACAAATACAATAGAAAGCAAAATAGTGGGTGGCCTACTCATAAATGACATTAGTGATCACCTTCCTGTTTTTGCAATTTTTCAAAACTTTTTTAATACAAAAAATGAAAATAAGACCAACTCTACTATGAGGATGAGACACAGAACACCAGAAACCATTGCTGCCCTTAAGGAAGACTTAAGCAAAGTAAATTGGAATGCCGTTTATGCTAATGACGATCCTAATAAGGCATATGAGGCCTTTTTGAATATTTGTATTAATTTATATGAAAAAAACTGCCCATTAAGAACTTACACTAGGAAGCAAAAATATGTGGACAAGCCATGGATTACCAAGGGGATAGAAAATGCATGCAAAAAGAAAAATTTACTTTATAGGAGATTTTTAAAACACAGAACAAAAGAAGCAGAAAACAGATATAAGATATATAAAAATAAACTAATAAGTATTATAAGATCTAATAAGAAGGAACATTATCATAAACTACTGGAGCAGTATAAGAATAATACCCAAGGAACATGGAAAGTACTTAACAACATAATTAAAAAGGGCACTGGTAAAGCAGACTACCCAAATTACTTTGTAAAAGATAACTCAATACTAAATAACACAAAGGAAATTGCTAATGAATTTAATGATTATTTTGTAAATGTTGGAAAAAACTTAGCCAATGAGATTGTAGAGCCGATAAATGAGGATGGCCTAGCAAAAGACATTGTTAATATGAATTTCTATTCAATATTTATTAGGGGTGTTGAGGAAAACGAAATACTTGACATTGTTAAAAAATGTAAGAGCAAGAAGTCCACTGATTGGACTGAAATTGATATGGCACTAGTTAAAAATATTATAGAATGTATAGTGAGACCATTGACACATATCTGTAATCAATCCTTTCAAACAGGTATTTTCCCCAGTAAAATGAAAACAGCAAAAGTCATCCCAATTTATAAAAGTGGAGACAGACATCTACTAAGCAATTATAGACCAATCTCTCTGCTTTCCCAGTTCTCAAAAATTTTAGAAAAACTATTTGTGCTAAGGCTTGATAATTTTATAGAAAAACACAATATTTTAACTGATCAACAGTACGGCTTCAGAGCGAATAGGTCCACCACAATGGCAGTGATGGAAATGGTAGAGTATATATCCAATGCAATGGACAAAAATGAATATACTGTAGGGGTGTTTATTGACTTAAAAAAAGCGTTTGATACCATTGATCATGGTTTATTAATGAATAAGCTAGAGAGATATGGTATCAGAGGGATAGCCTATACATGGCTAAAAAGTTACCTTCATGAGAGATTTCAATATGTCCAAATAAATAATGCTAAATCCGACCCCCAGAAGGTTACTTGTGGGGTTCCACAGGGTTCTGTGCTAGGCCCAATATTATTTATTCTATATATAAATGATATATGTAAAGTGTCAAGTTTGTTAAAATTTGTTTTATTTGCTGATGACACAAGTTTATATTGTTCTGGGAGAAGTTTGGAACAGCTTCTGAGGACAGTTAAAAAGGAACTGAAAGTTTTAAAACTGTGGTTTGATATCAACAAGTTGTCATTAAACTTAAGTAAAACAAAATTTATAATATTTGGTAATCGGCAAGTCAATAATCAACCAAAAATTATGATCAATGATGTTGAAATAGAGAGAGTATATGAAAACAAATTTTTGGGTGTGATAATTGACCATAAATTATGTTGGAAATCACACACAAATAATGTAAAATCGAAAATATCTAAAATTATTTCAATACTCAATAAAACCAAATATATCCTGAACCAGAATTCATTATATACACTGTATTGTTCACTCATAATTCCATACATTACTTACTGTGTGGAGATATGGGGAAACACATATAAAACAAACACCAATCCTATTTTCATGCTACAGAAAAGAGCCATACGAATTGTAAACCGAGCAAATTATTATGAACCAACGAATGCACTCTTCATTAAACTATACGCTTTAAAATTCTATGATTTAGTAAAACTCAAAATCATGCAAATAATGTACAAAGCATATAATAAGTTGTCTCCATATTGTGTTCAGAGGCTGTTTCAAGCTCGAGAGAGCCACTATGAACTCAGGGGAACAGGTGTCTTTAAAAAAGCAAGGGTAAGGACAAATGTTAAAAATAGATGTTTATCCATCATAGGGGTAAATTTATGGAATAGTTGTGACAATGACTTAAAAATGTGTAGTTCAATTTCTAAATTTAAAAAAATATTTAAAGATAAGGTGGTAAATAGATACAAAACTGAAGTATGAACATCTTTGAGTATGAATCGCTGGAATTTCTGTTTCTGTTTTGTTTTTGTTTTTTTGTTTTTTTGTTTTTGTTTATGTTTTGTTCTTGTTTATTTTGCTTTGTCTAAAAAAGTAATGTAAAAAGGGTAGGCATAATAAGCCTTAGCTTCAGTCTACACCTTTTCGGTCATCTCCTTGTTCTGTTTTTTCCACTATACTGACACTTTATTGCTTATTATTTATCTCTATGTACTGTATGCATTCTGGAAAACTGTCAAAGAGAACCGAAATAAATGAATACTAACTAAAAATACTAAATTAAACGGCATCAACTGGGTTATTGGCTTTAATAATTGGATACCGCAGCTGATCTGATGGGACTGCATAATATGGAGCCAAAGGACTCGTGTCATTTGTAATGTGCTCCGATTTTAACGAACAAACATGCATTCAAGTTCATTGATGAATTGGCCATTGAGCGTGTGGAATATAGGCGTAGCCTACTTACAATTTAAATTATGCTTCGTGTGAAGCATTATTCACACAGTGACAAATAGCCGTTGGTTGTGGATGTGTTAATGGGACACTACGTCAAACACAAACACCTGTAATTGAGAGATATCCCGATTTCCCATGTCATTTTCACATCTGTCAAATTGCATGGGAGAAAAGCATAGCAAATAATTGTGATAACTTCACAGTGCAATATAGCGTAAAATAAAACAATAGCTTATACCATTCTGCAAGCAAAAACAAGCTCAGAGATAAAAATACGATAGGCTACAGAACAACCCGTTAGCCTTCATGGCCACTGACGGGTGATACGGCTTTCTTTTTATTTTTTTGACAGGTGATACAGCTGTGCAACACGTCGCTTCAGCTGACGCGTGACTGAGCAAGGACGTTCCATTTGCCTAATTCATGTTGCCTTGGTTGCTGCGTCCTCGTATGTGATCCTTGGATCCTTTCGCCCTCTAGTGGGTGGAGCTAATGAGCGAGGAAAGGACGCGCGGAAAGGATGCAAGGAGTAAAAATAAGGGATTGGAATGCAGCCCAAGACGTATTGTGGGGAGAGAGAACTTTCTCAGACTGGCCACAGGTTCCCACAATTATGCCAATGACCCTCTGCTCCGCCCACCAAGCACCTGTGAAGAAACGCACCAGAACAAGCAGCACTGGCAGACAGAGTATGGGGCCGTCACATTGGAAAAACGTCCAAAACTTTGTCCAGTGAATATTGCATTTATTGGAAAATTATAAATCACGTTAATGCATCTTTGTATGCATGTGCCATGATATTAGCAATCCGCCAATGGGGCAAACGCAGGTGGCTTTCAAAGGGAATGGGAGATGACGCTCCCATTGGTTTATTGCATGTTATGTCCAAGACACACGTATTATTAAGACACTACGTCCAGATAATTTAGACCTTACTCCTTACTAGCTCAAATCATCCGCTAGCAAAAATGGATTTGGACACGCCCTAAATGCACTTGTGCCATCCGTTAAAATAAGCCTCTAATGTTTTAAGTCCGCATACCACGTACACATAAAGACGTGGGTGTAATACATTTACAAATGGCATTTTCCTTTAAGATGATGTAAGACTTCGTTTCCCAGGATGGTTTCTCCCAGCACTTCTCAAGCAACTTGAGTGAAGCGTTTTTACGCGGTACGGCTGTCTTGGCTCCCACAACAACCTCTGATATTCACTCAGTGACTCGCGCACATAGCCTACTTACCAATGTCATCAAATCTTAAGAAACAAACAAATAGACAAACAAACAAACCCACAAGCTAAGGATGGGGTACAACAACTAATCGCGTACATGTGATGACCAAATCGATGGGGACAAGGGAAGTGTCGCTGCGTCATATGAATAATGTTCTTTGCGAAGTTACATCAGATCGTTACAGAATCTGATCAGTAATATCCATCGCATTCCGAAGGATGTCAACACACTGGAGCATGCCTAACCTATTCTACAAAGACTGCTGAAGTAGCCTAGCCATTAACTTTGAGATTCATTTTACAGGTTGAAAGTGGGGGATAGCCTATATTTTTTCTTTAACAAAGGTAGAAGCCTACCTTGCTGGTATATGCTACAACCATAGGCGGATCGTTTGATGTCCGGATTCAGTTATACAAAAGGCTATATCAGATTTTATTTCGAAATTTAACTTCGATATATTTCTCTGGTGATCTAAGTAGTGGCTGGCGTTTTCAATACGCAACGATTCAATGCAAAATCATCAATATTTAGCACGTGTAAATAATACTGTAAATACTTTATTTGTAGAGCATAGTAGCCTATTGCTCATAACGTGGAATCGTCTTTGTATTTTTTGAATGAGCTTGAATTGAACAGGCCAGTGCTATTTTTTATATTGGGGATGATAGGCTACTCAGGGGTTGGAGGATGTATCGCTATATATAACGATAGCCTATAGTCCGAGGCTAGGACTGCATGTGAACATTCACAGGCGAATAACTGTAGCTGGTGTGTTTAAAAATATAGGCGACATAGCCTATATAAATCGATGCTGTGTTGAACTTCTGAGCCACCTGTAAATATTTGTGTGAAGACACCAACGCTAGTCATTTTGTATGTAGTTTGAAACCATGGCACTGAGTGAGAACTGCAGGACGTACCCGCCGACTAAAAAAGAAGCTCAGAATAATTTCCCCGACGTTGTAGAACTCAATGTTGGGGGGCAGGTATATTACACTCGCCATGCCACTCTTGTTAGCATTTCCAATTCCCTGCTAGGAAGAATATTCTCTCCTACGACAGATCTTAGCAATGACCTGCCGCGGGATCCAAGAGGGCGCTACTTTATTGATAGAGACGGATTTTTATTTCGGTATGTTTTGGACTACCTTAGAGACAAGCAGGTCGTCCTACCTGACCACTTCCCGGAAAGAGGAAGGCTAAAGAGGGAGGCAGAATACTTTCAGCTGCCAGAGTTGGTCAGAATTCTGACCCCTGACGACTTGAAACAAAGTCCAGATGACTATTTCCATAGTGACTTCGAAGACGCTTCACAGGGGAGAGACCGCACATGCCCATCGTCATATTTTGTTTCAGGTGACAGAAAATATGGGTTCATTACGGTCGGGTATAGGGTTTCGTGTACTACGGGCAGAGAATGCCAGGCCGATGCAATGTTCAGACGGATACCCAGAATTTTCATTGGCGGGAGGATTTCCTTGGTGAAAGAGGTCTTCGGGGAGACCTTGAACGACAGCCGGGACCCTGACAGGCCGCCGGAGTGGTACACCTCTCGGTTTTACCTCAAGTTCAAACATCTGGAGAGAGCTTTTGACATTCTAGCTGAATGTGGATTCCATATGATTGCATGTAATTCGTCGGTGACAGCATCCTTGGTCAGTCAATGCACTGATGACAAGATCTGGTCCAGTTACACCGAATACGTCTTCTATCGTAAGTTCAATTTATTTATTAAAGACTACCCAGAGTTGTGTTTTATTCTTGAAGTATTACTAATTATTGAAGGATTTTTCGCATGTTAACATAGGTTCCATCAACTGCTTTGATATAGGCTATGATTCAAATTTGAACTGAGAGAGAACATGAAAGTGACAAATCTTACTGTAACTTTTCGGGGGTTACCACAAGGAGGCGCAATTGGTTTACTTCTTGTTCATATGAATTAAAAGATGTAACCTTGACGTTATAAGGCAGGAGTTTTCAAACTCAATCCCGGGGACCCACTGTGTATGCTGGTTTTCGTTCCTACCATAATTAAAATATCTGAATTGTAACGAGACGTTTATTGGTCTTAATCAGACACTTCATGTCCAATGAAGGATGCTTTACCTTTTGTCAGAAATAATGTCCCATATTCACATCCTACGACTTTTAATCAATCAAATGAACTAATGCTTTCAATTGTAATATGCTAACCTATTCCTTCAGAACAAAGTTTTTTTTAATAGCATAACATTTATTTGATTTTGACAATACGCATTTGTGCCCAGATATGTTGGTGCAGTTAGACATCGCATTATGGCTCTCATATGGATTGGTATCATGCAACACATTTATAAATATCATGTAATTCCAACTTTATGTGCCACATCAAAGTGTCAAATGGCAATAATTTATAGTGGAAATGCAATTCAGTGTTACACTTAGAAATATAAAAAATGACTAGACAATATGTTTGAACAATTGTCTGCATCCAGTGCTTTGGGTCTATGAAAAGACCCAAAGCACTTTTTTACATTAATAAAAGGCATTATTATTATTATTATTATTATTATTATTATTATTATTATATTATTATTATTATTATCCCCGCTACCCTGACCAGGGTTAAGCGAGTTAGATAATGGATGGATAGATTAGTATTATTGTCATTATTATTAATTTATTAATTTATTTGGTCCTACAGAGCCTAGACATTCTTTTGTTCACAAAATTGTGTTCACAATTTAAAAAAAATATTATTACAAAGAATTTGTTCTCTTTTGCTATTTAGAAAAATACTTTTTGGCTTCATCTGACCCACTAACATACAATAGGCTACATTAATGGGGGGAAAGATTTGTCTCTAGGTTTATAAGATTCAATATTTAGGCTATTTACTAGGTCTCAATATTTCAAGGTCCCCTCTTTTTCTATTGTAAATTATGTTTCTTGGTATAAAGGTCTGCTTGTAAATTTGAATGTTATATTTTAATTTTCAACATGTACATTTTCTAAAATGAACTTGACAACTAAGTATAAACATATCCTTTCTGGGGTGTAATTTTTCATCAACTGTTTAAAACATTAATTGAAATGATGTGTTCTTCCATGAATTTGACCTTTAATGTTTGAATGACCATGTTTTCTTCAGATGGTAAGATGAAAAAACACAGGACCAAGTCACATTAAATAATTTAGGGAAGATTCGGTTTTGAATAGAGCTTGTTTACTTTAGTGTGAGCTACTATAGCCAATATTGTTTGTTGTAACTTGGCCTTATTTTGATATCGATACATTTAGCGGCAGGCCTAGGTTTTGCAAGTTTTAATTAATGAAAACTAACTAGGTCAATCTAGGATTTGTTTTTCCTATAGTATCGCTTGTAACAATAAAGATATCTGAAAAATAAGATATCGAGAGTCTTTTGATGTTGATTGGTCACAGACTTCAGGAATTAACAGCATGCAGGATATGGATATGCAACCAAATATTAAATATGATACTTTAAAAATATGTTAAAGCAAAGGGTATGAATACTTATGTAAATGAGAGATTTAATACATATGCAAAAATGTCTAAAGACATGTTTTCACTTTGTCGTTATGGGCTATTTTGTGTAGATTTATGAGACAAAAAATGAACTCAATCTATTGTAGATTATGTCTGTAATGTAATAAAACGTGGAGAAGGTGAAAGGGGTGGGCTGGGCAGACTTTCCGGCTTGACTGTATAATCATATAACGACACAATACGTTTTTATAAACCCCTGATCCATCATAGGTCTTAAATAAATCCCTATGCTATTATATTCAGACCCAAGGTCTTCTGAATTTAGTTTTAAACCAAGTACTACAGCACCCTAAGTCATGTAAGCACTGTAAAATGTGAAAATAAGTTATTTTTATGGTGGGGGGGGGGTCGGTTTATTTGACATTCCTACTTTTACTCCTAACTCCGCATCCATACCAGAATGTCCCACCTATGACATTAAAGTCTGTCTTTCCTCTCTTGTTTTCATCTTTCTTTTCTGGAACCCTGTATGTTATCACGTTGGCAAGTGACCCCTTGGATTCAAATTAAAAAACCACTGCCACTTTAAGGACAAATGAAGAATTAATCAAGAATTACGTACAGATTCAATCAAATGCTCTTAAGCATAAAAATGGAGTGTAAATTGTTTGTCATTTGCTTACTACATCTGACCTCTTCTTTCATATCTTGCAATAGCAGGAAAAAGTCACTTCATCCAGGGGAATGAGCCAGCAATGAAACCAGTCCAGGAGTACCTATCACTTTGCACTTACAACATGCATTTATTAGATTCATAAGAGCAGTAATGACAGAATACAGACAATGACAGTTAACACTATCAAACCAAACAATGGTCCAAAAAGAAGAATCAACTATCATATTAATCAGTCAACGATCCTGTTAAAATATACAATATTAAATCAAGTGGTAGGAACTAGGATTTGAAGAAGTGCTGGGAAAGAAGGTGTTTTATTCTTAATCATAAGAGTGTTAACAGCTGCTGTCCTAACCATTGTATGTAGCTAATTCCACAATAGGAGATGCAACCATGCAGAACAACATTGCTGGTCATACCCCACTAACATAACCTGGAGCTTCAGTAAGTTCATTTAATTTATTATGCTCAAGAATATCAGAATCACCTTTATATACAATAAACACCCTCGCCCACCCTGGATGTGTGAATCATGTAAAACAGTCATGTCAGGCATGCTGGAATAATCCTGTAGGCAATTAGAACTGCTGCTGACAGGCTAATGAGCTTAAATGAGGTAAATCAAAGTCCAAGCAGGACTTTCGGACTCTAGTTATCCTTAATTAAATGTTTATTTTTTTTTATCCCCGTGCCTCTCACAATATACTCCCTGATATAATAGCATCGTAAAATGGTTTGTTTTAAGTAACTCTTTAAACTAAAAAGCTGCATGATGCAAGACCAGGAATAAATAAAGGTTTGAAGACCAGGAATAAATCCCTATAGTTTATTATTTTTCTGCATTTTATTAGCATTCTGTTTTCAGTTGTTTGTGGCTGCGTTCTCTTTAAATCTATTCAAAATATAAATGATTAGTACTGGGACTGAATTACTACTTTCCAGTACTGGCCTAAATTTAAATCCATTCTGGCGAAGTGTACGGCACAGTTAATAGGCCAGCTAACTCTCAAGCCATGCAGATCTCCACACATGGATGGAGATTCAATCCCTGCCATGGCACCTGCTTAACTGTGATCCATTGTTTTATCTGTTACGCTTTCTGTTTTCTGCCTGTCTGAATAAAGCATAAGAACATTAAAAAATGAATGTAGTCCAAATGTGATATGAATGTCATAAAACTAGTTTAATTAATTGGATTTCCCAACCTATCCACAAAGGTTGCATTATTTAGGTTAATTAACTTTTTAGATGCATTCCTTTAAAATATTATTTCAGGATTAAAAGGGTAAAATTGACTCCATTGAGTCAAGACAATATTGTGAATCAAACCAAAAACTCTGGAAGTTTTCATGTTGAGCCCGCTATCGGTTGAGCAACAGCAGACTTCTGTGGGTAGGTCAGTCTAACACATGAATCCTTCATGCTGAAATGCAGGGATTGGGACACCTAAAGACAAATGTATTATTGACACTGGTGTTCCCCATTGAACTGGACAGATGAACTCAATAATAGGCTGAGAGGTGATAGGATGAGGTGGTTCCTCCTGTTCTGTAAAACCCATGAGAGTGTGCTGCTCGCAAAGCATGATAATCACTTTGTCAGTTGCTGTTTAAAAGAGTGCACCCTTCTGTGTGTTTTCAAAGCTAAAAATTTAAAAACGGAAACAAAAGAATATCAACTTGTTAATTTACGTAGATAATTATTTTTAATTCCAAAAAAGTTGGGACAGTTTGTTCTCTTTTACATATATTTAATTGAAAACAGTACAAAGAAGAGATATTTAATGTTGTAACTTATCAACTTGATTGATTTTTGTAAATATACGCTAATTCTGAATTTGATGCCTGCAACACGTTCCAAAAACATTGGGACAAGGGCAAAAAAAAAAGACTGGGAAGCTTGTGGAATGTTCAAAAAACACCTGTTTGGAAAATTCCACAGGTAAACCGGTGAACAGATAATAGGTGATGCTATCATGACTGGGTATAAAAGTTAGCGATATGAAGTCTTGCTCTGACCCATTTTAAGAACAAGTTGGACAACCGTGCACCAAATGCAGTGGTTTATTTTGATATTGGGACGGGACTGCTCCGCTGCATGGTATGAGTGTTGCAGCTGATGTGTTTCCTTTGCAATTCTGCTACATTGTATCTGTTGCAGTTTGATTTTGGGGGCGGTTGTGTTCATTTGATGCTTTGACTTTTTTTTTTGGTTTATTGTCCATGTGTGGGAAGGTGTAAATTTAGTGATCCCTGTGCAAAACATTACAGCCTGTGATCATTTTCTCTCGCATTCCCACTGCTACCGACAAATGACAGTGCGGGTTAGCTGAGGCTTGAGTTAGGGGGTGTCAGACAAGATGGCCTGGGGCCACATCTGCTGATGTTTTCGCAAGCGGTGACACTTTTTAACAATCCTGCGTTGGAATTTTGGGGGTTTTCTTAAAGCTGTAATTTATCATTTTAGAGAAACATGAATACTGTAATTGCGACATCGACGACTACCATTTGGGCCACCATGGATAGGGATAAATGATCTTGATGTGCAGGTTTTGTTTCACAGCCATAGCCTTTATTGCAGGTTGAGTTGAAAGCTAACACATTAGTTAACACAGTGGTAATAATTTTTTTTCCGTTAATGGTGCACTATGCAGGATTTTTTGCCTTGCTGTGGTCCTGTATTTACAATCAAAGTCTCCTCCTCCGTCATAAACCCGCCCGCTCACCTCCATTGAAGGCCAGAAACACGCTTGAGCGCAGCAAGCAAAATGGCAAGCGAAGATAAAATGAAAATAACATTTTTAGCAACATGCACTGTTCTATATGATGATAACAGAGAAAGAGTGAGGTCAGAAGGCGATTAATTTCTGAGGGAATGTCTGAGGATAATTTCAAAGCATTGACAGGATTATCAGTCACAAGATTTAAAAAAAGACTTTACCAAAGTCAAAATGAGGGATTCTCCAGCTTATTCGACAGCTCATTATTCATTATGCAGAAGAGCATTAGCCATTATGCTGGGTGTCCATATCAAGACAGGAGGGCTTGAGTTTAAAAATATCTTGGTGTCAATCATCATTACTCCAGGTCTCTTGGCTATTACCAACAAGTAGCTCCCCCCAAAAAACGAGAGCAGTTTGTAAAACCCTAATTAATCTCAGTACTTTCTTAATATTAATTGTCTGCTGGGTGATTTTGGCCTGCTCTTCAGTGTTACATTTGTAGGCTACATAGGTAATTGTGGTTATTGACAATTGACTCACTGTGTTTTGTTTCTAGAAAAAATATATTATGTTCACCATTGGGGATCTATGCCCTGTGACTAGAACGTTCAGTTGTTCACGAGCACACGCATTGCCATTGAAACAATGGGAGGCAGGGGAATAGTAATTATTTCTTCGCAGCTGATTTTTCTATAAAGTTCCAAACACATTGAGGGGTACATTTGTGATGAGAAATTATGATATTTTTGAAAACGCTTTTTCGTGAAACTAGCCCCAGGCACACACACATTATATTTTTGTACCCTATTTCTTTGACCTCAATAATCTCATTTTCAGGGACTGAGTAACTTTCTTCAATTATACTGTTCTCTTTTTCCCCAGAGAGAAAATAATGACCAATAAAATAGCTGCTGGAGAATGGAACAGAAAGACTCCACTGAAAGATCTGATGTCTAACTGAAGTGAACATTTTGTCTACTAATTCAGCACTACAGCACCATCTGTCAACTGTTCAGAGGATACAAAGCTTCTGGGAGCCATGATGTTTATTAGCAGATAGAAGCCTATAAAATAACTAGGCATGCACACCAGAGGAGGTTTCTCTAAGACAACAGATGAAGCAGTGCTTCACCAAAAAAAGGGATGAAAAAGAACATGCATATCACACAATCACCAGTGGCGCCACCAAGGGGTGGCCAGGGGGGTCCACGGCCACCCTGATACAATCGTTGGCCCCCCCACTGGCCCCCCCTAGTGAGTCGCATATGCATAATATGCTGCTATCTGATATTTTACATTAGGTACTATTCATTTAAATCAATAATTATATTTTTTATAATAATTCATGCACGTGAAAGAAAATAACAAATGCATTGCCGGCCAGCCGCTTATGACCGTCCGTCACTGCGCTGCTGCTGCACAGTGTATTGCCAGGAGACTGAGCGCAAATAGGCCCCGCCCATCCCGGGGGGGAAAACACATCCCGCTCTTGCCCTCCATTGACTTGACATGCTGGTGCTTTCTTTTAATGTTGATCCATTAGCTAACAGCATAAAAATGCCTAAAAGTTGTTGTTTGGTGGGATGCACTACAAACAAGGCAAAAAACTCAGAATTGCGGTTTTATAAGATTCCGAACCGCAAAACGGAGCCCATAAGATGAGAAAAGTGGATCTGCAATAAGACGTGAGGCGTAGGCGGGAAGAAAGGGAAAAATGTGGGACCCTGAAACTCTACATGCTTATGTGTGCAGCAGGCATTGTTTCACAGGTAGCCTAAGTCAAATAAGTTATCCAATTGTCAATTTATGGCTAACTAATATTGCTGTTAGAAACGCTAAAACATTTTGACCATATGCACATGGTTTGTAGTGGAATGTGCATAAATCGAAGTGCTATAACGTTACAGTATTATATTTGCAAGTGCAAAATATTATCATCCACTAACAAAAAAGTTGTGGGCATCCTGTTTTAATGGGTAGGCTACTCTTTTCATGCAGGTTGTAATTATTCAAGTAGGCTAAGCTAGCGAAATAGAGGTAACGTTGTCATAAAAATTTTTCTTATAGTGAAAATGGACGACTTGTTTACATTCTCTGACAGATGTTAAAGTAAATATATCACCACGGCGGCACTTTCGCCACAAGTCAGCAATTATATTGGGAAATGCCCTCTTTGAAAAAGGCTGGTTTCCCAGCCTCCATAAAACAGCGGGTAAAAAAACAAGGAATCCTTGCTGGGAGAAAAAAATATCACTATATATCACTATAGCTGGTCAGTTGACGTGGTCAGTGTTAAACAACTGAAAAAACGGGTTCGATTTTCACAGGTAGAAAAAAAATGGTGGGTTTTTCTTCACTAAAGATTCTGGTCAACAGGCGCCACCGATGCACACAATGTACATTCATTTCATATTTTCATTTGTATTAAATTGTTTGCTCAACTTGCATAAATTTTAAACAAAGTGCTCTAAAAAGGCTTATTCTGTGGAACTGGAAGCCCTGGAGCATTGCTGTGTAGCCTACTCTAATGGCCTTTTCAAGCTTCTGTGCCAAACCGAGTGGTACTGGAGCCAGCACCTTATTTCTTATTTGGGGGTGGGGGCTCCAATTGCTTTTTGAAACGGGCCTCCAAATGGCTAAAGGACACCTATGCTCATGATCAGGACCTATGCTCATAGAATTTTCTATCTCTCATAATTTCTGTGACTGAAGATGTTTCTAATTCAATGCCAAGAAGAAAGCTAAAAATTGTCCTGTGTAACTTCCAGAAAGAAAATCACAATTAGCCTTGTATGAATCCTCTTGACAAAAAGTTGTAAGTATCCATGGCTTGTATGAGTTGAGTTTCCTGAGAAAAAGATGACAGCACAAACTTCTCAAATTGGCATCACTGCTTGACTGCAATCAACATAAGCAAGATAAGTTTAAAGAAATAGGAAGCCTGTGAGAGCAGTTAATTACCTTGCGTGTTGAACGCTTTATAACCATAAACGGCACTGTGAGCACTAAGGAAGTGACACATAATGAGCCTCCCCCATTTTAAAATCTGTTCATCTCTACTTATACCACAAGTGGTAGAGTGTTTCAGGCAAGTATGTTTGGAAGTTGTGTGTGGGATAACCCTGATCAAATTCTTTCCATGCTAAGATGTTTGAGGGCTGTAACTTACAGAACAATGTCAGAAACCATGACAAGAGAGGAACCTCTTAAAAGAATGCAAGGACTTTAGCCTCTGATAGGTGACATTTCTCTGCAGGAGAAAATTTCCCCAGATATGTTTGTGCTCCATCATATTCATGTGACCATTGCTCATCACTTTGAATGCAATTTGTATCCTTATCCTCTAATCTGTATCTTCTCTCTCAGCAAAGTAATGATATTCTGAAGCCTTCAGCTAATTCAGCCCCACTTCAGAATTCAGTGGAATGTTTAAACTCCAGTGTGTTATGATCCAAAAAACAAATGACTAAATAATATATTCCCAGTTCCCTCCATTGTGTGCTCTTCTTGGATACTCATGGATTATATTTTCCCCTAACCATATTATACTGTTCAGCAGGCTTTTATTATTAGTCTTTTGGTAAACTCTGGTATTGTTGTTTAGGTAAGGAATACTGATTTCAGTATATTACAGAATCAAGGCCCATTGTTTATTACACAAGTTGTGGAAAGCTCACTCATTGACCTATAAACCTTTTTAGTTAGCCTTCTTGTGTGTTGTGTGCAGGACTGTGTGTTTTGGCTGTCTCAGGATTCTTTTTACTTGATGTACCGGTGAACACCGTTTCCTTTTCTGCAATTCATGGTTATTGTTGTGACATTTGTAATGTATTGACATGTAAATGAATATTAATATTAGTATGCATCTTGTATCTGTGAGTATTTATATAATTTTACATTACACTACTTTGCATATATTTGAGTTGACATTTACACACCCCAACCAGGATGGCAAGTTTAAGTCAGACGGTAATTATGGAATGATACTATCTGCTAATTCTTGAGTCAACCAGGTTTATGTAAATGGATTACATTTGAGGCACACAGTTGGCTGTGCTGGAAAGCCACATGTAAAACCATAGGAAAAGCAACTGACATGCTTGGAGCTCAGAGCATAGTGTAATCGTTTTAAATATTCCTGAACAGGCACAAAAATAGCATACTCATCTCCAGATGTGACAATGTCTGTACAGTGATCTGACCGTGAGCACTGAGGAGGGGATGATGAAAATGGCACGCCAGATCTGGTTCACTTTACCCATTCATATTAAGCATGCTTCATTTATTGTCGGTCAAAGAAGTGGGGAACATTCGACAAAACTGCATTGAGTATAGTTCACAGCAGAGCAGTTTGAGGACTACAATGCTCATTAAAGTCTCCTCATATATTAGCCTATCATTTAACATAAGATATTAAATACATTATATGTGACACTAATGATATATGATTTACTTTCTCCATGGTGATGGCAGGACCTTGAATACACAAGTGCATTGCAATGCTAAAACAAAGAGCTCTGACTTTTCTTATAATCTTGCTTGTGTGTGTGTGTGTGTGTGTGTGTGTGTGTGTGTGTGTATGTGTGTGCGCATGTGTACGCATGTGCGTGCTCAGTTCCAGAAGATAAGCTTTTTTGTCATTTTGAACGGTTGTGTGTGCTCTGTTTCAGGCGGCCCATCACGGTGGTCATCAACCCTTCACTTTGACTGCTGCTGCAAGAGTCACAGGGATGACCGAGAGGAGGAGAGCGGCACCTCTTTCAATGAGCTCTCTAGCTCTAGTTCAGAGAGCCAATCAGAGTCCAGCTCGCCCCAGGGTACGGTGATCTGCGGCCCAGTGAAACGACACACAAATATACAGACTCTGGACCGCCCTCTGAAGAAGGGGACTGTTGAGGTGCTGCAGCAGTCAGAGCTACGCAGGAAGAGTGACCTGCTCCGCACACTGACTGGCAGCGTGCGCGACACCAGCATTTATAGGAAGAAGCTGGCCAAAGAAAAGTTGAGCATTGAGGAGGAACTGGAAAAATGCATCCAAGACATCCGCCGGATCAAAATTCCTGATCAGTTCCCTGAAAGAAAGTACCTATGGCAGTCAGAGCTCCTCAGAAAGTATCATCTCTGATATGACCTGTCAACAGACAGATAAACAGAAAGCAGAAACGTGTACACATGTAGTGTATGCTATCGTCTCAGACTTGTATCTCAAGCATAAGAATGCTCGAAAAACTAAACTACATTTGGCATATTGTGCCATGTAAAAGCACAATCTATGGCTTCCAGCATTACTGGTTCAGTACAGTTAATGTCTAGCATCAAAAAGGTACAATATTCATGTTTGAGTTTACATGAGGTTTACATAGTGTTTCCTCTGTTTCTTCTAATGCCTATTTGTACTAGGACCATTCCTATAACTCTGAGGTCTAGCTTAAATGTGCCATCTCAATTTTTGACTGACACTATCAAGATAGGACACTAGACCAGGGTGCATCCAGTGATTTTAGCAGTGTAGCCTACCTGGCAGCCCCCTGAACCATACATTCTGGAAAAATATATTCTGATTTTGCAAATTGGTAGTCATGGATGTATTCATGGTTTGTATAACAGTATAGATTTATTAAACACTATCAAAATTACAGACCCGTGCAGAGAGATCTAGTTATGTCCAGTTATTCTCACAAATTTTAGGAATCTGGATATTTGTTTATTTATTTGCAATTATAAGATATTTGACTTCAATTTTCACCAAGAGTAAAATCCTGGACAATTAGAACAATTATAAGTGAAAAATACACTACAGCAAGTAAATCTTCTCCTTGCTGGCAGACATTACTAGTAAGATCTGCAGCAGAGCTGGTGCCTCAATTACATGAGAGTATCCCCATTCCTGGGGGAGGTGTGCTAGATATCACCATGCATGGGGAAGCCAACATAAACTGTACTGTACCCATAAGTCTTATACGCAAAGGGGGATTTGTTCCTAACACAAACACAACAGAGGTTCAGTATTTCAAAAACTATGTAATGATGCAATAAATAATGCAATAAAACACATTCAATAAAATTGTCTGTTCAAGTATTCAGTCTAATATTTGACACGTTGGCGCTTTTATTGTCTAGAATATACAGTGTGACTGTATGGTAGCTGGAAAGGGAGTTTGTTTAACGTCAGAACATTTTATTGAGTTCAGGAAAAAACTGCCAAGTACTACGTCATGGATAAACCGTATGGGTTGGGCTACCACACTGCAAATGACACAAAAAATCCAGAAATCATAAATACATGGGTTTCCTGTATTTAACATTTAATAAAATAATTCCAGTAACTGTATGTTACATATTACAAATTATGCTGCTCTGCCTTTCGCTGATTAAAGACATTCAACAAAAACCAAATGTAGAAAATGAATAAGAATCCCTGTGGACTGTATGGGACCTTGGCCGAAATGTAACAAGATACACTCTTCAGGGTTAATCAGAAAATAGTTGTAGCTTCAGATAGCCTACAGGTAAGATATTTGTTTTCATAAACCTATTTATATGAGATTTTGGAAAAAATAATTAGGTGTCTTCTAAACCAAAAGTGCATCAGGTAGGCTACTGTATATAGTACAGTAAGCAATGGAAAACGCCAAATGCTTATTTGTACAACGTTTTAAAAAATATTATTGTTTCTATATCTGAACATGATTTTCTTAGTGTGTATAAACGGTGCATTTTATGCACTTTACAGTCTGTGGCTGTGGCAAGATGAGGGTTATAATCGCTTTGGGCTATTAATAGCACCCTCCTATTTGCAACTGACGGGTGCAATGGCGACTTTTTTTTGTCCAGGCAGTGTATAACTGGAACCAGCTCTATTGGAGTCAGAGAGCAACACTCGCAGCAAGACCAAGAGTTGAGTACGAATCAGCACCCTTCCGTACTATTAGGTAGGCTCGTTGAGTACGAATCAGCACCCTTCCGTACTATTAGGTAGGCTCGTTGAGTACGAATCAGCACCCTTCCATACTATTAGGTAGGCTCGTTGAGTACGAATCAGCACCCTTCCATACTATTAGGTAGGCTCGTTGAGTAGACAGACGAAAACGTCGTTAAGTAGGCGAAATTTTCTCTATGGCATACTTTAAACCCCCATAGGATACACTTCCGGGGTTTCACTGAGTATATTCGGGAGCACGCTTTTCAAGAAGTAAACGAACATTTTGGTCACATAAATATGACATGAAGCTTTGTTTTAAAAAATGAGGCGCAGCTTCACTTACGTTTTCTTTCAAATACAACAAAAACAACACGTGAAATGGCCGCGCAAGGGTGGGACATCTTACAACACTTCCACAGTACGGTTGGAAAATAGCATTGAGGATTTTTTTTTCTTACTGCATGTCGCGGTTAAACAGTGCATATTAAACAGCACAGTGCACTGTATGCAGGAGACAGGGTTCAGTATATAGGGCTCTGTTCGGACACAGCCCGTTTTGGCCCCTTGGTTCTGGTTGGTCAGGACTTGGGAACGTGACGTCATGATGCAGAGATCCACCATGATAGGCCTATTTCACAGCAACTAAAGCTGGATGTACGGTTAATTTATGTCCCGTTGCCATTGCTATGACTGTGGTTGCTACAGACGCACGTCAATTTCTGACAGCGAAAACATGGAGCCTGGACAGCAACGTGTCTTCTAACAGTCCCTTTTAGTTCTGCCAAGTCTAGTCTTTGCTGAAAAACTAAGATGACGGATGTGGCCTGAGATTCCCGCATCCGGTTCCGCTTCCTCGATTTCCTCCTCTGCTTTGTTGCTCTATAATTACATTAATTCCCCAGTGAATTTTTTCAAAGACAGTTTTACTAAGAAACATTTATATATCTGGGCAGATATTTTAAAAAGTAATTATGTGCATCATTCACAAAATTGCGTCTTTGAAGCCAATACAGCGCCTTTGCATTAAAAATATCTTTGCTGAAAGACGTTCTCGTCTGCAACAGACTTTCCTATTGCCGAACACCTGCTTTCCTACAATTGGTCGATTGAATCAGCTGACCAAAGAGCACCGCCCCGAGCTGTTGAAAACGTATCTCCAGTTTTCAAGTGATTGTTTGCCAGGCGAGGCTTTCCTGTTTTTGGAAGAAAGGCTGAGCTTGTGAGGTTAGTTCTGCCTGAGTTTACTAGCGGATACTTTATGTCGGATGTTTAAAAAAAATCATCCTGCACTCTAAGAGCACTGAGAGGGCGAAATCACACATCCAGTTGCTAAATAGCATCTCAGCTTCTGTCAATGTTCAAGGAGCAAGCGAGCAAGCAATGGGTTTAATCAGAGGTGTTCTTAAATAGCTAACGTTAGCTAGTTCGTTTTTTATTATTAAACCTTTATTTAACCAGGTAAAGTTTCATTGAGATTAAAATCTATTTTGCAAGAGAGACTTGGCCAAGAGGGCAGCATAAAAAGACTAAATGGCAAATGTCCCCAGCTGAATAATAAGATGTTAAGCACACGTTTGAGTGCTGGTTCAAAATAACGGCACTTTAATTTGCTTGTGATATTAGTTAATTAAAACGAACTCCTGTCTGTGTTCCAGGAAACAGCCAAGATGACCGCTTGTCAATTAGAGTTATTTGATGTGCTAGCCAGCTAGCTCTTCCAAACATGAGCTCATAACATTCAACAATACATTTTCATCGGTGTGCTAATGGTTTGTAGAAGATGCCGATATGATAACGTTAATTCACCACTCTGCCCCGCACTGGATTGCTAATGATAGCGAGTTATGTTAGATGGACCACTCTACCCTGACCAAGAATTCCATACACCATTTGCAAGCGTGGGACCCCCGAGCAGATCTGGCAGGTGAGCAGATCTGGTACCGACAACGGCGAGTTATTGCTAGAGTCAATATGTGTCCATGGTGAAAATTTCCATATCATGATGCCAGTGTTGGGGATAGAGGGTGGATACCCGACCCGAACCCGACGGGACCCGACGGGTCGGGCCGGGTTCGGACTAAACTTTTAAAATGACGTTCGGGCTCGGGTCGGGCTCGGTCACGGCGGCCGAACAACTATTTTACTTTTGAACTACAGTAAAACCTTGACATACGAGTGCACTAACTTACGATTATTCCGAGTTACGAGCCGTTGCTCGGACAATTTCTTGCTTCGCCTTACGAGCCTAGACCCGAGTTACGAGCCGAGCAAGCGGAGCATTGCGAATGAAATTGCATTCGCATTTCCGAAAAATTCTGAAGGGAAGGAAGAAACAAACCACCATGGATAGGTTTTTATCGAAACGCCCTGCAGATCAGTCAGAAAAGCGTGACGAAAAAGCCAAAAATCAATGAAAAAGATGCAAACGTCACTGATGAAGATTAAGTGTAAGTGAAGAATAATAATGTAGCAATTAAGTTTAGAACCAGTTTATTTCTTTATATTCTATTTTATTATCTTTGTATTATGTTTTGTATTAATTATTTATTATTTATAAATACATTTCTCATTTTTATAACTACGTAACAAAGAAATTAGGGTGTTTTTGGGGGGGCTGGAACGGATTAATGGTATTTAAATTAATTTCAATGGGGAAAATTGATTTGATATACGAGTAAACCGAGTTACGAGCTCGGTCACGGAACGAATTAAACTTGTATGTCAAGGTATTACTGTACTAATTAGGATGGGTTAGCTTACTTCACATGGTGCTTCAAGTTGTTTTTGGTGAAAATATAGTGTGAAATAAATAAAAATGATTCCGAATATTGTGTGTGTATCTGTTATCTACCAATAAAACAATGCCTTTTGACGGTCATTTAGGTGCCCAGTGACCACTAAACAGAGAAGCTGTAACCATGGTAACAACAACTGCGTGACAGGGAAACACAATGTCAGCGCTTCAGTGCCTTACATTAACTGCGTCGGGCTCGGGTCGGGTTCGGACATAAAAAGCAGAATTCCTGTCGGGTTCGGGTCGGGCTCGGTTACTACTATCTCGGGCTCGGTCGGGTTCGGACAGAAATATGCGGCCCGATCCGCACTCTAGTTGGGGAGTAGTGAACTACATGTAATTAAACTAGTAGTTTAACTAGCTCTTTGAAGTAACTTGCTGGTAGTTCAACTACATTCATATTTGCATAGTGATTCAAGTAGTTGCCATTTTTTGTGTAGTTAACTACTGAAACTATTATGGGCCGTAAAAGGAAAGGAATTATTTTTTATTTAAATTTTACCATTACTTCTTTACTGTAATTGAACCCCCTTTGACCAGCCGCACCCCCTTTTTCTTTCATCCTGACCACTGTGAAGGCATGCCCAGGCAATGCATTCGTCAGGCAGCCAGCACCACACACTTGACCTTTGTGTAGTGCATGTGCAAAAGGGCGGGCGTTGCTCAGTGCTCAAACAGCGACAGCGTCATAATGGATAAACCTCCAGAATCTCAGCCTGAGGAAGAATCACCATGGCCAGACTTAAGCAAATACATGACAATGACTAGCTCCACTGACAAAACCTACGTCTTTACTTGTGAGCTATGCAAGCCGAGAGTAAATACACTCTACTGCAAAGACGTCAAACACAAATCTAAGAACACATATAAAGGTGAGTGTATTAACATTGACTTTGCTAGCCAATTTAGCAAAGTTTAGACACATTATATAACAAAACCAGAGTTGACATTCCTTGCAATTTCCCATGACTAGTGGGGTATTTTATTTTTTGGTCTATGTATGACCTGTGAACAAGTGGGCACTTTTTGCAACAAACTCAATTGAGTGGCATTTTTTGCTGGCATGTGACTTTTTTAAATTATATTTTGTTATAATTTCGTATCACATGTACATTGTCAATTAGATCATTTTTTTTACAAAGTATTTTGAACTACTTTTTCTAAGTAGCTTTAGTTAACCAAACTAGATTTCTCCCTAGGGTAGCTTTGCTGTAGTTCAACTTCTTCCAGTGTGAAGTAATTGGTAGCTTGCAAAGCTATTCTTTCAAAGTAGCTTCCCCAACACTGCATGATGCCATGGTGAAATTTCTTCCAATAGCAATGCTTAAGAAATAAATGACCCCAACAACTCCCTGGGAATTTAATGTAATGTAATTTAATTATATCTAAAATATTTATATTTAATGTTCTAAAAAATCTTCTTTGTCACTGAAGTTTGTAGCCTAACATTGATAAAAAGATCTCTGTATGCAATTGTGAAGTCTTAATTATAATGTGGTATAGGTTTAACCTAAGGTTACACAGCTTATTTTTAGTCAACAAATGCTGCGTATTAAGTCACCCTCTCCTTGTGATAATTTAGTTTTAAGTCTCAAAGTTACGAAAATGGAACAAAAGTATAAATTTCAGACCGCCTGCTGCAGCCGACCGTGCCAATATGCCATCCCATGTGCTGCGTCTGTTTAGGGGTTTGTCGGTGTGTACCATGTGTGTCGGGATGCCACTTTGCTTTTATGGAAAGAACTATACATACTGTATAAATTATATATAACATACGATGATCGTTTGAATATGTAAGATTTGTACCCCTGCTTCAGTCACAGTTTTAAAGCATTTCCCAGTGATACGATCTTATCAGTAATGTACAAAACTTGTTTTCATGGAGGAATCTAGACATGTTTTACAACATGTTACATTTATTGCAACATCAGTTTATTATGTTGTAAAACCAGATATAAAAACCAACAGTTTTGTTTTTGTTTTTAAATTTTTTGGCAACCAGAATTGTGGCTATTACTGTAGCAGGTTACGTAGCTAAGTCCAGCACCCTAATCATTATATTACAGTACTGCCCTAAAGTCATAGAGTGACTACACTGCTGCCTTAAAATTATAAATCATGTTCCTAATGTTCCTCATTCAGATTTTAGGGGGATGATTAAATATCCTACATCACTACAAATTTACACATTTACTTCTGAGGATTTAAATATTCCCATTTTCATATAATTTTCATAATTGTTTGCATTCTTTTGTAAATCACCCTATGTACAGTTGCAGCTCAAAAAAATTGAATATCGTGAAAAAGTTCAATATTTTTTGTCACTCATGTCAGAAAGTGAAACTCATATTTTATATAGATTCATTACACATAGAGTGAAATATTTCAAGCCTTTATTTCTTGTAATTTTGATGATTATGGCTTACAGCTAATGAAAACCCAAATTCAGTGTCTCAGAAAATTAGAATATTACATTAGATCAATAAAAAAGGATATTTTAAACAGAAATGTCAGCCTTCTGAAAAGTATGTTCATTTATATGCACTCAATACTTGGTTGGGGCTCCTTTTGCATGAATTACTGCATCAATGCGGCGTGGCATGGAGGCGATCAGCCTGTGGCACTGCTGAGGTGTAATGGAAGCCCAGGTTGCTTTGATAGCGGCCTTCAGGTCGTCTGCATTGTTGGGTCTGGTGTCTCTCATCTTCCTCTTGACAATATCCCATAGATTCTCTATGGGGTTCAGGTCAGGCGAGTTTGCTGGCCAATCAAGCACAGTAATACCATGGTCATTGAACCAGCTTTTGGTACTTTTGGCAGTGTGGGCAGGTGCCAAGTCCTGCTGGAAAATGAAATCAGCATCTCCATAAAGCTTGTCAGCAGAAGGAAGCATGAAGTGCTCTAAAATTTCCTGGTAGATGGCTGCATTGACTGTGGACTTCAGAAAACACAGTGGACCAACACCAGCAGATGACATGGCACCCCAAATCATCGCTGACTGTGGAAACTTCACACTGGACTTCAAGCAGCATGGATTCTGTGCCTCTCCACTCTTCCTCCAGACTCTGGGACCTTGATTTCCAATGCAAAATTTACTTTCTTCTGAAAAGAGGACTTTGGACCACTGAGCAACAGTCCAGTTCTTTTTCTCCTTAGCCCAGGTAAGACGCTTCTGACGTCTCTGGTTCAGGAGTGGCTTGACACGAGGAATGCGACATTTGTAGCCCATGTCCTGGATTCGTCTGTGCGTGGTGGCTCTTGATGCACTGACTCCAGCCTCAGTCCACTCCTTGTGAAGCTCCCCCAAATTCTTGAATGTATTTTGCTTGACAATCCTCTCAAGGCTGCGGTTATCCCTGTTGCTTGTGCACCTTTTCCTACCACACTTTTTCCTTCCACTCAACTTTCTATGAATATGCTTGGATACAGCAGTCTGTGAACAACCAGCTTCTTTAGCAATTACCTTTTGTGGCTTACCCTCCTTGTGGAGGGTGTCAATGACTGTATTCTGGACATCTGTCAAGTCAGCAGTCTTCCCCATGATTGTGTAGCCTACTGAACCAGACTGAGAGACAATTTAAAGGCTCAGGAAACCTTTGCAGGTGTTTTGAGTTAATTAGCTGATTAGAGTGTGACACCATGAGTTTCCAATATTGAACTTTTTCACAATATTCTAATTTTCTGAGACACTGAATTTGGGTTTTCATTAGCTGTAAGCCATAATCATCAAAATTACAAGAAATAAAGGCTTGAAATATTTCACTCTATGTGTAATGAATCTATATAATATATGAGTTTCACTTTCTGAAATGAGTGACAAAAAATATTGAACTTTTTCACGATATTCAAATTTTTTGAGCTGCACCTGTATATTTTAAGTCCAACACTACAAGGACAGTTTTTGGTTCTATTTTATTACCTTTGCAAATGCCAAGAACATTTCTGTGCAATGTATAATGTTGGTATGGGAAATACTGAAGATTATTTGTCTGCTTTAGTGACATTGTAAACTTTTGTGACCTTGTAAGATAAGTGCTAAATGTGGATTGTGTCTGCTTAATGTTTTAGTGCAGGTATATTATGTTATGGTTAAATAAAAAATATCTTTAGAGAACCATAGACATTTTTAAAATGTACAAATATACATGTGAAGAAGTTTTCTATTGTACAAATAATGCTCTAAAAAAGATTTCTGCCAGCATATTTAATGAAAAGAAGGTCCTCCAGACCATCTGGCCTCTTATAGGTACATGCAGATCAATAAATTTACCTGGTCATGTTTCCCCAAACACTAAAAATTAATTCACTGTCATGGAACTTTCTTGTGTCTACAGTGTGTGCCAAAGAGTCAATAATCACTGGTAGTTTTTGGTGGACAAACCATCAACAGATATATTATGTTGATGCTGGGATTAGTCAATTAACAAGGGGAAACCAGACATGACGTCAACATAAGGATCATTTCTATTATAACATCACCATCAGTATTGTATTACTTCAACAGATTCCTATTGGTTAAAAGTGTTGTTTGTCATCTTGTATGCATATGGTTGAACTTGAATCATATCACATAAAAAAATGAGTACTCAAAGCACCGTTGAATATTTCAATGTCAGCTGTGTTCATTTATTGATTTATTGTTTTTAAGTTCAGCAATCAACCAAAATTGATTTAAAAAATGCTGCATTGAAAGAAGTAACATTTGCATGTATTTGAAAGTCAAAGTAAAGGACAAGTATTGATGAATCCAGGCCGTGGACTGTCCATGGCAATGGAGGAAGTCTGAGTGGTGGGGGTCCATGGAACCAGAAGAATAGTAGGTACATTTACTTTACATTTTAAAACCAACAGCAGACCCGACTATGCCACAATAGCAAAATTATCCATTGAATGATTTTATTTGAATTAGATGAAAAATTGAACTATGCTAAAAGATGTATACATTTTGTACAACAACAACAAGATAGCCACAATACCAGTTAAGTGAAAAAGCCTGCATGAAAACCTGAAATACAACCTGCACCTTATCTGTCATAGTGGAAGCATTGGACATTTTGAGGAAGAATATTTATGTGCTACTGAGGAAGCCTCAAAGAACAACAACATGGGCAGTCAATATTTCAGGAGCAGGCAAAAAAAAACAGAAAATAGCTTACCTGAAAAAAGTCCCTTGGAACATATTCAAGAGGCAAACAGTGACATGCATAACAAATGGGACGGAAGCATGTTCCTGAACAGACGGTGTGAAACCAAATTAAATTTTTGGAAGTTAAATCTAACTTTGGCTATAACTGGATTTAGATAGATATAGTCTTGGTAATGTTGCCTACATCTCCTCAAATCAAATAAAAATGATATCCTCATTTTTGAAGTGCATTCATATCCAGTACAAAGGTGCACAATGTCACTCTCCCCAACAGTTCTCATTATATGCAAATACTGAAAACCATATTGTTTTACCTAAAACCCATATATTATCTAAAAATTACTTTGAGAACAATGGAAAAATTAATATGAATGTAAACTGGATTGCACTCAGTCAGTAGAGTGCAGACCTCCACCAAGGCACAACAATCTCCCCTCACATGAATGTGTGCAGAAGATATACAACTAACATCTCAGGAGATGAGTGTCATGGGGTCACCAAAATAAAATAGTTTTTCCTCTTGAATGGAATTTGCATGAATATATACAGCAAATTTCATAGCAATCCAGTTATTTCTTTTCAATATATGTTTGGCCTGATGTTGGTGTTAGAGAAAAGGCCATGACTCTTGGGGTCAGCAAAATAAATAAGTTTCTTCCTCTTGGGAACAAGAAAGTGCACAGCAAATTTCATGGCAATTCGACCATTACTTTGCAATATATGCCAATCTCAAATTAAAAGTTTGGCCTTATGGCGGCGCTAGAGGAAAGGTCATGGGGTCACCAAATGATCAATTAGTTCTTCTTGGGAGCATGAATGTGTGCAGCAAATTTCATGGCAACACGACGGGCGGACAGATAGACGTCATTACATACTGTAACCTGCTTGGCTGAGGTAAAAAAGTGTGTGTGTATAAACAAAGCTGTTTTGTCATAATCTTTGAAAATCTCAAGTGATGAATGGGGGGAAGAAAGAGGATCTCAGTGCGCTTGTCACTCAGGCTGTAAATCGATCCAGTGTGGACAAGAGAGAAACAACAAAGCACCCAGTCCAGATTAAAAAACAGAATTGAAAAGTCTCTTTGTTGCAAAGGGAAGGTTAAAGTGGATAGGATTAAATCATTATCGACACACAGCAGCAACAGTGAGCTTCAGTCATGTTATGATTTGTAACGAAAACACTTAAGGGAGAAGGCATAATCCTTTTTAACCCCTTCGCGCAGATCCCCTAGTGGCCATAACGCCACTGCCAAGATTTTGCTCAACTCAGATATAGATTTCTCCTGGAATCAAACTATGAGTAGAAACAACAAACTCAGTGTTTTAGCTTCATTAGTACACGATTTGTGACAACTCCGCCGAATACAGAGTTTCTAAGTGTCACTATGTCGCGTAGCTAGCAACCCCCCACCCAGTCTCACCTGCAACTATACCTACCCATGCGTGACACAGTGGACAATAGAGTCTATGTGTGAGTTCATAAAAATGTTTTTTTACCACCAAAAATTTGTATTTGGCCATAGAAACAAGCTAAAGCCAACAATAGCCCATTTGTATGCCAAAACAGCCATGAAAGGCCCTGCTTACTCAAATGCAAAATAAACATGTGAAATTCTTGTGTAACTATGCCACTTTGTTCTATCAATATCTGTTACTAAATAAGAAATAAATATCCAATCCTACCATCGGTTTTACGCATAGAGATGTCCCTTTCATAAATCAGTGGTCATTTCTTGCCTGGGACAATCTGTTTGAGAAATACAAAGCACTTTATAATGCTATTACACTAGCTATAACGTTGACACGTAATACCCCCCACGCTCTGCAAACCTGTCTCATTCATTCCAGTTCATTCTGGTTTCATTGACTACTCTTTTATCCAATATAGGACATCATAACCTTCGCAACGGTGTTTGCAATGTCTTATTGTATGCTTTGAACAATAAATTACAGCCGGGCATAACAGAATTTCTAGTTTTATTAGTTTAGTTTTACACAAACAACTTAGAATGTACATTCGCTCACTAAGGCGTAATAGTTGTTTCCTGTTATTTTCACAAGTTTTTACTCATATACTAACTCATCAGCATGAATAGAGAAAATCCTCGCCTGCTTCCATGGATTTTGGGAGTGGGTCAGAAGAAGATACCATAGTTATCAGGATACCATACTATCGATTCTATCGGAAAATATGCCTGAGGGATATACATGAGGGACATTTTCCTCCTCGATAATGTAAGTATTACTGCTTGTGATATTTCAAATATGTACGTTCGTTTTTCCACTCCGCCACAGTGTTGTGCCATATGTTTGATATTGTAATTTTCGCATTTTGAGTGCATTTTGATTTCACATAATGTAATGTAAGCATTTATAGGTGGCTCAGTCATGTTTTATGTTTGATTTGCCCTGAAGCTAGCAACCAGCATTTTTCTGATGGTGGAATATTATTTTATTGTAATCTTATTGTACGTAATATACAATATGGCGTATTAGTATCTCCGTGGGTTATACTTGTCACTTCAACTATGGGTATGGAAAATACTCATTCAAATTTACTGTGCATATGTGTTAGATGAATGCAAAATCTTCCTCTCATTTTTTTGTTTGCATTTTTGCCAAGATTTCTTTGCATTTGTGGCACTTTATTTTGACCTAAATTATGAAAATAAACTAATCAAAGTTAGTTTTATAAATGGTACAATTGTCTTGTTTCATTTAAGCCATTTTCTAAGTTTCTGTGATGCTCACACCTTATAAAGCCGTAAATAGAACACCCCCTAAATAGGTGAACATTGACCAAATTTGTCATCTGCACAAAGGGGTTAAATTAGACACACATCTATGTTGGGGATCTCTATGCCAGAGACACGGAGGAAATATTGGAGGTCCAGATGCGATAGATGCGGAATCTTAAAGTGTTCAAATGAACACCACTGAAATGGACAATAATCCATAGTGGACGGGGGAAAATAATGAGAACACAAATAACAAAAAATGAGGAACTCGATATCCGAGCAAAACAAAAGAAATAAGCAGTCACGCTTATCTAACTCCCGTTTGTGGAGCGAACAAAAAGAAAGGAAGGAGAAAACTCAAAAGACCCCTAAAACGTAGGGTGAGAGCACTCGTAGGTATGAGTGGAAAACAAAGAAACGAAAACCTCTGCTCTGAAATAAGAGCGAAAAAGCTCACTTTGTTTTTGCTAAATTGTACTGCTAACAAGTCCTGCGTTGAGAAGCAAAGCGGTCGATAGCAGCACAACTTCCTATACCTTTTTACCGGCTCGAATGTTACGTGAAATAACATGGAAGCAACGAGAAAAGAAGGAAGCGGGGTATAAGTAGTGAGCGGAAATGCATGACAGGTGAACTCACTAATCACCGAGGCGAAAGCAAAACCCGTAGCGGAACACAGAAAAATCCGATAGATTACCGGTAAAAGACAAAAAGAATAAAAAACGCGGAGATAAGGAAAGGAAGGTATGATCCATGACAAACAGCCAGGATTCAGATAGTTGGTGTGTGGAGAATTTTATATGTAAGAGAGATAACATATTTAATTTATGTGAGGGGCCAAATATACATATTATCTATTAATTTTCACTATTAAATCCAGTGGGAATATAAATAATCTGAATGATTAATAGACATATAGATAGAGATTTCACAACAGTTCAGACAGTTATGCTAGGTTTGCTGTCACTTGCATAATTTAGTATTGAATTATATTTGATTTTGTGTCAAAAATAGTCTCACAGTATGTTTTCTGTCATGGATAGCTAGCTAGCCACCTACGCCATTAGCTTCTAAACTGAAGCTATACGGTCGAAGCTGTCTTCATTCAATTGAGTGCCTAACGTTAGTTATATGATGAGATGGGATGGGAGCCAGCATAAATACTTCCTGGACACTTGCTAAATTGAAAAAATATTGCACATATTTACACCAAACTGCTTGGCTAGCTCAGTGTTGATGTAACTTTAAGATATTCAAAGTCAAACAAGTATCCTTCATCATCCATTTTAGCTTCTGCAATTACAAGTTGAATATTCTGCCCCAGCATTGCGTGCACACCTCAACTGTGACATGGCTGAGAAGCCATTTTCTATTTACCCAAATATATCATTTCAGTGAAATTTGTATCCACGAAATTATCGTGTCCACATACACAAATTTGTATCCAATGCATTCATATAGGCCGAACCGGAATGCACTACAAAGTCATACAAAGATATAGCTACATATGTCAAATTCAAAAACCCCCTGATTTTTGTGAGTTTGTGATTCCCGTACCCCACCCCAACCCACAAACATAACCTCACAGGAGTTCACATAACTCGGGCTCATGCCCAAACTGTTAAGATAGTGGGGTTCCACAGGGTTGCATGTATGTTCAATAAATCAAGCAGTCATTAATGCTTTGAACATTTATTAACTTTGTACATAGGTAAACATTTCAACAATAAACTTGTTCAGTAATTGAGCATGGGCGCCTGGCCAATCCTAGCGCTTGAATGCTACGCATAGGAATGCCGTGGATACAAATTTGTGTTGGTGGACATGATAATTTCACTGAAATCATGTCACCCACCACGATTTAATATATCACGAAATCGTGACTATGACACAAAATTGCGTGATACCGGGTTGCAGAATTTCAGTAGGGTTATGTATCTAGTTTTATCACTTAGCTTTAAAAGCCAAGAATTATGAAGGAGTGTGTTGAACACACAATCAGAGAGGTGATAACTGCTCAAGGCTTTGCCCATGTTCCCATAATAATGAGATATTGCATGTAAATCAGAACTGAAAAAACACAGTGCTGGAGGAATTTATTCAGATGTAAAGGCAAGGGGCAATAAATGCCATTGGATTTATCTTCAGTTTATGGGAAAGTAAAAATTCTTCCACCTGCGCAGGGATGTGTAATAAAAGACAAGCCGTTGAACAGTGAAATAAATCCAGTACTACAGCAGAAACTGTCAAGAGAAAATGGAGAGAGAGGGGGAGATGACTCTTCATGAGTCTAAAGATAGCTCCTGTGTTTCCTTAGGAAGCCCAGATGAACAGAAGCTGCTTGCCTGACACACATGTCCTCCAGGAGAAGGCCCATTTTCTCATATTGTTGTGTGTGTACCTTCCACTGCACCAAGACACTATTAAGGTATCACTGTGCTGTTATGCTCCAGATATCCATACCTGCATTTGTCTCTTTGAAGATTGTTCAAAGAATTGTAATGTACTACTGCCTTCTCATGAACACATAATTCTGCAAATACACAAAACACAGGTCTTTTCTTTAGACTTTCATACCAATTATCATTCATGTCTAACTACAGCTATGGTCACTGCTTCTTGCAGGAAGCTTTAGTTCTCAAGGTCCTATAATAGTGACAATTAGTATTAGTTGAATATTGAAAAAAGCAAGAGTCTATGGTTAGGGTTCAGTGTTGCATGTAACAATTTATGACAACAATGAGCTATGTTCTGTGGAGTGATCCATCTCTCCACATGGTTAATTTAGAAGGAACATTTTATGATTACATCTCATATTATGATAACCCTCCACCTAATGCTAATCGTAGTTAAAGAAAAATTTATTTCAACAGTGCAACAGGTGAGACCCAAGTTTATTGCATCTATCGCATCTTTCACACAAAGACTGTCATCTTAGTGTGACTTACATTGCCTCATGATTCCTCCTTTCCAACAATCTCCAGAGATATTGAACTTCCAGGCCATATATTGTTTGTTTATCTGTGTATTTATATTTATGGTTTCACTGTTCTGTGTTTTCATTGCCGTCACTCCCCTTCGTTACACTTTTCGGGAGCCTTTTATGATTGCGGTTTTCCTCTGTATTTTCTGTCATGCAATTCCTTCTTAACTAATTATCTCATTGTATATTATACTAATGAACTAACTACTACTAACAGCTTAGATTTAGCTGAGCCCAAGATGATGCTAACCAAACACTCTCGCCTGACACAGTCTGAGAGGGACTGGAGAATGGCTACCTGAGTCTGCCCGTATTGTGGCCGGCCTGGTCACTTCATTGTGAGCTGTCCAGCCAAATGCCAACGCCCACTAGTAAGCCGAAAAGTACAAGTGGGCGTAATTCCGGTCGAATCCTCCTCCACTCAACGCACCTGCCTTCCGGTCACTCTCGAGTGGGGGAATCAAAAGCGCAAGTCTTCTGCCCTCATTGACTCTGGTGCTGAAAATAACTTCTTGGATGCCGGCCTGGCGGCCAAATGGGGAATTCCCGCGACTAACCTGTCAAGCCCCTCTGGTGGCCAACGCACTCAACGGCCAGAAGCTCGCCAGCATCAGTATCAGCATTTGTACCCCAGTGACTTTACACATCTCTGGCAATCATTAAGAACAGCTTCGGCTGTACGTTATTAACTCGCCCTAAGCCCCCATCATCCTGGGACACCCCTGGCTATCTCAGCACAATCCCAGTTTCGAGTGGAGCACTAACAAAATAGTGGGTTGGAGCCCCTATTGTTTGTCTGTCTATGCCAAGCCCACTCCACTTTTCCGAGCCCTAAGTCTTCCGAGAAACCCTCTGATCTGTTTGCTGTCCCTCCCAAGTAACTGGACCTTAAAAAGGTTTTTTGCAAGTCCCGAGCCACTTCCCTGCCACCTCATCGCCCTTATGACTGTTCCATCGACCTCCTGCCTGAAACCACTCCCCCCCCCCCCGTTTGTTTTCCCTGTCCCATCCTGAGACTGAAGCCATGACTAACTACATTCAGGAGTCATTGGCGGCTGGCATCATACGCCCCTCCTCATCTCCTGCGGGGGCTGAATTTTTTTTGTGGGGAGGAAGGATGGTTCGCTGCGTCCGTGTATTGACCACAGTCTTCGAACAACTCCAGGGGGCGACAGTCTATACGAAGCTGGATTTTCGCAACGCTTACCATCTAGTGCGGATTCGTGAGGGCAATGAATGGAAGACTGCCTTTAATACTCTTTCTGGCCACTATGAATACCTGCTGATGCCGTTTGAATTAACTAACTCCTCCGCTGTCTTTCAGGCCCTGGTAAACATTACATTACATTACAACACAAACGATGTGTTAAGGGACATGTTAAACCAATTCGTGTTTGTATATCTGGACGATTTTTTATTTTTTTCTAAGAATTTATCTGAACACGAGACTCACATCCACATAGTTCTTCAGCAGTTACATGAGAACAAATTGTTTGTTAAAGCAGAGAAATGTGAGTTTCACCGCAACTCCACCTCCTTCCTGGGATACATTATTTCGACCGGCAGTAACCAGATGGACCCACTCAAGATTACAGCTGTGGTGGACTGGCCCCGGCTGGACAACCGGAAGGAATTACAATGCTTTCTGGGATTTTCTAATTTCTCCCGCCGGTTTATTCGCAGCTACAGCACTCTTGCTGCACCACTCACTGCTCTAACTTTATCCAAGGTTCATTTTGTCTGGATTCCAAAGGCCGGAGAAGCCTTTCAAACTCAAGAACCGCTTCACTTCCGCTGCTATTCAGATTAATCCTGATCCCGTGTCCCAGTTTATCGTCGAGGTCGACGCCTCCAACATTGGAGTAGGGGCGGTTCTTTCCCAACGTTCCTCCAAGGACAATAAAGTGCACCCTTGCGCCTTTTATTCTCACCGTCTCACCCCCACAGAACAGAATTATGACATTGGGAATAAAAAACGACTATTTATTGTTTGGACGGATCACAAGAACATGGAATATCTACAAACCGCTCAAAGAATCAATGCTCGCCAAGACCGCTGGTCCCTGTTCTTTTCTAGATTAAATTTTACCCTGTCCTTTTGCCCTGGCTCCAAGAACACCAAGCCAGATGCCCTATTCCACCAATTCACTCCTTCCACCAACACCCCTGAGACTGATAGCATTCTACCTCATCGCTGCATCATTGGAGCTGCCTAATTTGACATTGAAATCCCGGTATTCGTAGAACCCAACCGCTTTTAGTGGCCCACCATGTCTCAAGACATCCAGGAATTTGTTAATGCCTGCTCAGTTTGCGCACAAAATAAAACCTCCAACCAACCCCCTGCCGGTCTCTTACAACCCCTTCCTGTCCCCAAATGACCCTGGTCCCACATCTCTCTGGACTTCATTACCGGATTACTCCTGTCTGATGGAAACACCACCGTTCTCACCATGTTTGACAGATTCTCCAAAGCCGTCCACTTAATTCCTCTTCCCAAACTCCCCTCTGCCACTTCATTCCTCTAACCACCGATATTGGGTCAGACCGTGGGCCCCAATTAATCTCAAAATTTTGTAGAGCATTCTGTAGTTTGTTGGGGGATCTGTCAGCCTATCCTCTGGCTTCCACCCCCAATCTAACGGCCATACTGAGCGGGCCAACCAATCTCTTGAGACTGTGTTACGCTGCCTTACCTCCCAGAACCTCCTTCATGAAGCCAGCAACTTCTCTGGGCCGTATACGCTATCAATTCCCACACCTCCGCCTCCTCTGGGCTATCCCCCTTCAAGTGTTGTATGAGCTATCAACCTCCCTTGTTTCTGAGTCAGGAGGAGGAAGAGGTCAGAGTTCCCTTGGCTGAAGCTTTTGTGCGTCAATGCAGGCGCACTTGGCAACGCACTCGCTTCAACTTGCTTCGGGCCAGCGCCCGGATGAAGCAACAAGCCGACAGGGGGCGCTCCAAAGCACCACGTTACCGGTGGGACAACGCGTCTGGCTCTCCACTAAGGACATTCCCCCCCCCAATGGACAAAAAATAATTTTGGCTATTTTTTGTTATATTGGGTGGTTTTTAATCTTCCTCTTACAGCTAATTATTCACATTCATTGGCTCTGGTGTAGTTTGTCCTTCTTTCTCTGCCTATTCCTCGGTTGTCATTGAATAGTCGCTGCTTTTGTTTTATATGCAGAGGCTTGGCAGTGGGTTAGGAAAAAAACCTGAATGTGGGTTTTCAGTTGCTTGTGGAAAAGTAGGCTAGTAGCTGATGCTGTGTTCATGCTTTAACAAGGAGACGGGAGACGTGGCTATCTGTAAACTTTACTGCTGTATAGATCACTGTGTCTTATCTTTGAACGCACATTGACTGTCGTGTCATTTGGTTTATGCTATAAAGTTTGAGACCTTTATAATGGGCGAGAAATGAGCAGCCTATGTTTCTATGTTGCTCAATATGCTTTGTGTGTGTGCAAGCTTGCTTTTCCCGATCTTGCATAAGCACGAAACATTTGATTAGGAAAATAGAACTAGCCTTTTTAACTAACTTTTTTACATTACATTATAGACATTTAGCAGACGCTCTTATCCAGAGCGACGTACATAGTGCAGAACTTAAATGTGTGTGTGCGCGTGTTCGCAGGTTTATATGTTCATTAATTGACCTCCACCTCCAGTCCACAATCTCACTCGCCTGCCCCCCCCCCCCCTTCATAACTTAAAGCTGCAGTAGGCAATTTTGAAAATATACAAGGCAAAAAGACTTCCCCCTTTTGCTCTCCTCCCTCCTAAACCCCTCCCACCAAATGATGCTCCAGTACACGTGCAGAGACAGGCAGACAGGGAGGGGTTTATACTACGGGGAGGATATTTTTTAATTTTAAAAATGTTTTATTAACCTGCCACCACCCCCCATCTTTGGAGGACATCTTTATTTAAATTTATCATTATTATAATTTTTTCCTTTTTGTTTCTTCCTTTCAGAAGATCAACAATATTACTGAATTACAAAAAGTAGCTGAACGTGACGAAACCATAAAATTAAATAAATTTAAAAAAAGAAATTATATATATATACTACATAGTGATAACAATAACAACAAAAAAACATAGAAATACAGAAAGATAGAATACAATAATTATCTTTCTCACCCCTAGCGAGTGAATGTCCTCCCCCTATCCCTCCATTCCAAAACCTATTCTTTCTCCTTTTTATTTTGGAGTATATTTTGCTTGTAGATAGTTGCCCTGATTGGTAGCTACATACAGTAGCTAGCCCTGATTGGTTGGTTTTTAGAAGACCGGGTTGAGATTTTTTTACATCCTAACTACAGAGCCCAGGACACTCAGAGAAACCAGATTTTTTCCCAGGACACTTGATTTATTGATAGCTGCTGGAATATAATGAGTAAATAAAAAAATACATTTTGCCAAAATGATATAGAAAAAATATTGCCTACTGCACCTTTAATGTATCTTATCCAAATTGGCTATTTTTGTTAAGATTGGGCGGGTTTATAGTTTTAAAATCTGGCAACACTGTATGTGTTCAGAGCATAGACTGTATAAAAATGGTTAAGAGCTACAGACTCAATGTGACAGACTACAATTATTTGGCAGACGCTTTTATCCAAAGCAACATACAATAAGTGCATGTTGAAGGTCATTGACGCGACTACAAAGCAGATCCGACAAAGCACAACTTTAGGAACGTAGGAGCCATCCCTAGTAATGAACATAGAACACAGTCAGCTATACATTCTTGACTATAAAATAACAAAAAACACAAGTTAAATAGAAAAAAATACAAAAATAAACATTTTACATGGCATACATAGCTATTTCTGACATAATGTGGCTTAAGAGGGTGAATAATTCCTCTAAACATAAAAAGCACCCAATTAAGAAAAATGAAAAGCTTGTTAAAATTTTGGGATTGCAACTGTGGTTGCAACGAAAACCAGTATACACAGGGGGGCCCCAGGACCGGTTTGGGAACCCCTGGCTTAAAGGATCATTTTGTTTTTTTCGACTTTGACCTATTTTTACGAATTAAAAAATTCACCATGCTGATTGGTATAAGTACCCGCCCTACTCTAGACTCTTTCTAGCTCATTTTGCTGCCAACCTATACAATACAGGCATAAAATACCAGTAAAATTACATACTTCCACGAACAGCGAATTTCACTGCACAAAACACAAACATTGAATACTATACACCTGGCCACATCCTTCTAACAAAACACAATTGTAATATATAAAGCATAGAGAAGGCAATATAATCAATATTAAAACCGGTTATATAATTATCAATATTTAAATTACATTGAATTAAATGGATGATATTCTCAATATTAAAACTGGAGAGAGAGAGAAAGAAGCCACAGATAATGTGCTTTATGAGGCAGCTGTTACTATTTTTAGACAGGGAAAAGAGCAGACACTCCTGAAGGCAGCTTTCTAAAGTGCCTTTAAAGTGTTCTGCCACTATAACACTTTTAGGACCCATCATTCTTGCGACTTGATACACTGACAAGTGACAGCTATTCGTCAATATTAGGCTCATGCATATTTATTAATATGGATATATGGCTTACAGATTCATCAAAACAAGTCACAAAACTTTCACTGGGGGTTGGTTTATGTTTTAAAGAAATATACAATGAAATGAACAAATACAGAAATAAAACGAAATTCTTGCTGGTATCCATGTCAGACACATACGGAATTCTGACGATACATTACCAGTAAACTACGTTTTTTGTAAATCCTGTATCTACAGTTTATTGGTTGGCAAAGCTCCCTGATCCATTCACCATGGGAAGTATTATTCAATTTACTATTTTGCAAATTAACCTGCATATAGTGCAGGGATATGATTTGTAGGCAAGCCTTTCCCAGTTCCTCACAGTCCCCACATCTCAAGTTTGTCTTTGTTCCTTTAAGGTGTTGCAATGACACCTGATAAAAAGTATGCTTTTTAATTTAGTTTTTTATTAAATTTTTATGTTTGTGAAAACGTTCAAGAGTGCATACGCCCATTAGATGTCTGTGGCCAAATGTTGATAGCACTCACAAAGAGTTTACTTTGCCTCCAAATCATTTCTTTTTATGATAGTCTTCCACAATGTTAGCAATTATTATGTTTTGAAATGTATTGAAAATTGAGCAAATGTAGTGATCATTATTGTCAATGTCTACCTTGTCTTTCTTTTCTCTCTTTTAATAAATACAATTGCTGAGTTGTCTGAGTATAACATGGGTTTGCCTCCTTTAAATTGCATTGTTCAGTTTTGTAGCTTCAGAAACACAGACTACACAGGCAAATTATTAATTGGTCAGTGGAACTGGCATGATGGCCAAATTTATTACAGACCTGTCTGTGAGGGAATAAATCCACCGGTAACAACTGAACAACAACTGACATTTACAAAAGATCGGATAGTATAAAATATATATATTTAGCAAGGAGTGTGACCCATTTTTTCCTTTTCTTTCAATATTAAATTACATATCTCCTTGATGCAATGCACTCTGTTAATTTCGGAGAGCGTCAACCAGTACATGTTATCCTTGAAGCACTTTCTGTTAGCTATAGCTTCTTTATAATCTACACTCTACCAGCTGGGCTGCTCAGTGATTGCACTGGGCACTGGACACTTCATGCAGGGAGCATACAGACAACAGGTTTTTATTAAACAAAATTAAATGCTTGACCCCTACAGTCCGGTGGCTTTCTTATACTGTGGGGGCCATTTTCCGGGCATAGTTTGGGCCACTTGTCCCCTTAAAAGAAAGGGTCACTGCAAATCAATACAAAGTTATTGTGGGTGATCACCTTTATCCCATGCTGAAACATTTCTATCCTGATGGGAGTGGTCTCTTCCAGGATGACAATGCCCCCATCCACAGGGCACAAGGGGTCACTGATTTGGTGATCAATGGTTTGATGAGTATGAAAATGATCTGAATCATATGCTATGGCCTTCACAGTCACCAGATCTCAACCCAATTGAACACCTATGGGCAGAGCCTGATTAAGGGTGCATGGAGCCCCTGGCTGTAATTCAAACAGGGACCCTTCCATCAAAATGATTACTTATGTAAGTAAACAAAAAATTATATTGAATTGAATTGTAATTATATTGAATTTCATCCACATACTTATTATTATTATCACATCGTAGGTTTACAAACTTTTTTCATGGCGAAGTCATCAATCAAGTCAGCGAAGCTCAGTGAGCTTACAATTGTGATGGATTTAGTAACAGAAAATCAAACGCAGAGGTGAGGGAGATCAGACAAGTCACCCACACAATCCTATCCCTGAAGAAGCTATAAGCAAGTCCCTCGTGAACATAAACAAGTTCATATCACAAGGTCGCTTAAACCTGGCTATACCTGGCTCAATGTACAAATGAATGACAAAGAAGCACCGGAGAAGCGGAAGTGAGGAACTTAAATACCCCGCAGGTAGCAGCACAGGTGATCTGAATAATGAGCGAGGTGAAGCAAAACCCTGGGATGGAACGAGGAAAAAATCTGATTCTCAATGGGAGATAAGACGAGAACCGCAGCGAAAAAAGAAAAAAAACAATAACCCACAAACCATGACAGGACCCCCCCCCCCCTAAGGGACGACTCCAGACGATCCCTCAGACTCCTTGCTCCGAAAATCCTTGATAAGTTCGGGGTCTAAAATATTCCTGGATGGAACCCAACACCGTTCCTCTGGGCCATAGCCCTCCCAGTCCACTAAGAACTGCCAACCAATACCCACTCGTCTCTCCGCCAAAATGCGGACAGGACATACACCGGACCTCCCTCCACGATCCAATTAAGTACAGCAGAGACTTTCCCAGGATCCATAGAGACCTTACCCTCTGAAACAATGAATCCCAGAAAATTAACTGTGCTAGCATGAAATGAGCACTTTTCCGCTTTGATAAACAATTTGGCCTTTCAACACCTGTTTAACATGCCCAATATGGGTCTGTAAACAGGCAGAACAAATTAAAATGTCATCCAAGTAAACAAAACAAATTTTTCCCATAGTACGTCATTAACTAATGCCTGAAAAACCGAGGGGGCGCTAGTGAGACCTCACGCATGCGCACTAGGTTATAAGCATTATGGAGATCTGTTACGATTCCCCTTTTTGATATGACTCGTCTAGGGGTAGAATGGGGCAAACGTAATATGCCGTGTCTGTATGCAAAGCTGGGCAATGACAATGCTGTGACAAACGAGGGTAAAAATACCAAAGGTTTATTAACAGATAATAATAATAATAATAATAATAATATGATAAAACACATAGGGAGACAAAGGGGAGGACGCCATAACAAACGGGTACCAAAGCATAGAAGTTCCCTAACCCGAATACACAATTTATCTATCTGTCTGTCCCACCTAAACTAAGCCCATAATTACAAGAAGCGGCACCCGCCTGGGAAACTAGCTTAGTGTATTTATACAAATTCCAACTGCGTGATGCGAGGTGTAAGCCCTAGGGCATCTTACTTACATACCTCGCCCTCCCCTGAGCCAAATCAAAATCGGGAAGATAACGGACAAACAGTTTTCTTTGGGCAACAAAATAACAAAGGCTAGGATACTTCTAGTTCTCACACACACACGACAATACAGCACACGCAAGTTCAAGTCAATCCTCTCTAACAGAGGAAACGGGATATTTAAATAGAAGCGCACGCCCCTCTGATTGGACACCGGACAACATGTAGACGAACACCATTGGCCGACAACAGGAGGGGACCGAACCAATACCTGAGAGAGAGAGAGAGAGCGAGAGAGAGACAGAGGGAGAGAACAACCCGCACAAACGCTACTTAGGGTCATGTCCGTAACAAGATCTAATTTTGAAAAAATAGTAGCTCCTTGGAGATGTTCAAACGCCGAATTCATAAGGGAAGTGGGTACCGGTTTTTTATAGTTATGGTGTTTAACGCGCGATAATCGATACATGGTCTTAAAGTACCATCCTTCTTTTTATTGAAAAAAAAACCTGCGCCAGCGGGCAAGGTTGATGGTCTTATGAAACCATTTTCTAAGGCCTCATCGATATATTCTTTCATAGCTACACTCTTGGGAGCCGATAAGGAATAAAGACTCCCTCTAGTAGGAGTAGTACCCGGATATAATGGTGGTTGCTTGCTAAACACCTCAGATAATTTGGCGTATTCAGCCAGAACATTAGGAGGTAAAGACAATTCCAATGTTCCTGCCATCTCAATATCCTCCCTCTGCGTAGGCGAACCAAAAAGAGGCGACCACTGAATCTCAGAGAGGTCCTCAGAAGATATTTCCTTCCAATAAGAATCTCCGTCAGACAGAGAGTCCCATTCTAGAATCTCGTCACCAACCAGACTCTCCCCGATTAGGCGGAAAAGTAACCTCCTCCAGCTCAGAATCTGAATCTGAAGTGTCAAAACACTCCCCGGACAAACTGGAAGGGGTGATGTGACCTTGCGCAGTACATGCGGAACCCCCATTGACGGATGACCCCTTTATTCCTTCCCCACTTAATATGGGGTTCGTGCTTAACTAGCCACGTATGACCCAAAACAAGGGGATGAGTGGGAGACTCGATAAAAAAAACTGAATTTTTTCAGTATGGGTATCCTGATGAACAGACATAGTATGCAGAGTAGTAGTCTCCTTAATAGTACCCGAGCCTAATGGGCGACTATCGAGAGCGGTGACTAATTGGAATGTGGTGTTCTTTAGCCCACCGGGCATCAATAAAACAATCCACAGCCCCAGAATCAATAAAAGTCTCGACCTGAAGAGAATGCTGTCTCCATAAGAGGTTGACAGGTAGTAAGGTACACAATGTAGTGTTTAGAGTCTCGCTCTAGAACCTGGTTCCTCTATTGAGATTTTCTTTCTCTTTAATTCACTACACTGACTGATAGTGTGACCTCTCCTTTTACAGTAGTGACACCACTCAGCCCGGTGATTGGAATCTTTATCAGAAGCCCTAGAGACCCCATCTATCTGCATAGGTACCTCTGTACTAGGCAATAGGGATTTTACTGCAGGAGGAATGGACTCGGTAAGCGGAATAAAAGATACCTTATTCTGTGATCTTCTCTGTGTTCTCTATAGCTTACACAATCCCACAGGCGATTGTCTATCCTAATAGCGGAAGACACTAACGCATCTAAAGAATCGGGTTGCTCAAGAATGGCTAGGGCATCCTGAACAGACTCGTCCAATGCCTCAGAGAACGACATCCTCAGAGGAGCCTCTGACCAACCTGTTTCGCCTGCCAGCAATCAAAACTTTATGGCGAATTCGGCCACAGTGTCGTTACCCTGGTGAAGGCGATGAAGCTGTCTAGCCGACTCCCGACCCAAAATGTTATGGTTGAAGATCGACTCCATTTTGTTCATAAGTGTTTTAATAGTATCTAAAACCGAAGAACTGCCCCTGATTAATGATTAAAGGAGTAGCCCAGTCAAGCGCGGCTCCAGTGAATAGTGAGAGCACAAACGCCACCTCAGAATCTTGAGAAATAAACCGCGATGGCCAAGCTTTAAAAAATATCAGACACTGCGCCAAAAAGCCTCGACACTTGCCGGCCCTACTGTTGTAGTGGAGTGGGAGCTGAGGTTTGGGCTCTCTGGGTGGAATGGGAAAATGGGTGGGATTAATATGTGCTTGGGGAACTGGAAGAACGGGAGGAGTGACTGTGAGAGACATGGCACGAAGACTCTGTGTCAGCTCTTCGAGACATTCTCTCTGCACACGCAGCTGGTCACACAGCAGAACCTGTTGAGTGCACAAATCCTGTTGCCTGGTCTGAGGGGAAAACATGCCCTCCACATGAGAAGACCAAGCAGAGCACTGGGCGGTCAGAGTTCGTTTAACCCCCGAACCTGTCGCTGCAAACTGCATAACGGCTTGTTTGTTCTGTAATGGGTTTATAATGGTTCGGAGATTCAAACGTGAAGGTGGGGGAATCAGAACAAGTCAGCTCACAACCGTGAGGACCAATAATAGGAAGATAAAATAATAAAAGAAAAGACAGGAACTTAATTCCTAAAGGCTAACAGCCAAAAACGCAAACCAATCCACTAAAACGGGCGAACTAGTAAACTAGTGAAATACCAACTAAATCTCCCGAGCTAACTTAATGAGGTAGAACAGGAAATCTATCAAACAAAAAAACACCTTCGGCTACCTTAGCGCAAAGCCGGAAGAGTGTAAAACCAAAAACAAATGTACAAAAAAAACTGTCTCTGAGAGAAGACAGAATAAATAGCGCATAACGCTAACAGGAGGAAACAATCCTATACCTGACTAAAAGCTAATAGCAAGTCCTTTGTGAACATAAACAAAGTTTAATATCAGGAGGACGCTAGTACCTGGCTATACCTGGCTCGAATGTAATGTCGAAAGACAAACAAGCACTGAAGAACCGGAAGTGAGGAACCTAAATACCCTGCCGGTAGAAGCACAGGTGAAAACAATAATGAGGACGGCAAACCCAGAAACGGAACGTGAAAAAAATCAGATAGATTCACAATCGTGAAAGCAGGACGAGAACCGCAAAACAAAAGAAAATATACAGCCACGAACCACTACAATCGATTTCCGCAAAAACTACAGAAGCCAGAATGCTGTAGATAAGTCAGAATGTGAAACATGTAACCCTCTCACTCTGCAAAAAACCAGTGACGTGCGTCTCATTTTGGCTGAGTGCTAGAACAAAGTTATTTTTGACCGCTTTAAGTAAAATATCAAAACCCGGAAGTGTTTTTCGGTTGTATAAGTGTGTTTATGTTTTGAATTTTCCAAACATGTATAATTTTCTCAACACAACTGTTGACTAAAAGACAGCATAGGTTTCGAGTGTCATGCTTGTGAGGCTTAGCTGCTAGCTAACCAAGCACTTCGTTTTTTTCACCCCGCTCAGTATTTCTTTTGCCCCGCAGCAGCTTACAATGTATTCTTTTGGTGTAATTTGTAGAGCAGTCTCCGTCAGTAGCATGCTGAAAGTCCTAAAGTACCCTGACGTCAAAAAGCACACCAATGGTTCTAAATATTTTTTCCATTCATTTTTGCCATAGGCTTATCATAGATAGATAGCAACAAGTATCATAAATGGTAGAGAGACACCTCCCTAACAAAATACCAGGGTCAGTTTTTTTGTATTTGGAACACAGTCTTATTTTAAGTGATTTAGCCTAAATAATGTCTACAATTAATTTAAAACAATGAGTCACAGTATAACACGGCTGACAGAGGCTATGCCTGGCTGTGGGTTCCTTTCCCACACCCTCAATAGCACACCTCAGGGGCTGCTGGCCGCCCGGCCCCACAATACTCACGAGGGGAAAGCCCACACACAAACACGGTGGCATACACTCATACAACAACAAAACTCGCCAACATTCCACGCCACAAACAACTAACAGAACAACACACAAGAATATATGTTGTGGAGTCCTACCCACGGCGCCACTCTGGGAGGAGTATAAAATATATATTTTTTAAAACACAAGCCGTCCGGCCCAATAATAGCCACACACACAAATGCCCACGGACAGCTTTTGCCGTTCTTGGTGGTTGCCAACGAGGATTCAAACTGTCCACCACTTTGTCACTCTCACCGGGCTGGATGCGGGACACCGAATCTGACAGAGAAGAAAGGACAGTTCTCCTCTCGCTCCAGTCTGAGACCCACACACACACTGCTCCTCCAGATATGGCGTACCTTACACTCATTCAAGCACTCACTCTTCCAATCATTCAATCATTCAATCTGGCTTTGTATCTATCTATTGTATCTAATCTTCTACTACGACAGCCACCATCATTCCCTCCTCACTGAGGGAGACCGTGAACATGCTACATTTACTTTGATGTTTCTGTGTTAAAATGCGATCACCTTCCACCACCCCAGTTTCCACCTGTTGTTTGGATCCGATTTGGTACATGGGGTTTCTGGTCATCTCCTTTTTAACGGGGAGATGCCTGTGCCGAAGAGTACCATAAGTAGATCCATTCAGCGACAAAACTAAATATTATACAGTACATTCATTCTTAAAACATGCTATTTGAATATGTGAGGTGTCCTGACAGAAATATTTTTATGAACTCCCAGATAGACGCATTAATGTCTGAGTTGAGCAATCTCATAGTGCTGGCACCATGGCCACTAGGTGTCTACTTAACCCAGTAGCCTAGCTATGTTGGTTATACTGGGGGAAGGCGGAGTTTCCTAAGTACACTGCTCAAAAAAATGAAGGGAACACTTAATCATCACAGTATAACACCAAGTCAATTGCACTTCTGGGATATCGATCTGCCCAGTTAGGAAGCGTAAACAATTGTGAATCAATTTCACCTGCTTTGGTGCAAATGAAAGTGACAACAGATGGACAGGAGAGGCAACAGCAAGACAACCCCCAAAAAGTAAATGGTTTTGCAGGTGGTGGCCACCGACCATTTCTCTCTCCTTATCCTTTCTGATTTTTCTCTTGTTTTGCAATTTGGTAGTGCCCTTGTCACTACTGGTACCATGAGGCGGTACCTGCAGCCCATTCAGGTTGCACAGGTAGTCCAGCCCCTCCAGGATGGCACATCCATACGTACCATCGCAAGAAGGTTTGCTGTGTCTCCCAGCACAGTCTCAAGAGCGTGGAGGAGATACCGGGAGACTGGCCATTACACGAGGAGAGCTGGACAGGGCCGTAGAAGGGCAACAACCCAGCGGCAGGACCGGTATCTGCTCCTTTGTGCGAGGAGGAACAGAAGGAGCACTGCCAGAGCCCTACAAAATGACCTCCAGCAGGCTACTAATGTGCATGTTTCTGACCAAACTGTCAGAAACAGACTCCATGAGGGTGGCATGAGGGCCTGACGTCCTGTAGTGGGACCTGTGCTCACAGCCCAGCACCGTGCAGCTCGATTGGCATTTGCCAGAGAACACCAGAATTGGCAGGTTCGGCATTGGCGCCCCGTTCTCTTCACAGAGGAGAGCAGGTTCACACTGAGCACATGTGACAGACGTGAAAGAGTCTGGAGACGCCGTGGCGAATGTTATGCTGCCTGCAACATCATCCAGCATGACCGGTTTGGTTTAATTGACTTATACTGGTGTTGGTGTTATTGGTGTTATACTGTGATGATTAAGTGTTGCCTTAATTTTTTTGAGCAGTGTATATCTTCAAGTAAGTAGCCTAGTGAGGTTGATGTCTTCAAGATGTGTTTTCAGAAACTGTTGCCAAATTTTCACAATATATCTTTTAGAAGTACTTGAGGTATTTAGTGAAATCTCAAGATGTCATAATTGGGAAACTCAGCCCTGATTGGTTTATTGCATGTTACGCCCAAGACACACCTATTATTAATTAAGTGTATTTGGACACGCCCTAATTGCACTTGCGCCATGCACTTTAGACCATGCGCTAAGATCATTAAGATATAGCCCTATGTGTTTACTCATGCTGATAAAAAAACAACTGAAAATAATTGCTGAATTGTAATGGTTTTAGCAACAGTTCATAATTCACCACATTTACACAGCCTATGTTAAACGTAAACATTTCAAAAGGTTGCACAAGCAACAATCTTACCTTCTGCTAAATTTATCAGCTACTACTGTCAGTCAATGAGTATGAATATTCACGTTGCTCAGTATGGTAAATGCTGGTTACTTCAGCTGCACTGACAGATGGATCAACTTTGTATTTCATACTAAATTAAGCCATTGATATGTTTTTTTATATCAGCATGACAGTTTTATGGTGTCTCACCGGTAACATTTTGCTTTGCATTCCATTCCCTCTGGTATTTTCCAAATGTGTAATGATGTGAGACACAGACACACACACACACACACAATGCAACAACAAATTGTTTTATTACCTTATTGCCAACAGAGCAGACGAGGGTTATGTTTTTGCCCCATTGCATCTGTCCGTATGTTTGTTTTTCTGTCTGACTATTAGCAGGATATCTCCAAAAGTTATGAACAGATTTGCATGAAAACTTTGTGGAAAGCTTGGTTGTGGGGCAAGGAAAAATGGATGAACTTTTTACAACGATTGCCCAAAGGGATTGTGGCAGCAGGCATTGCTTCTCACAAAAGGCATAATATACCTTCTGAATGGATTCATGCAACACCATGAACCTTTGTGTGACTATCAGCAGAAATAAGAGGCAAACCCATTTACATTATTGGCCTAAACAAACAAATGGGGGTGCTTTTTCACCACTGAACAAATATAGTGCTGGCCATGTGGTGTTGCAATAACTGACTAAAATGCTTAAAGGCTATAGATTTTTACCCTATCTAGTGTCTCATATGGTGGTTGCATTTCATAACAACACATTCCTAACTGCTGTTGCTCGAAGCACATGCCCCCCTCAACTAGTTGTCAGGTTGACTCGTTGTACCTGCATTTTTGTACATACTTCACCTGAGTGTGAAGAGTGGAGTCAGAAACAGAAACAGACTCAAATCAGAATCAAATCAACAAGTCAACTAATCAACCAACTATAGCTGGAATGTTTACATAACTATAACTGTTATTGGGGGAAGGTATGTAGGTAAAAAGGCGAGTTGCTAGATAACTAGCCTATAAACTACTGTAAATATGTATAGCTGACTAGAGGTAACGTTAAGTTTATTTTTGACATTGATAAACTGTTTCTGCAGTCAGTTTAACCAGTTGCTTGTTGCTGTCGGCTTCACAGAACGGAGATGCGTTCATCAGCTGATCTCCGTGATTGAAATATCAGGAGAAATCGTTGTTGCTGGCGATGTAAACTTTCAAAGAAGTAACAATCAAAACATGCACTGATGTGTCATTACTGCAATTCAAAATCCTCTATTGCACACGTGTCATGTCGTGGTGTAAATCATTTGTACAGTATTTCGAGTACAGTAATGAAGTCATTTGTACAAGGTTGCTTTCCTAATCATGCAAAGGGTTATCTAATGCTAGGAATAGCCTATACCTAGCATCTACTAGGCTATTAGCTAGCTTACCAAAATGTATAGGCTGGCTATCCACCTGGTAGCGACCATAATTTACCCAACTTGTAGCCTAGTAAGCCTACCATAATGTATGTATAACTTGTCTTGAAATGTATATCCAACAATAGCCTAACGTTATGATTATTTAGGACTAACGTTATATCTAGCTTGCTATTGTTTATCATTACCTGCTGCATGGTTGTTGCCACACCACTGAGGGCAGCGATGCTGATGCCAGCCGAACTGCTGCATTGCTGCTAGGAGGGGGATCGTTCATGGGCTGGCGACTGTTTATAAAAAAGTAATCTAATTTAGGGAGCTTTGCTTCCTTCTCCTCCTGTTCTTTTCTTTCTTGTCTTTTCTTACTGGCGCTTTTATGTTTGAAAGGCATGATGACTGCTCGCTCGGCTGGCAGATGTGCTCAGCTTGTTAGTCTTGACGTTCAGATTTTGTGCCTAAACTAGCTACAATGGAGGAAATAAGTATTGGACACGTCAACAATTTTATTATCAAACATATTTCCAATGTAGCTATTCACATGAGATTTTGACCAGACATTGGTATTAACTCAATAAAACTACACAGCTAAAGAAATGGCAACATTTCAATCTTTAAAAAAAGTTATGTGCAATAAAGTGGAATGACACAGGAAAAAAGTATTGAACACGCTAAATTAAATGTATTTAATACTTGGTGGAAAAGCCATATTTGTAATTTGGTCTTTGCATTTTGCTTGCCATGACTTCCTGTGATGATGATGCAACAACAACAACAAAAAGACTCTTATCTTATTTTCTGGTACTACTACAGACAATACTATAACAGACAGCTCTGCATCTTGGATCTCTATGGGGGAATTGGGGGTGAGATTTTTAGCTGTACATTACACTGGAACAGTATAGAAACATTGTGGGGCTAAGTCTCTAAAAATCATCCAAGGGTCTGATGTCACACAAGCCTTAAAACCACTCACTCTGACAGAAGAAACAGTATAGATATGGATGGATAACTGGGGTTTCTTCTCCTGACTTATTTTTTATATATAGTTCAAAAGAAAAAATGTCTCAGGAAAAAAAACTTAAAAAGTGATCTTCCATAGCTACTGTATTTCTGGCAGCAGCAGTGATGGTTAAAGGCTTTTTCTGATATACATCACCCCCTGATGACTTAGAGCCCTTTTGCCAACCATGTGTTCTATACTGTTCCAGTGTAATTTACAGCTAAATCTAGTTTCACCCCCAAATTCCCATAGAGATCCATTCAAATGCAGAGCTGTTACAGTATCGCGTGTAAGAGTACCAGAAAATAAGATATCAAGAGTCTTTTGATGTTGTTGGGTCACAGACATCAGGAAGTCATGGCATGCAAAGGATATGCGACCAAATATTACAAATATGGCTTTTCCACCAAGTATTAAATACATTTAATTTAGCGTGTTCAATACTTTTTTCCTGTGTCATTCCACTTTATTGCACATAACTTTTTTTAAAGATTGAAATGTTGCCATTTCTTTAGCTGTGTAGTTTTATTGAGTTAATACCAATGTCTGGTCAAAATCTCATGTGAATAGCTACATTGGAAATATGTTTGATAAGAAAATTGTTGACGTGTCCAATACTTATTTCCCCCATTGTATCTCATAGGAATGACAACGGGCAGAACTGTGTTTTATTGGTTCATATGGATAGACATTTTCAATTGCTTCAGTTCAAAAAGTATTGTGGGCCAATGAAAAAAGTTGGGGGGCCTTGGCCCACAGTACTACAGCGTGCCGCCACCACTGGGTCTACTGTAACTAGAAAAATAAGGATCAAACAAAATGCAGTAATAATCAATCAATTTCACTATTTTTAGTAGAAACACTGAACGGTGTGAAATATTGAAGAACATAAAACAATTGGATAGTAGGCCTAAAGATTAAAAACCCTAATGTGCAACCAGGAAATGTTAGGCTACTATTCAAAATATTCAAGCAAAATAAAAAAAGATCCAAGCTTATAGGCTTGGATTTAAATAGGATGACCAGATATACTCTTTTTCCTGGAGATTTCTTCTTTTTTGGACCGAAAATATCAATCCAGGCGAGATTCATAAATTCCTAAAAATGTCTGGTTAAGTTTTGTTTGTTCCATAGACCGTATATAAACAAACAACCTAGTATTATGTTCAATATTGCCCCCTTTCTTAAATCCAGTATATTATCACTCTAAATTAACTGAAACAATATACTCCCAGGCAGGGCTGTGCAATAAACCATATTGACAATTATCAAATGTTTTTTTAAGCGTAATAACAATCAGCCGCCATACGGCATATCAGCTTTCTTTCGTCTTTTAAATTTTTTTTATCATACCTCATGCCATAGTAAACATCCAAACTTCAGAGACTATGTGAAATGCTTCCAGGAAAAAAAAAACAATACCACTCCTATCTATTGGGTGTTGATATGACCTTACAGTTTTCATTTGAGCACAGCACATGATCACAGAATAGAAAGAAAGATGATTGCTATCACACTTTATTTAAAAAAACATTTGATTATTGTCAATATGGTTTATCGCCCAGGCCAAATTTTATGTATTCCTTAATACTTTCCTTAAAATCCTAGCATCCATTTGAGAGTATACAGTTCCAGAATGTATTGCAATGCTAGCATTACCATTGAACAGAAATAAAACTGCGTGTTGTTCTAGTTTCTCATCTATTCATGGAGATGTGACGGAAACTTGGTTCTTACTGTTGGAGAGTTAAGCCAACAACAGTGGCAATGTCATTAGCATACAGACATGAAGCACTTTCTGTCATATCAGCAGTATATCAGCCACAGCCAGCAGACTCAGAAAGGTCTTATCTCATACTATGTGCTCAAATACACATTTTCTCCTTCAATGGCCTGCCTGGGAGGGAATTATGGGCTGCAGTGCCGGGTTCTATTTACAGTATTTTCAAAGGCCATTTACAACTGAATATTAAAAGTGGCCATCTGCAACTATTTAAATGTTGTAGGAAACTAGCATAGAGTATTACTATGATACAGAACCCTGATTATCTGTGACACCGGAGAGACAGTGCATTGTCCTTGGAAGACTTGTTTCTGAGACTTGTACTGTAACTAGAACACTGTCACTACAGTAATGTAACCAGAACTTTATGATTCTCTGCTTCCAGTTCTATAGTTTTTTTTCTGCAATAGAAAAATTGCACCATTTGTTCATTTATAATCAGGATAGTGCCGCTCCCTTAAAAAACTGATTAGGCAGAATGTTATTTCACCAACTGCTTTCGTTAGAATTCCAGAGAAGACAATCATCGAGGTTCTGTTCCTTCAAACTGAAACTCAAACATATTTGTCCTGCACAATCTCAAGCCTAACATTACCATTGGATCCAACATAAATCATGGCCACTTGATCCACCCACACTCAGACCAGAAGTTGGTCTATGCAGGGAGGTCGACTACCTGGGAGGCACGCTATGCATTTACATTTCAGGCATTTAGCCGACGCTCTTATCCAGAGTGACTTACAATTAGTGCATAAAGAAAATGTCTAGATTCGTAAATTACAAGTAGCAATTAATGACAGTGTAATGGTTGGGCCATAACACACTGGCAATATGTAATCAGGGTGGAGAAGATATTTCCTGAACAGATAGGTCCTCTGGTTACGTTGTAAGGTAGTGCTGTCCTGACTGGGGTGGGCAGGCCATTCCACCATTGGGGAGCCAGTCGACAGAAGGGTCAAGGCCGGGAGGAGCGATGACTAAGACGTCACAGGGAGGGGAGAGCTAGGCAGCCGGTAGCAGCAAAGCGTAGAGCACAGGTTAGGGTGTAGGGCTGGACTATAGCCTGAATACCAGGCGGGCTGCAGCAGTCTGGATGAGCTGAAGAGGCTGAAGAGAGTGCTAAAAGCCCGGCCAGGACGGAATTTCAGTAGTCCAGTTGGGAGATGACGAGAGCTTAAAACAGGAGCTGGCAGCATCCCTGGTGAGGAAGAGTCTGATTCGGCGGATGTTCTAAAGTGCCAAACTACAGGATTGCCTTATGGCAGCAATGTGGGCCATGTAAGACAGTTGACTGTCTAGATTCACACCAAGATTCATGACAGTCTGGGCAGTAGTCACTGTGGTGTTGTCGCTGGAGATGGAGGTCCTGCAGAAAGCAGGATTTCCCAGGGGAAAAGAGCAGCTTAGTCTTGTCTAATCTTTCTTTTCTTGAAGGTTGCCCTCATCAGTCAACTGTCATAGCTATGAGCCATATTTTACAAGGGCTGGAATCAGTGGATGAGCCAGCTCTGTGATCTGCATCCCCTTGCCTGCCTTTGGTATGTACACACAGCCAGTTCTCACCAAAACTCTAGCAATTTACCAAGTGACAGCAGAGGCTAGCGAGTTGGAAGATCTTACAATGTGCTGAATGTGAATTCCTTCTGGATTTCTTCAGCCAAAAATTCAACCATTCTGCAACTCACACAGTGCAATTTTTAGTCAAAATTGCATTTTGTCAACAAAATTTTCATTCAGATATTTAAATAGTGAAAATTATTTTCTTGTTCTTTCTGTACACAAAATTGTATATTGCTGTACAGAACTCCATTATATCTCGTTCCATCCATGAAACTGCAGTCCATCTGCAAAATGTAATTATGCTAAAAAATAGTATGTTAAAAATCATGCCCCACAGTACACAGGTTGAAAACTACAGTCGGCTTATAATAAGACAGAATTAATTCCACTAAGTCAGACCACATCCAGTCAATAAGACTCTGGTCATGGCAAATCTTAAAAGGAAAAACACACTTTTATGTCTTTTCAGTGAGAAAAAATCTCCCAAAAATGTAAATAGCTGATAATTAGCTGCTTTGATCAACTGCTTTGATCAGACTCCATACCATAATTGGCTCAAACTAGGGCAGAGGGAGTCTCAGTTACAGTCCAAGGTCATATTCACCTTTTTACATTTGTGCCACTCCCATGTTGCTTTGGACCATTGCCCTGCTCAAAGGTGATATTTTATTATCTATATCTGCAGGTCTTCAGCCAAGTAAAACAAGTTTTCTGCCAGTATTTGCCTGTACTTTGCTCTCTCCATTGTTCTTTCAGTTATGACAAGCAACCCCATACTGGCACCTGATGCTTCACTGTATGGATGGTGTTAAATGGGACATGTTCAGTGCCAGGCTTGCACCAGACATAACACCTGGTCACCTGATCACATTTTAGCTGGATCACTCTTGAGCCTTCTTGCAAAATCCAGACAGACTTTGATATGTTTTTTCTTATTTGAAGTATTATCTTTTTTTCTGCCACCCTTCCATACAGGCCAGGTTTGTGTAGTGCTCTTGATGGCATATCCAGACATTTAGATTTTTTATTCTTCTCCTTATCTGTGGCTTTTGATCATTTTTTCCCTGACTTTTTGAAGCTCGTTGGTTTTCATTGTTGCGTACTTCAGATTCACTAACTGATCGAGAGGGGTCTGGCTGCAGGATGCCCTGAGGCCATATAGACATATAGACAATCCATTTTAAAAGGAAAAAGTTAAAAACCCTCACATGTAAAACAAGGGAAAAAATAAATCACTGCACATACAGAAGGTAAACAAAATGACAGCCTACAGCAGTGAAATGGTTTTGGAAACATAAGATGTGACAACAATTCTTGCATATTGGGTTCATATTTTTCCAAATTCATCCTGGCAGAACACCACTATCTCAGAAATATTCTTCGGCCTCCTTGCATGCACGGCATGGTTGAGATCTCTCCACAGATTTTCAATAATATTCTGGGGACTGTGGTGGCCATTCCAAAACCTTCATCCGTCTTTCCTGGAGGTACTTCATGATTTCGTGGTATGCTTTGGATCATTGTCTTGCTGGAATACCCAACCTCTCTTCAACTTCAATGTCTGGACTGACCTTCGAACATTAGCCTCCAGAATTTTTTGATATTTGGTGGAATCGATTTTCTTCTGCACAATGGGCCTCATTCATGAAATGTGAGCAGAATTAATTTGTACATAAATTGTTCATATTAGCAAATTCAGCCATATGTTGGCATTCATCAACGTTTTCGTATCTGAGATTTGTTCGCAGGTACTAACAAATTTTACACATGCTCAGGACCACACATACCGCATTCGTAAATTCAGAATGTTGGTAAATGTAGCTCTGAGTGATAATTAGAATATGAAGTTATTTTTATTTTCTGTTAAATTCACAAGACTAAATGTGGCCTTTGAAATACTTTGCAAATGTAATAAATTACAATTGTAAAAATCAAATGCTTTAGGCTATGAAGCGGTTTAATTAGACCCATAACATAGGCTAATGAATGCTCCCAGTAGCAATTTTTTCTAAATTGCAAAAAAAAACAGCTTAACCCAGCTAATGCCAGCGTACATCCAGTTTCCTACAAGATGCAAAGCCAAGTGGAGGTAAAGCGGTGTAAGGGCGGGTGGAAAAAGGGACCCAGTAGCAGACAGGGAGTACCAAAAAACCGAAGTTTTTCCAAAGAGTCTAAAGACTCTGGGAAAAAAACAAAGACTCGGGGGGAAAAATACAAAGACTCTGGAAACGACAAAGACACAGAGGCCCCCCAAAAAACAAAAACAAAAAAAATAATAATTATAATAATAATAAATAAATACAAATGTGGCTATCAAAGGTGAGGAACTCACGAAGAATGACTAGGATGACTGGGTTAAATACACAGAGGGAGACAGACATAATGGGAATAAGGTGTGCAGAGGCGGGGAGGGGAGATAGCTCACAGGTGAGAACAATGAGGGTAACAAGGACCAATAAAACAATAACGAGGGTAGATGTAAAACACGGACTGGATCTCACATAAACACAATTATAACAACAGACCCGGAGTTAACAGGTAACAAGTGCACAGCTTGAAGGGGAGGAACGCGGAAGTGGACACGTGCATAATGCGAAATCACAGATAGATACAGGGATAGGATAACGAGGGAGAATGACAGCTGCAGGTAGAAACTCAAGATAAATGAGTAATTAGTAATGTTAGTAGAAAATTCTAAATCCCTAATGTTAGTAAGTTAGTTGTTTAGTATTATGTACATGTTAGTTTGTTAGTAGGTTAGTACTAAGTCTAATCTAACATTTAGTACGATTAATATGTTAGTATAATATATAAATATTAATTAAGTCGAAAGGAAGAAAACGAGATACGAAATACAGAGGAAACCCGAATGTACCAAAATCACCTGAATAGTGCAATGACAAAGACAGGGAGTGGAATATCGGGGAACACAAAACAAAGACAGACAGATGAGACTCGGACAACCCACAAACAGACGGGAATGCAATGATAATATAAATACATGAATGAAAATGAAAATAAAAATACAAAACAGACAGAACATAACAAGTGGGTTTTTATGAAATTGCCAACCTGTCCAATGTTATCGGTGCCATAGACCAGTGATTTTCAACCACTGTGCCGCGGCACACGAGTGTGCCGTGAGAGATCGTCAGGTGTGCCGTGGGAAATGATCTTATCCTATTAACTTCACTTAATTAGTAACACTTTTGGTTGGTGGTGTGACTCAGGATTTTTTTTAATGTAAAAAATGTGCCTTGGCTCAAAAAAGGTTGAAAAACACTGCCATAGACTGCACACCCCAGTGAACGTTTTTGCTGAAAAGTCGGTGAAAAACCGGGTAAACTTGATTTGAAATAAATAAGGTAGCCTATGATTACCCAATTTCAAACCACAACTCACATGCATAGAACCCCAACAAAATTTATAACATTTAATTTATTTCCAGGCTGCGATAAAGCAATGCGCTCGCTCGTCCGATGCAGACGTAGATGCGCAGCTATGCGTTTCTTCGCCTCCAATTTAATGTCAATCCATTTTTATTTTTTATTTTACTACTTTAACAGTTTGTGTGAGGGGAGATCATGTATTGATGGTAGATGTTATCTCCTGCTAGGCCTTTAGCTAGTTTCCCAGTTCATGACGCCGGTACTGACAATACTAAACTTTTTCTTTTTCCTTGATTGAACATCTGCTAATAAAACTTTGATTTCAGTGTCGGAATAATTATTATATATACATAAATGTACATGCATATTTAGGAAAGCTTCATGAATGAGGCCCAATATTTTCTGTGCCTCCCGCTGCCACACAACCCAAAGCACAATGGATCCACCTCCATGCTTAACAGTTGGCAAGGTGTTCTCTACAAATGCTTCACCCTTTTTTTCCAAACATACCTTCTTTGGTTGTGGCCAAAAACTTCCATATTGGCTTTGTCAGTCCAAAGCATATTGTTCCAAAATGCTCCAAGCTTCTCAAGATTTTTTTTTGCATACTTCAGACACTTCTGAGCTTTTTTCTGGCAACTCTGCCATGTAGGTCTATGTTGTTTAAAGTACGTTGTATTGTTGTCCTGTGAACAACTAGACCTGTGTCTGCTACCCTTTTTTGCAGCTCTTTTGCAGTGATGTGTGGGTTCTTCTGAGCATTTCTCACCAGGTCTTGGGTCATTCTATCTGAAATTGTTCTTGGTCTTCCAGATCTCGCCTTGACTTCAACTGTTCCATTTATCTTGCATTTTCTGATGTTTCTGACAGTGGAAATAGGTAGTTTGAGTTTTTTTTACCCTTCTCCTTGTTGGAGGAAGTAAACTATCTTGATTCTGACATCCTTGAACAACTGTTTAGAGGAACCTGTTAACGCCAGACAGAACAGCCACCGCAGTCTGATGCTTTAGAAGGTATTGGAATTACTTCAGAATAAATAGTTCAGCCCTGGAATTGAATTCACCTGAACCATTGAAGCCCTATTGAGTAAATTACCTGGGCCTGGGCCTTAGCAATCATCTTTTTATAAAGTAACAAAAAATAATTCAAAATGGTTCCCAAACTTTTGCAAAGGGCCTTTTCCCTTTTTTTATTATTTAGAAAGTGTAAAAAATTTCAATAATAAATAATCTTGCTTAAAAATTTTAAGATATGTGCCATGTTGAACAATTATAGCAGGGGTGGCCACATTTTTGCACCCCACTATACATTAAAGTTAAATCAACAAACCATTAGTAAGTAATGCACACATTACTCAAAAATTCACAAATTAATATCAATGATTTAAATTTTAAAAAAAAAATTAATAAATGAGCTAATCACTTCCCTTTATCAGGCATCAAAACAATCGCTTGTTTCAGGCATGAAAGCTATCGCTATTTTATTAATCTTTTTGGACTTCATCCTTTTCGTTGCACGTTCAAGCATGTAATTGATGTCGTTTTAAATACGTAGTGGATGACATATGTCTGTTCCGAGAGTGCATGTGGCCTGACAGTGCACGTGTTCTCTCAGTGTATCCTGCAACCAGACCCCATTAGGCTGATCCATGGCACTTTAGAATGTAGGCATGCGTCGTATGACATTATTTTTTAAATGTATTTTTGTGCGCTGTGCTCCCATATCAACCAGTTCTGTGATATCAATGCCATGCCATGTCACCCAATTGATGAGAGGACTGTAGCAACCTAGCAATGGAGGCAGCTGGCCAATTGCCTCTCTTACAAAACCTTAACAGAATGTAATGACGCAACATTGACGAGAGAAGGTGCTAAAGTGTCAGAACCATTGTTGTCAGAATGAAATTTCGCCACAACAGACATTAAAAAGTTGTTTTGAAAAAATTTTATTCAAGGTTTTTGGGATGATTTTTTGAAAAGGTGCTGCCTCCCTTGCCTACGCACAGAAAATCTATCTGCCATGTGTCTTTTCCAATGTTTCATGAGATTGGTGATCATATTGTGGGGATCTTGGACCATTTCTAGAAACAAAATTGCATTCAACTCTGAAGGTTGAGAAGCCATTGCAGAACACAAAGTTTCGGGTCAGTTAACCATTTCATGGTTGATTTTGAGGAATTTGTGGATTGCACTGTCACCTCACAGCAAGAAGGTACCGTGTCCTGGCCGAGAGCCTTTCCGTGTAGAGTTTGCATGTTCTCCCCGTTTTCCTGTGGGTTTCCTCCCACAGTCCAAAGACATGCAGTTTAGGCTAATTGAAGAGTGTAAACTGCTCATTGGTGAGCATGTGAGTGAATGTGTGCACCCTACAGTGGCTTGGCGACCTGTCCAGGGGGTATTCCTGCCTCTCGCCCAATGCACGCTGGGATTGGCTCCAGCCCCCCTGACCAGGAATAAGCGGGTTCGATGATGGATTTTAAGGTATTTGTGGGATCCTCGCCTTGTTGAAGAAATTATCTTAAACTATCGTTAGCTCAGGCCTGCTAGCAGTAGTCTGTGCCTACCATGCGGACATCTCTCCTGCTGCAGCATAAAACATCATTAGGCTATGATTAAGTCAAGAGAAACCATATGAAGCAAATACCTCACCCATTAACATTTTTAAATGTACCATTTGCCCCAAATAATAAAAAACTCCTCAAAAAAAGTTTGGAAATGTGTTTGGTCGATCATATCCCTGTTGTCACTGTATTATTAGCATTGTATGTTATATCATTGTAAAGCCTGTTCATTTCCCTTTACAATGATGTCCCATTTGTAAGGATCATGCATTTGAGGGATGAGCAGCACAGCCGATTATGTGGGTGGGGTCCCAAGTGAAATGTGTCAAATTTCCCTGCCAATGTCAAACTGTATTCTCCTGTTGGTATTGACTCTATTGTTTTGAGTTGTGTGGGGGATTGGATGATTGAACTCTCTATCAGTAACAAGGAACAAACAAGACATACACTTTATTCATTGAACAAACAGTCTTAGCTGCAGGTGGAAGAGGGGCAGGAGACATAAACATAAGACAAAAAACATGGGTTAACATCCACTCTCACAAACAGTGCCATTCAAAACGGATCCTATCCCCAAACAACTCAAAACAATAGAGTCAATACCAACAGGAGAATACACTGTTTGACATTGGCAGAAAAATTTGGAACATTTCACTTGGTACCCCCCAATTCAGTACCCGGGGGTCGTCTGACGTACTGTCGACGACCACTAGACCCGAAAATAACAATTTTACTCTCATCAGTCCACAGAATTTTACGCCATTTCTCTTTGGGCCAATCGATGTGTTCCTTGGCTAATTACCGATTCTGCACATGCCGTTTTTTTCAACAATGGTGCTTTACAGGGGCTTCTTGCTGATAGCTTAGCTTCGATCAAACGTCTTCTGACTGTAACAGCACTTACAGGTAATTTTAGATCATCTTTGATCCTTCTGGAGGTGATGATTGGCTGAATCTTTGCCATTCTGACTATTCTTTGATCCGTTTTAACAGTAGTTGCTCGTTTTCTTCCGAGTGTTTCGGGTTTTTCTTGCCATTTTAAAGCATTTGAGATTTTTTTAGCTGAGCATCCTATAATTTGCTGCACTTCTTTATGTTTTCCCCACTCCAATCAAATTTTTTATGAAATTACGTTGTTCCTCCAAACAATGTTTGGAACGGCCCATTTTACTTAGCAATTCAGAAGGAAATATATTTTATAACAATGTGTGAAACATTTGCTTCCCTTCTTCCTTAATAAAGGACAATTAATGACACCTGTTTTTTCACAGAATTAATGAATTCTCTAATTAAACTCCACACTGCTATTATTTTGAACACGCCCCTTTCAATGAATGAGTCAGTTACTCAGAACAAGCAGCGTGCATGTCATGACAGTTGGGTCTGTTGTTTTTCTATTACACTACTACATCTACAAGTAAATTATTTGCCATGCAGAAATATCACTACTACTAATAACAGTGGTTCATCAAGTTACTGATGTTGTACTGCTATTTTTTTTAACACAACTGTACAGGTATTAGCCAATTTAGCGTAGATACAGTGGATGTGTTTTTTATTATATCGCAAACTAGCATTTTTAGAATTAGAATGAAATGTTGCTTAGCTAGTTCTCTACATATTAGCATTATCTTTAAAAAAAAAGAAAAAAAAAAGTTATCTAGCTAACTTGTCAGTTTGAATTTAAAGAGCCTGCTGATTCAAAGCATGAATTGTAGCAACATAAGTGATGACCATAAAATGACACCTGGGAAAAGTAATACATTCCCTTGATCTGACCAGAGGTAAATTAATTGAAGAAGCTCATCCCTCAGCTAGACACATTTATTTTTGGAAAAAGTGTCCTCAGATAAGATAATTTAGAAATGTATTGTTTATTATATATGTATGAATATTATGTACATTATGCACTGGCCTGTTTTTCTGAATGTGGTTCAGACAGAATCAGTGTGGTACAAATGGATACTTGAATTCCTTCCCGCTTTTCTTGCAAAATTATACCCAGCAATGTGGAAGCTGCTTGTTCGAAAAATGTTAACCAACAATATGGAATCTTTTTTTTTTAGGCCTTTTCAGAGTTCATGTAAATAAGCAGAGGGCGGTAGAAAAGTAATTATTCCTGGCAGCAGTTGGGGAGAGGGTGATCTCTGGCTTTCATCTAATGTCACCTGCGAATAAGTCAGAGAGACCCTTACGTGTGGGGCTTTGTGGATGAATTAGAGGAAGGGCTTAGGGGAAAGGTTGGTTGGGGGCTTGCTGCTGGATTCCACTTCCTTATGCCCTCCCTGCAGGAAGATCTGAAGCTTATTATCCAGCAAGATTTGGTGGATAGAGCCGCAGGGAAAGAATCAGTCGAAGTACGTGACCTACTTTTAGGCTTCTGTATACATATCTTCCAATTAGTCTGCTGTTGGACATATTCCTTTCTTCTCTCCCCTCTACATGTATTCTATGTCATCTATGCTTGTTACATTAGCATATACTCAATGTAAGCCCAAAATGGGGCATTACTGAGGCAGAAGGACTTCATACACATGCTGTATGCCTTGCCACACCTCAAACAGAACCTAATAAAGGACATGCCAAAAGACACATCTTTTATATTGGATTTAATAATTAATGCAGAGATGACCGAGATTTCACCACTTAATTATGGACAATTTTACGATGGGAAAAAGTGCAAGCTTCAAACAGGAAGATACTCAATTGTGAATTCCATCAGAGGCTAAATATACGTATTAGTGCAGTCAGTGTTACCGTTTAAAATCTTTGAATTCCAATTAGAAACAGGTGTTTCAGATGGATAGTAGTGCATACAATTCTGTAACAGCTCACATAGTTGTGTTAAAAAAAAACAGCAGTACAACATCAGTAACCTGATCAGAACCACTGTTATTAGTAGTGATATTTCTGCATGGCAAATAATTTACTTGTAGATAGAGTAATAGAAAAACAACAGACCCAACTGTCATGACATGCACGCTGCTTGTTCTGAGTAACTGACTCATTCATTGAAAGGGGTGTGTTCAAAATAATAGCAGTGTGGAGAATTAATTAATTCTGTGAAAAAACTGGTGTCATTAATTGTCCTTTATTAAGGAAGGGAAGCAAATGTTTCACACATTGTTATAAAATGCATTTCCTTCTGAATTGCTAAGTAAAATGGGCCGTTCCAAACATTATTCGGAGGAACGTAATTTCATTAAAAAAATTGATTGGAGAGGGGAAAACGTAAAGTGCAGCAAATTATAGGATGCTCAGCTAAAAAATTTTTAAATGCTTTAAAATGGCAAGAAAAACCCAAAACACACGGAAGAAAACGAGCAACTACTGTTAAAATGGATCGAAGAATAGTCAGAATGGCAAAGATTCAGCCAATCATCACCTCCAGAAAGACAAAAGATGATCTAAAATTACCTGTAAGTGCTGTTACAGTCAGAAGACGTTTGATCGAAGCTAAGCTATCAGCAAGAAGCCCCTGTAAAGCACCATTGTTGAAAAAACGGCATGTGCAGAATCAGTTAAAATTAGCAAAGGAACACATCGATTGGCCCAAAGAGAAATGGCGTAACATTCTGTGGACTGATGAGTAAAATTGTTCTTTTCGGGTTTAGTGGTCGTAGACAGTATGTCAGACGACCCCCGGGTACTGAATTCAAGCCACAGTACACTGTGAAGACAGTGAAGCATGCTGGCACAAAAATCATGGTATGGAGACACTATGGTGTCGGGCCCATTTATCGTATACCAGGGATCATGGATCAGTTTGTATACATCAAAATACTTTGTTGCCGTATGCCGAAGAGGAAATGCCCCTGAAATGGGTGTTTCAACAAGACAACGACCCCAAACACACAAGTAAGCGAGCAACATTTTGGTTCCAGACAAAAAGGATTGAGGTAATGGAGTGGCTAGCTCAATCCCCCGACTTCAACCCCATTATAAACTTGTGGGGTGACATTAAAAATGCAGTTTCTGAAGCAAAACCCAAAAATTCACAGGAACTGTGGAATGAAGTTTGTTCATCCCGGGCTGAAATACCCGTTTCTAGGTGCCAGAAGTTGGTTGACTCGATGCAACGCAGATGCGCAGCAGTTATGAAAAACAATAGTTATGCAACTAAATATTAGTTCAGTAATGTAAAGTGAAGTTAAATCTTGAAAATTTCTTCAGTTTATAGAGTAAGTGTTTGAGTTTGAAGAGAAAAATGTCGACACTGCAAATTTTTTGAACAGATTAATATTCCTTTTATTTGCTTCCTGTAAAAGAATAACGCAGACATGATAAAATTTGTTAATGCTTTGATTTAGAATTGAATGTGTAATGTTTCCACTACATTTGAAATATGGAACTAAAAGCTATTTAAAAATATTTGCACTTTATTCACTTTTTTCAACGCACTATTTATTTGAACACCACTGTACTAGAGCCAGCTGACCATATTATAATCTCCAATTTGCTACTTCAGTCTTGCGCTGCTTTAGACTCCTCAGTCCTATACTGCCTCAGACCTGAACTGCCTCAAACTCCTCAGTCCTGTACTGCTCAGTCTCAGTGCTATAATGCCTCATTCTCAAACCTGTGCTTCAGCACCCCTTAAGATCACCTACTCACACTTGCTTTGAGAAGCATTGAGGACCACAATCAAGCATGTAGGGAAAAAAATGAAAAAAGTGAAGAGGGAAACTATTATCATTGGTTATCGATTGTGTATGACCAACAGGTATTAATACAAATATTGAATGAAAATGTACACAGATTATTGAACCCTTCTTAATACACCATATAATGCTTGTATTCATAATTTCAAATGTAGACCGCATAAACTATGCACAGCAAAGTTGTAAAGTGTTGAAAACAAACCGTAACAGCAAAACACGGCAGTGGAGACACATGAAGATGCTTACAGGGACAGTGCCAACTGACAATATCAACGGTGTACCCAGGACAATCCAAAACCTTTCCCACAAGTCTTCGAGCAAATCACAATTCACAGAGCTAATGGAGTCGGAACACAAGACCCTTCTGAAATGTGAACACAATGTGAAGACAATGTGAACACAACACAACAGCGGTACAATTCCAAAGCAAAGATGTCATCTCAGCCTACACATTGTAATACTGTAAGTTCATTAAAGGAACTTAAAAAATGGTACTGACAGAATTACATTGTTTCAATGGCCAAGGTCCTCATTCCCCAACTACACTATTCTTTGACTCACACACTGCAATCCTAGAGTACAAAAACTTTTGAATTTATAAATTTAATAACATGATGGCAACAAAAACCAACTCTAATTGGATTGATTAACCAAAGATACAGGCCCATGTACCAGTGTGTCCACAATGAGAGCTCTACACCTCAGATGACATTTTCCTTTTAAACATGTCCCTACACTCTTGGGCAGTTCATCCATCACAGTATGAAACAATTCACATAGAAAAAGCATATAATATATTTCTTACCAGATCTGAATGTGGATTGGAAATTATACATTTATAGTGGGTGGAGGGGGGCAGAATTCAGTGCAGTCCATTTAATATACTTTTGTGTTTTATAAAAAAAAGCAGTTCCAAAACTAAGGATTCTTATCAGCCCAATTAATGTCCCTGATAAAAATAGTGGGATTGTGCTAAATAAATACTAGTATTGTCACACAGAACTAGCAGTAAATTACTAATCAGCAAATTTCTGTAATATAGCTCTTATCATTTAGCGCGCAGTAAAATACATTTAAAGAATGTTCTGTGATGCATCAAGAATCTATTAGCACTTGCCTTCCATTTCATTGCAAAAAATAAACAAGCCTTTCATTGTGGACAGAGAACAGCATGGGTTATTGTACTTTCAAATGGAACTTAGTCTAACTGAGCTTAGGTAAAAATAAAGGACTATTTACATTTATTTTTGTCAGGGCAAATAGCACAATAAAAGCCTCAGTGGTCCCCAAATCTGTTCCTGGAGATTTACAGTCCTGTAGGTTTTCACTCCAACCCTAACAAAGCACACCTCATTCAACAGGTAGAGATCTCATTGAGCTTCTAATTAGTCTAATCAGGTGTGCCAAATTAGAGTTAAAATGAAAATCTCCAGGAGCAGGGTTAGGGACCACTGGTCTATATTACCAAGATTCCAATAAATCCTCAAAGATCTTAACAATACAATTATATTCAGAAAGGCATTGCACCACAGCACTATATTCAAAGCAAAACCATGGACATTCTGAAAAATAATCAGCTAATTCAGTGCTTTCTTTGGCTTCTATCTTTCGTGTCATTAAAATATATCCACAGTGTGGGAATCTGGTGTCATTTATTGCTCCATTTTATGTTAAAGTGCCACCACCTTTAAGAATATCTTTTTACCCCCCTTTTCAAGTTACCCCTGTGGAACATCAGCATCTTAAATAAGTGGCAATTGTAGATGCTGTCTTCGAAGCCACCAGGATGGGTCTTCTTTTAAGAACAGGGGAGTCCATATCGCTGCTCGAGGATAACTTCCATTACTTGTACGCTCTGTAACACAAGATATGCAGTTTCAATTATTTTTACAACGTGTATTACAATAAAAGCCCAGTTTTTATCAGAGTAACACAAAAATTATATTTGCATGGTTTCCATTACATTGATACAAGTAACAAGTACAGCTCTCAATACCTTTACCTGAGATAAGGACCCTCATTAGGTTGAGAAAACTCATGAACGTTCAAACTGTGTCCGTCACCTTTTCTCAAACTCAACAAGCAGATGAATTCGTGCCTTTCCCAAATGGTTTCTCACAACTGCTATCTTACCTCCATATCTCTACATCTCTCCTTCCTCCTCAATGTTCTTCACATAATTTAACTTTAAAATGCCAGTACACCCATACAGACCCACAGTTCTTGTGAATTAGTGGCCGTGCCTTGCGAAAAGATGCTGTTTAAAGGAACATTAATGTACACACTGAAAATAGTGCACTTGCAGTTACAATAATAATAATAATAATTATTATAATATTATTATTATTCATTTAGTTTCTAAGTGTTATTGTAGGGCTGGGCGATAAAACGATGTCGATAATTTTCGTGATAAAACTTGCCACGATAAGGATGATAAACATATGAGATTTATTTTCGATAAAACTATAATTTGCCTCCGTTTCTTCTACTTACCCAAATACAACACGAACAGCCAAACAGAACTAGACTTACACGTTGCTGATGCACCAACCCACTCAAAACAAGGGGACCATGTGCGTTTAGCCAACATTGGAATGAGTCCCCGGCAAAATCAACCGAAAATGGTAGTAGGCGTTGGTTGACGTTGACTTGTTCAACGTTATACAGAAATAATTTATATATTGGATAAACGTTAGATGTCCAATAATAAATAAAGCGTCGGCATCAGGCGCACCTACCTTGCAAACCATCAGTAGCTACAGCTGAAAGTTATATTTCTCCTAGCTTGTGCTCTAACAGAACCATGACGGTAATAAAGTTAACTTCGCTAACGCTAGCTATCATAGCTGCCTACACCTGCTGCAGACAGCCCTTCTGAAGGCAGAAAAAAATCTCCTTAACTTTTCTTACTGTTCACAGTAAATGACAAAGAAACGTGGACGGGGAGTTGTGAATGCGATAAAGCTTAAGATTTAATCAAACCTTCACGACATTGTATACTAGGAGTTCCCAATTCATTTTCTACCCGGTCCATTTTCTAATATTCAAACGACTTGGCAGGGCCAACCCGACCCCCTCTCCCCTCCCTCATTCAAAAAACACACAGACATGGGCTACGTGAGAAGAACCGAGTTTATTCTGAACAGCTTGTCAATGCTTTTCAGTTGCATGAAATGTATGAAATGCATGCAAATGTAACATTCAATAACCATTTTAGTTTTTTTTTATATGAAGGAGCATCAGATTTGCGCAAATATAGCCTACTACTGGAGACATTTTAACGCAGGCCTAAACTTTCATGAAATAAAAAACGTAATGGTCCATGGCAGTGTAATACGTTTCATATAAAAAGTGTGTACGTTTCATAATAAAAGTTCTCCGCAAAAGAAGAAAATATTGGGGCATCTCAAAACTAAAAAACAAGATGTAGTATTCTTGCAGGAAACACATTGTTGTCCCCAGGAATCAGTTAAATTATGTAGGGACTGGGTAGGACATGTATCCTTTAGTGCTGGGACATCTAAAAGTCGAGGAGTAGCTATATTAATTAACAAAGGCTTACAGTTCAGGCTCAGGAAGGAGGTTAAAGATGAAGAGGGCAGAATTATTATAATACTAGCAGAGATTCAAGGACAGACTCTGATACTGGCCAATATATACGCACCCAATGTTGATCACCCTAATTTTTTCGTGAACTTGGAAAGTAAGCTGCATGATATGGGACAGTATCCAATAATTCTGGGAGGAGACTTCAATATTGTATTAGACCAAATCCTTGATAGAAGTAGGCCATCATTAAGTAGACTGCCTGACTCTGTTTTGCTTGTTAAGAGAATGTGTTCATCTATGGGTCTAACAGATGTGTGGCGGATGAACCACCCAACGGACAGAGATTACAGTTTTTACTCAGGAGCCCACAAAGTCTATTCAAGAATTGATTTTTTTCTAATTTCTAGCTCGTTACTGCCTGCCACACTGTCCTGTGTAATTGATAGCATTCTGTTAACGGACCATGCTATGGTTAGACTACAAATGACCCCATATCAGGAAACAGAAAGGTCACGGATGTGGCGTTTTAATTCATCTTTATTACAAGATGTGGGATTTAAGGAAGATCTTCGAGCCCAGATTAGGCTGTATTTGGAGACCAATGTCTCCACAGCTCCCTCTGCCATAGTGGCCTGGGAGGCCATGAAGGCCTTTCTAAGGGGATTTATTATTCAATATTCTTCTCACAAGAAGAAGGTCAATACTGCTAAACTCACAGATCTAGAAAAGAGAATTAAGAACACTGAAGCTAAATTAAAAAGGAATATATCTGAATCTATTTTAAAAGAATTGACTCACCTTAAATATGAATATAATATTATAATATCCAAAAAAACTGAATATCTTTTGTTTAGGGCCAGGCAGACTACTTTTGAATCGGGGGATAAAGCAGGGAAGTTTTTGGCCAGGTACATTAAACAAAAAGAATCCAAGTCTTCTATAGCAGCAGTGACGACTGGGGATGGAAGCATGGCAACTAAATCTAGGGAAATAAATGATGCATTCAAGAAATTTTATATAAATCTTTATACATCTGAAAGCACTGCCACGGACAAAGAGATAATGTCATTTCTGGATAAGTTAAACCTTCCTAAGCTGAGTAGTTCCCAACAGGAAGACTTGGACTCACCTATTAGTTCCCAGGAGATACTTAATGCAATTAAGGCCCTACCAGCAGGCAAATCCCCAGGACAAGACGGGTTTACGGCAGAATTCTTTAAATGTTATGCAGAAGATCTACTACCATTATTTGAAAATATGCTTACAGAAGCATTTGAATTTGGCAAATTACCTCCCTCCTTGAACCAGGCAATTATCACACTTATACTTAAAAAAGAAAAGGACCCAACTGACTGTAAAAGCTATCGTCCAATAAGTTTAATATCTGTTGATTGTAGACTTCTATCTAAGATACTTGCAAATAGACTGGATAAAACACTTAGGTCACTTATCCATCCGGACCAAGTGGGCTTTATTAGACAAAGAAATTCTTCTGATAATGTGAGACGTCTTATAAATATTATGTGGTCGGTACGGGACTCCAACGATCCAACAGCAGCTATCTCACTTGACGCTGAGAAAGCGTTTGATAGGCTGGAGTGGAGGTATATGTTTCATACGCTTAAAGCTTTTGGATTTGGTCAAACATTTCTCAGATGGATAGATATTCTCTATAAAGACCCACAGGCCGCAGTGAGAACAAATGGTCTGATTTCCTCTTATTTCACACTTGGTAGAGGCACCCGGCAGGGCTCTGCATTATCGCCAGGGCTTTTTTGTCTAGCTCTTGAGCCTCTTGCGGCAGCTATTCGGAAGAATCAGAATATTCAGGGAGTTAAAATAAATGAGTCTACACATAAGCTTCTGCTTTACGCGGACGACATTTTGTGGCTTACCTCGGATCCAGCCAGATCTATCCCAGCATTATTGGACGTTATTAGGTCATTCTCCAAAATATCAGGGTATAAAGTCAACTGGTCTAAGTCAGAGGCCCTCCCACTGACCGCATACTGCCCAAAAACTTTATTTCAGGCAGGGCTATTTCAGTGGCCTACTGAAGGCATAAAATATCTTGGCATTCTCTTCCCTCACCAAATTGATAAAATAATCGAAAAGAATCTGGACCCACTTTTTAATAAAATGTCATTAGATACAGATAGGTGGTCACCACTATTCTTATCATTATGGGGAAAGGTCAACGTCCTTAAAATGAACTGTATCCCAAGGTTGAATTATTTGCTTCAATGTCTTCCTATTGCAATACCCCAGAAATACTTTAAAAGGTTCGACCAAATTTGCAAAAAGTTTTTATGGAATGGCAAACGCGCAAGGATAAAGTTAGAAAGGCTTCAAGTTCCAATCAATAAGGGTGGCATGGGCCTCCCCAAGCTAGCACTGTATCATTATGCCTTCTGTCTGAGACATATAGCTCAGTGGACACTGCCACCTGAGAGAGCCCCTCCCTGGTTTGAGATTGAACAGAGACTGCTTTCCCCACTTGCCCCTATGAATGCTCTGTCTAGCACTATACCTTCCGAATTAAAATCTCACCCTATCATATCCAACCTCGTTAATGTGTGGAAGAAGTTTTCTAAAGCTTTTAATATCAATGTCTATCTTAATTCTGAATCTTGTATCTGGAATAACCCAAAGTTACGTATTAATAAACATTCTTTTTTATGGAAAGATTGGGTGGAAAAAGGAATTGTTACACTAGCAAACCTATATGAGAGGGATAATATAAAGTCATTTGAAATGTTGACTGGTGAATACAATCTGCCCAGAAATAATTTCTGGAAGTACTTACAAATGCGTCACTTGTTACTTACTGTCATAGGGAGAGGAATAGAACCTCAACAGTCAAATCTTCTCTCTCAGACTATGAAAATAATGGGTTTGGGGCATGAGGCTTCCATATTCTATACAATGTTATTCCAACAGACAGTTACCATATCTTATGCGACAAGGTTAACTTGGTCGGCAGATTTGAACATTGATGTCACACATAAAGAGTGGGATCGTATTTGTGAAAACATTAAGAGGGTGTCAAGAGACATTAAAATTAGATTAATCCAGTTTAAGATTCTTAATCGCTTTTATTGGACTCCAAGCCGACTGTTCAGGCTGAAGATGCGGGATAATGCAGACTGTTGGAAGTGCTGCAGCTCAGAAGGGACTCTTCTTCATCTACTCTGGGAATGTCCCATGATTCAGAACTACTGGCTAAAGATTCATGATCACATTGAGAACATTATCCGGTCTAGCTTGGAGTTCTGCCCGCGGCTTTATGTTTTAAATGATCCACAAATAACATCCAACTGTGGAGCAGCGGACTTTATTCAGACCAGTATAATGGTTGGAAAACAAATTATAATGAGAAATTGGAAGAACCCAGGTGAGCCCTCTTTCCAGGAGTGGAGCACGGAGTTGGCAAAAGTGGCATCCTACGAAAAAATCTCTTTCAACATTAATGACAGGACTGAACAGTATGTGGCGAAATGGGAAAAGTACGTGCAATATATTGCTACAAGATGAGAGAGTGGTGCTTATTGTAAAAATGTAAAATTGATCCATGTGTGTTTTTCTATTTTTTTTATTTTTTATTTTTATTTTATTATTATTTTACTTTTTCTTTCTCAGTTAAATATTTCTAACTGATTCTTATTACCTATTTTGGCTTAATCTTTATCTTCTTTTTCAAAATGTAACACCACTAAGGAACAATTGGTAAGATGTCAAGTGTAATGTTGACTTCATGTTGATTGCAGTGTAATAGTGGTGTATCAAAACTCAATAAAATACTGATTACAAAAAAAAAAATAAAAGTTCTCCGCGCTCCGAATTTTACAATAAAATAAGCAGATATTGTCATAGGAGAAACGTACATAGTATTTGCTTTTGAGTTTGATTCATAAAACTTTGCTGGACAAAATTAAAACCCCTTGTATAAGTTGATTTGGCCTATTCACGAGCAGGCTGGGTCCTCATGCTTATTTCATTATATTTTAAATCATCAAAAGGGAAAATGAAGGCAGATAAATCTGGGATTATGGCCTATATATAAGATAATTTGTGCATCTTTTTCAATTGTTTGCCTTGTTGAGGCATTTTATTACTGGATGTAAAGACCCTGACATGGTTCTGTTGAATGCTCATGTCAATCCGTTGTTTCTAAAAATAATAAATATTTTTCAACCATAACGAACCTTCTGGTTTCGTCAGGGTTCTGTCATAAGTGTAATAATAAAAGTTTAATGGAGCATTAAGCGTATATCATGATAATTATCGATATCGAGCAATATAAAAAATATTACCGTGATACACTTTTTTTGCCATATCGTCCAGCCCTAATCGTACGCCAAAAAAGCCGTAAAAAGCCCTGCTCACTCAAATGCAAAATAAACGTGAAATTATTGTGTCATATACCACATATATTCTACGGTCATTCTACTATAAATATCTGCTACTAAATATGAAATATATAATCCGACCATTTGTTTTAAATAGAGATGTTCCTTTAAAAATGCAGTGGTCATTTATTGTCTTAGACAATCTGTTTGAGAAATACACACCAGGTTAGCTCGTTATTACACAACATCGAACGTCTGCGTGCAACACCCCATATACTATACCTGCAGCTCTGAAGTATTTCACGTGATTCCAGTTTTATTCACAACGGTTTTATCCGATAGAGGACAGTATGTCCTTTTCAACAGTGTTTGTCCTTTTCAACAGTGTTTGTCATTTTTTCTGGGATGCTTTGACAATAATTTGCAGCCCAGTGTTCACAGAATTTTTAATCTAGTCAATGAGCTATGACGCAAACAGCTACAGAAAAACTCCCGTCAGCGAATGCGTTTTCTTCCGTGAGATGAAAAAAGTACTGCTTGTAATTTGCGGTTCTTCTCGCTGGCTACATATGCACAATCATTTTTCCACTCAATCAATGTCTTGTCCAGTAGGCCATGTTAGATGTGATTATTTCCACATTTTGAGTGCATTTCACACTGTAGTGTAAACATTCATTGCTCAGTCATGTTTTCCGTTTGATGTACCAACTTTCATTGAAGCTAGAACATTTGGCAGCATTTTCCTGTTGGTGGAATATTATTTTATAGTCGTGTTATCATATAATATAGTAATATAATATAGGCTTTAGGCCTTCCTGGGCTATACTTGTCACTTAGGGCATGGAAAATACTAATTCCAATTTACTGTGCGCTGATATGTGCTGGATAAATGTTATTTTCATTTTAACTCTAAATGTTATGTTTATGAATGGAAACATTAAAAAAAAAAAAAAATACAGAAAAATGCGAACACAGGGCAAAATAATACATACTTATAGAGTACATTTATTGAGGTACAAGAGTGAATGATTAGGCTACATATTTAGGTGTGTTTAACAGTGTGATATCAATATTTTCATAAACAATCACAAGGGGCAAATGTATATATGCTTTATAATGAACAAAACAAATTTTATGACATGTATTGGACCCATAGATATCTACCCCCCTATACTGATGAAAAGACAGTAATTCCCACTTGAAAATTATGTAAAAGTGACTTTTATGATCCAAAACATTTGATTTGTAGTTAATCATTATCTCATGATTTAGCCATTTGGAGAGATTTGGAGACACTAATGGACAACAGGGTACACTGCCTATATTTTGCATCATAGATCTTTAGTAGTTCTTCATATCATCCTCAGATTTTGCACACTTGTGGTCATAGAGTTTATGATCCAGAAAATGTATAGATTTACATACATGTAGCTCTCTGTATTTCATTGTAAACTAAAAAAAAAAATTTCTTTTGCATTTGAAAAATTTGAAAAATGAGTCTACCAATTTGTTCGACTGCTTGACCTGAGACACAACATTTGGCGTGAAGTAGCTTCAACGTAGCAAGCTACTTTTGCCATGTGGCTTGTAGCTTAGCTAGCCACATTTCTCTGAGGGATAGCTTTCATGTAGCGGAGCTATGTTTTTTGTGAAGCAACTAGTTGTTTAGCTTGCTACATTTTCCAAGTAGCTTGCCCAACACTGAATATTAGATGGATTCATTGATACCGTGTCTGGACCATATTCACTTTGACAGAGAAATGATTTTGTAGCCTACTTGTCAGTACAGCTGCTAAAAAATAATTAGGAAGCGCAAAGTGTAGATCTACCAGTGCTCCAGGTTACAGTCTCGCTCTCCTTCCTGGCCACATCCTTCCAGCATGTGACAGATGCGCTCAAAAAAACTAAATCGTTGGACAGTAGGTGCATGTAATGGGCTATTATTAAGTATATGTGACTTCAACTGGTTAAGTTGAAGATATCACATAGGCTATTGTGTGTACTATATTACGTAAATCGTTAGAAAAATATATTATTTAAAAAAAAGATTTTTTAAATGGTAAGTAAATCCAACGATTTATTTGTTTACTTAATTATATTGCGTGCAACCACTGTCCAGCGATTATATCTTTTGATTGTGTGCTGGGTATATCCAAGTCGTCAATAGGAGCTATGATAATTTTATCAATGCGACGGATTAAAATGTTCACTGCCTTCCCCATCACACAAGAGCAACTTCGATACACAAAGGCAGAATTTTACAAAGGCAAATGCAGTTATTAGAGGCACTGTCACTGACATTTTTTTAGTAGAAAGCTGGCAAGCCAGGGGGCAGGTACAGGAAATGGGTCATTTGAATATCATGCCCTGTGCCACCCACATTTTGAAAAACACACACATAGTGTAGGTTAGAATACGGCGTATCTCATCCCGCATAAAAACCGCACAGGAGAGGCGCATGGCTTAAGTTGGCCATCTCTGAATTCGGCCCTTAGTGTCTCCACAACTATCTAAAATCGCAAATTTGTGCACTGTTGTAAATCATAAAATAATGATATATTTTATATAACTACAAATCAACTCTTTTGGCTGAACTCACATTTGCATCTTTTTCAAATGGGAATTACTATCTTTTCATCAGTACAGGGGGGTACATGTTTATGGGTACAAAACCCTATCCAAAACATGTCAAAATTAATAAAATATTTTTTGTCCCTTATAAATCATATACATTTCCCCCTTCTGATGGTTTAAGATGAAAACATTGATATCACACTGGTACAAATCATTCACTCTTGTACCTCAATAAAACATCACATTTAGTATAGTATGTAATCTCTTGCTGCATGCCCTGGGATTAAATTCCGCTGTAGTTTTTAAATGTTCCCATTCATAATGACTCCATGGAAAATTTTACAGCATACGGGGTTCTGCACGTAGATGTTTCAGATAGTGTAATGGTGTTGCACTCAAACAGATTGTCCAAGACAATAACTGACCACTGAATTTAGAAAGAAACATATCTATGCGTAAAATCAATGGTAGGATTGTGTATTTCATATTTAGTAGCAGATATTGATAGTAGAATGATGTGGTATAATTACACAAGAATTTCACTCGTTTATTTTACAACTGAGTAAACGGGGCTTTTCACAGCAGTTTTGGCATAGGTACAGGCCATTGTCGGGTTTATCTTGTTGCTACGATGGAATAAAACATTTTGGTGGTGAGAAAATATTTTTATGAACTCAGATAGATATTGTCCACTGTGTCACACATGGGTAGGTACAGTTGCAGGTGAGACTTGCTTGTTAAATGGACTAGCTACGCAGCAACAATGTAGAAACTCTGTAGACGGGTTGTCAAAAATCACGTACTAATAAAGCTAGAACACAGAGCTTGTCGTTTCCAGTCATAGTTTGGTTGTAGGAGCAATGAATGTCTCAGTTGAGCAATCTCACGAAGTCGTTGTCTTGGCACTTAGGGCGTCTGCACAAAGGAGTTAAACTGTTTGATTTTGACACTCATAAGATACCATGGATTGTTAAATGAGTTTCTTTTTGATGTCATATGTTGAGTCCGTTAGTTTGATCTCCAATTGAAAGATAGGCTTATCATTTCTTCTACCACAACATGCCGCTTCAAAGCTTCATACACCACTCTGTGGACATTGCCGACTATATTAATTGTCTCTTTATGCCATTTGGAATATATAACCAGTATATACCCCAGTTTAAGAAAGTAATCTTTAGGCAAATAAAAAAAAAGGTATTTAAGAAATTCAGATGAATGGTTATTGAGGAACATCAGTTAAGTGACTGCTAGATATCATTTGAGAGCAGAATAACTAAATCAATACATAAAAATCAATGCACACCCTGTCAAGCTGTTCAAACACTTTGCAGTCCCAGTGGTGCTCAGACAAAAGCAGCTTTGTTTACACTATGTGACACACAGACTTCAAATCCTAAGCTAAACCTCTCCTTCCCCTGCCCCCTCCGTTGAGCTAGCTACATTCAAATTTATTCACTTTAAATCATTCTAAGGATTACCTAAACAGTTGCTTAGTTTTAAAACAGCCCTTTATATGCTTAAATGCAATTACACCATGTGCAGGCACATTGGGAGAAGCCATTAGAAGTTTATCAACAGTTAAAATGATGAGTGTAAGACCAGGCAGTCCTCAGACCATTACCAATGCATAAATTCTGACACCAGGTAAAGCATACCATACCAGTCACTTTATTAGCAGGGATCCTCCTGTTCCATATAGCTGGTTGGTTTTTGAAGCTGGTTGATTGCTCTTCCCTGACTCAGATTTCTTGTTTGCTGTTTGGCAAATTTATATTCGTTTTGGAGTTTTAACTTGGGGGTATAGGAAGGCAAGTCTGATTTACCCCTAAATAAATGTTGTTGCCAACAAGGAACCGAATGGGTGTTTTCCATTTTAATCTGGCCTATTATGTAGATGACCTCAAGAGATGGTCTAAGTATTTGTTAACTATCTGGTTAGCTCTTTATTGTAAAGGAAGACCAACATCACTCATACATATACAATATACTCTCTCAAAATGGTTTTTACCTTCTTAACTCCTCTACTGAAGAAAGACTGAGCAAAAAGTTCGAATAGTCTGTTGAGTCTTCCCACCCCGGTGACGCTGATGCTGCCCATCTGCCGGAATTCTGTCCTGCAAAATACACAAGTACATGCTAAAACAGACAGAACGAAACCATTGGAAAATTAGCTGCCAACCCTGAGAAAAAAAAAAACTTCAAATCAGGGAGTAGTCAGTAGACATCAGTCATGTATGAGCAGTAGTTTCTATTGTACTAGAAGTCAGAGGAAGCATTCCTGTGGGGAGAGAAAGCAGATCACAGGCACTGAGCCGGAAGCCATCTCAAAGTAGGACAGCAGCTTAAACAAAACATGAATGGTGCTGGAGTGTTCTTACTCATGCTATATGTGAGACAAGCAATACTTTCCCAATAGAAAGAGAGCTCCCCCAACCCCCCTTCCCAGGGAGGCTTGTTCTGCTTTCCCAGGTTCTGCAGAAACATGAATCACAATGATCTAAAGCCAAGCTGATTAGAGCTTTGCTTAAACTTACTGGTGTTTATTGACTTTCTTAGTTTGAGAACTTCCTCTTCAATTACAGCACCCTGACCTTAGAGACCTACTAAAAGCTGTCAGAGGAAAGTGGCAAAAGGAATGGGTACTCAGCCTTTCCAAAAAGAGTGGCAGCAAGCACTTTAGTCCACTAGTCTGTAGACTAGCTGCCCACACAAAGTGAACTAGCAGCCCACACCACACCATAGATGATTTTATGGTCAACGTAGCTACACCCTTTATCTTTCATCAAGATATTAAAAAACAACACTATGCCAGGATATTCTGGCGTTTCTTTCAGGTTAATACACACACCTTTACACACATCTCAGACAGATATCAAATTCTATGAAAATATAGGTATTTTTACCCTGTTAAGGTATACAACAAAGGAGCTGCTGGATGGCTCATTTGGTTAAGGCCCCACACTATGATGCATGGATGAGCCTCACGACTCAGATCAAATGCCAGTGCTAACTGTGATCAGTAGCTACACAGGGTGACGCACAATTGGCACCTGCACCACAAAGGGTCCGGGAAAGTTCAGTCGGCCAAAGATCTGCGTTTAAGGGCGCTCGTAAGATTGTAGCCGTGAACGAATACGATCCTTTAACCCCTTTGGGGGCGCATATTTGAGTCAACTTCGCCAAAAAGCTTTTGAGTGGGTGACTTTTTCTCACAAATGGGGGCACTTAAAATCCCAGGATGAAACCCTTATTTCCAGGGTTTTGTTGAGGGAATTCAGGAGCATCCACAGAACTGTGCACTCATCCTTTAGGCACGCCAACTTTAACAAGGTGCGAGCATATTTAAGTAATATAGACTGGGGACAACTTCTTGACTGCAAGACTGTGAATGAAAAGTGGGGCAGGTTCAAAAGGGTTATTCTTGATGCACAAGGTAAAGAAAAGTAAGTTGAAAAAGCAGTCTCCACAGTGGATGAATAAAGCTATACGGAAGAGTTTGAGGGAAAAGAATAAACTTTATAAGATATATAAAAACAAGACTAGGTCAACCAAGTGCATGCCAGGCGCTGGAGGTCTTGCCTCAGCGATGGCTCTCTCACCCTAGCGCAGTAAGTAGGCTATTCTGCTAGTGGTGTCGCATGTGGCATCAAGGTTCCTGTCTGGGAAGTACTTGTGTGGAAATATCACGTATACACACAGGAGGGTGCACACATGCAAACAATGCAGTCAGGGACAACGTTTGTGTTCCAGTCTGCCTTGACCAACTGGGGTTATGCAGGTTTTGTTAAAGGGGTAATAAACACTAAATAAAATATTTTGAGTTATAAAGCCGAGTATCTTGTCTCAATTTCATAAATCACATATCCTATTGTTTAAAAAACCAATGTACAATGCAATTAAGCTGTGTCACCGCATTTTGTGTCAAAAGAGGCATTTGCTGATATATTTGCTGATTATCTTATCTTGAAGCACTCAGAGAAAAAGGCACCCCACATCACTGTCACTCGTTTCTCCTCTGTCCAATCGCACAAAAGTAGAGGCGGGCCTTGATTCTTCTGGTCGGTTCCGTTCCGTGTAAACAAAGACGATTGAGGAAAAACGGGTAACGTTAGTTGCCGTTTCAGCCCACCCGGAGTTATATGATTTCACTCATCGTGAATACCATGATAAAAATCCAAGGCACTCCGCTTATGCACGGCTTTTTTAAGTAGCAGCTGTGCTGCTCGGTCCCCTAATTACACAGAATCCAGAAGTCGGTGGAAACCTGCCAAATGAAATTCAACATAGCTAAATGTAAAGTTTTACATGTGGGAAATAAAAACATGAGGCAAGAAACAAAATTGTAATGGGAGAAACAAAATTGAAATGTGCTCAATTTGAAAAAGACATAGGACTGGTAGTTGATCAAAGTCTTTCAGGTTCTTGGCATTGTACTGTAATCCATTGTAATCCAAGAACATTATGCTTATGTTATACAAACCCCAATTCCAAAAAAGTTGGAACAGTATGTAAAAATGCAAATAAAAGCAGAAAGCAGTGATTTGTAAATTCTCTTTTACATATATTTAATTGAAAATAGTACAAAGAAAAGATATTTCATGTTTTACCTCATCAACTTTATAGATTTTTGTAAATATACACTGATTCCGAATTTGATGCCTGCGACATGTTCTAAAAAAGTTGGGACTGGGGCAACATAAGACTGGGATGGTTGTGGAATGTTTAAAATAAATAAATAAATAAATAAAACCAGTGTGGAACATTCCTTAGGTAAACAGGCGAATAGGTAACAGGTGATGCTATCATGACTGGGTATAAAAAAAACATCCATGAAGGCTCGGGTGTTTACGAGCAAGGATGGGTCGAGGTTCGCCACTTTGCGAAAAACTTGTCCATCTATGGAAAATTTGTTCGCGTAAGCGCACCATTTTGTGACCTGTATTCGGAAATGATCAATGATTCAATAGATTTGCAGTGTTTGTGGACTCAAACTCGGTTAGTAACAAACTCCAAGTATGAAATTAGTGTTTTGATTTGCGGTAATCTCACTACGATTGGCTGCTTGGCCACATGCAGAAGAATAGATTTGTTTAGGTTATGTTACCTCAGGAAAGCAAATAACTAACCTAGCTAATGGTAATGTCATCTTCAACTAATAAAAGGAGCTTGCCACCAAAAAAGATCTCATCTTCCTTCCATATAAATGTGAGATTGTGGAGAATAGGGACAGTGGGAGCCATTGTGATAATACAGAAGGGAGCCAACGCGAACAATAGCCTACAGGTGCAGCGGAGTCTACCGTCGCTACAAACCAAGGCTTTATGTTTCAAAGATACAAGCCTAGGAGTGTAACCAACACAACACTAAAGTTTGCGATCTTCGTTAGATAATGAAACTCCTAAATATACCAATCACAGATAAGCATTTTCACAATGTTATTTTAGCCACCTTTTTTAACATAACGTCAAACTGATTGAATATTTTATCTGCTCTTCTCGCATCCTTTTAAATTTATTTTCCAGTCTATCGTTTTCTTTGATGTCTGTGATAGTTTGCAGCGCTCGTATTCATGAAGCTAAATGACATTTAAGCCATTTTCAATTTAGCCTACATAACATAACATTTCAGGCGAGAAAAGAAAAAAACTTAACACTTCTTGTTTGAGCTTCTGTTATTTTGTTTCAGTAATATGTACTATACTAGAGTAATTCTGAAAACAAACTCCCAAGGGTTACCTTACAGAAGTGACCAAGATTATGCCTGTAGTCAAAGGGGTTCAAGAAGAGTAACCATTTTATTTTCTGACTTGTGTTTAAAAAGGGTGGTGCTAGAGAAGGGGTAAACGATTAAAGGTGACTCTTGCCAAAACCTGAAAGAACTGGATTAACCACATTTCCAAGAGGTCAAGCATAAGCATAATTTTCCACTTTCGTATATTCGTACCACACCATGATATCTATTACATCAAACACAAAACATTGTGTATTTGAAAAAATATAATGTAAATATAATGCCCATGTATATCAGACTAAATCCGTAACAACAACAACAACAAAAGAGTTACTTTACATCTAAGGATTTCATTGTCGTAGATTACACACACACACACACACACACACACACACACACACACACACACACACACACACACACACACACACACACACACACATTAGAGTTAGTGGCTTAAAAAGGTGGAAAAAAATGAATATGAATGAAATAATTTAATATGACGTTTAATACATCGACTATGAATGCTCAGTTAGGTTCAGATCTGGTGACTAAGAAGCCCATGCAAATGGAATGGATGACACTTCCATGCCTCACTCAACCCTTGAATGACCCCACATGCTCTGTGAATAGGGGCATTGTCATCCTGGAAGACAACCCTGCTGAAGGGAGAGAAATTCTCCAACATGGGATGAAGCAATTTACCATGCAGGGCAAGATATTTCCAGGGAGGGATGAAGGGATTCAATTCATAGGTGGGGCCTAGGGTGAGATGTTACCACACCAGACTCAGACTGTAATAAGTAGCAGGAATAATACTCACTAAGTTGGAATTTACCAAGACACTAGCGGGTATTTACTAAAAGTAAAGATGTAAATGAATACAACCGCAAAACGTTTGTTTAATAGTGCTGTTAAAATCTAATATGTTTGTATGCGTGTACGTTTACTGTAGGAACACCAAACAAGACAGAAATAACCAGCTTATTCATTTCAGAATACTAGAATCAAAATCACTTCAGACGAGGCCAGATGGGACATTTTATTCTGTGGCAGCCCATCCCTATTGGGAGCTTTATCAATTAATTTCTCCTTATAATGCTATACAGAAGCACAATATACCCTATCATTTCTCCTTATAATGCGACAGAAGCACAATATACCCTATCATTGTCCCCCACCACAACTCTAATTTGATCCTGTCTGTTTGTCTGTCTGCCTGTCACACATGTATGTACCAGAGCCCACCACCAGAGAGACGCTATTACAATGCATTTCCCCATAGCCAAGTACATTTTTCTTTGTGCATAAAATCTATGCTTGATGTGTCTGCATAGTCTCTGGCATTTCTACTCAGCAGACAGTCAAATTTCTAAATCCACAGTGTTCAGAGCTTAAGGTGTTTAGTAGCTCTTTGCAGAAAATGTAGAATGGACATGCATTTTCCCATTAAAGGTATCCCATGTAGTTTCAGAACACCAGATGGTGATATAGAGCACGTAGGAGATCACGGTCACTCTGATCAAGCTGTCCTCTTCCCCCATAGATATATATACGTAGATACCATGTTCTACTGTTCAGATACGTCTACGTGGTGGCCATATTGCGGCAGGCAATGGTGGGAATCAGTTGCTTGAAAAAGGTCACACAATTGTGGAATTTGGCTAAACAAACGGAAGAAACGACAAAACCAAGGATCGTGGGATAACTTTTCATACCATTTGAGTATTTTAGGTTACTGGCACGTACGTGATTAGTGTCATTTATTAGCGCCTTGCTTGCGAAAGCGGACATATAGGCTAGCTATCGCCCGGATGATAATGAAAACATAGCAACGTAGCTAGGCTGTCAGCTAACGTTACTAAATTATTTTTAGTAAAAGGTAGTAATTAGCTATCAAAGCAATGCATGACTTAAATGACTAAAATGATCACATTCTTTATGTTATTGGTATATAGCAAATTATCTACTGGAAGGTGCGTTTATGAAATTATAGCCTACGTGGGGTCCGTGTCACTGTTTGTGACAATTAGCCTAAATCTCGTTTAAAACGTTAGGCTGGGCCGTATTTAGGCTGCTTGTCGACTATGCACTGTAGTTTATGATTCAGCTACATGCCAGGTTGTAATTAGTAACTACTATGAAATGCTATTTTTGAAATGGACTTGTTTTTGTCACAGCTAGGTTTCCCTAGGACCCAGACAGAAGAAAAGCCTGGGTCATAGCCGTTTGGTGAAAGTTTTGGAGTAACGTCAAAACAACATAAAATGTGTCACTGTACAGATTGCACTGTAGGCTATTGGTAACATTATATTAGTGTGTTTTGAATATTGGGATTAAGTGGTGAATTAAATGGGAAATCACATTAAATCACTTGGAAAAAAATGAAAGAATAAGATTATATTGGTGATTTCAGATTTATGTTATTGAATTTTAATAAATCATGGACCGGAAGAACTGGAAATATCATAAAGTGATTAAATAACATGCAATTTAGGATGTGTCATACAGGGACGGGGTACTTGCAGTAAGGATTAATATCAGAGGACACTTTTGCATCTGCATCCAAAGCCAGTGAACAAGATGAACTGTATGCAGTACACAGGCGGCGATTGTGTGGGTGCTCAGGCACCTGGGCACCCACAGGCAAATCGGATTGCAGAGATTGAAAATGAAATATAAGTGAAAACAAGCAACCAATTGAAAAGCGCTGTTTGTTGAGGTATGTTTACTAGCCTACTACTGTACTGACTCTCCAGAGTGCCAACTATCAATCGCTAGAGGTGATGTTGACTCCAAGTTTGTAATAGGCTCCCAATTAAACCCAAAACCCACACAGAATTAAACATCACGCCTGCGTCAAATGATTCTGAGGGAAGTAACGTCAGCACCAAAGTTTCAACATCTGCCTCCTAGTGAATATTTTAACAATATATTTTAGTGACAAGTCGCTAAAATGGCATCTCGCATTCAGGTGAAACATCGGCTAAAATTAGTTTCAAAGTTTTTGAACCGTCACACACTTTTACACCCGTGTAGGCTACGTGCCGAATCATACAGTACAGTAGGGATGCTAAGTATTCGGGCAGTGACACATTTGTTGTTTTGGCTCTGTACTCCAGAACATTGGATTTGAAATGGAACAGTGACTATGATGTTAAAGTGCAGACTTTCATTAGGATTTTTACATCCATATTGGGTGAACACAGTGCCGCGCCCCCTCCATTTTAGGAAATGAAATGAAATAAAGTATTTTGGATGACATTGATTGAGTTGTATATATTTTTTTAAATGACCAGTCGATCGCTGTGTGAACACAGCGTAACAGCCAATCAGAGTTCCACGCTTCATATTTCTCCAACCGACACGAAACCATTTCGTGAATAATTGTACCGCCCGATTTCACTCAAATTGCAGCAATGGAGGAGCAGCTAATAATAATGGTCCAAGCATACCACGTCCTGTTCAATGTATAACATAACCTTACAGGATATATGTGGCTGTTCTACCAATATCACATTGAGCCCAAACTACATGTTGAGTTTTATACATACATCCATCTATGTATCTAGATAGATAAAGATCGCTAGCTCGCGACAAAGATAGATATAGACTAGCCTATCGCTAGCTCGCGAGAACACATAATTATCAGTGTCATAACATAACTATAAAGAATATGATGCATCGCAAATACGTCTTTGTTATACGTAGGCTACTGCCGTTGTTTCTCTTTATCAAAAAATTGTAGCTGCACGAACTGACTTGGACGACACAAAGGGAAGCTCTTGCCCCGCCCCCAGCCTCGTAGAATTGACAGACTCAGCGACCAATTTCTCGCTGTGAGATGGCTACAGAATGAACTGAGCAGAATTACAAAATTATGATTTTTTATAATTTTTATGAAAATTAACTGTGGGCAAATTTACAGAGCAATAGCTAAGATTACTAACTTATATGATTTGAGCATGTAACAGTTTCCATTTGCATGATCAAGGTTTGGTCAAACAACATGATAAATAAACTCTTGTTTCAATTAAGTGTTGCAGTGTGTGAGTTGTGCCCAGCTGCCCCCGAGATGGACCATGTCATCTAATCAGCCAGTCTAAATATTTCATTGCATAGTACAGCTACCTGCAACAGCAGACCTCAATCAACACAGTGAAAACAGTAGCCTACAGAATTGAGCATTTACTTTAACTTCCACCAATATTCAGTGCTTGATTTATTTATAGGATGAAAGAGGAATAGGTGCTGTCTTTTCCAAGTCGGCCCATTATGTCCACCGAAATGCACAAATGATATGGTATCTGGATAATTTCAAACAGTAATAGAAGAGATGGTTAATGGTAATAGCCTCCTCGGTGGGAATATCGCAGTCTGCATTTAGCCATGTCCAAACCATAGTGCTATAGCTAATGCACTGCTAGTTGCTCGCATGCGACCACAACCAGTGTTCGAGGAGGAGAGATGCTCACTCTTCAAACTGTCACGTTCTCTTCGTATGCAGAAGGAGCTGTCGTAACGTTACTGGTTTTCAGGTAAGCTGTCACTTGAAGTAAATTGACATAAAATAGCTATTTTGTTCATTCTGTGACATTTAATACAGAAGCTGGCTAATAAGGCATGACCGGGTGTGCCATTAATAACGTTAACGTTATACGTCAGGACACCGACTCATTTATAGTAACGTTAGGCTACGTTAGCTAGCTGCTTTTTTTATATTGGCTAGCTAACGTTATAACTTAACCAAGTTTCTCTGTTCCTTATTCTCTCTTTTCTGTGCTGGAGTTCTTTTAAGAGCTTGACGGCATCAACCTATCCAGCCTAATAAACTTTTAACTTGAATCTTGTCTCTTCAGTTATACCCACACACAATTGTACCCATTTTTGGTGGTCAAACATATTGTTTTTCATTGTCTTCTCCTTATATTTCCATCGAATTAGATGTTTATTACATTCGATGGGTAAGTTAAATTTCATTGTCATGGTCACGGATAGTGAAATATTTGCAGTCTAAAAGATTCGACCTAACGTTAAATTAATAAATGTCGTCAGTTAGTTAACAGAGGCTAATCTGTAACGTTAGCTACATCGATTCTCACACACGTTAATGTGATGGTTATATATATTTCCTGGTTTCCCTTGAATTGTCCACCATCAATATGCTAATTAATTAAATGGAGGTGGCCATCAGGTATATTATGATACAAATATTCAAGGGAAATGGTAATGACTAAGTTACTTGTAAAAACGAAAAATACAAACATACTGGTTATGCTTGCCAGCTCGTGTTCCCAAATAAATGTTAAGCTCGTTTGTTTGCCGTTATTTGAGTGCCGATTAGAGTGAATGTGCTCCCAACTGAATGGGAGTCGTTATAAATCACAACATAGATCAGATGTCAACAACTGTTGGCTAGATGATAACGACATGCACATGGGTGGGGGACAACAGGTTTACTGTGCACTTGTTTCTCCTTATAATGCCACCGAAGCACAATATACCCTATTATTTCTCCTTAAAATACCAGTTCTCATCGGTGTAATTTGCATCAGAACCAGCACTGAATGATGGCAAAATAACTTAATTATGTCAAATTACTTTTAGATTCCTGAGGTAAGATATAACACTAAAATCACATAAAAAATATATTGAGTAAGAGAGAGATATAGCTGAAAGGGCACACACCAGTTGGGGTTCGCTGTACTTTCTCTGAAAATCGACACTTCCTGTAAGGTTGCATATTGGCTCCAAGTCAGACAGCGGCTCTGAATGTTCATGGTCTTTTGTTTCCCGTCCAGCCAGGACTCCTCCTCCATGTAAACATCATCCACATTCATAAGATGCACCTGCAAGTAATCGCCCAGCATTGCAGTCAGAGCACAGCACATGTGCAATAATGCCTCAATCAGGTGCTAAACTAGCCCACTTCCACAAGCACTCATGCTGTTAAATGAATGTAAAAATGCATAGAAATATTGACTGTGGAAAACACTACAACCAGAAATATCTAACATTTATGAATGTAGATTACAAAGTTTTGGACCCATACCATTTATATATATCTTCATTTATATATCTTCTTCATAACCTCCGAGTTACTGACATTAACTGATCGACACTTGCAGTGCATACGGAAAGTTCAGACCCTTTCAAGTTTTCCACATTTTGTTATGTTTCAGACTCATCTTAAAATGGATGCAATTTATTTATTTTCTCATCAATCTACACTCAATAAACAGTGAAAATTTGATTTTAGAAATCTTTGCAAATTTATTAAAAATCAAAAACTGAAATTTCTCATTTACATAAGTATTCCTTACTTAGTATTACCCTTTGCTTTACCGTATTTTTGAAGTATCACATTTCATATTTGGTCACATATCCTTTGCATGCTGTTACTTCCTGAAGTCTGTGACCCATCAACATCAAAAGACTCGATATCTTATTTTCAGGTACTGTTACAAGCAATACAATAATCTCTCAGCATTTTAATTGATCCCTATGGGAATTGGGGGGTGAGACTAAATTCAGCTGTAAATTACACTGGTACAGTATGGAACACATGACTGGCTAAATGGCTGTAAGTTATCAAGGGTCTGAGCTATCAAACGAGCCCCAAACTATCACTCTGTTGCCAGATATGGAGTAGATGTGGATGGATCACTGCAAGGGTTATTTCTCCTGACTCATTTTCCTATAGAACTCTATGGGGAAAAAAGTCAGGAGAACCATTAAAGTGATCCATCCACATCTACTCCATATATGCCAACAGAGTGATGGTTTGGGGCTCGTTTGATAGCTCAGACCCTTGATGACTTACAGCCATTTCGCCAGTCATGTGTTCCATACTGTACCAGCGTAATTTACAGCTGAATCTAGTCTCACCCCCCAATTCCCAGAGAGATCCATTCAAATGCAGAGAGGTTATAGTATCGCTTGCAATAGTACCTGAAAAGAAGATATCGAGAGTCGTTTGATGTTGATGGGTAACAGACTTCAGGAAGTAACAGCATGCAAAGGATATGCGACCAAATATGAAATATGTTAAAGCAAAGAGTATGAATACTTATGTAAATTAGTTTTCAGTTTTTGATTTTTAATACATTTGCAAAAATTTCTAAAAACATGTTTTCACTTTGTCATTATGGGTTATTGAGTGTAGATTGACGAGAAAAAAAATTAATTGAATCCATTTTAAGATAAGTCTGAAACATAAAATGTGGAAAACTTGAAAGGGTCTGAAAACTTTCCGCGTGCACTGTATATTTTCAGTAGAATGAGTAAAGAGTATAGGCCTATTTCAAAACATGTATAGACCTTAGCATGCAGAAACCTCTTTTCATAAGATGCTTGGAAGCACATTTCAGGTTTTCTATCCGTCGTCTATAAATTATATTACCAGCTGTTCTGAGCTACTTAAATTTATTGAAACTTATTATTGCAATAGAAAGATTAAAGAGTATATTTAGAAAAATGTGTAGATATTTGCATGCAGAAACAACTCACCTTTTGTAAGATGTTGGGAAGCACATTATTGCAGGTTGCTATCCGTCGTCTATAAATAATTCCAGAGATGTCTAAAAATATTTAAAATAAGTATACTGTAAGTCAACTGTGCCACTTGATCAATAGTGGGAGCTTCCAAACATTTGGACAATCCCACTCCTGCTTTTATGCATTAATGAACCCAGTTTGGATTTGTCCCTTTAATCTTTAAAGGTTACGCCACGACACGTTGAAATTTAGCAGGCATTCTTAGACCAGTGCAAATGACAGAGTACTGTTTTACATATTTATGTCGCTGGATGTTTTACTGATATATACAGTGGGGACGGAAAGTATTCATACCCCTTCACTTTTTGCACACTTTATTGTGTTGTAGATTTAATTTTAATTGGATAAAATTGCCATTTTTGCCCATCAATCTACACTCAAAATGGGGCTCATTTGATACGTCAGACCCTTGATGACTTACAGCCATGTGTTCCATACTGTACCAGCCTAATTTACAGCTGAATCTAACCCCAATTCCCATTGAGATCTATTCAAATGCAGAGAGGTTATAGTATCGCTTATAACAGTACCTGAAAATAAGATTTTTTTGATGTGTATGGGTCACAGACTTCAGGAAGTAACAGCATGCAAATAATATGCTACCAAATATTAAATATGATACTTTAAAAATACGTTAAAGCAAAGAGTATGAATACTTATGTAAATTAGAAATTTCAGTTTTAGATTTTTTATAAATTTGCAAAAATTGTTTTCACTTTATCATTATGGGTTATTGAGTGTAGATTGATGGGCAAAAATGGCAATTTTATCCATTTAAAATTAAATATACAACACAATAAAGTGTGCAAAAAGTGAAGGGGTATGAATACTTTCCGTCCCCACTGTATACCTTGCTCATGGGTATAACAGCAGCTCCCTAACTGAGAATTTACCCACAACCCCGAGTTACAAGCCCAGGTCACTAACCATTACATTATACTACTGCCCCATACGTAACACCTGAGGTCAATAAAACTGCAGAGCTCAATCCAGAACATTTAATTTGTGGTCAATGATGTCAGAAGACACTAGCTGGCTATATACTGCATGCAGTGTTTTCCCAACCTTTGATTTGGGAGAAGGGGGCAGCCTGCCCACAGACATACATTGAATGCATGATTATGAAATCAAACTAAACTAGATTAACAATTCCTAAAAAAATTGTAGGTGTGGTTGCTTCACAGTGTTATCAATTGCTGGAAATGGCATAGAAAGATGGTAATATGGTATAGTGTGAGGTGGAAAATAAAAGGTGGAAATGGTATGAACTGGTAATGCGGTATAAAGGCATCTAGTGAAGGTGAAAGTGTTCAAATATGGTGATGTAGCCCATTTTGTGGTAAATAGTCTAAAGAACCTGGAAGTGATACGAAGAAGTAATTAATTGTGATAAAAGCACAAAAAGGTAATGTCAAATCATCTGGGATAGTATTGTTGGGTCATAACAGTGTTGTAGAGGAAGGCATTGTGAATGCCCAATTTACTGCGTCCTGTGTACGAGCATACTGCTTAGTTTAGGCAATACTGCAGTATGCGAAATATCCTTCATATAAACCTGGACATAAGTAGGCTATATCAGTTGCCTTTACACTCTTTGGCTATATCATCTGGGGATATTGGAAAACTCAATTTGTCCGTGCAGGTAAGGCTAGCCCAGGGGTAGGCAACCCTGGTCCTGGAGAGCCGCAGGGTCTGTTGGTTTTTGTTTTCACCCTAAATACAGCAACTACTTAGACCAAAGAAACCAGGTGAGGTGAGTTAACTGTGATCAACTGCTTTAATTGATCAATTAAGTGGCGAGTAACAACAAAAACCAGCAGACCCTGCGGCTCTCCAGGACCAGGGTTGCCTACCCCTGGGCTAGCCTAATTTAACAGCTTTTCAAAAAAAGTATACTCAACTGGCATACTCAAATAGTAGGTAAGTGTGCTGATTCTGACTATTCGGACACAGTCGTAGACTGTAGAAAAATATTGGTTAATACAATTTTTGCCTAGGTTTTAACCAAATGCTCATCTACTGATTTCTCCACTTTATTAAACTAACTATGATTCCGATTACAGATCTCACCATTTTGTAAAGTCCAAACCACATGTTGTGTGCTGAATTCAGAGTTCTATTCATCTAGCCTACCTAGCGTGCAGCTATCGTATGCTGTTACTTCCTGAAGTCTGTGACCAATCAACATCAAAAGACTCTCAATATCTTATTTTCAGGTACTGTTACAAGCGATACTATAACCTCTCTGCATTTGAACTGATCTCTATGAGAATTGGGGGGTAAGACTAGATGTAAATTACGCTGGTACAGTATGGAACACACGACTGGCGAAATGGCTGTAAGTCATCAAGGGTCTAAGGTATCAAACGAGCCCCAAACCATCACTCTGCGGCCAGATATGGAGTAGATGTGGATGGATCCCTTTAAGGGTTGTTTCTCCTGACTTTTTTCCCCATAGAGTTCTATAGGAAAATGAGTCAGGAGAAATAACCCTTGCAGTGATCCATCCACATCTACTCCATGTCTGGCAACAAAGTGATGGTTTGGGGCTCGTTCGATAGCTCAGACCCTTGATGACTTAAAGCCATTTAGCCAGCCATGTGTTCCATACTGTACCAGTGTAATTTACAACTGAATCTAGTCTCACCCCCCAATTCCCATAGAGATCAGTTCAAATGCAGAGAGGTTATAGTATCGCTTGTAACAGTACCTGAAAATAAGATATTGAGAGTCTTTTGATGTTGATTGGTCACAGACTTCAGGAAGTAACAGCATGCAAAGGATATGCGACCAAATATTAAATATGATACTTTAAAAATGTGTTAAAGGTTTTATAGTGCATGCCACATCCATAACCCTATACTGCATAATTATTTTTTACATTTCAAAGAGCATGTGGCATTTTACAAAAAGAATACTGAAAATAACTGTTACAACCCATCAGGGGTGATAAGGTAGCAGATGCCTTTCTAATTCACTGCTTGACAGCCTTGTACTGTGTCCATACCATCATTGCGTCAATAGTATTTTTACTTCATGAATTACGAGTGTCAGATACACACCTTTCTTTTCTTCAACCGTTTTGATATCTCTGATGTGGTTCTCAAGTGGTGTCGGGTACTGCAGAACAAACAAATTCACATTTATATGAAAAACAAATCAATTACGTGAATATGCATTTCTATATTTCAAAAACATATGTATCCCAAGCATTCCCATGAAAATTTAAAGGTTGTAGAATATTTTATGTTTGCTGCCTATGTCAGTTCATAATTTATCCCTAACGTCATTACGGTTATGGACAGAAGTGAACAGGAAAACCAAACTCTTTCTTTCGTCACATTTCTTCTTCTATATATGCTCATAATATGGAGTTAGATAGCTGCCAAAACATTTTCGGAAACGTAAATTGAGATTCGAAAATGTAAACTTGAAATAGTCAATTGAGATTTGCAAATGTAAGTCAAATTGAAAATGTAAAATTCTAACTAAAATTTATTGAAGTGTAAATGTAAAACCTGATTTGTGTACGTAATTTTTTACTGTAGGCTACGTGCGGAACTCATTATATGAGTGCGTGCTCCATTCTCTACATACATGCGTTTTTGTCAATATGGTTGGCACCAAAATAGAATTGTAACCGTAATTTGGAATTCTTAACGAGAGCAACGCAAACCTTGACCAGGAAGCCACAATTAAAAACCGGAAGTCTCAGAAACAACATTTCCAAATTAAAAGTTCACAGGTTTTTCCAATCAACTGCAAGCATATGAAAGCTTCCACTGAGGTTTATACAATTACGCCGTGAGTGTTGACCTTGAGGAATTGACATTATTTCTTAAAATAGATAGCCAGCGTTCAAGAAGAGGTAAATTACATTATTGAGTTCCGCAAAAAATTATTCTTTTTATGAATAAACTTTGATGTGATTGCTTCAGCAAGATTTAAAAAATGCTTAGAAATAAACTGTATGACAATGTACTGAGAGTATAGATTTAGTCATTACGAGTGGTAAAGTAAATCCGGTATTAACTAATGATTAACTAACCCCTCTGGGGGGTATACTACGAAGCAGGATTACTTCGTTAGCTGGATAACTGCACTGAGTAAAACCGAGAATCACCCCAAATCTGGAACTGAAGAGCTGTTCCCAATTTTACTCAGTGCAATTATCCAGCTAACGAAATAATCCTGCTTTGTAGTATACCCCCCAGAGGGGTTAGTTAATTTATTTACCACAAATAAATCTATACTCTCAGTAAATTGTCATATAGTTTATTTCTAAGCATTTTTAAAATCCTGCTTCGTAGTATACACCTCTGGTTTTGGAATACAGAATTAGAGGGTATAACCACAGTGTATGGTACTGGATTTCTCCCACAACAGCTTTTTCGATGATTGCTACCAACTAAGCATAACCATTCCCTGATATCTTTCTTTAAAAATAAGTTGGCTACTCCAGCTTTGATTTTAAAATATATTATTGGAAAGAAAAATGGATTTGCTGCAACACTCTGACGTTTCGGTCAGAGACCTTTTTCGGAGCAAAAAATTAAAAAAAATCCATACAGATCTGCTGCATATCTGGCAGCAGAGCGATGGTTTGAGGCTGACAGATTTACAGCCATTTAGCCAATTGTGTGTTCCATACTGTTCCAGCATAATGTATAGCTTATTTATATGTTATTGTATATTAAGTAGTTATACAAGTTTAGAAGTTAGAAGTAAATGCATTGTCCACTCAGGCTCCGTTAACAGTGGAAAATTGCACATTTTTGGCCTGCTACATTTCAAATATTAAGTTAACCGTTCACAATCCTTATGTAGCTAATCAAGCATAAACCGAATCAAATAATGAACGTTTTGGGGGATCAAAAAATAAAGAAACTCGTCGGGTAGTATATTATTTATAAAACTCAATACATTTGTTATTTCAAGCGCACAGCCTTGAAGTGGACATAAGTTCCGTTTTAGAATGTGTGATAGGCCCACAGTTCTAGGCTACACCATAAAACATCATGGGTCGAGCTTCCCTTATTTGAACCAATATAGCCTATACCCCCAAAAACTTTACAACACGTAGGCTACTTGCGGGATTAAGCCTCGCTCGCTTCCGTCGTCTGGTTTAGCGGATCATAACCACTGGACTGTTCTTATAGTTCTGTGATCATAACGAATGGAGAAATTTTCACTATGCAGACGTAAGTGCGCACGCCATGCGCATTGCAGACTATACATCATAGCTAACTTTAGTAAATTCCTGCTCCACCCGTCAAAACCGCGTCAGTTAGCAAACAGTTCGCATGACAGGTAGGCTATTGAAAGGAACAGCCATTGAAATTAACACAACCAAAAGATGCACCAAAACACGCTATACATTCTCATTCCAAAACGCACTCGGCTACTAAAATATTTGCATATAACCTTAGTGACCAGGAAGTGGACAAGAGCCCATAAAGGATTAAAATGAAATATTAACAATAACGTTACCCATCTTATCGCACCGGAACGTTTTCATAGTTAACGACTGGACGACGTAAAAAGGGACATTTAACCAGCGCGACAACGACCTTGTTAAACTCGGACTCAAATGTGCATTCACTAATGTAATTCAAACCAGATAGGTTAGATACCCTTTAGCACACTTTACATAGTTACTTATGACTTAAATTATCCAATCGCCCGAATAGTGGACTCTGGTGAGCGCATAGAAAGGTGTGTTCTAAATTACTAATAAACTTGGCACAATACCTTGTTCAGATGCATGTCTACCACGCGTTCAAACGGATATCTGTACATCTTCCGTATTTCGACGGTGACGACCATTGCTAAAATAAAACAATTTATGAAGACAAGACCCGAAAATAAATAGAAATAGCTTTAGGCTATACGTAAAACATCGCAAGAGCTTGCAACTGTATTACAAATTGACCAATAGCGACAGCTGGACAGACTTTGCTCCCCTGATTATCTCGCGTAATCTTGCGAGAGGGCGAATACAAACGTCAGGTTAATTCCGCATTATAAGCATGAACAAAGTATCCTAAATTGGCACAGCCACTGCTGCCGGGGTAGAGTGACACTAGTGGAATTTATTTTAAGGTGAAAATTGAAACGGAAGTAACGTTCGGCTATTTAGAATGTCCAAGTTAGTGGGCGGCAGGAAATTAGCTTGTCAGACAAAAAGAAAATATTTAATATTTTTGGCCGCAAATGTATTTGTTATGTAGCTACACATGTCTGTTTGCAAATATATTTAACTTGTCACGTTTATCAACAAGAAACGTCATGGTATCCCACCTGTTGTAGTGTTGGCTTTCACTTCCAAACAAGGAAACGTGATCTAGACCTTTTAGGCTACTTACTGCTAAACCAAGCATTGTAGTATGTGTTTTGTTTCTGCTCTGCGAACACAGTATGAAGGCGACGTAGGCTATATGTTTTATGGTTGCGTTTAGGATCTTATAAACGTAACTGTACCTTTTAGGCAACACGCTCGCAAGATCGCTGTTTAACCACATTCTGAGTTCTGCACTGTTGTATGCAGCGCCTGAGTTCACACACAACGGATTGACGTATACGCAATGGCGTCAAACCAAACTGACGTAAGCTAGCCATGTAACCAACGGCATCTTAGTTTTTGACCTTTTAGTTAGTTTAGTTCGGCAAAACAGCGAGGGTGTAAACAAAACCATTTTAACCGTGGTTTCGAGAGCTGAGACTTCCACAGCAAGCCCGAAGTATATGCAAAGTGAACAATTTTCATCAAAGGTGGTGATACTGAAACGTAAAGCATGCATTATGCAGGGTTGCCAACTGTCACGCATCTTGCGTGAGACTCAGGGCTTTCAGCATTAGCTAAAGGGCACAGCCTATTGCAGTTTAAATACCACTTACAATATACATTTAGGACTTTTTTGGGTTTATTCTGCCATCATATAGCCTACAAAGGCCTTTATGCCTCTCAGTCCGGAAGTGACGTAACGTTGGGTAAACAAACAAGCTGAATAGTGAGTTAAAGCTGTTCTCCCCGTGTCTGCGTGGGATTCTTCCCACAGTCCAAAAACATGCAGGTTAGGTTAATTCGAGACTCTAAATTGCCCATAGGTATGAATGTGTAAGTGAATGGTGTGAGTGCTATAATTATTTAAAAAAAATAAAAAAAAAAATAAAAAAAAATAAAAAAAAAATAGTGAGTTAAAGCTGTTCTCCCCGTGTCTGCGTGGGATTCCTCCCACAGTCCAAAAACATGCAGGTTAGGTTAATTCGAGACTCTAAATTGCCCATAGGTATGAATGTGTAAGTGAATGGTGTGAGTGCTATAATTATTTAAAAAAAAAAAATAAAAAAATAGTGAGTTAAAGCGTTAACTCAGTTCTGTGGTTAAAGTATCCACCCACGAAATTGAATCACTGATCTAAATTGAATGTTCGATCTCAACCACTACATTTTTTCATATTGTTTACGTTTATATAGCAAGTGTTGAATTTTATATCTCAATAAATGAGAAAGGTTACATTTACTTATGTACAAGCCCCAATTCCAAAAAAGTTGGGACAGTATGTAAAATGCACATAAAAGCAGAAAGCAGTGATTTGTAAATTCTTTTTTATATATATTTAATTGAAAACAGCACAAAAAATATATATTTAATGTTTTACCTTCTCAACTTTATTGATTTTTGTAAGTATACGCTAATTCCGAATTTGATGTCTGCAATACGTTCAAAAAAAATCGTAAACAGGTAATGCTATCACGACTGGGTATAAAAGGATATCAAAAGACTTGATATCTTATTTGCAGGTACTCTTACAAGTGATACTATAACCTCTCTGAATTTGAATGGATCTCTGAGAATTGGGGGGTGGGACTAGATTAAGATGTAAATTACACAGGAATAGTATGGAACCCATGGTTGGCTAAATGGCTGTAAGTCATCAAGGGTCTGAGGTATCAAATGAGCCTCAAACCATCTGGGTTGTTTCTCCTGACTCATTTTCCTATTGAACTTTATGGAAAAACAAGTCAGGTGATCCATCCATATCTACTGCATAACTGGCAGCAGAGTGATGGTTTGAGGCTCATACGGAGTGATACTAAAAGTTACCGGCTCTCTTACCGGATGTTCATACATCTAAACAGAGGCTGAAACGACATAATCATATACAGCAATTTGAGCAAAAATATCGTCCTTGTGCACTCGGTAATCATATGTGCATTTTCGTTTCCAACAACAAAACTTGTAAAGCTGTTGTTAAACATTATTTGATTGGATTTAGGAGGTTATTTTTAAAGCAAGTTAGCCGGGGGGAAATTATATGCAATGGCAAGATGCTAATTGTTCGCATTGCTCCAATTCAGAATAGCTACAACGGTGAGACCAGGACAGCATCCCTACTGCCTTACCATTTTGGGGGTAAGTAAAACAATATCAAATTCTTCAAAATGGGTGAACTATCCCTTTAACACTGCAAAATTTTGGTGGTAAGCCCCTCTCTCTGGTGCTATCTGATGTCCTCATTCTGAAACATTACATGATATTATTTTTAACCTCTTTGCGCAGATTCTTTAGTGGCCATGGTGCCAGTGCCAAGATTTTGCTCAACTCAGATATTAATTTCTCCTGCAACCAAACTATGAGTGAAAACAACATGACAAATAAAAGCTATGAAAAGCCCTGGCATAACAGAATTTCTAGTTTTACTAGTTTAGTTTTGTAGAGGCCAAATAGGAATTAGTTGATTTAAAATAATAATTTCGTTTAAAAAGTTAAAAATGGATTATTATAATTTCATTATGATTCATGTACATATTGGTTTAAAAAGGCATAATTTAGTCATGTATAAAGATAATGCATTTCTGTACTTTGAACTTTCAACTGTGTAAATACTGTTTGACGATGCTGGTTTTGTAGCCAGCTGGGTCGTTGGGCGAAGGAAGGTTGATGACGTAGATGTGCTGCGACTTCTGCTACGAGCGTTGATACAGTATTACAAACTGCAATCGCTTGTTTTTTTTTTTTTTTTTTTTTTTTTTTCTTTGCTGTTTGAATTGTTTTGTTTGTTTTTTTGTGTAATTAGAGAAGCACTTGCGCATCCCGGCTTGGGTTTTCCGGCCGGGGTTAGCAGTGTAGAAAAAGGAAAAAAGAGAAATAAAAAAAAAAAAAAATAAAAAAATAAAAAAAATAGGAAAAGCTATAGCGTTGTTGTTTTTAGCCGCTCTTGGCTGTTAGCTAGCGGCTTCGGTGGATTGAGAACTGCGTTGCGAGGGTTGGTTGAACAAGCTTGGAACTGTTTGCCTGTTTAGCGATTGTTAGTCGGGAGGGTTTGTAGATCGAGTGTCCTTGAGGCATGTCCTCTCGGGGTGGGGGGGGGGGGGGGGTAGTTCGGGGAAGAGGGATAGATCGTCGGAGGGTAAGGGACCGAGGAGTGAAGAAATGCCCGAGGTGAAACAGCTTAGACGAGAGTCAGTGGATGGGGACGGGTGGCGGATGATCATCAGGTTCAGGGATGGATCGGGTGGGTCCGTGAACCCGTTGAAAGTGTCAAAGGATCTCACCCAGAAACTCGGTACGATCCAGCACGCCAGGTCTTTGTCCGACGGCAATCTGTTAATTTTCTTAAAAAATGAGGCCCAGAGGAAGAAAGGATTGGCGATGACAAAGCTACTCGGGAGACAGGTGGAGTGCGTGGTTCCGGGTAAAGTATCTGACCGGGGGTTGCAGGGGGTGATATATGGGGTGGATGTGGAGGTAACCGATGACGAGATCATGCAGAATCTCAAGGGGGCGAAGGTTGTAGGGGTTCGGAGGTTTGGAACGGTGCGTGGGGGAGTAAGGCAGGCTAGCACGGCAGTGTTGGTCTCCTTTGCGGAGGAGGCTTTACCGGAGCGGGTTAGCCTGGGATATGTGTCCTATTTGGTCAAGCCCTACCAGCGCCCTCCCTTGCGCTGTTATAAATGCCAGAGGTATGGTCATGTTGCTGCGGTCTGTAGGGAGGTGAGGAGGTGCGGTCGGTGTGGGGGGGAGCATGAGCTGATGGAGTGTGTGAGCGAGGTGGTAAAATGTTGTAACTGTGGTGGGGCTCATGCGACGGCTTTCCGTGGGTGTGGGCATCATGTGAGGGCTCAGCAGGTGGAACAGGTGAGGAATGAGGGGAAGGTGTCGTATGCTGAGGCGGTCAGGAAGGTAGCTGCGACGGAGGTGGCGGCGGAGGTAGGGGGGGAGGTAGCAGGAAAGGCGGCGGGTAGACCTGTCCCGGGGGGTGTGGCGGTCCCGGCAGGATCGTTGATAGTGGACCGGAATGCATTTTTTGCGTTTTTGGTGGAGGTGTTGTGGGCTGCTAAGCAGGTGTCGAGGTCGGCTGATATTAGGGGCGCGGTAGCAAAGGAGGCGGAGCGGTTTCTGGGCATCGTGGTGTCCCCGGAGCGACTGCAGATGAGTGTTCGCGGTGGGACGCCCTCGGGTGGGGGGAATGGGGAAGTAGGGGCGGGTCTGTCTTTGAGTCAGCAGAGTGTGGGTGATGAGGGGGTGGGGGTGGGTTGATGGATAGGTTCCATATTATCCAGTGGAACGCCCGGAGTCTGATCGCGAATGGCCAGGAATTTAAGAAATTTGTAAGTTATTTTAAAGAGAAGCCTGAGCTGGTGTGTGTTCAGGAGACATGGTTGAAACCTTGTCTTAAATTTGTTCTTCCTGGGTATGAGTGTGAGCGGCTGGATCGGGTGGATAGGTCGGGTGGTGGGTGTGCAATATTTGTTAGGACTGGGATTCAGTATCAGAGGGTGGTACTTAGCACGGGGTTGGAGTGTGTGGCGGTGCGTGTGTGGGGGAAGCAGGGGCCGCTGTCGGTGGTAAATTTATACAACCCTTGTCTGCAGCTGGAGGTTGGGGAATTGGTGGGGGTGATGCAGGTGGTGGGGCCCTCTGTGTTGTGGGTGGGGGACTTCAATGCACATAACCCGTTGTGGGGTAGCAGGGGAATGGACCGTAATGGGGTAGTTGTAGAGGAGTTCATGGAGGAGAGTGGGCTGGTATGCCTGAATGATGGTAGGCCTACGCGGTTTCAGGTTGGGTCGGAGGGGGGGGTGTCTTGTATTGACCTGGCTCTGGCGACGGCGGGCCTGGCAGGGAAGGGGGAGTGGGATGTTATGGACAGGTATACGATAGGGAGCGACCACTTCATAATTTATATGCGGTTTGGGCAGTCCCTGCTGGTGCAGGCAGACGGGAGGCCGAGGCAAAGGGATTATAGTAGGGCGAGGTGGGAGGAGTTTGATGAGGGGTGTGCTGGTGAGCTGGGCAGTGTGGATGGGGATGGTACGGTGGATGGGTGGAATGAGAGCCTGTGTGCTATGCTGTATCGAAATGTGGACCGGTTTATTCCCCGGAGGGTGGCCCCTAGGGAGCGCAGGAGTGTGCCGTGGTGGAACTCGGCGTGTAGTGTGGCGGTGAGGGATCGGAATCGGGCCTACAGGGTGCTCAGGCGGCGACCGGGGGTGTGGGAAGTGGTGGAGTATAAAAGGCTGCGGGCGGTGGCCCGGAGGGTGATCAAGGGAGCTAAGCGGGATTGTTGGAGGAGGTATTGTGGGACGTTGGGAGCAGAAACTTCGGTGGGGGAGGTGTGGACTGCAGTCCGGCGCATGTCGGGGGTTGGTAGGCGTAGAGCTATGCCAGTATTGGAGGAGGGTGATGTGGTGGCTGTGAATGATGCTCAGAAGGCCGGGATGTGTGTCCGGGCGTTTCAAGCAGTCCATAGTTTAGAGAATGTGGGGGTAGATGGAGTTAGGAGGAGGGAGGAGATGTTGAGGGGTCAGGGGTTTAAGTTGGAGGTGAGTGGGGATAATGGAGACCCCTGTACTCTGTTCTTCACCATGGGGGAACTGCATAGGGCGTTAAGGCATGGGGGCAGGTCGGCCCCAGGAAAGGATGGGCTGGGGTATGAGGTGTTTCAGCACCTGGGGGATGTGGTGCTGGAAGAGGTTTTATCCCTCATTAATGCTGTGTGGGCGGAGGGGGTCCTCCCGGCGGCGTGGAAGCAGGCAGTGGTTATCCCCATCCTGAAGCCAGGGAAGGAGGCTAAGCGGCCTGGGTCGTATAGGCCGATTGCCCTGACAGCAGTATTGTGTAAAATTATGGAAAGGATGGTGACTGACCGGTTGGTGTACAAGCTGGAGAGAAGCGGTTGGATTACACCAGTCCAGAGTGGCTTTAGGGTGGGGAGGAGTACTATGGACGCGGTTCTGGCTCTTGACCTGGATATCAGGAAGGCCATAGCGTGTAAGGAGTGCATGGTGGCAGTGTTCCTGGACATTGAGAGGGCCTATGACATGTTGTGGAAGGAGGGGCTTCTTGTGAAGCTGTATGATGCAGGGGTCAGGGGGCGCATGTTGAACTGGATTGGGGCATTTCTGAGGGACCGGGTGATTCAGGTTAGAATTGGGGGGGCGTTGTCTGGTGAGGTGGGGACTGAGAATGGCACCCCGCAGGGGAGTGTGATCAGCCCGGTACTCTTTAATGTAATGGTGAATGATATGTTCCAGGGGGTGGGGCCGGGGGTGGGATGTTCCCTGTTTGCGGATGATGGCGCGGTTTGGAAACGGGGGGGGAATGTTGGGTTTGTGATGAGGAAGATGCAGGAGGTGTTGGGGCAGGTGGAGGAGTGGGCGGGGAGGTGGGGGTTTAGGTTGTCGGTGGAAAAATCAAAGATGGTGGTGTTTGGGCACAAGCGGAAGGGGGGAGGGCTGGGATTGTCCCTGTATGGACAGCCACTGGAGAGGGTTAAGGTGTTTCGGTTTCTGGGGGTGCACTTTGATGAGAGGCTGACCTGGAGGGTGCACGTGGATAGAACGGTGGAGAGGTGTGAGAAGGTGGTGAATGTGTTGAGGTGCCTGGCGGGGAGTGATTGGGGGGCTGTCAGGGGGACGATGATTATGGTATATCAGGCATTGATCCGGTCTGTCCTGGACTACGGTAGCCTCGCATATGGGAGTGCGGCGCCGACTACCTTGGCGAGGTTGGATGTGGTGCAGGCGAAGGCGCTGAGGGTGTGTTGTGGGGCGTTTCGCACGACGCCCATCCCGGCTTTGTTGGTGGAGGTGGGGGAGGCCCCCTTGAGGTTGCGACGAGTTAAGCTGGCTCTGCACTATATTGCAAAGGTTAGTGGCCAGGGGCCTGGTCACCCAGGGAAGGCGTTGGTAGAGGGGTGCTGGGAGTGGGGGAGAAGTAGGAGAGGGAAGTGGAGCTATGTGAACCAGGTCTGGATGGAGGAGGCAGGGCTAGGCATGGGTGTGGTGGCGCCGGTGGTGGTCTGGCCATGTGTGCCCCCGTGGCTATTGCCTACGCCGGAGGTGGACGTATCCTTGCTGGGGTTGGTAAGGGTGGGGGAAGGGGGCGAGGGCCCGGCTGGGCTGGTGAGGGAAAAGTTGCGGAGTGTGTGGGCGGAGCACTTGCAGATATTTACAGATGGTTCGGTGGACCCCCGGAGTGGGAAGGCTGGTTTTGCCATCCATATCCCCCAGTTGCAAATTACCGAGGGCAGGCGGCTGCCTGATGGGCTGTCGGTGTTCACTGCTGAAGTAATGGCGCTGGTGTGGGCGCTGGACTGGGTTGAGCGTGCGCGCCCGCAGTGGGTGGTTGTATGTTCCGACTCAGCGGCTGCCCTGGGGGGCCTGAGCGGTGGTTCACGGGCTAGACCTGATCTCATCCTTGAACTGGTGATGGCTCTGTACAGGGTGGAGAGGGTGGGGTGTAGGGTAGGATTTATGTGGGTCCCGGCTCATGTGGGGGTGGAGGGGAATGAGGCTGTGGATGCAGCTGCTAAGGGGGCTTTAGGGCATGAGGTGGTAGGGGTGGGGGTGGATTGGGGGGTAGCTGAGTGGAAAGGTAGGATACGGGGGGTGCTGATGGAGAGGTGGCAGGCTGAATGGGAGGTGGAGGCGAAAGGGAGGCATTTCCATGGGATCCAGGGGAGTGTTAGGGGGGAGGGGGGCGCCCTGGGAAGGGGTAGGAGGGAACAGGTCATGATGACCAGGCTTCGGCTTGGTCATTGTGGCCTGGCCTGGAACTTGGCCCGGATGGGGAAACATGTGAATGGTCTGTGTAGCTGTGGGGGGAGGGAGACGGTGAAGCATATCATGTTGAAGTGTGGGAGGTACAGGAGGGAGAGGGCAGTTATGTATGCTCATGTAATGAGGGTGGGGGAGCCAGCTGTATCTATGAGGGTCCTTTTGGGCCATGGGAAACACCAGAATGAGGTGGGGAGGGCAGTGGCAAAATTTATGTACACTACTGGCCTACATCTTAGGGTGTAAAGGCCTGGAAGAGGTGTAGTACCGTGTCTGGCCAGGGAAAGGCAGCAATACGCCACGTCGGCGTCTAGACTGCCAGAAAACAAAAAGAAGAAAGAAGGTTTTGTAGCCACTAGGAGGCGATGTAACGTTAGTTCGTTTCGTTTGGAGCCAGCAATGGAAGCAACACAGTTTTTTGACCGTGCGTTGGACTTTGTAAATGTGAATCTTTAAGTAAACGGTTTAAACGAAGATTACCTTGTCCTGTCGTTCGCGTTACAAATACTGTTTGTCTGACTCCAAAAAGTGGTATAAGAAGATTGAAACGGAATGGAATGCCACTACATTTTGTCAAAAAACTAGCAACAAAGAGCTAGCATAGCAACGAGGGAAGGAAGAAGTATTAGCTGCTCAAAAACCACGGGAGCTTAACCAAAGAAGCTGATGCCAATACGGGTAAACCTTTGAAGTATTCTCCGAGACAAGGTACAGAAAAATCTTCCTATTGTTTATGTGTATGAAAGGAGAAGACTTGGCGCAGTTTTATGAGGATGGAAGGGCAACAACTATGAAAGTTGCATCAAGCTAGTTAGCTAGCTAGCTAGCTATAGAGAGCCAGTGGACTGGAATTGCTCCGTGTGTATTACACAGACAGGGATTTCTCAATGAGAGCACATGTTGCAAGCTTTGATTCAACCAATGTGGAGTTTAGCATTATTCTAGAAGTTGTTTTGCATTCGTTTTTTATGGAGAAAAGTGACTTTCAAACAAAGTGCTTTTAAACTGTGCATGCAACTGAAGCTACTCTGCAATTTATAAGATGGCTGAAGAAAACAAAAAGATATGCATTGAGGATAATGAGGAGCAGGGAAGGTCACGCAAGCTGACAGAGAAGGCATTAGAGGAAAAATTGCAAAAATGCATTGCATTGAGGAGACGAAAATTAGGAATTCTGACAAGTAAAATAAATGAAGTAAGTCATTGATGAGTGATGCTCAAAATGCACAAAGCGTGCAAGATTTTATGGAGAATGACTTTGCACTTTCTTTAAATGAGTTTGGTCATCTCAACAATGAAGTTGCAAGTCTTTTGCCTGAAGATGAGAGAATATATGATCAAGAGAACTGGTTCGAACCCAGAGTGGCACCTATAAGAAACTTTATGAGAACAACTAAAGCTTGGATTGCAGCTGTGCATGAATCCACACAGTCAAAAGCCAATGCACAGCAAAACGCAATGCAAAAAGAACCTGACATCGAAGATGATGACTCGCAAGAGACTGTTAAACCACAGGACCGTGTTTCTCAGGTTGGTCTCAACGACGTTCTAAACACTCGTCCTCAAGGATCTCAAGCAGGTCGCTTATCGACAACTTCATGGGTTTCGTCAACAGATGTTAAACAAGAGGCAGAACATGCAGCGCTGCTAGAACGTGCTGCGGCACTGAAGAAAAGGCAGCAACTTGAGCTGGAAGAAGCCACCTTAAAGAAACAGCGTGAACTCGAAGAAGTTAAGGCACAACAGCGATGGAGTGCAGAAGTAGTCAGAATCAAAGCGAGAAAAGAAGAACTGGAGTTGGAGACTGCGTTAGTCGAAAGCAGTGCAAAATTAAAGGTGCTTAAAGAATATGAAAGATCAGATGATGGTGTGAGTAGCCATGTGCCAGTACAAAGTTTAAGAGGGAATGTCAAGCAAGAAGGAGCCAACGTTGTACGGCCTCAACCAGTCAGTGTGAACGCTCAAGCACCTCAAGTGACTCAACAAGACTCCAACTTTAACATCCAAGTAAACAGAAGTGATGACATACTGAAGGTCATGCAGAAACAGAACGCAATCACCCAGCTACTTGTAAAACAACAGAAGCAATCTCAGCTACCGACAAAGGATATTCCTGTGTTCAGGGGTGACGCACTGCAATACAAATCCTTCATCAGAGCTTTCGAGCACTCAATAGAACAGAAGACGGACAACGATCAAGATAAATTGTACTTCTTGGAACAATTCACAGCCGGTGAACCTCAGGAGCTAGTTCGCAGCTGTGCTCACATGTCACCTAGCAGAGGCTACTACGAAGCGAAGCGACTGCTTCAAAAGCACTATGGGGATGAACTACGGATCGCCAGTGCATACATCGATAAAGCCCTCAAATGGCCGCAGATCAAGTCCGAGGATGGGAAAGCATTAAGTGCTTATGCAATGTTTTTAGTTGGATGTCGCAACACTATGGAGGACATAGAATCTCTAGAGGAGATGGACAACCCTACCAACCTACGGACAGTGGTGTCCAAGCTACCTTACAAGTTGAAAGAACGTTGGCGTGCTGAAGCCTACCATATCAAAGAGCAAAGAAGCAGAAGAGCGAAGTTTGATGATCTGGTGAGATACATAGACTACCAAGCTAAAAGGGCAATGGATCCCCTCTTCTGTAACATACCAGACAGCCGCCCTACCACAGCTGGAAAGACCGACCAAAAGGAAAGGTATCCAGTCAAGAAGGAGATCCGTGGGAGCAGTTTTGCAACTAATGTCTCAGCTGAAAACAAGGGGCCTCAAAGAACAAACGTGAGGCCAACAAACTCAAGCAAAGCAGGGAGTGCCTTTGAGAAGCCATGTTTGTACTGCAAGCAATCTCACACCCTGGCTTCATGTGGCAAAATCAAGAATCAGCCACACAAAGAACGTGTGGAGTTCGTAAAGTCAAAAGGCTTATGTTTCGGGTGCTTAACTTCAGGTCATCTCAGCAAGTTCTGTAAAAGAAGAACTGAGTGTAAATAATGTGGGTTAAAGCATCCAGACATTCTACACATAATAAAAGAAGAGTCTGTCCAATCTGAGGAGAATGATGGTGCTCACAGAAACGAGGTATCGTGTGCTCAAGTTTCTGTCACGCAAAAGTCCTGTAGCCTCACGGGGGCCGGAGAACTTGACTGTGTGCTGTCAATAGTACCGGTGAAGATTAAGTTAAGAAAGAGCGACAAGTATGTGGAAACTTACGCCTTTATGGACCCGGGAAGCACGGCAACGTTTCTCACTGAAGACCTGCGAAAGAAACTGAACGTTAAAGGGAAACCAACACAAATACTCCTCAGCACCATGGCTCAAGATGAACCTGGAGAACAGAAGCTCATAAACAGTTATGTGATATCAGACCTAGAAGTATGCGGGCTGGAAGATGCCAAGTACATCGAGCTACCCAAGGTGTACACTCACAGAAACATACCTGTTCACACCGAGAACATACCCAAACAGTCAGAAATCCAGAAGTGGCCTTAGAAGCATTAGAAGTTAGAAGCGGATGTTGGCCTACTTATCGGGGCAAACTGCTCAAGAGCGTTGGAGCCGTGGCACGTCATCAACAGTCGAAATGGAGGCCCTTATGCCATTAAGACGGCCATTGGCTGGGTCGTGAATGGGCCTGTAAAGAAGGAACTGAATGGCGCAGAGGACAAGCTGCCTCACTGTTCAGTGAATAGGATCTCTGTGATGGAAATCGAGAAGCTACTGGTTCAGCAGTATAACACTGATTTCCCAGAGCGTAACTACGATGACAAAGAAGAGATGTCTCAAGAAGACAAGCAGTTCATGCACTCTGTGGAGAAAACAACAACCTTTGAGAACGGACACTACAGCATTGGATTGCCACTTCGGAATGAGAAGCTCCAAATGCCTAACAACCGTTGTGTGGCGGAACAGCGCATTGCCAGTTTGCATAGGAAGCTCAAGAAGAATCCAGAGTTCTTTGAAGATTACCAAGGTTTCATGGATAATATCATAGGCAAAGGCTACGCTATCCAAGTTCCGGCAGACCAGCTGAACCGTGAAGACAACAGGGTGTCCTACATACCGCACCACGGGGTGTATCACCCGAATAAACGAAAAATAAGAGTGGTCTTCGACTGCACAGCTTCGTTTCAAGACCAGTCTCTGAACAGTAGGCTACTGCAGGGACCCGATCTGACCAACACGTTAGTTGGTGTCCTCTTAAGATTTCGTGAGGAGCCAGTAGCCATGATGGCAGACATCGAGTCGATGTTTTATCAAGTGAAGGTGCCAGAAAAGGACGCTGGTCTCCTCCGTTTTCTTTGGTGGCCCAACGGCAGGTTGAACGAGCCCATGGAAGAGTTTAGAATGACAGTGCACCTCTTTGGGGCTACTTCGTCCACAAGTGTCGCCTCATATGCTTTGAGAAGAACTGCTGAGGACCACAAAGCCACTGCACCCCCAGAAGCTGTCCAAACGGTCCTGCGCACCTTTTACATAGATGACTGCTTGAAGAGCGTAGTAGCTAAAGAAGATGATGCAGTGACCTTGGCGAGTGATCTTTGCACCTTGTGTGCCAGTGGAGGTTTCACTTTAACAAAATGGACGAGCCATAGCAGGAAGGTGCTAATGTCCATCCCAGAAGAACACAGAGCTAATGAAGTGAAAGATCTGGATCTAAGCCATGATGCTCTACCAGTCGAGAGGGCTCTCGGCATACAATGGGATACTGAAACAGATACTTTCACCTACAGCATGAAGTTGCAAGACAAGTCGATGACAAGAAGAGGAATCTTATCCGTGGTCAACTCCATCTATGACCCCCTAGGCTTCCTGGCACCGGTCATCTTGCCCGCCAAACTTCTGTTGAAAGATCTTTGTAGGGGAGTCACGTGACGCGTGCTAAGCGATGGCTGCCTGAAGTCCCGGCTGCGCACGGTGCTCGGTGTTTTTATACTTTAACTTGCTCAAAAGTTGATGATTTTACTTCTTCCCTGCGGCTAAACAACTGACGTTAGAATGGCTGCGGACGGAAAAGCTGCAAAAAGCGCCAGTAAAGCTTCTTTAAGGAGCAACTCGGCGGCACCTGAAATGAGTGTGGATGCTAATGTTAGCGGTAAGCTAGCGTATCCCCAGAAGACGGCTACTGAGGAGATTGCAAAACTTTCTGAGCTTATCCATAAAACGGCCAGGGAACATGATAAGAAGCTGGATGAGATTAGGGCGACAACTGCGTCGACCGAGGCCAAGCTCACTGATTTCGCAGTCCGTCTTTCATCCGTGGAGAGCCGACTGGACTTTCTGGAGGACGCAGAAAAGGCGCTGAAGTCCGACCCTCCAGCAACCCGAGGTGAGGTGCAGATGCTCCGAGAGAAAGTTGACGAGCTGGATAATCGTGGAAGAAGGAATAACTTACGCATTATTGGCTTCCCTGAGGGCTGCGAAGGAAGGGATACAGCCGGCTTCCTCGCTACGGTGCTACCAGAAATTCTCGGGGCGGATTTTAACGGTGAGCTCGAGTTTGAACGCGTACATCGCTCACTTGCTCCACTGCCGCAAGCTGGAAAGTCGCCGCGTCCCATTATTGCATGTTTCCTGCGGCACACTGACAAAGAGAGGGTCCGGGAAGCGGCACGAAAGGAGGGGAAAGTGTTGTGGAAAGACCGGGGAAAGAAGGAACATCACATTATGTTTTTTCGGGACTACTCCAAGGCGGTGGTGGAGAGGCGCGCCGCCTTCAATAAATGCAAGAAGATGCTGCATGACGGCAACATAAAGTTTTCCCTGGTTTTCCCTGGTTTTCCCAGCCACTCTGATGTTCACGACCAGCGGCGGGCGGCGATACCGGTTTGTGGACCACAAGGAAGCGGAGGCTGTAATTCAGGGTCTGTTATGAGTTGAGATGCGATGTCAACTGCAGCTACCAGTCACAGATCCTCGCAGGTAACGTTACGTGTTTGAATCTCCTCCACAAGACACTTATAAACTACCTCGAGAATAACAGTAGCCCGTCATATAATCAGCTAATTGGTTTATCATTTTTCCCCGCGGCCAAGCCCGTTTTCAATGGCGGTCGCTAGTAATTGATACGGCGAGTTGCTCCTTTTTCTCTCTCCTTTTTTGCTGGACATTTACAAACTGCCTCGGGAACAAGGTAATCCTGTTTTTATTTTTACTGTGCAACCCGCTTTCTATAGTGGACACTGGTAATGGAGGGGAACGATTGTTTTTTCACTGCTGTGAGATACGCCCCCCTCCCTCCCTGAGTTTATTTATTTTATTTTATTTTTTTCTAAGGTATGCTGTTTCAACTCTCACTGTTAATTTGTATAGATTGAGTTTATTGGCAAGCCATACCTTTTTATAAGAGGAAGCTGCAGAGGTCAGTCTATTGTCATCTAACTTTTTGTTCTCTTTAGTGTTCCACACTTTAAGAAATTAAGGTTTTAAGTTCCAGCTGATATGGGAATGTTGCAATTTAAATATATCATAACTTCTAAAGATAACTAGTTCAATACACCGGCACTGAGAAATCGCGGGCCCAATAAAGGAGAGCCCTCTTAGTCACCAGTTCACGGACCAGTGTATTCGGTTATTTTGATGTGTTTTTTTGTGTGTTTTTTTTGGTGTCAGCAAACTGTTCTAGCGCTGTATTTTTATTTGTGTCCAAGAATGGAGTCTGTTTTACATATATACTGCCACTGTATTATCTATTGTAAGTCTGGAATTTTAATTTGCCTTACCAACGGGGTCTGCTGTACTTTTGATTTTGACATCTAGTATTAGAGATAGGGGGTTGAACTTCATCACCTTCAATATTAAGGGCTTAAACCATCCAGCCAAGAGGAGAAAATGTATGTCTTTTTAAAAATCTAACAAGTGTGATATCGCCATGTTACAAGAGACACACTTGAAGGATCCAGACTATAAAAGACTGTGTGGCGGATGGGTGGGGCCAGTGTATGCGTCCTGTGGGACTAGCAACAGTAGGGACGTTGTGATCCTTGTGAATAGGCACTTGCAATTTCATTGCATTAGAGAGATGTCAGATACCTCTGGAAGGTTTATAGCTATTGTAGCGGAAGTTCAGGGACACACGATCATTATTGCGAGTGTTTATGCGCCTAATGTCTACAATCCCAATTTTTTCCCTGAAATAGAAAATAGATTACATGAATTGGGTGACTTTCCTATAATTCTGGGTTGTGATGCAAATGACGTAATGGACCCTATTCTGGACCGCAAACCTCCACCTAAACGCCTTTTAAAGACAACTAATGGCCTCAGAGATATGTGCGAGGGGCTGGGTCTGGTTGACATTTGGCGAGTTCACAATCCAACTGTAAATGATTTTACATTTTATTCACACCCTCATAATGTATTTTCTAGGATTGATTATTTTTTTCTATCACATGCTCTGGTCCCATCTACTACCTCGTGTAACATAGGAAGTATTCTTTTATCAGATCACGCCCATGTCACATTAACAATTATTCCATTTATTAAAAGTAATAGGACACCTAGATGGAGACTCAATTCTAGCCTACTTCAAAATGCTTCTTTTAAAGAATATCTTAGGAACGAGATAAAGTTCTTTATTGAAACTAACTCAGTTAGCTCGCCATCTGCAGGAATATTATGGGAGACATTTAAGGCTTACATTAGAGGCCACATCATCCAACACGCATCATTTAAGAAAAGAAGTACAATGGCCAAACAAGCGGACCTTGAGAAGCAAATTGCGGCAATGGAGGTGGAATTTAAACAGGACATGTCCTCTAATAATCTAAGAAAGTTAGCTAAGCTAAAATATGATTATAACTCCATAATAACTCAGAAAGCAGAATTTGCTCTCTTCAGAGCCCGCCAAAAATATTTTGAGGAGGGGGAGAAGGCAGGACGGATGTTATCTAGATTTATTAAAATCAGAGAATCTGCATGCATCATCCCAGCAATTACAGATGGCAACGGCCAACTTCATCATAATACTAAGGCTATTAACGATGTATTTAGGAGTTTTTATGAAAATTTGTACTCTTCTGAGTGTAAGGTGGGAGAGGACGAAGTTGGTTCCTTTCTCTCTCCGGCCTTAACTTGCCTACCATTTCAGGGGAGCAATGTGAGTTACTTGAATCCCCCATCACTGCAGAAGAAATTGCACAAGTGATTACAAATTTGCCCAATGGGAAGGCGCCCGGCCTGGATGGTTTTACATCTGAATTTTATAAGGCATATGTAAATGAGCTTACACCCCTACTGCTCGACATGTACGAGGAGTCATTGGGGAAAGGTGTTCTTCCACCAACCCTTAATGAGTCTTTAATAACACTTATTTTGAAGAAGGGCAAAGAGGCCACAGACTGCAAAAGCTATAGACCGATATCGCTGCTCGGTCAGGACCAAAAAATATTATCTAAGGTTCTAGCTAATCGACTTGAGGGAGTTGTTTGCTCTGTCATCCATCCAGACCAGGTGGGTTTTATTCACAAACGTAGCTTTGTAGATAATACCAGGCGCCTTATTGACATTATGTGGGCCGCTCAAAGTGAAAACTCCCCTATGGCAGCCATCTCGCTAGACGCTGAGAAGGCGTTTGATAGGGTAGAGTGGCTCTATTTATTCAAAACCTTGGAGGCCTTTGGCTTTGGTAAAAAGTTCATAAGCTGGATCCGTCTGCTCTATGCAAACCCACAAGCTGCAGTTTTATCAAATGGAGTAATTTCGGATCGGTTTAGTTTGCATAGAGGGACGGCCCAGGGAAGTCCTCTTTCCCCCCTCCTATTTGCGATAGCGCTTGAGCCCTTGGCTGAAGCCATACGCCAGGACCCGTCATTTCCGGGTATCGAGTTGGGTCAAAGGTCGCATAAATTAATGTTATATGCAGATGACATTTTACTTTTTGTTTCACAACCAGACCGTTCTTTGCCTGCTCTCCTGAAATTGGTAGACCTGTTTTCCAAAATCTCAGGCTATAAAGTAAATTGGGGGAAATCTCTGTTCCGTCCAGGAAACTTTCAATGGCCTAATACAGGAATCACATATCTAGGCATTACCTTTCCACCTAATCTCCGCAATCTTGTCCAGGTTAATTTTGAACCATGTCTAAACAGGTTTAAAGCAGATATTGACAGGTGGGCCCCTCTCTATTTGTCTCTATGGGGAAAGGTTAATATTATAAAGATGAATTGTGTTCCTAAATTCCATTATTTATTCCAAGCCCTCCCACTAAACGTGCCAGGAGGATATTTTAAACAATTTGACAGACTCTGCAGGAAATTTCTCTGGGGGGAACAACGCCCTAAGATCAGCTTGCGGACTTTGCAGAGACCGGTTGATGCCGGTGGTTTAGGCCTACCTAATCTGTTGCTTTACTATTATGCTTTTGGACTCAGACATCTCGCCCACTGGACATTGCCCCCTGAAAGAGCCCCGCCCTGGCTCTCCATAGAATCCTCTCTTTTTGAGAAGTTGCCCCTGATTCACATAATTACATCTAGATTATCACAGGTCACTAAAACCCACCCTATTATTGGACATATGTGTTGGATATGGAAGAGAACATCCTCAATCTTAAAATCGGACCCTTATTTAAATGCATCAGCCTGTTTATGGCTTAACCATAAATTGCTGATTGATAAGAAACCTTTTTACTGGAGCTTATGGGTAGATAAAGGCATTATGTTTATAAGGGACCTATATGAAGGATACGCACTTAAGTCATTTACAATATTAGTAGAACAGTATGATTTACCACAAAATCAGTTTTATAAGTACCTCCAGATCAGGCATATGCTTAATGGAACTATTTTATTTCCACAGCAAACTTTGGCAGGGTCCAATACTCTCACTAAAATGCTTGGTGCATTTGGTCAGGGCCACGAGGCCTCAAGATACTACTCCTCTCTATTGCATAATGTGGGAGGCCAGACTAACGGTCTTAAACAATTATGGGAGGCTGATCTTGGCTACCATTTCACAGAGGAGGAATGGTCTGCTGTCCTGAAAAATGTTAAGAAAATGTCTTGAGAGCTCAGGACCAGATTGGTCCAGTTTAAAATTGTGAACAGAGTTTATTGGACCCCCACAAGGCTTTATAAAGCCAAGTTGAAGGAGAACCCGTCATGCTGGAGATGTGGAGAAACCTATGGGACTCTAATCCATCTTTTATGGTCATGTCCCAAGGCGCAAGACTTTTGGGCGGGGATCCATGAAAATATAAAACTTGTTGTGGGTCAGGATATCCAATTTTTGCCCAGTCTATACGTACTAGGTGACCCCTCCTCTCTCACCGATATCCCTAAAGCCCTAGCAAGTTGGGTTCACACAGCAATTATGTTGGGTAGGAAAATAATTGCCAAGGAATGGAAATCTGATAGTTTGCCTTTAAGTAGTTTTTGGTTTACTCAACTGAGTACAGTGGCAGCTTATGAAGAACTGTCTTACAAGCTACTGAATCGTTCAGACTTATATTATTCTAAATGGGGTAATTATATCGATTTAGTGACTAAATCATGAGGATGTGGTGCGGAGCGATGTAAGTTCTAGCCTATTCCCCTTAAGTGCATTGCTCCTTTTTTTCTCTCATTTAACACAGTTGACCCTGTATCTACAATCCAGACTCAGATGCATATGACGCAGTGGAAGATATGTCTCCATTTTCTAGGTTTTTCATTTTGTTTTCTTTTCTTTTCAGTTCTGTTCTTCTTTTTATTATGTTGCAATGGTAACTGTATATTTGTATTTATAATGTATGTATATCTGTGAGACATGTATGCATGTGTTTTCAAAAAGAATAAAAAGTTTGGTCATAAAAAAGAAAGATCTTTGTAAAGAGCAACATGGTTGGGATGAGAACATCGGTGAAAGGCATGCTGATGATTGGAAAGGATGGACAGAAGATGTTACTCACCTCTCTGACTTCCAAGTGAACAGGTGTTTGAAACCTTCTGATTTTGGATGCACTGCCACAGCGCGATTACATCATTTTTCAGATGCCTCAGAGTACGCATACGGCACTGTCTCTTACCTGCTGCTAGAAAACAAGGAAGGCCAGAAACATTGTTCTTTCCTGGTGGGAAGGTCAAGAGTGGCCTCGCTCAAACAGGTCACAATTCCCAGACTCGAGTTAACAGCAGCAGTCATTGCGGTGAAGATAGACAAGATGCTACGTCAAGAGCTTGATGTTCCACTGCAGCAGTCTATCTTTTGGACAGACAGTACAACTGTACTCAGGTACATTGACAATGAAACTGCTCGTTTCAAAACCTTCGTCGCGAACAGAATCACACTGATTCGAGAAGCCACCGAGCAATGGAACTATGTGAGAACAAAAGAAAATCCTGCAGATCAAGCCAGTAGGGGTCTGAAGGCCAAGAATTTGGTGGAAGGGAGAACATGGATTAACGGACCAAGCTTACTGCTGAACAATGAATGTGATTGGCCGAAACAGCCTGTTCAAAGGAAGGAAAGCCTTCAAGACGATCCGGAGGTTAAGAACATGGTTATGGTCAACACAATCAAGGTCGAAGATAACCTGGAACCAATGAACAAACTGGTCAACTACTACTCGGACTGGCATAAACTAAAAAGGTCAGTGGCCTGGATATTAAAACTAAAGAAAACTCTGCAGCGACTGAAAGAGGAAAGAAAAGAATCATCAAGAAAAATCTATCAAACCGAAAAGGACCCTGAAAAGCAAAGGTCAAAGTTAGAACATCATATGAAGAAATATAGAACAACAGAAAAGAAACCACTTACCTTGGATGATCTGGTCATCGCAGAGTCAGAAACAATCCAGTTCAGCCAGAGACAGCACTGCCCTACAAAGACAAAAGACCTTAACTCGCCAGAGTGTAGAACTGAGAAAAATTACTTTAACGTTTTTTTGTTGTCCAGCCAAATGTATTGTAGGTAGGATATAGAAAATTTGGAAATTCTTTGTTTTTTTTTATGAAGTAATTTATCTACATAAAAATCTTTAACTCAAACTTGACCTTTGACCCTTATTCGGAAGTTACTGTACTCTGACTTTGCATTGTCTGAAAAATAACAAGGGCTCATGGCAATGCAAAAGGCAGTAACTTCCATTTGATTGATCAATTGGTTGCTGATCACTATATAAAATCAGTATATGATAATAATGATAACATCTACATAAAATCTAGTGATCAGGGCACAATTATATATATTAATATATTAGTGATGCTTATCTTATCCTTTGTGATGGTTAACCTTCTTTGTTTCTTCCTTTCATCACCATACCTGTCAACATTGGGCTTTGAAAATAAGGGAGATTTTTACTGGCATGGTGCCCTTCCCCCCATTTAACTCACCGGGTGACTACAATCAGGGGGTTAAATACCTTGTTGAACGTAAAACATTCTGGAGAATAGATGGCTGTGAGCACCCCAGCATTATGAAGATGGAAAGAAAAAAAAGAGACATCAATTCAGAGCGAACGTAAAAGTTTATTAACAGATCTGTCTATTTACAAACGTATGTGTGTGTGTGTGTGTGTGTGTGTGTGTGTATGAGTGTGTGTATGTGTGTGTGTGTGTGTGTGTGTATGAGTGAGTGTGAGTGAGTGAGTGTGTGTGAGTGTTTGAGTGTGTGTGAGTGAGGGTTAGAACTGGAGAAACACGGGGAAAACGGGAGGGTTGACAGCTCATCACTCTTCAGCAGTGCTGCTCACAGGCAGGGAGCTCCAGAAAAGCCTCCTGGTGGGTGGCATGAGAGGACCCAGCTTCTTCAGGATCTCGCTCTTCCTGGCCTCCTCTATGCCCTTGTCCTGTGGCCTCAAGGTGGTGGGTATTTTTAGTTGGAACTTGTTCTGGAGGAAATCCAGCTCTGAAAAGTCCTCCTGATCATGGGACCTCTTAGCGAACATGCTTCTTGAGCCACGTCACAGCTGGATGACTTTTATTTTTGCCAGTTTGGGAATCTTCTTTCCTTTGACTGCAGAGTGGCCATCCTTCCAGTCCCTGATTCCTCCATTTCTGAGCTCCACCACCTCAACCTTCTTCAAATTGGAACTTCCCACCACAGAGATGAAGTCTTCAAAATCATAAACCACCCCTCCTGGTCTGCTCTTCATTTCTTGCTCCACGCCATGGTGGAAACTATCTGCGCTCATGAAGGTGTGCCCTGGCTCGAAGAACTTCAGCGTGATGTCGTCGATCGAGATGGTGTCGGAGTTCACCAGGGACACAAGAGAAGAAAAAAGGCACCAGTTTTTATTCTGGGCACTGCAATTGTCTACCCAGTAGACAATGTGCTTGGTGTCCCGCTCCTTCTCCAACGCCGCTGCATAAGCTGATGTTATTTCGCTTGCACTCCGCCCAGCAATCCCCTCGTGCCACACAACGGAGATAGTCTTTCTTTTGTTTCGTCTACTTCCAACAGACGCAAAGGTCTCGTGATACGCCACAATCCGCCTGGTGAAAACTGCCGACTTAACACCAGGCATTCGCGGGAGCATGATGACCTTCTGTAGGTCGACACTCCTGGCCGAGGTGTCTTCAGGCCAGTCCCTTTCGGCATCTGCCCTATAGTGCAGCCTGCTCTCTGCTGCTGCATCCTTGTGCCCTTGCCACTTTTCACACTGCGGACAGTTCGCTGCACTCTCCGCTGCAGTCTCCCCCTGGTGGTCAGCCTTCATGTGCTGTTTCTGCAGCAGACAGCTCTCGCACTCCTCCTCTCCAAGCTTGGTAAAGCTGATGTTCTTTGACCTTACAGCCTTTCGGTAGGATTCATAGGAGCAGCTGTTTCCAATTTCAATGTAGTCAGCATACATAAGTTTGATGCTAATGTCGCTGGGGAGGTAGCGGCGGCATGGAGCATGCTCCCTCCGGTAATGGCTGACAGTCGGGTGGAAGGACTCTATGTGATTATACACCGGCTTCAGGTCCAGCTTTTTGGCTGGTGCATGTCTCCCTCTTTGGTCTTTTGGTGGAGCAAGGGGAGTTGCTATTTTTTTTCCCATCATGGAGAGGACCAGGCTATCATTACTTGGGTGGTATCCTAAGGTTGAAAGAAATAACTTTTTACACACCTGCTGTGGGACCTGAGCTTCATCTTTCAGCCTGTAAATGAAGGACCTGCCACGCCGACTTAGTTTTCCATCACCAGAGACTTTTGCGGTCGGTACCTGGCTCACGCTGTAAAACACGAATGCACGTTTTTCAGTGTATGGCATGTCCCAGTACTTGCCCCAGATTTCTCTTCGTCTGTCCCCACTAAATTTGACACTGCATTTTCTTCTCCATTTGTGGTCGCATGGTTCTCTAATCGATGGCTTTGGGGCAGGAGCAAGACTGGGCTGTGGTGCTGTGGCTTGAGCAAGGGTGGGCTCTGGTCCAGGCAGTGGCAGGGTGGGCTCTTCAAATGCTTGAGCAAGGGTGGAGTCAGCTGTGCTGGTGATGAACAGGTCATCTGATCCGTAAAACAGCTCATCTTCAGGAAAACTGATGTCATCCAGACAACTGTCCAGAATTGTCCACTCTTTCACTTCTGGTTCTTCTGCAGTCGGTATTTTGGCTGCATTCGGCTGCATTTTGCAAGGAATATCTCCACAAGCAACTGAAATGAATAGAGCAAATAGTAATTGGAGACATGCAGGGGAAAAAAATATTGCATATGCCTTTGTAATAAACAGCTGGGTAAATACATATATAGAATAATATAGTGTAGGCTAATATGGGGTCTAGAGAGCATTTCACATTAATTTCCTGAATACACAGTCAGTTGCAAAAGTATGTGAATGGCTTGTGAGATTTGTTGTTTTCGCTATGTATACAAAGACATTTGGATTTGAGATAAAAAAATATGGATATAGGATGAAAGTGCAGACAGTCAGCTTTCATTTAATGGTATTTACATGCACATAAGTGTGACCTGTTCAAAGTACCACAATGGAAATAAGTTGCTGAAATGTTATTGTGTTATCCTCGATGATTTTTAATTCTTGCATCATGACTGTTGGCTGTGCATTTATTAGAATTGTCAAATAAATCAAATCAAAATCAAAGAGCTGTGAATGTCTAGCCTTGGTATTGGCCTTTGTTTTTACTTTCTGAGTCCGTATTTGGTCTCCAAAAGACATAAACCAACATGACTACTGCATATTAATGGAAAACAAGCATTTGATGACAAAAAAATGACCATAGCTCTGATGAGAAACCCTAAAACAAGTATCTGTGACATCCACAACAACCTACAGAGTGCTGGGGTGAAAGAGAATCATAATTTATAGTATGAAGTACGCTCCAGCAGAAATGTAGGATGGATATTTAAGATGCAAGTCTTGCCTTTGTATTGGTTTGCATTGTAATGGTGCTGATGAGAAGTTTGCATCTTCAATATCCGTCCTACAATTTTTTTTAACCATCACAGCAATAAGGAAACACCCGAACAACAGGAAACGCCTGTCATCCGTTTACTTTACTTGCAAATTTAAATATGGGGGAACCCGATACAAAAAATGAAATTTCTCTAAAATGGTCAAACTTGCATGTAAATACCATTAAATGAAAGCTGACCGCCTGTACTTTCATCCCATATCCATATTTTAAGCTCAAATACAAATGTCTTCGAGTAGACCTACATAGCGAAAACAACAAATCTCACAAGCCATTTACATACTTTTTCAACTGACTGTAGGTTAGGATTTATGCATAGGTTATAATGAGGAACCTTATTCTTATAACGTGTGATTCATATATGTTTAATGTACATCATGTTTTTTCCACAAACATTTGACCAATATTTGATTAATCAAAGTTAATCTTAATAAATTGGGCATAGGCCTAATGCACCTGTTTAATCAATGTACAATGTATGTTATTAGATACCTAAGGCTGAGCTACCAAAACTGCTCCTAAATGCATAGCGTTAGATGACGGATCTCTGGCCAATTGGATATTGACATAGGCCTGTAAATGGAGGTACGTTTTTTTAGACATAACAAACGTCGACATCGGTCAACAAACACAAGTTTTTGCATGTGGGAGGATAACTTTTTGCAACTAATGTAGGTCTATATTGAATGTAAGGCTTACAAACAACGCAACGAATAGTGGACACAAGACTCGCGTTTTGTATTGAATTAGATGAATGCCAGAGAGTAGGATAGCCTATCAAGAACAACTCGTTATGGATTTAACGTTTTGAACGCCAGCGAGTATCCTAACATACTCAAAACTCCGGCTGTGGATTTAACTTGTCGGAGGACAGTTGTTGCGTTTGCAATGGATTTGACAAGGAGGTGTGTCTAGGCGAGCCCTAACACAGTCGCACTGTCGGGCTGACAAAGCCTGTGTGTCACGAAAAAAAACACATTCATTGCGTATGATTTCCGATTACTTATTAGCTGGCAAGCCATTTAGTTATTCTTTGTTTCCATTGTTCTGATTGCATATGGGAGTCTAATGTTAAGCTAGCTCGCGATAGCTAGCTAGCTAAGTAGTTTGTTTGGCTGTCACTGTCGGGCTGTCAAAGCCTGACAGTATGCATAACACGAAAAAAAACACATTCATTGCGTATGATTTCCGATTACTTATTAGCTGGCAAGCCATTTAGTTATTCTTTGTTTCCATTGTTCTGATTGCATATGGGAGTCTAATGTTAAGCTAGCTCGCGATAGCTAGCTAGCTAAGTAGTTTGTTTGGCTGTCACTGTCGGGCTGTCAAAGCCTGACAGTATGCATAACACGAAAAAAGCGTTCATTGTGTATGATTTACGATTACTTATAGCTGGCAAGTTGTTTCCAATGCTTTGTTTGAATTGTTCTAATCGCATATAGGAGCAGTTTTGTTTGTCAAGTTATAACCTATACTAACTAGCTAACGAACTACTAGATGATCTATCTACGTTATCTATCTATCTAAGTTAGCTATCTATCTTGTAATCTTTCTTACCTTGATCTTGATTTCGGCGTTTCAATGCCATATCCACCAACATTTTCCCTCGAGAATAGGCCATTCTTAAAAGCTGGAGTAAAAACAACAACTTCAACAATATTTGCTTAACACTTTATTCAAGCTATTGTGTGTGTGTCAGAAATGCTTCAGTGACAGATATTATAAGATAGAACACCGTAACTTGAGCGTGGTAAACAGTAACTCCACTTTGATGCGCAGCAAAACAAACATAGAATACCTTAACTCAACTCGAACGTTTCAGAGTGCCGTGAAAGGAAGACAAAGAACCGTAACTGATGTTACGTCCTTTTGCCTTGGCTTCTGTAGCGCTTTTGGAAGTTACGGCAAAGACAACCCACTATTTTCTCGAAAAAACAACACAATTGACTCAAGATATTTCTCCACATGATAAAGCGGGTCTTTATAGTTCCGAAAATGTAAAAAACTAATTTTCGACCAAAGATGAAGTTACGCCCTTTTGTCTTTGCACGGCAGAGCAGTTTGGAGAAGAAATCCAGGCTCTGCAGAAAGGCAAACAAGTCAGTCGCAACAGTCATCTGTTCAAACTAGATCCAACTCTTCAAGATGGCACTTTGAGAGTTGGCGGAAGACTCAACAAGTCTGTCATGCCAGAGAATGCCAAGCATCCAGTTATTCTTTCTAAGCACAGCAGAGTTGCCACACTGATCTTGAGAGACATACACCAAAGAACAGGACACTGCGGACGCAGTTATGTCTTGGCACGACTAAGATGCAAGTATTGGATCCCACAGGCCAGTTCTGCAATCCCAAAAAAGGTTGGAGAGCAAAAGATGGCACACCTACCTGAAGATCACCTCTTGCCCGATAAGCCTCCTTTTACGAATACCGGTGTTGACTACTTCGGGCCGTTCGATGTAAAGCGGGGCCGGAGTACAGTAAAAAGATACGGAGTGTTGTTCACGTGTCTCATCCTCAGGGCCGTGCACATCGAAGTTGCAGATAGCCTCGACACAGACTCTTGCATGAATGCGATTCGTATGCAGAAGAGGTCAAGTCACCATCATGAGATCTGATAACGGCACAAACCTTGTAGGCTACAAAAGGGAGCTGAGAGAAGCAATTCAACGCCTGGATAATGACAAGATCGAAAGAGCCTTGCAATCAAAGGGAATTAAGTTGATATTCAACAGCCCAGCCGCTTCCCATCAGGGCGGGGTTTGGGAAAGACAAATTCGTACAGTGCGAAGAATCCTGAGTTCCCTAATGAAAGAGCAAGCTGTGAATGACGACTATACAGACGATCATGTGTGAGGTCGAGAGCATCATTAACGGCAGGCCTCTCACAAGTATCTCGGATGATGCAAATGACCTCGAGCCTTTGACACCCAATCACTTATTGTTGCTGAAGTCGCAACCTAGCATGCCCCCAGGCATCTTCAGCAAAGATGACACCTACACAAGAAAGCGCTGGAAGCAGGTCCAATATCTGGCTGACTTATTCTGGACCAGGTGGACACGCGAGTATCTTCCACTCCTTCAAGAATGCCAGAAATGGTCGAGGCCAAGAAGAAACTTAGCAGCAGGAGATGTTGTGCTGCTAGTGGACAGTTCTTCCCCTCGCAACTCCTGGCTCATGGGGAGAGTGGTGGAAACGTTACCGGACTCCAGTGGAGCGGTACGAAGAGCAAAGGTAAAAACCAAGACAAGCATTCTGGAAAGGCTGGTGAACAAACTGTGCCTGCTGGAAGAAGCAATGTCAGGAGAGAAGGTTGAGTGAGAAGATTTGAGAATAAAAAAAAAAGAAAAAAAAGGGAATCAACAGAAACATTGTTTAGGTTTGACAGTTAATGGACGTTATAAGTAGGTTGGATCTTAATGTTTAAGTTTGTAATTGCTTAGCCGTACTGCCTAACTAATTAGGGGCCGGGTAATGTAGAGGCCAAATAGAAATGAGTTGATTTAAAATAATAATTTCGTTTAAAAAGTTAAAAATGGATGATTATAATTTCATTATTTTCATGTACATATTGGTTTAAAAAGGCATCATTTAGTCATGTATAAAGATCATGCATTTCTGTACTTTGAACTTTCAACTGTGTAAATACTGTTTGACGATGCTGGTTTTGTAGCCACTAGGAGGCGATGTAACGTTAGTTCGTTTGGAGCCAGCAATGGAAGCAACACAGTTTTTTGACCGTGCGTTGGACTTTGTAAATGTGAATCTTTAAGTAAACGGTTTAAACGAAGATTACCTTGTCCTGTCGTTCGCGTTACAAATACTGTTTGTCTGACTCCAACAAGTGGTATAAGAAGATTGAAACGGAATGGAATGCCACTACAAGTTTCATGCAAACAACTTAGAATGTACATTCGCTCGCTGAGGCATAATAGTTGTGTCCATCATAGTTGTTCAAGTATTTTCAAGTTTTTACTAATTTACTAACTCGTCAGCATGGCAAGAGAAAATCCTCGCCTGATTTTGGGAGTGGGTCAGTGTTCATGGACAGGAAATCTGATGAACACACTGATATGCCTTTTGAATGCAAGGTACACTTTCTTGATTACTCAGAATACTGTAGCTTTCAGATTTTTAATTTCAGTGGCTTTGATGATGTTTCTCATTTAATTTATTTTACATTTTTTTTGTCTCTGCCCTATTTTTATGTAATCATTTTTGCTACTTTAATTATCTTGTATCCTGTTTTGTTTGCTTTTATTAGGGGACCGAGCAGCATAGCTGCTGGTACCCTATTGTTGTTTTTTTCTACATAAAAATTTACATAAAATGTGGTACACATTCCTTAGACCGTGCTTCATAAAAATCTTATACAGAATTTTGATATTTTAAAAGATGGTCGAATGACGAGCCAAGAAATTTTCAGTGGGCATGGCTTATCACAAAAATGCTAATAATTCCAAAACTATTTGACAGAAAGTTATGAAACTTGGTAGGTCTGTTAAATATGGAGGTAGATTTCTATCAAAAATAAACAAACACAAAAGTATAATCCACAATTATTTTTCCCATCCACACACAAACACCTCTCAATTTGTGTTCGTAGGTATAATCCACAAATGTGTTTTTGCCATCCACACGCAAACGCCTCAATTTGTGTTTCGTAAAAATAATCCACAAGTATGTGTTTGCCATCCACACACAAACACCTCTCAACTTTCGTAAATCGTCATTTGGATGAATGCAAAAATTATATTCACAAATGCAAATAACATTTTCAGATATGTTTCCAATGTTCACATTTACAAATCAAAAGCTTGGCTTGCGAACTGGCGAATCTACATTTGGCGATCGAAGGACACGCTTGATCTGCTTGGATTTATGTACGGAATTTTGAGACAAATATTCCGCTGTTTTTCCCGTGTTGATTCACACATGCTTAACTTGTGATTCTCACGCGAAACTTCTTTTTCTTCGGTGCTACCTAACAAGGCGTTGCGTGTTCGGCTCATCAGCGCCACTTTTAGAACAAGTGGCCAAAATCACACATTATCTTTAAGAAGTGGATTAATGGTCAATTAAAACAACCGAGTTTTGAGTTTATTTAGTTTGTAAAGTTAACCCTACGCTAATCTTGCGATGGAAAGTTTTTTAAACAGTAATTTCACAAAACTATCAGATTACATGTAGCTAGCTAGCTAGATTACATTACAGAGGGGTAGGTCTGTACACAGTAGCTACATAACTCTTTTGCCCCTCATGGGAAAGATATGTAAAACAAACTCAACCATGTGAAGTAACGTTACTGCAGCCAATTAAATTAATTTGACAGCTATTCTCACTGATACCGATGTCTCCAATGAAATCTTTTATTTGTTCAGCTCGCTAGCTAGTAGATAAGACACCTAAATGAAAATGATAATTCAAATGGCATGGAGTGCTCTCTTTAATTTAGCTCATAGTGTTGTACTTTCTAGTTCCTATCAATGGTTTTAAATATCTGGTTTCTATCTTTGAGAAAGATTTGAAAACCAAGGTAATGTTGGCTTTAAAAAAAAAACTTTTAATGTAAAAGTGGCGCTGATGAGCCGAAAACACATCGCCGTGTTAGGTAGCGCCGAAGAAGACGTTTTGCGTGTGAATCACAAGTTAAGCATGTGTGAATCGACACGGGAAAAAACAGCGGAATATTTGTCTCAACATTCCGTACATAAATCCAAGCAGATCAATCGCCATTGCACATTTTTCATTACACATTTTGCAGTACAAAAGTTTCACTTTAACACAAATGTATGAGTATATTACTATCAGTCTCAGAGAGTAATCATCTTATCTATCTGGACTATGAATGAAGGTGTGAATTGATATGTTAAAGGGGTATTCCTGCAGACATAAACCAATGTCATTAAGGTCATATTAAATTAAAAGTCACTGAGGGATTCCATGATTTTTAATTTCAGGCAAACAATTGAAAATTGTTGTGAATTATAAAGAGGAATCATTTACAAATTGATTATTTTTAAAGATTCTTTCTTCTCTTTCAAAGATTAGCTTTTTGAGGTTGGAGCAGAATATTGTTTGGTGATATTACCTGGATCCAGAGTGCATGATTATGTTATGTGCAATATTTTTGATACATTCTGTATATACCTGTATATACAGTTAAATGCAAAAGTATTGGGAAAGTGACACAATTTTTTATTTGTACTCCAGCACATTGGATTTGAAATAAAACAATGAATATGAGGTTAAGGTCTGTCCGCTTTAATTTGAGAGTATTTACATGCACATGAGGTGATATGTGTATTAATTACAGGCCTTTTATACATAGCCTCTCATTTTAAGGAAAAGTAATTAGACAAATTAACATAATATAAAAAAGGTCATCATATTTAGTACTTTAGCACCGCCTGAAGTCGGCAACCCATAGACATCACCAGATGCTGGGTGTTTCTCCTGGTGATGTTGCAGGCCTGTGCTGCAGCCATCTTCAGTTCCTGTTTGTTTCTGGAGTCTTTTGCCTTGAATCTGGTCCTCAGCAAGTAAAATGCAAAAAAAATATTTCAAAAATGAAATACCAACACGTCGCCCTGCATAGAGCAAAGCATTTACAAGAGCCTCCACATTGTCTGTGAGGCTATAGAAACTAAATTCCACCCTGATGCGGGCTGCAAGCAGTCCCTTTAACATAAAAACAGGGTCAACTGACCCCTGACCTGTAATGCAGTTCTTCCTTGTCTTCCTTGAGAGAGAGAGAGTGCGAGAGAGAGTGAGTTGAGTGTTGGTTCAGAGAGAGAGAGACAGAGCATGCAGTGTGATCAGTCATTTTTATTTTTGTTAGATTTTGTTGCCAGTAACTTTCATCATGCTATTTTCCCCCAAATTTAAACATATTATAAAGTGCACAGGTTAGCAGCTATTTAATTTGTTTTCTACTACTTTTTGTTATTCTTTGTGAAGTAAGCCATTATAAGGTTATTGCTCATGTGTTTATTCCTTCGTTTTTTTCAGTTCCTGCCTCAAGCAGGTGTGGCAGGGCTGTGCCACAGTTCCTGCACGTCTCCCTCTCCCTCTCCCTCTGATCTCGGCACAGCCAGTAGTGTGCAATATGGTAATTTTGCTTGTATTGTACTGACTCTCCTCTTGTGACCGAGTGCCTTGGTGTATTTTTTAAGAGCCTTTTATTGTGGTAAGTGTGTATAAAGCGTATCTAACTTTATGTTTTTGTTAGTTTGTACTGTAGCACGATACTGTAAGGATAGCTATCTGCAGGTAACCTGCTGACCTACTGTTTCACTTTAGTAGGACGGCCACTGGTTGTATGCCCTTGGTTAGGGAACAGCCTGCTTACCTTTATACACTTTGTAGTTCTTATGTTTTTTGTTGTTGTTGACACATCCACTTTGGGGTTGTTTCTGCCCCCCGCCCCACCAATATCAGTATTACTGCAGGTTTTTGTTGTTGTTGTTTTTTTTTGCTGATTATCACTGCCTCTTACTTACTTTTGAGTGCCTCGAGTGTGTGTACATTCATTGGAGGTAAGCAGTACTGTACCTCCTTCCCTGGAATGAAAAAAAACATATCAAGAAAGCAAACAAACTAAACAATAGAAAACAAAAAAGGTCCAAGGTTTACTTTTACCCTTGTCTGACTTTTGGAACGTGACACCACAGCTTAGAGTTATTGGGTTAATTCCCCTTATTGGCATTTCTTTCTCTCACACACACATGAAAAACAATCCCTCAGCAACAAGGCCAGGACTGCTTTATAAAAAAAACCTTTCTGTGCCAACTGCATGGCATGAATTTCAACCCCAGAAAGCTGAAACAAATGAATAGCAGGTCACCACTCCCAGACTTCACTCACCTGAAGCTGGGCGCTGCTGTTGGGCGCAAGATCACCTGATATTTAGATGACGTGAGCACTGGGCACTATAATGACCCCTGCGACGGGTGTAAGATAGCAAAGACGCTTGTGTTTGGGTTATCGCCGCTTAGCGCCGGGTGTAAAATAGGGCACTAAATATCTTGTTTTTGTGCTGTTTTCAATTGAATACAGGTCAAAAAGAATTTGCAAATCATTGCTTTCTGTTTTTATTTACATTTTATACACTGTGCCAACTTTATGGGAATTGGGGTTTGTATATGTATATATTTACAGTTTTTTTTATTGTACTATGAATACTTAATACGGGTTAATTCAGGAGTGATTATTTTTAGGATTTAAAAAAATCAGCCACTTTTACAGGAATTCATAGGTGTGAGAACTGTGCACACGCCGGAATTTCTGCCAATCTTCCAAGATTTTTCCTCTGCAGTTTCTACAAACCGCCACCAGAGGGAAAGCAGATGAAAGTACTGAAAGATGTTCCACACAACATTTATGAATCAACAGTTTATAGGATTAAAAAACTTTACAAAATTGTCTTTTCATTTAAGACACTATCAGTCAGGGGTCTCATATATAGCAAGTACAACCTGGAAACAAATCAGATAACTATTGTTTGCTAAATTAGTTATAGGTATAGAAAGAGAGAATATAGAAATATTGATACAGACACTGAAAAGGTAATCAGGGTGCAATGCATTATTGATTGCTTTCACACCTTCTTATGAGAAAAACAGGCAACATTGACAAACATTCGTGAAAAACTATATAATTAATACAATACATTTTACAGTATTTGGTAGCAAGTCCAGCTGTAGTGAAGCACTATCCCTTAGTCCACCATAGTTTAAAGTGCTCCATAGTCTGAAATCAATTTCTGACTTCACCAGTGCAGACTATGGCTGGCAGCCCTGTGTGTAATTACCTGTACAGTTTGCCAAGGAAGAAGCATTTTTGTTAGTCGGGAGGTTCCTGACTCATCACAAGAGAGCAGCTCCTCTGGTCAAATGGGCACCTGCTGATTGCCTACGCCAGCTACACAAGAAGTGTTCTCCTCCAGTGCAGTGGATGCACAGCTGAACTCACCTTTTTATAGTCTGCTATGGTCTTATTACTTTGATGGCACTGAAGTGAACCATTAAAAACCATGACATAGGTGGACCCTTACAAAATGCAGGCCCTATATAGATTGATTTTGCATCCACCTGGTTCTCTTAATTTCTATCTCTGCTTCTCTTGCCCTCCCTGGTTCTCTTGCACCTCTGTCCTTCATGGCTGTGCCTCTCTAGCTGGCTCATCATATCACTTGTGCACTTCATGATTCCCTCAGTTCCATTCTGAATCCCTTATTCTGCAATCAAAAAGTGAACAATATAGTTCACTTCATGAACTACTATGACTTAATTATGGACTCTTATTTAATTTGACTTAAGACTAATAGACATCTATCTGTATATTTGAACTGAATCCCCAAATGTACCTTTCCATAAAGTACAACACAAGCATTGTATAAATAATTAAGCATATTGACCATATTAGTGAAAGTAATTTCTGCATTCACAGTACATCGGTTACCAACTCAAATAAATGGAAACAAAAAAGTGCTTTCCCATGGAGGTTTGGTTACTATAAAACAAATTATTAAATTGTATAATCTCTTAAATCTTTAAAAAACATGTTCCAATAAAAAAATACAAATATTAGCAATACAAATATTCTTTCTAAAAAGATTTATATAGCTTCTTGCATTAACATGTATTCTGCTGATTTATTATTGATCTTTAAAAAAAAAAAAGCCTGCTCACTGACATCTACACGTATTGTAAACACCAGCAAGTTGAACCATGGTTGAATGGTAGAGAATTAAAAGACACATTCATTGAGATGTGAATGCAGAATTTCAATATGTATACACTAGCCAACAAAAAAATTGCTCAATATGTTTCAGCCACAAGAAAGTATTGTATTACTAATGAACTATTAACACACCATGATTGTTGCCACCATATATGCCTGATCAATCCCATAGAACAAAGTATGTTATGTTCCACTATAGGTGTAACGTTCCGCTCCCTTCCTGTCCGTTCTCCATGTTTTTCCCTTTCCTCCCGTGTCATGGTGGATTCCCTGTGTCCGTGTTTTCCCTGTCGCTACAGGCTGGGCGTGCCCCTTCTGTCTGATTCTCTCTGTTCCCTCACTTTAGGTTCAACCTATCTCCTTTCCCCCTTCCTGCATGCATTCCGCACCAGTCAATTAGTCAATCACTCTCGGTTACATTCCTCATGCTTTTGGTGATTGGTTTCAATTTCACTCCCCTACTTATACCTCTCGCTGGCTGCTATTCGGCACCAGTTCGTTAACGTTGTTCGTGCGTTTCATGGTCTCCTGTATTTTGGTGCTGTTTAACTGTAAGCTCTGCTGTGGTTTTCCCCGATCTACCTCCTTGGTTCCTAGACCAGTGTTCCACATGGATCCAGCCTGTAGCAGTCAAGTCTCCCTGTATGTGTTGCGGTACCCCCGCCAAGACTAACGTTGCCTGCGCAGTTGGATGCTCTGCCTCCAGCCCAGTTCCTGTTGGACCCTCCGGTCCAGAGTCCGTTCCTGTGATCCAGTTCCTGTTGGACCTCCCGGTCCAGATCCAGTCCGGTTCCGGTTCGGAACAAAACCTTCGTTCCTGTGATCCAGTTCCTGTTGGACCTCCCGGTCCAGATCAAGTCCAGTTCCGGTTCGGAACAAAACCTGGTTCCCGTGATCCAGTTCCTGTTGGACCCTCGGTCCAGATCAAGTCCAGTTCCGGTTCGGAACAAAACCTTGTTCCCGTGATCCAGTTCCTGTTGGACCTCCCGGTCCAGATCAAGTCCAGTTCCGGTTCGGAACAAAACCTTCGTTCCCGTAATCCAGTTCCTGTTGGACCTCCCGGTCCAGATCAAGTCCAGTTCCGGTTCGGAACCAATCCTTCATTCCCGTGATCCAGTTCCTGTTGGATCTTCCGGTCCAGATCAAGTCCAGTTCCGGTTCGGAACAAACCTTCGTTCCCGTGATCCGGTTCCAGTGTGGGCCTCCTGGCCCAGTACAAGCCCAGCTCCGGTTTGGAGCAGTTCGCTCCTTCCTGGAAACCCTTTGACATTTTGTTAAATTTGTGTTGAGCTTGGGACTACCCCAAGGCTCCTAATAAACACTCCTTTCTGTTTCCCTGTCTCTTGGTCGTGCATTTGGGTTCAGCCCGTGTTTGGTTCGTGACAGAACGAACTGGTCTAAAAACATGGACCCAGCCGACCTCGAGCAGATCCGCCACGCCTTTTTCACCCAGTCCGCGGTCAGCGACAAACAGGGCCGCCGGATGGACGACGTGTTGGAAGTGCTGGGGGGGCTTACGGAGCAGGTTGCCCAACTAGCGCTCCACCTGCCTCTTCCTCGGATCCCTGTGGGCCCAACACCCGAATCCTAGGTTCCGGTCCCCTCTCCTGGCCGGGAGCCCAGAGTTCAACACCCCGAATTATACCGCGGAGGGCTGGGGAGGTGCCGCGAATTTTTAATGAAGTGCGACATTGTTTTTCGCATGCAGCCCACCTCCTTCGCCTCAGACCCATGCAAGATCGCCTTTGTCATGAGCAGCCTGGGAGGCAGTGCCCTGGAGTGGGCCACAGCTATTTGGGACAGTCAGGCTCCTACGTGCAACAACTTCGCCCTCTTCACCGCGGAGATGCGGCGCGTCTTTGACCACCCGATCTGCGGTCTAGACGCTACCCAGCGCCTCCTACAGGTCCGGCAGGGCAGCCGCAGCGTAGCGGAGATGGCTATCCAGTTCCGCACCCTCGCTGCCGAGGCGGGATGGAACGACACCTCCCTTCAGGGGGCCTTTCGTCAGGCTCTCAGTGAAGAGCTGAAGGACCAGCTAGCTACTCGGGAGGAGGCTAACTCGCTCAATGGCCTCATCAGCTTGGCTATAGCCATTGATAACCGTCTCAGAACCCGGGCCCGTGAGCGAGAGAAGAATCCCTCCCGTCTTCCGCCCTATGCCCCTTCCCGGGCTCGCCAACCCTCTCCCGTCCAGGGACCGAAAGTCGTCACTGTCTCCCGATGAGGAGCCCATGCAACTGGGCAAGATCACGGTGGACGCCGAGGAGCGCCAACGCCGTTTCCGCACCCAGTCCTGTTTCTACTGTGGCAAGACAGGCCACCAAATCGCTTCTTGTCCCGTCCGCCCAAAAGAAAGGGCTCGCCAGTAAGACTGGGTGTACTGACGAGCCCCATTATCCAAAACCATGCGGCCCAGAACCGCCTTGAATTCAAGGTCACTCTCCTGTGGAGGGACAACACCGCCTCTACATTTGCCCTAATCGACTCCGGGGCCGATTCCAGTTTCATCGATATAACCTTTGTCAAGAGGTACGGGATCCCCACGGAGGCCTTACCCAACCCCATCTCTGCTCTCGCCCTGGACGGTAGGAGTCTGGGGTTAGTTACCCACTCCACCGTTCCCCTGCAGCTCATTGTCTCGGGCAATCATCGGGAGACGATCCAACTCCTACTTATTCACTCTAAACAGTCCTCCATGGTCCTGGGACAGACCTGGCTGCGCCTCCACAACCCCCACATCGATTGGCTAGCCGGTCGCATCCTGGCATGGAGCGGTCACTGTCTAGCCAACTGTCTCCGCTCTGCTCTACCCCCCCCGGGGGCCAAGGGTAGCAGACCTATCCCTCCTGTACCCGACCTAGCCAATGTTCCCAGCCATTATCATGACCTGTCGCAAGTGTTTTCCAAGTTACGTGCTCTGTCTTTGCCTCCTCACAGACCCTACGACTGTTGCATCGACCTGCTGGCGGGAGCCAAGCTTCCATCTGGTCGCCTCTACAGCCTGTCGGGCCCGGAGAAGCTGGCCATGGAAACCTACATCCACGAGTCACTTGCGTCAGGCATAATCCGTCCCTCCTCATCCCCGGTTGGTGCAGGGTTCTTCTTCGTTGGGAAGAAGGACGGCTCATTGCGGCCCTGCATCGACTACCGGGGCCTCAATGAGGTTACTGTCCGCAACAAATACCCTCTTCCCCTCATTAACACTGCCTTTGAACCCCTCTCCCAGGCAGTCATCTTCACCAAACTCGACCTCCGTAACGCGTACCACCTGGTGCGTATACGCGAGGGGGACGAGTGGAAGACTGCATTCAACACCCCGTTGGGCCACTACGAGTACCTGGTGGTCCCGTTCGGCCTTGCTAATGCCCCAGCAGTCTTCCAGGGGATGGTGAATGATGTCCTGCGTGACCTGTCGGGCAAAAGTGTTTTTGTCTATATAGATGACATCCTCATTTTTTCTAAATCCCCCCAGGAACACGTTCTCCACGTCCGGGAGGTTCTCCAGCGGCTACTGGAGAACCAGCTCTTTGTGAAAGCCGAGAAGTGCTCGTTCCACGTCTCGTCTGTCCCGTTCCTCGGCTTCATCATCGAGAAGGGCAGTATCCGGGCGGACCCTACCAAAGTCAAGGCGGTGACAGAATGGCCCCAACCATCCTCACGTAAGCACCTCCAACAGTTCCTCGGGTTCGCCAATTTTTATCGTCGGTTCATCCGCAATTACAGTGTCATTGCTGCCCCACTTACCAAACTCACCTCCACGTCCATTCCCTATTGCTGGAATCCCGAGGCTCAACGGGCCTTTGAACAACTCAAGGCTCGATTTTCCACTGCCCCCATTCTCTGTCACCCCGACACCACCCGTCAGTTTACTGTGGAGGTTGATGCCTCCGACACCGGGGTGGGGGCCATTCTGTCTCAGCGTGCCGCCTTGGACAGCAAGCTCCATCCCTGTGCCTTCTTCTCCCGGAGACTGTCCTCCGCTGAGCGCAATTATGATGTCGGGGACCGGGAACTTCTGGCGATAAAGCTGGCACTGGAGGAATGGCGTCATTGGCTGGAGGGGGCAGGTAACCCATTTATTGTCCTCACGGACCATCACAATTTAATTTATATCAGGTCCGCCAAGAGGCTTAACGCCCGTCAGGCTAGGTGGTCGCTGTTTTTTGCCCGTTTTAATTTCTCAGTAACCTTCCGCCCTGGCTCTCGTAACACCAAGGCTGATGCCTTGTCCCGTATTTTTTCCCCCCCCTCCAGTCCTGCTGACCCGGAACCCATTATACCCACTTCCTGTATTGTGGCTGCGGTGTCCTGGGAGATCGAGGAAGTCGTGAAGGCCGCCCAGGCCTCCCAACCGGATCCCCGCAATAATCCTAACCCCTCTCTGTTTGTGCCCGACTCTGTCCGTCCCCAGGTTCTGGAATGGGTTCACGCCTCCCGTCTGGCTTGTCACCCAGGGGTTGCCAGAACCATCGCCCTGGTCAGGAGGAGCTTTTGGTGGCCCACCCTCAAGGGGGATACCCGTGCGTTTGTCCTAGCCTGCCCCGTTTGCGCCAGGAGCAAGGCATCCCACCAGCCTCCCTCCGGGCTTCTCCACCCCCTCCCTGTCCCGGGCCGTCCTTGGAGTCACATTGGGGTAGACTTCGTCACCGGGCTACCATTGTCAGAGGGCAACACCACCATCCTGACTATTGTGGACCGGTTCTCCAAGGCGGTTCACTTTATCCCTCTTCCCAAACTCCCTTCCGCCCTCGAAACAGCGGAGCTCCTGGTGCTGCACGTTGTCAGGCTGCACGGGATCCCATCCGACATCGTATCGGACCGTGGGCCCCAATTCTCCTCCCAGGTGTGGAGGGCGTTCTGTGTGGCCCTGGGTGCGTCGGCTAGTCTGTCGTCGGGGTTCCATCCCCAGACTAACGGCCAGGCGGAGAGGGCGAACCAGGACCTGGGGGCCGCCCTGCGGTGCATCACTGCTCGCAACCCCGCTTCCTGGAGCCGTTTCCTCCCTTGGGTGGAGTATGCGCACAACTCCCTGAAGTGCGCATCCACGGGGATGTCTCCCTTCGAGTGCTCATTGGGGTACCAACCTCCCCTCCTCCCGGCCCAGGAGGCCGAGGTGGCAGTTCCCACCGTCAAGTCCCACTTCCTAAGATGCAAGCGGACGTGGAAACTCACACGCACCGCACTCCTTCGCTCAAACTCCCGTACCCAGCGTCTGGTGGACCGTCACAGGACCGCAGCCCCGCAGTACAAGGCCGGTCAGCAGGTCTGGCTGTCCACAGCCAATATTCCCCTCCCCACGTCATCTAAGAAACTTCAACCCCGGTTTATTGGTCCCTTCCCCATTGTTTGCCTGGTCAACCCCGTTTCTGTTAAACTCTCCCTTCCTGTTTCCCTTAAGGTCCACCCCGTATTCCACGTGAGCCAGATAAAGCCTGTCGCCTCCAGCCCCCTCAGTGCCCCGGCGGTCACTCCACCCCCGCCCCGGATCATCGACCACGCCCTGGCCTACACGGTGAGTCGGATACTCGACATTCGCCGCAAGGGCCGGGGCTTCCAATACCTGGTCGATTGGGAGGGGTATGGCCCGGAGGAGCGGTCCTGGCTCCACAAGAGCCTCATTCTGGACCACTCTCTCATCTCTGACTTTCACAAACAGTTCCCGGACAAGACTAGGCCTCCGGATACGCCAGGTGGCGTTCTTTGAGGGGGGGGTACTGTAACGTTCCGCTCCCTTCCTGTCCGTTCTCCATGTTTTTCCCTTTCCTCCCGTGTCATGGTGGATTCCCTGTGTCCGTGTTTTCCCTGTCGCTACAGGCTGGGCGTGCCCCTTCTGTCTGATTCTCTCTGTTCCCTCACTTTAGGTTCAACCTATCTCCTTTCCCCCTTCCTGCATGCATTCCGCACCAGTCAATTAGTCAATCACTCTCGGTTACATTCCTCATGCTTTTGGTGATTGGTTTCAATTTCACTCCCCTACTTATACCTCTCGCTGGCTGCTATTCGGCACCAGTTCGTTAACGTTGTTCGTGCGTTTCATGGTCTCCTGTATTTTGGTGCTGTTTAACTGTAAGCTCTGCTGTGGTTTTCCCTGATCTACCTCCTTGGTTCCTAGACCAGTGTTCCACATGGATCCAGCCTGTAGCAGTCAAGTCTCCCTGTATGTGTTGCGGTACCCCCGCCAAGACTAACGTTGCCTGCGCAGTTGGATGCTCTGCCTCCAGCCCAGTTCCTGTTGGACCCTCCGGTCCAGAGTCCGTTCCTGTGATCCAGTTCCTGTTGGACCTCCCGGTCCAGATCCAGTCCGGTTCCGGTTCGGAACAAAACCTTCGTTCCTGTGATCCAGTTCCTGTTGGACCTCCCGGTCCAGATCAAGTCCAGTTCCGGTTCGGAACAAAACCTGGTTCCCGTGATCCAGTTCCTGTTGGACCCTCGGTCCAGATCAAGTCCAGTTCCGGTTCGGAACAAAACCTTGTTCCCGTGATCCAGTTCCTGTTGGACCTCCCGGTCCAGATCAAGTCCAGTTCCGGTTCGGAACAAAACCTTCGTTCCCGTGATCCAGTTCCTGTTGGACCTCCCGGTCCAGATCAAGCCCAGTTCCGGTTCGGAACAAAACCTTCGTTCCCGTAATCCAGTTCCTGTTGGACCTCCCGGTCCAGATCAAGTCCAGTTCCGGTTCGGAACCAATCCTTCATTCCCGTGATCCAGTTCCTGTTGGATCTTCCGGTCCAGATCAAGTCCAGTTCCGGTTCGGAACAAACCTTCGTTCCCGTGATCCGGTTCCAGTGTGGGCCTCCTGGCCCAGTACAAGCCCAGCTCCGGTTTGGAGCAGTTCGCTCCTTCCTGGAAACCCTTTGACATTTTGTTAAATTTGTGTTGAGCTTGGGACTACCCCAAGGCTCCTAATAAACACTCCTTTCTGTTTCCCTGTCTCTTGGTCGTGCATTTGGGTTCAGCCCGTGTTTGGTTCGTGACAATAGGACTACAACCAAATTTGGGTTTAAACATTTTTTTTTTTCAAATGAGTATAAGTATTGACCAAATTACAGTGTTGTAAAATGTATAAGTATAGACCAAATTACAGTGCACTGACTAAATAAATTTGACCCATTCACCAATTCAAAAGAAAAAAATTTGTGAACATATTGGAATTCAAATTCTGATATTGCCACCAACACAACATTCTTGGCCCAGTTGCCACTGAAATGACAGGAGTTTACTTTGAATAATTTAGGTCCAGGACAGTGTGAATCAATCATGGAAAGGTCACAATCGTAACACTGCGGGTATTAGTGATACAAACTGGTTTGCCTCTAGTCCTCAGCTCATTTACTTCAAATTTGTTAACAGTAGCATACAGTGGTAGTTGAATGATTGAAATATCCCATAATGCCCATAATAAACTACTGGCAGGAGTGTACAGTCAAAAAGCAAAGAATTTGCAAAATAGTTTGGATAAGACAGGGCAGCTAGTTTGAATTATGATTACTTGCCTACCGACAGTCACATGATTACTTAAGCTCACCCATTTCCAAAGATCTTTTCCTTTTCAATGAGTCCTTATTATCTACCCTGTCTGGAACATATTGTACACAATAGAATTACACATTTTCTCTACAAAAGAGTAGTCTTCCATTTTCATTTTGACATAACAGGATATCAAACAACCTCCCTAACAATAACAGCTGATTCACTCCTATTTAAGAATTTTTAGCTTCTGGAAGGTAACCATGTAAGGCAATAACCGTGTCAAAATTCACTTCCAGCATTTGGCAGTCAAAGACAATGGCAACTGATAAAGGTATTTACTGTGAATCAACAATTGATCAGAGGAAAGGTATAAACAAGCCTTATGGCTTACTGGAACACTAACTAGTAAGGAAATTCTGTCAAGAAAACATATCCATTCTGTGTAGTGAATGGATACAAGACAACAAACTGCAAACACTGCAAACAGTAATAGGATCTTGTAATACATGTTATCCCCTGTAAATCAAAGTGAAACAAAAAAACCCCAATAAAACTATGGAAACACAGATTTACAGTCTGGAGAGCTGCATCACACAGCACTGATTTCATACAAGCCACTCTTAAAGCAAAATTGAACTGACTTTGGGTTGTGTAGTTACCTGGCCATGATATGAGTCCAAATGGTGGCGAAATATGTTCATTGGTTGCTCTGTGCTCCCCTGGGGTGATAATCCAGAAAAGGGGTATTTGTTGCTCTCCATTCACTACTATAGCTCAACAAAAACGGTCTCAAAATGATACTTCTAGCACGTATACGAATGTGAACGGAGCGGATTCTGTCAATACAAACAATAACCAGTCCTCTTACCACACTACATTAATCAATCTGTATTTGCAGTCAGTTTTTATCCAAGCCTTTTATCCCAGTTCATGGGCAACTATGCCAAAAATGTATATCTCAAAAGAGATAATGGTGAAAAATTATTTTGCAGCAAGTTCTGGCATATTTCCAAATCAGGTTCATATTCCTCAGATGTCTTTACCATACATTCACTTATTAACCTTACATTTACAATATGCACCAAATCACGCATGTGCATAACCAGGCTCAAACTGGTGGAAAAATATTTCTGCATCACTTATCACTGCATTACTGGGCTGCACCGATCAGGCTAAGCTGTGAGTATTTATTGTTCGTAGTACTTGCTTTTACCATTACATCTGATTATTTAGTTAGTGCAGGCACTCTACTTGCTTTTTATTTAACTATAGTTACTCACATGACCAAAATAAATAAAGAAAATAACTTGGATTTCGTGTCCAACAAAAATACATGAATGCAAGATACAGTTGTGGTCAAAGGTTTACATACACTTAGGTTGAAGTCATTAAAACTCATTTTTCACAGATGTCATGTTAGCAAACTATAGTGTTGGCAAGTCAGTTAGGACATCTATTTTGTGCATGACACAAGTAATTGTTTACAGACAGATTATTTCACTTTTAATTCACAATATCACAATTCCAGTGGGTCAGAAGTTTACATACACAAAGTTGACTGTACCTGTATTTGGTTGCATATCCTTTGGCTTTGAATGCCATGACGTCCTGATGTCTGTGACCCAACAACATAAAAAAACTCTTGAGAAACAACCCTTAAAGTGATCCATCCATATCTACTACATATCTGGGAGCAGAGTGATGGTTTGAGGCTCGTTTGATACCTCAGACCCTTGATGACTTACAGCCATTTAGCCAACCATGTGTTCCATAAAAGTGAAATAATCTGTCTGCAAACAATTACTTGTGTCAATCACAAAGTAGATGTCTTAACTGACTTGCTAACACTATAGTTTGCTAACATTAAATCTGTGGAGTGGTTAAAAATGAGTTTTATTGACTTCAACCTAAGTGTATGTAAACCTTTGACCACAACTGTATGCCATAACCAATATTGCATAACCAACATAAAGATAACAGGACATATACAATTTCAAGATAAACATGCATAGGCCTACACTATTTAACTTTAAATTGTATCCTTCCTGTTAGGCCTATCTTTATGTTGATTATGCAACATCAGTTATGGCAAACATGTATATTGTGTTTATGTATTGTGGATGATTTTGTACAGTCATGTGATGATGCCTTTCTACAGCTTAATGTTTAAAAGACATAATTGGTTTTAGACGCAAATCCTGTACCTGTAATGGGTTTTTATGTGGCGGATATTCAAATGCGAAGGTGGGGGAATCAGAACAAGTCAGCTCACATAAGTGAACCAATAAATGGGAGAAAACCTCTAAAAGAAAAGAAAGAAAAAACAGGAAACAAATTCCTTGTGGCTAAACAGCCAAAAACAAAATCAACCCACTAAAATAGGGCGAACTCGAGAACGAGTACAATACAAACTAAATCTCCCGAGCTCAATACTGGAGCTAGAACAGGAAATCTAGCAAGAAAAAAAACACCTTCAGATACATAAGCTCAGTGCCGGAAGAGTGTAAAACCAAAACAAACGAACAAAAAAAAACTGTCTCCGTGAGAACAGCAACAGACAAAATAAATAGCACAGAACCCTAACAGGAGGAATAAAACCAATACCTGAAAATAGCTAAATAGCAAGTCCCTCGTGAACATAAACAGCGTTTAATATCACAAGGTCGCTAGTACCTGGCTATACCTGGCTCAATGCAATGTCGAATGGCAAACAAGCACCGGGGAAGCGGAAGTGAGGAAAATACCCCGCATGTAGAAGCACAGGTGAAAATAATAATGAGGAAAGCAAACCACTGAACGGAACGTGGAAAAAATCTGATTAACAATCGGGAAACCAGGACGAGACCAGCAAAAGAAAATAAAATAAAAAGCCACGTACCATGACAGTACCCATACCTGGATTATACCGGTATCCGGCCTTGACCACTACTACTCAAAAACAAGGATTATGGGCCAGGAAGTAGATGTGTAGGGTGTCACAGTTCAGCTCTAATCAAATTATAATGAGTTTACTAATCTAATTGTAATGAGATCTCGGGTATGGGTTTGTGTTTTATATTTTTGTGATTATTTTATTAATTATTTTATTAATTATTATTTTATTTCATTTCAATACTGCACATGAATTGCCCTCATGGGATTATAATGAAGTCACTGAGTCTGGGAGAGCTATGGCTTAATTTGGCAACACAAATTTAATATTGTACAAATATGGCATATTTAAATCTAAAGCCCAAATATGGACAGTAGGCTACTCTTAAAAATATCTATTTCAAATAAAGATGTGCTTGCAGCTGTTTGTTTGGGATAATGATAAAGACAATTTTCATTTATGTAACTGTTAATTAATCAAGAAATCTTCTTTGTGATCAATATTTTCCCATAATATGTACTACACAAAAAGTAGTTGTAGGCCTACAGTCAAGCCGGAAAGTCTGCCCACCCCTTTCACCTTCTCCACGTTTTAGTACATTACACACATATTCTACAATAGATTGAGTTAATTTTTTGTCTCAAAATTCTACACAAAATAGCCCATAATGACAAAGTGAAAAAATGTTTTTAGACATTTTTGCTAATTTATTAAAAATCAAAAACTGAAATTTCTCATTTACATAAGTATTCATACCCTTTGCTTTAACATATTTTTAAAGTATCATATTTAATATTTGGTCGCATATCCTTTGCATGCTGTTACTTCCTGAAGTCTGTGACCAATCAACATCAAAAGACTCTCAATATCTTATTTTCAGGTACTGTTACAAGCGATACTATAACCTCTATAACCTGCATTTGAATTGATCTCTATGAGAATTTTGGGGTGAGACTAGATTCAGCTGTAAATTACGCTGGTACAGTAGGGAACACATGACTGGCGAAATGGATGTACGTCATCAAGGGTCTAAGGTATCAAACGAGCCCCAAACCATCACTGTGCGGCCAGATATGGAGTAGATGTGGATGGATCCCTTTAAGGGTTGTTTCTCCTGACTTTTTCCCCCATAGAGTTCTATAGGAAAATGAGTCAGGAGAAATAACCCTTGCAGTGATCCATCCACATCTACTCCATATCTGGCAACAGAGTGATGGTTTGGGGCTCATTTGATAGCTCAGACCCTTGATGACTTACAGCCATTTAGCCAGCCATGTGTTCCATACTGTACCAGTGTAATTTACAGCTGAATCTAGTCTCACCCCCCAATTCTCATAGAGATCCATTCAAATGCAGAGAGCTTATAGTATCGCTTGTAACAGTACCTGAAAATAAGATATCGAGAGTCTTTTGATGTTGATTGGTCACAGACTTCAGGAAGTAACAGCATGCAAAGGATATGCGACCAAATATTAAATATGATACTTTAAAAATATGTTAAAGCAAAGGGTATGAATACTTATGTAAATGAGAGATTTCAGTTTTCAATTTTTAATACATTTGCAAAAATGTCTAAAAACATGTTTTCACTTTGTCATTATGGGCTATTTTGTGTAGAATTTTGAGACAAAGAATTAACTCAATCTATTGTATCGATTGTAGAATATGTCTGCAATGTAATAAAACGTGGAGAAGGTGAAAGGAGTGTTCAGACTTTCCGGCTTGACTGTATATGCAACTAATGCAATGTTTACAGACAGTAAGATCAAATTAAATTTATAAAACATATTTTATGACGCTAATAGGCTATTATTGGTTATGCATTCGTCTTCCAAGGTCAGTAATTTGAGCCCACGAGAATGTCTATTTAACACATTTTCACAGCGTTGTCTGCATATTCCAGCAAGATCTGCAAGATCCTCAGCTTCTCAAGGGTTAATAAGTATAACATGTAAATTGACACGAGTGAGTATTGTAAGTGCATAGTTGTCAAACTGTTCAGTATTGGGATCCGTGTTGTCTGTGGTCGAGTGAATTGTCTGTCCTGTGACGGGAAGTTTAAGTCAAGGTTAGTGCCGGAAAATGTTTTATTTAAGATGATAAAAAGTAGGCTAACGTTACATACGTAAAACTATGTTGGAACTGCTCATATGAGCAAAGCGTAGGTCATTTATCCAACCGTATTTCCGTATTCTTCTCCTTACAAGTTAGCTCGCTAACAAACATAATTCTATTTCCCTGTCATAATACATCCAGTGCAATCGGTAGATTCGTGAATTCCCTATGGTTCTGTAATCACGAAACTCAATTTTTCGAAATGTGAAGGTGTCTTCTTAGCATTTTTATTTGTAGGCTATATGCTAGTGTGTATTGTTCTTTTAGTGTACCACGACGGCGCTCACTTCCTAGTGTAACAGGTACGCTCAGACACCTGTCTCTGGGAGGAAAACAAAGGTGAAGAGTAATTCCGCATCGAAATGTGTATTTCGTAGACTACGGTACGTAGGCTACAGAAACTGTTGCTACAACTTTTCAAGAAAGCTGTCGCAAATGTATTAAACTCAGGGCTAAATGTTATGTAAGAAATGGCAGCCTAATATTCTTCGAAGTTTCCTAGTAGGCAGGCCGCAGAAGTGTATTTTCCGTTTAAAACAGAAAGCACAATTGCAGCACCTACGACAGTCCTGTTGTCGGTGACATGACAGAGTGAATGAGAATGGTCTTGTTTAGTCTATTAAACTTATTAGCTGTATATGTGTGCCCTGTTTGATGGTAAAATTTTATATTTTAGTGTGGTAGATTGGAAATTTAAAAAAGATAACTTCTTAAACGTTTGATGTGAGCTTTTAATTTATTTGATATGATAAATGATTGTTGAAATTCTGAAGAAATTACAGAAATGTAATGAGGTAGTCGACTGCTATTCTGTTGGAACAACCATTCAAGCGTGCTGATAATAACATTATTTCCTTTCAGTAATGTATATTCATTGTGAGGCCTGGTGTCTCTGCCTCCGTCTGGATGGATGAGCTGGCCCTGTTGGATTTGCTGGAGTGCCCTCTGTGTTTGGAGCGGTTGGATGTGACAGCCAAGGTGCTGCCATGCCAGCACACCTTCTGTAAACTGTGCTTGCACAGGTTGACAGCGTCGCACTCTGAGCTGCGGTGCCCGGAGTGCCGCACACTTGCACCTTCAGGAGTTGAGGAGCTGCCTGCTAATGTCCTGCTAGTACGTCTTCTAGAGGGCCTCCGACAGGGTCTTGGGGGAGGCATCAGAGCAGGATCAGGAGCATACAATGCACCTCTTGCTAAGGACCAATCAGTAAGAAGAACCAGAAACGCCCAGTATTCACAAACCCCCCAACGCAGGCAGATTCAGGGCCACAGGAACGCTTTGGATGGGGCAAGTATCTTGAATAATTAATCTTGATGGTAAAGAGTAAGCTAGGCATAAGCCCCTTTTTGTCTTTACTCTTTGATTTGAAGATGAATATCTCCTTTAAGTTGGAGTTTTGGAACAGCAGACCACCTTCTCATGAAAGCATGTTTATACTTGGCAGACACAAAGACGGGGAAGTTAAACCCTCTCCATGACCTCATGGCCTCATTTTTCAAGTTTGCAGTGCACTTAGAGCAGATCTATTTTTCATAAAGGTTCAAAGCAAAGGGACATGAAGTAGCCATTAACAGCCTAACTGCAATATCGCTCCACTGAGGAGTTTTCATTTATGTTATTATGTGGGACATTCCATCAGAAATCAATCACTTTCTGACCTCACCCTTTCAGATTTTTGAATGTCTGTTAACCTATCTCAGTGAGTGTTAGAATGTGGTTTGATTAACCGGAATGACCAACCATTCAGGAGACAGAGGCCCTCAAAGTTGACCCATATTGGACTCCCCAGTGGCTTCAAAATAAAAAGTAAAGATCTTCACACCTTCACATAGCATATAAAAAATTAAAAAAATGGGATGTTTACACATTTTTTGCAAATTAAGGACAAAAAAATCACCAAATTTGCATATTTATTTTGGACCAGTATAGTAATTGTGGATAACCTTGTTTGTAAGCTTTCCGATAATAAGAGAACCATACTGTTGTGCTTATTTTTGAGATATCTGCGTCTTTAGGTTGGGTGGGGGGTACAATATGGGTCAACTTTGAGGGCCCCTGTCTCCTGAATGATTAGTCATTCTGGTTAATCAAAGCACATTCGAATACTCTGTCATATCAGACCAGAGAATCTTGATTGTCATGGTTTGAGAGTCCTCTAGGTGCCTTTTGGCAAACTCCAAGCGGGCTGTGATGTGCCTTTTACTAAGGAGGGGCTTCCGTCTGGCCACTCTACCATAAAGGCCTGATTGGTGGAGTGCTGCCTGGATGGTTGATCTTCTGAAAGGTTCTCCCATCTCCACAAGGATACGCTGGAGCTCTGTCAGAGTGACCCTCGGGTTCCTGCTCACCTCCCTGGTCAAGGCCCGTCTTTCCCGATTTCTCAGTTTGGCCAGGCGGCCAGGTCTAGGAAGATTCTTGGTGGTTCCAAACCTCTTCCATTTACGAATGATGGTGGCCACTGTGCTCTTTGGGACCTGTGAAGCTGCAGAGATTTTTCTGTACCCTTCTCCAGATCTATGCCTTGACACAATCCTGTTTCTGAGGTCTGTAGATAATTATTTTGACCCCATGGCTTGGAGTGTGCTCTGACATGCACTGTCAACTGTGGGACCTTATATAGGCAGGTGTTGGCAATCCCCATTCATGTCCAATCAATTGAATTTATCACAGGTGGACTCCAATTAAGTTGTAGAAACATCTCAAGCAGTATCAGTGGAAACAAAATGCACCTCAGCTCACTTTTGGGTGTCATATGAAAGGGTGTGCACACTTGTGTACATATTATATTTTACATTTAAATTTTACTAAATTAGCACAAATGTCTAAAAACCTGTTTTCACTTTGTCATTATGGGCTATTTTGTGTAGAATTTTGAGACAAAAAATGAACTCAATCTATTGTAGAATATGTCGTAATAAAACGTGGAGAAGGTGAAAGGGGTCTGCAGACTTTCCGGCTTGACTGTAGGTTAACATGTATAAAAAATGGTCAAAAAAGTGATTGATTTCTGACGGAATGCCCCAAGTGTGCATTTGTGTGTGTTTGTGTGTACTAGAGAGAGGGAAAGAGGAAATATGTGTCTTTGTAGAAGAGAGGGAGAGCTGGAGTGAGAGAAAATACATATGTGAGAGAGAAAGTGAACATGTGTGCTTCATGCACATTTGTGTGTGAAACTACATACGTGTGAGAGGAAATATGTTTGTACGTTGTGAGAGAAAGGGAGTGTGTGTGCATGAATGCATGCATGTATGTATGTGTGTATGAAAAAGAAAGTGTTATGTTTGTAAGCATATCCAGTTTATCTGCTTGAGTTGAACTATTCAGGTTGGTGGTGCTAGGATAAGTCAAAATGGAAAACTCTCAGGCCTTGGTAGAACAACATCCTAAGCCGCATTCTGTGACAAGCCTTTTTTTTTGTTGCATTTTAAACTCATGTTTCTTTCTTATGGAAATTTTATGGAATCTTGCAACATGTTGCATTGGCACATTCATTAGCTAATCAAAACTGCAGCAAGCCTAGTCCACCTTGATACGTATTAAACACCAGGTTACAGCTTATCTTGTTTTGAAAGAAAATGGTTTTGAAGCATCAACTTTGAATAGTGTTCTTACAGTTCTATACGATGGTTTGGACACAACAATAATATTGGAATATCGAATGTTAATGTGCTCGATTTTTCTACCACGTGGTTTGTCGTTATCTTAAAATGTTGCTTTTTTTGGATTGGATTATTCTCTGGCCAGATAAAGATATAGGGAATTCCACTGTAACATTGTGACACTCAGAGGCACATTTTAAATTTGATTTGAATGCTGAGAATATGTGCTATATGTGTATTAAAAAAGAAGTGTACAGATGTTTGTCATTTCTAAAATGAGAAATGTGAGCAATTAGACAGATATTCACTTTGTCAAGGGAAATACTTACGTAGGTCTCCCTTTCTGCTTCATAAAATTATTTTATCAACAGTAGGCTATTCAAAACAAAAATGTTTTAATGAACGTGTTTTTTTTTTTTCTGCTCTAGCCACTCTGCATTGTGCTCCCAGACTAAATGAGAATTCTACTGGCTCGCAGCTTTCTGAGCAAGAATTTTGATCAAGTTAAATTAACATAGGCGTCTATGGCTAGGCAGCCTGCTTAGCTGTTTGTTTTCACAAGATAATTTGTAAGGCAAGCCTGTAGTATAAGCTAGACAAGTTGGCAAGATAATGTTATTTTAAATAGCAAGGGTTTAGAGACGTAGCTAAGTAACATTTCATTCACTTTCTGATAACTAGCATTATTATTATAAAAACACCAACCATTAGCTTGCATTAGCTAAGATTTCTATGCTATTAGTCTGGGCGAATGCCACATTTAAAAAATATTAATGTGGTGAGTTATTTCATTAATATGTTATATCTGGCCTTAATGCCAATATTCATAATTTTGTAGGCTACACCAAAGCAGATGGTCACACTGCAGGCACAGACTACTGCTGGCGTGCCTGAGGGCTAACATTAGGCAAGATGGGGAAATTCTGAAATCCTAGCTCGGCTATCCTGTCAAAATAGTAATCGGTGCTTCATGAAGTCAGCAACTCCTGCCTATTCATCTAATCAAGGGAGATCACGGAACAGAAATGACTCGTAATCTGTGTTCATCCTGTGCCAAGAGAATTTGCTGGTAGTTGCCTGGGTTTGATATGTCATAGTTTTGTCGTCTAGGACGGAAAATGGTAGTGCTCAGTCCCCCAACATACCAATGTGTCCTCTTCTGGTGGACAATTGGTGCAAAACGAATACCATGACCAATCATTTGTCATGTTATTGGTTTTGCATGTGCTAAAAGAGTTTGCACACGCTAAAGGTCTTCGTAAATCAGGTCCTTAGTTGGCAAGTAGCTCTTTTTTTCATGCATTGTGTTTAGGGATGAACAGTCCGTATTGGCATAATTATAATGCATTCTAGCTTTTCACAAAAATTCTCAGATATTCTGTCATGTTTTATAATGCATGCTGTAGAAGACACTTCGGCTCTCAGCATGTCTGTAAAGAAGTAGGTCAAATTTGGTATCTCACTAGAGGCAAATTTATTGTTAAACAACAACCATTTGCAAAATCAGATCATGTAAAACCATATGACTGAAACATTAATGCTATGCAGTCCTTTCCCTGTGTCCCATCAAGATTAGTTTAGAAATACTGTATGAACAATTGCTTAGGGTTAAAGGAGCAAGACAGGAAGACTTACTAGTTGTAATTTTTCTTAATTGCACTAAAAACATTTTTACATACACTGCTCAAAGAAATTAAGGGAACACTTAATCAACACAGTATAACACCAAGTCAATTAAACTTCTGGGATATGGATCTGTCCAGTTAGGAAGCATAAACGATTGTGAATCAATTTCACCTGCTTCGGTGCAAATGAAAGTGACAACAGATGGACAGGAGAGGCAACAGCAAGACAACCCCCAAAAAATTTATGGTTTTGCAGGTGGTGGCCACAGACCATTTCTCTCTTTTTATCCTTCCTGACTGATTTTTCTCTAGTTTTGCATTTTGCTAGTGCCCTTGTCACTACCGGTAGCATGAGGCGGTACCTGCAGCCCATTCAGGTTGCACAGGTAGTCCAGCTCCTCCAGGATAGCACATCCATACGTGCTGTCGCAAGAAGGTTTGCTGTGTCTCCCAGCACAGTTTCAAGAGTGTGGAGGAGATACCGGGAGACAGGACATTACACGAGAAGAGCTGGACAGGGCCATAGAAGGGCAACAACCCAGCGGCAGGACCGGTATCTGCTCCTTTGTGTGTGGAGGAACAGAAGGAGCACTGCCAGAGCCCTGCAAAATGACATGACCTCCAGCGGGCTACTTGTGTGCATGTTTCTGACCAAACTCCATGAGGGTGGCATGAGGGCCCAACGTCCTGTAGTGGGACCTGTGCTCACAGCCCAGCACCATGCAGCTCGATTGGCATTTGCCAGAGAACACCAGAATTGGCAGGTTCACCATTGGTGCCCCGTTCTCTTCACAGATGAGAGCAGGTTCACACTGAGCACATGTGACAGACGTGAAAGAGTCTGGAGACGCCGTGGCGAATGTTATGCTGCCTGCAACATCATCCAGCATGACCGGTTTGGTTTAATTGACTTGGTGTTAGACTGATGATGAAGTGTTTCCTTAATTTTTTTGAGCAGTGTATTTCCGTATATTAGATTATTACACATATTTCACATATTAAATTATGTGAAATATGATTTTTCTTTTCATATTATAGGATCAACCTTAAAAGGATGTAAATCTTCTTGTGGGACTTTATTTTTCTCACACGAAAGAATATACTCTAAATTGTTCATGAAGGGGAAATCATACTTTCAAAAACATTTACTGTAGTATATGCATTCTTGTACAGATAAATGTAATAAGGCAGCTGGACAGCTCATGCTGTTAATGTTCCAGTGTGGTATCAAATCCGGACTCTGTCTGTGCCAACTGTAGCGAGCAGCACCATATGGCAAAACATGACTGGCTGTAGCATCAAGCTGGGGTGGAGGGATTCAGTCAGCCAGAATGACTGTCATTATTTTCCAGTGATCCCTGCTAGATAATCAGGTGCCTGCAGTTTGCTCAAGCTGTGCATAAGTGCCTTACTCAGACTCATATCTGTGCACACTCTATTTGTGGACCATGCTGTGAAAGGCACTGCTGCCTGACTTAACATGTTTTTAAGTAGACCATGTGCTTGTATGATGCCTCTTGAATTGATAGTGGAGCTTATAATAATGGGCAATTGAAGTAGATATCATATATAATTGCAATTGAAATAAAACCATTTTTGTGTGTTTTTTTGGGGGGGGGGTCATCTATTTAAGGTTTTGGGGAAAAGATATTAGGAAACATTTTGTGCCATATTTAACCCATTTTCGTTTGCTTAGTTTGTTGCCAGAATCCACTGACCTGGATTAGAACCAGTCATAACTAGAAAATGTGCTCAGTACAGCCCAGACCTCCGCCAAGTCTGACAACATCCCACAAGACTACCAAAGGCATGAACAAAACCGTTAGCAGACATGGCCTAGTAGTTGTTCCTTGTACAATCTTTTGTTAAAGTTTTGTGGTGTTGTGTGAATCTGTGAAGAAGTTATGTGCATTTTTGTGCCCACCACCACACCCTGCCCCACCCCCTTTTTTTGTTTGGTGTTTCACGTTCATCCAGTTCTTGTGACCCGTGACAATCTTGATCAAAAATGCGAATCCGGTGCGAATCCGCGTTTCGTTCTATTTTTTTTTTTTTTTGATATGCCACCCAGGGGGGATTAGAGAGAGGATCAGAGGGGGGGGGGGGGCTAATGAGAAATGATGCGCGCGCGCGCGCGTGTGTGTGTTCAGGGTTTTTCTAGGCAGAGAAATGGGTTTTGGCGGTACCTATGTGAACGCACGCAGTGCGCGAGCGGCAAAGTTTTTTGCATTCATTTTACTGTAAATACAGTTTTTGGAGTACAAAGAGCCCACGTAGGCTTTGGCTGTAAAGTACCAGTAGGGTTGTGTTTAGGAGTTAGGTTTTAGAAATCAAAGGTCCTTGAAGCTTTTTGAATATTACACCATTTAGGCTATTTTGATAAAATAGAAATAGAAAAAAATAGAAAAATAAATAAACAACACTCAGAAATAAACAACAGCCAAGTTCGCTAAATCTAACGTTAGAGGGCTAAACATGATTTCAAAAAATAATAACAATTAATAGTAATAAAAACATTTTAGGGGTGCTGAGATTAAATTTAGGTGTGCTTGAGCACCCCTAAAAAGGGTCTAAAATCATCCATTCCATGCACACTGTCAAGCCCTCTTTTGGCCAATTGGCATGAAATGTTAATAACTTCTTCCTCGGCCCATGACCAACCTTCCCACCAAATGTGGTGCACATCCGTGCATGACTTTTTGAGATGTCCTGCTAACAGACACACAAACACACATACGCGGGTGAAAACATTACCTTCTTGGTGGAGGTAATAATGAATTGTGTGAAAGATGTCCTCTAGTTTAGCCTACGTTTATGTCCTTTGATGAACACATTCTATTAGCTTTGCAAATGCATTACTTTTTTCATACTGCTCTTGGGTGCGTATTACTGTCCAGCACAGAGAATACACCATATTTTTAAATCAAATGTGTGTGCTCACCACCTGTAGGATGCCTTGTTTTTCACTGAGCCACTACATCACTGTGTTGGCATCTTTTATCAAGTCAGACGGGTCCTACCAAGTATATTCTGCAAGTGCCACCCATTGCTTGTAGGGGTGATTGTACCTCATGCAAAGCTGATGCAGGCAGGTAGCATGTGCTTCATTGTTGAGAGGAGGTGTGTTTCTATGATGAGATTGGTAGAACCCTCTCTCCATGGATAGCCAGTTATACACAGGTCTGAAGGCTTGCTGTCCAGAATTAACATTGGCAAGATGAGAGTTTGTTAACAGTTGGTGGACTGTGTCCAATATTGTAACAGGACAGGTACCCAATAGGACCTACGGTATGCAGAACTTTCTGAGTTCTCACAATGGGGAAAAAGCTGCAGCAGGACATTAAATATTCATGCTCATTTCAATTTATCTGTGAAATAAGCTTATAATTAATAAGTGTGGAGTGTAATCATGATGACAATGAAGGGATAGTATTACAATTGCATTAAGGGGGTATTATCACAGTGTTATTAAGATTAAGGGGATATTATCACACGGACAATAAGGGTTGTTATCACAGGGTAATGACACACCAAAATTAATCCAACCCCCAGACAGGCAATTTCAGTGTGATTCGGCTTTTTCTGGGAAGATAATGTACTGAGATGTACAATAGTTGAGGCATATGGAAGTGTACAGAAATAGGCTAAAACATTAAAGGCACAAGACAATAAACTGAGATCATATACATTAAGCAGAGATCATATGAATATGCAATCTTTCTTGAAAATCGGCCAAAGTGGGAATCGGACTGATCACTTTTTAAGAAAGGATTACTGTTTTGTTACCTGTATTTATTATAATAGGAAAAAAATGAATATATTTTGATTAATAAAGGGGTTTAAATTTTCGGATATGTTGCTAATGTTACGTGGACAGAATTTACTAAACTTAACAAAACAGTTAAAAATCCTTGACTGTATGTTAAAATAATGGAATGTACAGACATACAGCAAATGATTACATGACCATTTCAACATATTTATGAGTTTTTTTTTACATTTCACCTCAAATAATGTGTAGTTTTCATAATTTCGTTTCTTGAATGACGCAGGCACACAAATACGATGGGAATCACTTCCGCGTTAAATAAAAGTGGATCTCGCAATGTAATACTCGCGAACGTTACTGATTGGTCACGGACTGAAATAACGTTAGCCTTACAATCGGGTTTCTATAAACCTATACAATTGGATAGTTACTAAATCCACCGAATCATGTACAGAGAGGGGTATAGCTAACGTTACTGTGATGGACAGAATGAACAGTAACGTTTGCAACTGGAATTAAGCATTGTTTTGAATGTGTGGGATCTTAAAAAGAAAAAATCTGACAACAATGTGATTGCTTATGCAGTTACTTTATTATAATTTCTATCAAACAGAACAATATTTTTTACTGATGCATACATAATATTAAAATGGGCTCACTTTAAGACTTGCAATCCATGTATGTGTATTGGCAATATTTTTAATGTAATAATTAAATTTGTCCAATGTCTGAGTAAAGTTAATTTGGGGACACGTGAGATCAGCTATCGCTATCTGCACGAAGGAAGCATTGTCGTTCTTGTATTTGTGACACACAAAGTTGGGAATGCAGACAATGTCACAGTGTTATCCACCTGCCATGTGTTTGTGTATGGAGCCAAGAGCACAAAGATAACAGTCCATATTATCAGCTGCTGACTGACTGGGCATGCTCCTGAGCTGTTGCATGTTATGTATCAAGCTCTGTTGTGGAAAACGGGAAATCTGATTGAAAACACTTCTTAGATGGAGCATTGGCGGGATTGAGGATTGGGCCTTATTGAATTGAGAGGCATTCTGTCAGAAATCCATCACTTTCTTACCTCACCCTTTTAGATTTGAACAAAGTTTGAGTGTTAGAATGTGCTTTGATGAACTAGAATGACCAACCATTCAGGAGACAGGGGCCCTCAAAGTTGACCCATGTTAAACTCCACACCCTACGTAAAGACACAGATATCTTCTTCAAAAATAAACATAACAGTATGGTTCTCTTATTATAGGAAAGCTTACAAACAAGGTTATCCACAATTTCAATACGTTTAGTCCAAAATCAATAAATAAGCAAATTAGGTGATAAACCATAATTTGCAACAAAAAAATGTAAACCGGTTACTTAAATGTTTTCATACATTATAGGGCAGACACTTCTTTACAACTCTTGAAGTTTTCATGTTGTGCCCACTACACATCTGTTGAGTAACAGCAGACTTCTGAGTATATGGTTGGTAGGTCAGTCTAACACATGAATTCTTAATGTTGCCTATGATTTTTTTCATCACATGACTGACAAACAGAAAATTCAAATGAAATTGCATAATTAGGAAGTCCAAGTCAGCAAAAATGTGTGTCGTGCAAATTTTAAGATGTGAAGATCTTTACTTTTTATTTTGAAGCCACTGGTCAAGGGCTGCCTGTTACTGTGGATGGCTCCACTGATGTGAGCACATTGCCCAAATCGACCGCAAGTTGATCAGGATGCCTAGGGAAAGAAAACGATACTTCTACTTGATGGACCAAATGTATTGACATTGTGGGTAACCTTTTTTGTAAGCATTCCAATATGGGTCAACTTTGAGGGTCCCTGTCTCCTGAATGTTTGGTCATTCTGTTCAATCAAACCAGATTCGAATGCTCTTTCATATAGGTTAACATGTATAAAAATTTAATTTGTTCAAATCTAAAAGTGTGAGGGCAGAAGGTGATTAATTTCTGACGGAATGCCCTTTGACTGCTTTGAAGTCATACGTGCTCTCCATTCTTTCTGGCCCAGACTCATGCACATGCCATACTTGGACAGGGTATGTTCACCATTGTCCCCAAGAGATGAAATCATTACATTTATTATGCATATTTATTATATATCATTAGTGTCATAGCTGATCGGTAATAATAATTTTGTCACATCTTTCTTTTTTGAGCTTTAGTCACCCCGAGACTATTATGAGGATGTTGAGTCTCTTCACTTTGATGGCCATCCATATTTATTTGAACCAGAATACACAGACAAAGAGCTAAACCAAATTGAGGAAGATAGAAGAAGAATGGAGGCTGAGGCAGAAAGGCAAGACGCTGATTTGTGAACACCAGTTATATCTGATATTAAACACATCAGTAGTCATTTACCCTTAAATACACTCACACAGTAACCTGACCATAATTGGAATAGACCAGGCCTGTAATAATGGCCTGCAAAACAATTTCAGACATGTGCACCTCTCGTGGAATTCCCCTATCACCATGAGGCCAGGGCAGGCAGAGACAAGCTCTCAGCGCTGTGCTGCTACTGCACTGGTGACCATAAAAACAAACACGCATCTGAAGAGCCTAAAATGTTTTTTGAGGTCCCTATGTTTTTTTCAGTTTTGCATGCGTGCGCACGCTGGGGAAGAGGGCGATTTTACTGCAGTATTTCTGTTCATTCTATAATGTTGCAGTTTACTGTTTTTTAATATATTTTTTATATACCCATTGCCGAGAAGGGCTACTTTGATGCTGCAGCTAAATACTATCCCAACCTCCATGGTAGAATCTCATTTGAACATGTGAAGTTCAATTCATCAACTTTACTGTTATAAGATTGTATTAAAACTTATAATGGGTAATGACTGCTCAGGTGTGAACATGAACAAAAGTTAGTGAAACAAATTTTAAAGCATTGTTTTTTTAAGTTACTTTTTATGTGGTCAAGCTCTGCTTTCACTCACACCTCTCGAAACCTTGCAACCCCACAAAACCTTATCATTGGATTGATCATTAAATTATCAGAAATTCTGGATTTCAAAGTACTTCTGTTTCAGTAAAACGTTTTGTACTTGGATTGAAAGGGTTTATAGCGGGTAAAGTATCATGTTGGGCCATGAGGTACCAGTTGATTATCCTTGAGTTACTTGACTGTATTTATTTTTTTAATTTATTTTTTTACATAAAGTGCATTTTTTAACATAAAATGCAGACTCGAAATATCCGAAATGTGAACACTTATCACTGCCTTTTTGTTTAGGTTCCATGGGCTCGAGCCCTGTGCAATTACAGAGGAAATGTTCCAGGTGAGCTCAACATAAAACCTGGTGACATCATCATCTTGCGGCGGAAGGTTGATGAGAACTGGTACCATGGAGAAGCCAATGGCAGTAGTGGGCTGGTCCCCGCCAACATTGTGCATGTCGTCAACCAATTGCCCCAGCCTCTGCCCCTTTGCCGCGCTCTTTATGACTTTGATATAAAGGACAAGGACCAGGAGGACTGCCTAACATTCTTCAAGGTATCACTACTCAGGTTGCCACTAACTCAGTATAAATCAAATTGTTGTGTATTTATGATAGTACTCCTACCAAAGGAATGCTCATTCACTCCTTTTCCACGTGATTTATATTTAAAAATTGAAATAATATGTATATAATAAGCCCTTTTTTGCAGCGATATTTAATTAAATGAATATGTGTCTCTCAGTGTGTGTGTGTGTGTGTTACCTGTGAATGTAATGGGGTGAGTGCTATCAGTTACCTGTGAATAAGATTAGAGTGATTGCTCTGTTCTATGTGCAGTTTGTTATTCTATTCCTATTCTATGTAGTCATGCTTTTACCTCAACAAACAGCCATGTATAGCAGAATACTACTGGCTAATATCCACAGAAACAACACAATGAGGAGTTTTCTGCTCAATTTGAAAGTACAACTGAAATTGAACCTTTGTAAAGACGGCGCCATTGTTCTCTTTTCAATGAAGTGTGGGCACCATTTTATTTTTTTACAGGGTGTTCTTTCATAAAAATAGAAGAACCCCCCCCCTCCCTTTCTGATCTAAATGGAGATTTTTTGCAAAAAAATTTAGGTTTATTTAAGGGGATATTTCTGACATCATGTAAAAGGAATTCTTATTGTTGAAGGGACAGCTGCACTCTCACTGCTCCTATTGCACATTTAGGGCTTGATTAACTAAGGCCTTTAGCGTGTTCAAAACCTTTTAGCACATGCAAAACCAATAACATGACCAATGATTGGTCTTGGCATTGGTTTTGCACCAATCATTGGTTGTGGTATTAGTTTTGCGCACGCTGAAAGGTTTTGCACACGCTAAAGTAAATCATGCCCTCAGTGCATTCTTCCAGTGCAGTAGCTCTACAGATCAGCTGGCGTACTACAGAATAAAATAATGGAAAGAGGAATTGGCTGACTGGACAAACTTTGGAACCAACATGTTCCATTAACGGAGAATATCAAATTTTGGACTAAACAAAAATTTCTGATTTATAAAGTTTTAAGAAATTTTTTTTTTTTTAGGCTATATCATATTTTTTGGAAACAGGTTTTTTATTTTGATTTCACAAAGATGAATAATTTTTTCTTTATTGCTGTATCTTTCCCATAATAAGTGCTTTGTGTATAAAATACATTTTCAGTATTTAAGTGGCTGAACTTTCTTGTTTTACAAGACTAGTTAGAGGTATTTCAACTTTAAACTGTGTTCACTTGCACACAGTTCCGGGACAATTTCTGAGCTGTCGCTTAATAAAGAAAACCTTGCCATTAATAAATCGGGTATACAAACCTTCTAAATTCAGCACTTAACAAAAACTGTATTTCTCAGCAGTGGGGATCGAGGATGAACACGGCTGTGGTTGCATATAGCTAATTGGATATTCAAAATTAGGGTGGGAATTGGATATATTCAGCTCCACGTTGGCACCAATATTTGAAAAAACAAGGAAAAAAGAGAAAACTATTGGTAGTGCTACATACAGTTGAAAACTGTGTCCTTTGTGTTCTGTTCTGAACATTTGATGGCACACAAGAGCAGTGTTTCCAAAATAGTTCTGAGGTTCTGTGGTAGGATAACGATGACAGTAAGCACTTTATTTTGGCAATATGAATGTATGTTCCGTCATTAGAGCATGAACATAGGGAGTAGAGGAGGTAGTCATTTATTCTGTCTGAGATTCTGTTCCTCTCTGGGCCATTCATCTGTTAGTCATAAATATATATGTTCTGCTTGCGGTTAAGGACCAACCCCATCAAAGCTCACTATGCACATGAACCATTTCAGGTGTGTCCCACCAAACAGAAATGAGCTGTCTGCACTTATTGTCCAGATAGGGCTGTGGAGGGGAGATGTTTGAGAAGGGACTCTTGATCATAAATTGTCCTGACATGGTGCCAGATTAACATACTTAACACTCCACACCCCACGCCAGCCATATTTGGTCAACACAAAAAATTATTTTCTTTCAGAAAATATCTAGAATAAGGTCACTGAGGTCAGTTACAATTCACAGGGTTTAGTGATAAAGTGGGTCCAGGTTATGGGGAGAGAGGGAAGCTCTGGCATGAAGTAGGTGACACAATCTTTTTCAGGTAAACATTCAAAAGTAGGAGTTTTTCTGAAGTGAAAACCACCTTAGTTTTGGCAAAATTTGTATATTGTACATTTTCTATAAAGTAGCTAGAGTAGGTACTAGGTAGATTAGGTAGGTGGTCTAATCTGAGGATACGTTCTAGAAAGGCTAAATGTCATCAGGTTGTTTTCTGCATTTCTGCAACTGATTACAATTTGTTGAATGACAATAAAAGCAGCCTGGAGACTGTGCAAGGCACAAAAAAGCACACCCAAAAAAAGTGGACCAAAAAAGGGAACAATAATAATAATAATGTCACAATCACTATATAATAAAATTGATTAAAGTCAGAATACATCCATTAAATGAAACATAAATTAACAAGTAATTTAGTGTCAAATAAAATCTTGAGTTTTGACAGTTAACTGGTTTAAATTCCTGCCTAAACTTTTGAGGTTGTTTTCTCAAAAGTGTAGTTTTCATGCACTTTGAATGTGTTTTTTACTGAACTGGGGTCCTATGTAGGTTATCTAGCTATATGCGCACAGTGATTTATCACCCCTGTCAAATATAATACTGAGAAAGAGCAGAGGTTGACAGGAGACTCCAATCTGTATCTTAAGTGTACAATCGTATAAGCCCCTCAGGTCTGGATCAGGCCAGACATGTGCACCACTGATAGTACTGTCATTTATATGCTGCATTCTGGCCAGAAACCACATGAAATGTTAACCAAAGTGTATTTAGGCAGTTCTAAAATGGTTTAATTTCTCCTGGATATTGAAGCTTATGGTGAACTTTGGAAAGGTTTTGTTCAATGCTAAAAATGCAGTCCTCTCATTTGTAACTTTTGTATCCTGTGGTCACAACCACACATTGCACAATAGGTAGGGGAGGAATATGTGCAGTTAAATATTGGCTGGAATAGTGAGTTTGGAGTGAGTAGTAAGGTCTGGCAGTTTACATGTACTGTCTGTACACATGCTTATTTAACATTCATCTCTGTCCTGTCATGCTCCAAAATTGGAATTAACATGTGACAGTCTTGGGAGAAACTATGCAAGAATGTGGTTGAAGGAGAAATTCAAAATTGGTGAAGGAGAATGTGTGGTATCTCTTGAAAGACACTAGAAAGGTGGTAGAGAAACAAGTGTTTGCAGAGTGGAGAGGAGACACAGTGGTGTTGTCCTCTTCTGGGATTCACTCTCACATCCTGTCTTCTCTCTTTCTTCCAAATGTGGTCTTGCAGGGAGACATTATCTCAGTGATAAGACGAGTGGATGAGAACTGGGTTGAAGGGAAGCTGGGAGAAAAAGTTGGAATTTTTCCTATCCAGTTTACAGAAGTAAGTCTTTCTCTGCACAGCTGTCTAAACATTTGTACACACACACACACACACACACACACACACACACACACTACAGTGTACTGTAGTAAAAGTTGGTTGTCTTTTTTTCTGGTTGACTTATTTTCCAAGTTAATGTTTGTTTTCTTTCTATATTTTCCGCAATTACCAAGTGAATCTGAAGGACAGATTTATGGCACGAGGTTCACTTGCAACAAGAGGTGGGCAATATGGCCTAAAATTTACATCACAATATTTTGGTCGATATTATCGTTAACATACACAATAACAAAAGCCCTCTCTGATGGTGAATTTTTAACGGGGATACAAGTATTTTTTGGCCAAACAGCTTACATGTAGAGGCAGTAGCAGTCATCTTTAGCAGATATTTTACAGTAAGCAATGACTTAAAATTATATTGTTACTAATAACAAAAAACAATGTTTTAAGTGTGAATTTTGGCTTGGTCAAAAGCTGCAAAAGATAGGAAATTCAAATGAGCACCCCAAGCCAAACTTCAGGTTTCTATGCTATCAGGGATTTCCAGTACTCCAGGTTCAAGTTTTTTATATCTGACTGCTATAGGCCTACAGTTCTGTAGCTATATTGGGCTACTGTAAACAACAAGTATCCTAAACTGGGCAGATTGGTTCAAACCTTCTCTCAGACCAGACTTGACATGAACACTTTCCGTAGCTACAGGAGACCTACGTGTGGATGGAGAAATCCACAACCGATCCCGGATAATTGAACCCAGCGCTGTTATGTGTTCCATGTGTGACAGAGGCTAATGTTACTAGCTAGCTGATAGCTCACATGGTGTGCCGCTTGTAACTTCATTACTGATAATATTGTGGTGCCCGCTTGCCGGACATGAACGCCACAAAGCTTTACCCACATGAAACCAGCTGCACTGCTCCAGACAATCCCGCAGCATGCAGTTCTTTTTTCTTCCAAAGTTCTCTCTAATCAGTACAATAATTAGTTCCAGGTGCATCACCAGATTGTATCTACATTACATAGTGACATCATTACACATCTAAATCATGTCCCTTTTACGTTCACCACAGTATCATCCAGTTATGGAATGCCATGGACGTGAGAGTCAATGGTAGTGAGAGTATTTGACTTAAATTTTATAATCCAGCCAATATGTGCATCGTGACTTACTGTGCGATCTGAGCTCTTGAGAAAATAGCGTGCCATGACATTTGCACATGACATGTAAATTACTGTATGTTCGCTTGTTTGATATGTTGCTAAATAGCATCTCTGCTATATTCCACATTATTCATTCAAGAAGCAAAAGCAGGTGACCTAATCTGCCATTTTTCTGATTTGCCATTCCCATACAGTTTTTGGGACTGTGAAAAACGTTAGCTCTGGGTTACACAAATTATCTTAATAATTTGCATTTCTTCTGAATGAGATTTCCATTGCTCTGCTGGGCAGGTAAACCCTGTACGTGCTTGTGTCTTTATTGTGAGGGAGTTTTGTATGACTCATTCTGCACTCCTCGCTGCTCGCCTGGCTGAGTCTACTGTGCTGCGCAGGCAGCCTAGGTGGGCAGCCAGGCATGGAAGCACCATCTAATCTAATAGGTGTTTTTTTTGTAATTATCTAGAATGTCATGTCACACTTTGCTAAATGATGGGGTTAACATTGAACAAGCCAATCACAATGATTATCATTTCCAGGCACTGCTTAGCGGTGATAGAAACATCTGGGCCATGTGGGCCCTGATGTCACTGTGCAAGGTACTTAATCAGAACTGCTTCCCTGAATGTGCAACTGCCGAAACTGTCACAGCCTTAGACATTTACTTAGAACTTCCAGTCTACATTTACTTAGAACTTCCAGTCTACATTTACTTAGAACTTCTATTCTACATTTACTTAGAACTTCCAGTCTACATTTACTTAGAACTTCCATTCGATGGCAGCAAGAGACAGTTGTTTCTCAAGCAATCAAAATAAAAAGGAAGACTATGTGGGACTATGTGTAATTATGGGACTATGTGTAATTACTGTAACGGAGAGGGTAAGCATTAAATGAGAAGGGCAAGTTGACAAGCCAGCTTTTCTAACACTAGCTAGTCAGGTATTTTTTTTCTTGTTAGCAAGCTATATAAATATCTAGAATATAATTTTACACTCTGCTATATTATGGGGTTAACAGTGAACAAACCAATCACAATGGTTATCATTTCCAGGCACCGCTTAGCAGTGATGCAAACATTTCCTGTAAACGCATCTCCTTGTAGAGTGAGAGAGAGAGAGAGAGAGAGAGGGAAAGAGATAATGCAGCACATTTGTCAGCCTTCAGCAGCAACAAGAGGCACTGTGCTTTCTCACACAGCCCAACTCTGCAGCCGTCAAACTCCTGGACAAACGCAAGGGAAACGGGACCCCCGAGTCAGGACTCCAGTCGCGGAGCGGGAGCGGGAACAGACTCTGCCCCCCTGTGCCCAGTGCTCCAGGCAACCTCAACCGTCCCAGTCACCCAGCCCAGGGCCCCACAGACAGCAGCCCCCCCATCTTTCCTGGCGCCAGCAACCCCACTGTGGTGCAGCGGGTGGGTGAGGGTCGCAGCGAGGGCAACAGCAGCGCCCTGCCTCAGGTGAGTGCAGTCTGGGAGGGGGTAGGGGGTGACCTGCTGAGATCGCCTCTTCATTTGTTTTGGTTTTGTGGAGTTGAATACCATGCAGTTGGCACAGAGTGAAAGGCTCTTGTACAGCATTCCTGGCCTTGGGGCTGAGGGATTGTTTTTTGTGACAACAGTATTTATCGTTTAATGTGCTATGGCTGGTGATAATTTTTTTCCAGGTTGTTCTATTATACTTCTACAGAACTATGAATGTGACATACTATATCCTAGTATATCATAGTATAGCTTGCGATGGTGTAAATACCCTGTCTCTAGGTCTGTGTTTGAGTTTAAATGCCCTGTAAGTGAAACTGTGTGCGATTGTAAATGCCCTGTCAGTAGGATTCTGTTAAGGTGCAAATTCCCTGTCAGTCAGACCTGATCATTTCATTTAATTCACTTAATCAGAATTTACCAGGGAATTGAACATATTGTTTCGTTACATTACTAGTATTTAGCAGACGCTTTAATGTGCACACATGGAGCAGGTCTTTTGGAATCTGTAATGTATAATATACCTCAAAGTCAGTTTTTAGATTTCACACCAAACGGAGAGATTAAGTGAGGCCTTTTAAAGTCACTTATCAAATTTCACATTTTTTCTGGAACAAACTTGAGCTGATATTACAGAGAAAAAAATGGACATGTACTGAAAAGATTTTTTCTTTTGAAAAGGTTATCTGTCATGTAGAACAGCTGTGAACTGGGACACTGCCTTCTTAAAATCCTAAAGAAATATCCGGTCACAAAATACTTTGGGCACTTACGGTGCCAAATGGGTTTCCCCAGTGGAATGGTGTGTAATAATGGGCAGTAATGATCTATTATTATGGACTGACATCATTGCGGGAAAGGCAGGAACATAATAACCCACAAGCTGCTACAGGAAAGGCTCTGACTGCAGGTGGAGTGGGGGGGTGTAGTTCTGGCTGCAGTATTTATGAGAGTGGGTTTGCATGATGAGGGATTATGTAAACAGCCGGGAACTCTTAGTTTAGAATCAGGCTGTCTGAGAACTTGTGGGAAGCAAAACGGTGTTTCAGATGGGAGATGTACAGTTATGAACCCAGAGGAAAGCTCTGCACCTGATTGGGCAAATCTGGGCCAATAGATGGTGGAAAGGCTCTTCTTCTGTGCATAAGTCTGCATAAGTCTCACCTGGCCTCTGATCTTGACAGGACATAGGAGATGAGAGCCCTGTCCCAAACTATTTTACTAAATCTAAGCACAAACTAGACTTCCTGCTGTGGGTAGGTGCAGAACTTTGGATGAGCAGCTTTTCAGAAAGTCTTTTCACTCTCTGCCAAAATCAAACAAAGGTTTGAACAAGTGATGGGTGTGTGGGTTTTTATTTTTTATTGTGCCGAAATGGCATCAGAAGCAGTCCTATTGCGCTTATAAAGAGGTGTATGAACATTTACATCAGCGGTGGTGTAGTTCTAATAAAAAGGATGTGTGAAAATGAAATCAACAGCATTTATTCTGTCCTAGTAAGTGGACATGTGGCCTGCCATGGCGCTATCCCGGGCAGACGGTTTCTCTATTTTAGTCTTTAAATTTCCTGCTTACAGCTTCATCCTTCTGAGAGGGAATCATCAATCGCTCCAAAAGATTGGTGACAATTTCTTTTGAAGAATGTTCATCAAAAAGAGACCCCAAAGAAGTGATTCGGCTGTGGTTTTGAGTTACAACTACCCCACTTAATTCTCTGCGGCCTGCCTTTAAAGTAGAGAGGTTCCGGTATCTTACAGGATACTCGGTTTAATTTCTACACCTAAAATGGACTTTATTTCCGTGATTGATGAAGACTTTTTTCCTGCGTCATTTTCATGCAGGGGTTAGTGAGGGAAGGACAGTATGTGCGCTGTGGCTCTTTCACATGGTCATGACTCATGTTGCACAGTTACATAAGTGTCCGCCTCTCCTCTGCTGTAATGCTCTCTCCTCTTGACTGAGCGGTTCACATCAGCAGCAGCTGGCTGGCGGACTCATTTCTCAGCAGCGGCTCAGTAGAAAAAGTGAATCTGCCCCAGCATCTGACCTGCCCATAGGCCAGTTCATAGCACTTTATGGATTTATTTTTACTGTTCACCCTTCGACGGCAGCAGAATCATGGGCCATTTTTTTGATGACCCACCTCTTCAGTCTGCATCTTCATTCCCCTCTCATCCCCACCCACTACACTCCTACCTTTTGTACTAATTCAGCTTTAGGATAATTGTATGGTTTTATTTCTCTTCTTAGGGTGTGTTTTGGATGCCATCTGAATGTATATTAGTTCTTGACTATAATTTTCATTAGTGCTTTGGTTATGCATACACGCTGGTCTGGGAAGGTTATTAGCCAGGTCTGGCATTATTGCTCTATAAATCAAGTGAATGCACTAACGTTTCTCCTCCATTGTAATTCAATCTGGATGACTGCATCTGCTAGACGGATGCAATACAATGTGTAATATGATGCTGCAGTTCTGAGAGAGCAGAATAGCAGGGAGAGCACAGCATTACACTCTGAGAGAGCAGCATAGCAGGAGAGCACAGCATTACACATTGAGAGAGCAGAATAGCAGGGAGAGCACAGCATTACACACACAGAGAGCAGAATAGCAGGGAGTGCACAGCATTACACAGAGAGAGCCGTGCGAGACAGTGATAGTTGTGTGATACAAAGTTATCAGTGTGAGAGAGAGATCAGTGTGAGAGAGAGAGCGAGTGTATTAGGGCTCTGCTTCAGGATTAAGAAACCGCTTATGTATAGAATTAGCCGCCCTTTTTGTCTCAAAATGGTTTTTCTAAAATATAGGCTACCTATATAGAAACTCCCATAAATGTTTGTTTTAGTACACTGAGGCAGTCATGTTACTCAGACATAGCTGTCTGGTTTCAGCATACAGGCACTTAGTGGGTTGCATTCGATCAGTAGCTAGCACAAGTTGTTTGTTTAGATATAATGGTTTTATATAATCTAATTTTAGCTTTACAAAATAGTGTTGTCTGCTTGACTGTATTTCATATGGTTTCATCATTTTTAATTTGGGCAGCATTTCTGCTAGCTCTGTATAACTAGTATAATTTTTCCAAATGTTGATGGTACAGATTAGCCAGCTTCGTATTTGTCCCAGGGAAAGTCAATCATGTGAGCAACTGAAATAATAATAATAGTGTTTTAGGTTATTTCATATTTCCCTGGTTGCACAAGGCTGAACTGTGTGCAGGCAGCTGTAACCTCACTGTGGTGCAAAAATTACAAGAAACAATGACATGTTCCATTAGCGTTCTAGCAGCGTTTGATTTTGCTAAGCTTTAATGTTAGTACACGCTGTGTGCTGGCGCATGTCCACTGAGTACCACACAGAGCAAACTACCTAATGAGGCACCTTTTCCCACAGTCAGACAACTTGGCAAAGAAATTACATGCATGAAGGTTCAGTATCATGAGTCACTGGGATTACAGTTCTTGACAGGCCAGGTTATTGAAACACGCCTTCTTCAATGTGTAACTTTCTATATTTGTGCTTGTGTATTGTTCCTGTATTAGGTAAAAGCATGTCTAGCCACACCCCGTCACACCTTTTAACCTGGTTAACCAGGTAGGCCCTTCTTTAGCCAGTCCAGATGTAAAATCCTGAGAGATTTCAGTGATTTGCTCTTTTGTTCTTCCGTGACTAAATAGCCCTGTGGAATATTAGCAGCTGAAAGACTCAGCCTGCTTTCTGGATTGGCTAAAATTTCTCGGAAGATGGAAGGAAGGAAATTAAGGCAGGACATGAATCATGTCTTTGTGGTGCCAAGGAGTACTTGGGCTGCTTATTAAATCAAAACCAACTTGTGTGATACTGAATATACGACAGCAGTTGGATTTTATCATTAGGGAACTGCGCAGTAGCGCTATAGTCATGAGGAAACTGCATATGAATGTGTTATATTTAAATAACTGCTCAGTAGTGATGTTGTCATGAGGAAACTATGAGTATGTTGTATTTGTTAAGTAACTGCCCAGTAGTGATATAGTCATGAGGGAACTGTACTGGAGTATTGTATTTAACTGCAGTAGTGATGTTGTAATGAGGAAACTATGATATGTTGTATTTGTTAAGTAACTGCTCAGTAGTGATATAGTCATGAGGGAACTGTACTGGAGTATTGTATTTAACTGCAGTAGTGATGTTGTCATGAGGAAACTATGATATGTTGTATTTGTTAAGTAACTGCTCAGTAGTGATGCAGTCATGAGGGTGCACAGGAGTATGTTGTATTTGTTAAGTAGTAGGGGTGGGACAATGCATCGATCTGAATGTGTAAATACAACTGCATCGATCTGTAAGATTAGAATTGATAAGCATCGATTAATATCGCATTTTAAATGAATGTGCACATGTATTTATTTATTTAAAAAATATATTAATTTCATTATTTAAAATATATATTTCTGAGACACGACTACTTTTAAAACTGTTTTGACCAGCTTCAATCCATGTTTCTGCTCCAACCCCCACGTAAGCGTGAGTTGAAAGCAGGAACAGGCGGGAATCAAGCCACAATGAGACGGACAGATCTGAGCGAAATGGCTAGCTGCGTGCTCGCTGCGACAAAAGAGACAGAAACTTACGAATGTTCCGAACAGAAAATCAGTGGTATGGAAGCATTTCGTGTTTAGAAAGAAGGAGGGTGTACTTGACAAAACCGCTGAAATATGCAAGATCCAGATACGCAGATATGCAGATACACAGGCAACACCACAAACATGATAAACCATTTGAGCCAACGACACACCATTGACGTGAAGGACAGCAAGCGCGTTAGCAAGCTAAACTCGGGAGTAAATGACACTTCCTCTGAGTTTCCTGGAGAAATGGCCAAACAGTTCTATTTTTTTTGTAAAATTGTTTTTATTAGTTTTTATACACATACCGTGTCCAGACAGTTAATTGTAAAGTGCTTTCTGATATTTAAATTTAAACCATTTTCTATTCAAAATCAAGTAGACGTTAGAGACAAAAAAAAAAAATAGTAAGACTATTTCCAATGTCTTACGTTTAATTAATTATTACTACGTTCACTGTCCGATTCACTTAATGAATGTCGTGGAACCTAGATACACCATACCATGCAGAAAAGATTTTAGTGAAAAATGTATACCTGCTCTGTATGAAGAGGTGAAGAAAACTGTTCGACTCCTTGCAAAACGCTACGAGAGTAGCTTTAACTACGGATGGATGGGCATCTTGCTCCACCGAAGGTCTAGATCGTACTAAGATTTAGGAAAGTACTATGCAGGACACTAACCTATAGGCTATTTCATTTTTCTTGGCCCAGTTTAGTAATTGTTATACATTTTGCCATTTTCATTTTGTAAATAAAGGAAATGTATTGGGGTACCATGTCTGACACTGTTTGAAAAACAATATCCTAAATAGGGCAACTTTAGAAAATACACTGTTAGTCATGTTTATTGCTGCATTATTTGCTGCAGACAGCTGCAAAATGTATGGCATGCCTTAACAATAAACATAATGCTGTGAACTTGGCGTAAGGTTCTAATTGAATATTTAATTACCGCTGAATGTATCGGTATCAAATCACATTAGCATACCTATTACTTTTTTTAAAGTATCAAAATTAATCGAACCAAATCTTATCGAATCGAATCATGGTCAAATGTAAGATGTTATGATGCATCAAACCTTTGCCTAAAGAATCGTAATCGAATCGAATCGTTATGGGATTGAATCATCCCACCCCTACTCAGTAGTGATGTAGTCATGAGGAAACTGCACAGGAGTATGTTGTATTTGTTAAGTAACAGTGCAGTAGTGATGTAGTCATGAGGAAACTGCACAGAGTATGTTGTATTTGTTAAGTAACAGTGCAGTAGTGATGTAGTCATGAGGAAACTGCACAGAGTATGTTGTATTTGTTAAGTAACAGTGCAGTAGTGATGTAGTCATGAGGGAACTGCACAGGAGTATGTTGTATTTGTTAAGTAACAGTGCAGTAGTGATGTGATTATGCGGGAGCTGTGCAGGAGTATGTTGTAGTCAATAAGGAACTTTGTGGGAGAGCTAGGTAGTGTATGTAGGTGATTTTCCTTCAGTAGTGCCCAGCTGTAGGCATAGATGTGTGAAATGTGTGATACGGTATGCGAGTAACCTTGGATAAAGGCATGTGCTCTGTGAATAAAATAATATAACAGCTGATATTCTGTTTAATTTAGAAGCTCCATCTGTATACCAAATGCATGCTTTAAAGGAAAGTTTACTGTCTGGTGTTTTTGATATTATTTAAGTTTTAGTGCTGGGTTTGATTGGCCCAGACAGTTCTATGTGCAAAGAAGGATGTTTTAGATATTTAGAGACATTTATAATGACCTGCCAGCTTACAGTGGCTCGTATAGGGGCATGCGGAGGGTCATGATCTGGAGAAAGAAAATACACTTCAAGTAACTACAAATCAGAGTTTGCAATTGTGTATATTGGCCAGCTATTCTTCAAAAAATTATGCTTGATCTTATTTTTGGTTGGAACTATTTCCTATGGTGCATACAACCACAAAGTACTCTCACACTGCTCTCTCTGTCTCACACTACCTCACATAACTGCACAGTACAAGCTACTTTGGAATTACTTGAAGTGTATTTTCTTGCTTTAGACCACAAAACCCCTATACTAGTCATTATAAAGGTCATTGGAAACTTTTGTAAGCATCTTATTATAAAATATATATTTTTGCACTTAGAATTTGTCTGGGTCAAGCAAAACACACTAAAACTGAAATAATATGTGAAAGTGAACTGTCTCTTTAATATATCTATAGGATTGTTCACACCAATATGAAAATGACTACATTGATTAAATTACCTGGGCGATTGACATGAAGTGTGTGACATAGCACCCAAAGACACCATGGGCCTGATTTACTAAGCGTGTGCAAAACCTTTTAGTACACGCAAAGCTAATAACACAACCAATGATTGGTGCAAAACAAATACCATGATCAATCATTGGTCATGTTATTTGTTTTGCGTGTGCTGAAATGTTTTGCATAGATCTTAGTAAATCAAGCCCCATGTGTTAGAAGTGGTTTGAACTTTAGACCTGAGGAGTTCAAATACCAGGTACTGTAGTGTGGACCTTAATTGTTTGAGTATGGGTTTTGCTCTGTTTTAGGGGTCTGCAGTGGTTCCAGTGGAGAGAAAGGCTAGCAGTGACCCGGTGTCACCCAACGTCGCTATGGCACTTATGAACCCCCAGCCCCATTCAGCTTCCACGGAGAGCAAGCAGTCCTCCAACCAACAGCTTTCCATCAGCGTGTGAGTCATGCTATGTTATACTGGGGTGGGTGGGGCTAACATTTGTCAGAAATTATTTAAGGAAACCACACACCTATCCATCTATCCATCTATCTATCTATGATCAGATAAGAGAAAAGGGGATTGCTTTTCATGAAATTATTCATACATATTTTCACATACAGAGGCCTTAAGGTGATTTACGCCTTCTGCCATACAGGTCTACGATCTTTGTTTTTATAGAGTAGTCTTGGGAAATACTGTTTCTTATGGATGTAACGGATGTGTCATTCGACTTTACCGTTTTTACCAAATCCCATCCATGACCAATGTCTCACGTAAGCTTTAGTGTGTTAATTAGATCACACAGATCCATGTGGAAAAGCTAAACAGAGTTTTGCAAATGCACTTATTCTCTCTATCTCTGCTTCTCACGTATTCATTTGTATAAATTAATTTAATTTAGTCATCGGCCTGTTGGAATCATAGCAGAGAAATATAACCAACAAAGTAAGCTCTGTTTATTATTCAGCTGAAGGCAGTAATGGTGGTCTCACCTGTGTGATTTCTCAGCCGCCCACATTAGTCTGCTTTTAACAGCAGGCAGGCCAAAGCAGGAGCAGTCGACAGCCCACACTGCTCTGCTAAGTGATTCCGCCCAGCTACTGAAGTTCATGCAGCACGTCACTATGTTGCTTCATCCCACTCCCACTTCAAATATTAAAGCTCTGTGTGGGATGCTCTGATTGCTTCTGACGTCACTCCCCAGTGATGTTTTTGAAGTTTCCTACATCTCCAAACTGCACTATTTTCTGCTTCCGCTTCTAGAGCTGGTGCAGGTTCGGTCGTTACCACTGCTGTCTGTCAATCATTTCACTTTATTAAAGCGTATATTCTTGTGCCTTATCAATCAAGGGTCTCGACTCTTCACTCAGTTCTTAGTGAGAGACAGAACACCAGAAGTCCAAATGTTACCTGAGCAGTTTTAGATAAATACTGCACTGCTGGTTTTTGGTGCGTTATCAATTTGTAAAAAGGACCACCTCTCCATGACAAAAAGAATTACATGTCTGTGCGCCCATGTACGTATGTGTGGGTATGCAGTGTACTTGCTTGTATGTGTGCGTGTTGGGCTATATCTTTTGCAACTGTGTGTCCACATCCATGTGTTTGTGTGTGTCAGGCTGCTGTACTGTTTGTGAATGTGTTATGCAGTCGTACTGGGTGTGTGTGTGTGTGTGTGCGCGCGCACTGTTCAGGTGTAACTCTGTGTATGACGTGTGTTCTCTGTGCGCAGGTGTGCTGCGCTGTACCCCTACACGCCGCGCCACTCAGAGGAGCTGGAGCTGAGGAAAGGGGAGATGGTGGGCGTGTACGGAAAGTTCAAGGAGGGCTGGCTCCGTGCACTGTCTCTGAAAACCGGCAAAGTGGGAATCCTGCCAGCCAACTATGTCACACCTGTACTGAGGTGAGGGCCTGCTGCCATGCCAATCACTTACAGGTGTCAATATGTGTCTTACATGGGAGATCAAACCCACTCTATATAAGCATCAGATAGGTCAGGCCCGCTATAGTATAAATACCCATCAGAGCAGGGACCACAATAGCATCTTCAGTGGGCAGGGCACTCAGGACCACAGAGCATTCTGAGCACCACTTAAAGCCAGGGAAAGACTGTATACTGTAAATCATTTCCTGCGTGCCTCGTGTATTTGCATGTCCGTATCTTAACATTGAAAAGCTGATAATCCCAATTAATAATCCATGAAGGTCTTTGCTTTGTGAGTGTTCCCGTCAAACCTAATTTCTCTGTAAAGCATTCATAAAGCGTTTCTTGTGCAACATGAGTTTGGATTGTTCATAGTTTTCAGTATGTTTAACCTTTACATGAAGTTCTTAGTAGACCACAAATGGCTTTGGGCAATTTGTCAGGAAAGTTGCCAATAAGTAGTTAACTTCAGACAGAGAGGTTGAGTGGGTTAGACAACACCAGCTATCTGGAGATTATGCAGATTATGCATAATGTCAACAAGATTATTCAGAAGTCGTAGTATTTTGGTTTGAATGGGCATCAAGGGGATTTTTTCTCACAAACTAAAGTCATATACAGTGTCCATAATGTTTGGGACAAAGAGATATATGTTTTTTTATTAGGCTCTGTACTCAACCATTTTAGAGCATTCTAAATACACTGCCTGGCCAAAAAAAAAGTTGCACACTCTAATATTTTGTTGGACCGCCTTTAGCTTTGATTACGGCGTGCATTCGTCGTGGCATTGTTTCGACAACCTTATGCAACGTCACAACATTTATTTCCGTCCAGAGTTGCATTCATTTTTGGCCGAGATCTTCTCCAGCACATCCCAAAGACTTTCAATGGGGTTAAGGTCAGGTCTCTGGTGGCCAATACATATGTGAAAATGATTCCTCATGCTCTCTGAACCACTTTTTCACAATTTGAGGCCGATGAATCTTAGCATTGTCATCCTGGAATATGCCCATTGATGGGATAACCTGGTCATTCAGTACATTCAGGTACTCAGCTGACTTAATTTTATTGCTGCATAATGTTGCTGAGCCTAGACCTGACCAATTGAAGCAACACCAGATCATAACACTGCCTCCAGAGACTTGGTACAGTGGGCACTATGTATGACGGGTGCAACGGCAACTTTTTTTTTGGCCAGGCAGTGTAGGTTGTTGGCATAGAGGTGGCGTCTAATTGTACTTTTGGAGACTTGGTGACCCCAGGATGCAACTAACTTCTGAAATTATCCAACTGCGATCCTCACTGTGCCTAGGGACAAACTACACTTGTGGCCTCCTCCAGGCAGATTCATCACAGCTCTAGTAGCTTTAAATGTAAAATATTGCTCTAATGGTGAAAATAAGTAGTTTCAGACATTAAGCTATTTTTCTATAGCCATTGCTTAATTTATGAAGGTCAACAACCTAGAGTCTCAATTCATTTGTGTGTTCTCTGATCTTCCGCATGTTGATGGATGACTAAGGGGTGTTTTGTGTGTCTCCATATTTATACCCCAGTAAAATTGGAAGTTGAGAATGACCACATAATTGTCATGGTTTCGCAGGCTGTCGTCCCTTCTCTGCGGAGGTTTTTCTCGCGGCTCCGGGACAGCGGCCTTGCCGTGTTTTGCCGTCACCCGGCACTTATTTCCCTCACCTGTTTCAGGTGATCAGCGGGTTTTATAAGCGCTGTGCCTTCCGGATCCGGTTCTGTGTTTTTCTTAGCCTCTACACAAAGCCAGGTATCGGTATAGTTTGGGAGACTGTGTTCCTTTTTGCTTTTCAAAAGTAACGCAGGAACTCCTTTAGTAAGAGCATAGGTGTTTCTCCAAATTTATTTCACCTTTTCATTTACTCTTTTCTTAAGCCTTTCTTTTATTGCCTTCCTGTCCTCATGGATGAATACCTTTGTTTATTTTTCCTATTTCGCCTCTTTAGTCAGCTCAGTCATAGTTTGAGCTAGAGGCATTTCTTTTCCTTTTCTTTTCTCTGCTCGTATCTGCAAATTTTTTCGCCCACTTATCTGGGTCGTTTTTCTTTCACGTCTCTGCCGTTTGCCTCTTTATTTTAGACTCTGGTAGAATACAGAGTCAGAGGTGAATTTTTTTCTTTTCATTCTACTGCTCTATTCTGTGAGCATTTCGCCCACTTTTCCTGAGTCGTTTTTAGTTCGGCAGTATTTTCCGGGAAGGTTCGTCTTCTTTTCTTAGTTCTCCTACCCCCTTTTAGTGGTTCTCCACTTCCGTGGAGAATTATAAGAATTCCCTGTCGGTCGCGTGTGGTCCTCCGCGCCCACTTCCTCACAATAATAGTTTCTAAAGACTCAGATGTGCTTAAAAAAGTAAACTCTGAATGGGAATATACTTCAATTAGGCTTTGTCTGTAACATATTTTCTGTTTGAGTGTAACGTCATGCTGATAAATGACACTTTTTTTGCTCATTTTCCTGGGTTGCCAATAATTCTGGTGGGAATTGTGTATATATGTATGTTTTGTTCTAGTTAGAAAGATGTCACAATGTACATTAAGTAATTTTGTATTAATGCTCTTAAACTAAATACAGTAAAATCTGTAGTATATATGTAGTATATCTAGTCCCACCCCCCAATTCCCATAGAGATCCATTCAAATGCAGAGACATTTAGTTTAGCTTGTAAGAGTACCAGAAAATAAGATATCAAGAGTCTTTTGATGTTTTTGGGTCACAGACATCATGGCATGGCAGAAGTCATGGCATGCAAAAGATATGCAACCAAATATAAAAAATTTATACTTTATTCTATTATTTCTTGATGAGGGATTTTTTTTTCTCATAATAAATAAACGTCAATTAAAGGTTGGATTTTTCTCATTTTTCAGTGTGAGATTAAGCTAATTCACCAAACAGTGCATTTTTTAGAACCTTTTTTACTAATCTTTACCAGGGGTACCAACAAATTTGAGCACGTCTGTAAACACTTTGTTCATTCTGAAATGTTTGTAACTCAATGTACAGTCAGAAGGTTTGTATATCTGTGGTTGTGTAGTGCATTGGTTGATTTAAATCACCCCTCATTTTAAAATAATTTTAATTAAATGGAATTGCTATCTTTTTATGTTTTTTACTGTAAATGTGAAATGGTGTAGCATAATATCTAAGTACGTGCCAGTCCCTTGAAGCACAAACTGTTTGTAGTCTACATGCTGTGATTACAGATGATGAATAAGAGTTTTGGCTGGTGAAAGAATGAACAGTTGTACAAGATGCTTTGGCAGTTTGTTCAAAGGCTAAACATGTTTCTTCTCTGTTGAGGCGTATATCATTAGCCTGATTCTTCTGAATCGCAGGATAAGAATGCAATTTAATTGAAGGATAGCTTCATGTTCTCACCACAACAGTGAACTTGAATGTTCTTTCTGCCTCATTTATACACACTGTCACCTCTACCACAGAACTTCTGCTAGGTTACTGGACCCCAAATCTGCCCACAGTCAGAAATCTGGCACAGGAAAGAGGTCTGTAACAGCTAAGCCCCACGCCCCAGTTACCACCAATGGCACGATCAGGCCTGCCGGGCAGGCTCCTTTGGTTACCATGACAGCATCAGGCAGTGGCATGAGAGTGGCCCAACAGGAGGTTGTTCAAGGCAGAAGCTCTATGAAACACAGAGGTAAGTACCACAAATATCGTATAAGACACCGGTCACGACCCGCACCATCTAGCACCAAGCTCCACCATCACTGCGTACGACACAGGTCTACCTCCTGCAAACCTGATCCAGCCAGGCTAACTTCTGCACCTACTGCAGTTACTGTGCTTTTTATGCAGGTGATTGAATTAATTCACATTTTATTGATGGTTTTGTGTTGCTTTTCTCCCAGGGCCTTCCATGAAGGGGAGTCTGCACAGCCGCAATCCAGCCCCAGGCGCAGCTGTGGTTCGGCCCCAGCAGCCACTTCCCTCTGGGGGCTTGGCACAGATGCAGGGCCTTTCTTGCATGCCTGCTATGCAGCGAGGGAAACATAGCCACCCTGAAAACCTCAGCAGACCCATGTACTGGATCTCTGAGGCAACAGCGCCCTCTGCTGGAGATTCCCTGGTACTTGACTTAAGAGACATTCCTGCCAAAGAGCTGCCAGACAGGCAGGTCGCAGCTGGTCTGCAGTCCATCCTGGTGAAACCGGATGCTCACAAGAACAACACAGAGAAGGTTAGACCAGCTATTTAATGTATTTGGTGTAGCTTTTTTCGATAGTTTGAAATGTTATTCTACTGGTGGAACAAAGAGTAAATCCCAGTTCCCAATGTGTTATTTGAGGATGTGAACTCTGGATACCTGAGGCTGATGCTACTGCTTTTGTTTTAACCCTAGCCCATGAAAACGGTGCGCTTCTTCACCCAAGAAACCCCAGCCACTGGGCAGCGTACGATTTATGTGCCGCTGGGGGGCCCGGGGAGCTCCAGTGTGCAGCCTGTGGGCCCAGGAATGGAGGTGTGGGCCAGTCAGACCCCTTCTGGCTCCATGTTCATGGACGGCAATGCGGCCGCTCACAAGAAGGTTCTGGCAATGGATCCTGCTTCTGTAGATGGACTCCCACCATGCCTAAAACCAGCCACGTCTTCACTCACTCAGCCCAACACCTGCAGGTAGTAGCCCTTCTTCTCTGGAGGTCCAAAGACTAGAGTAGTTATACTCCAGGTAGCAGGTTACTAGCCTTGAAGTAGAACAACAATGAGCCTTCTAACTTCCCTCGATGGCTAGCTGTGAAAATGGGTGACCTTCCCCCAGCAAAGCAAATATATAATAATAGAAATACATTTATATTATAGTAATAATAATAATAATAATATTTGTAGGGTCCTGCAGTGAGCCAATACTTCACAATGCAACCTGAAGTACAAGGTGGTTTCTATTCTTGGTTTAATTTTTTTTAATGTGGGATTCAAGCATACTTTTGTTTACTTGTCAGTATAATATTGAACAAGCATTGTGACATTGTTTAACATTGAATGCATCAGATGCCCTTCCGAAACATAGGATGTTTTGTTGTGTAAAATTTCAGGAGAATCTGACATGTCAAGGACATTTTTTTCCCTCCAAATTCACACAAAATGAGCCACAGTTAATTTCACACAATAATAGATTTGGAAACTGTTGCGTTTGAATGAAACTGGCAAGATGATCGCACATCCTGAGGTTCCCCCTGGGAAAAGTTATTCTATTCTATCCTCTACTGCATTTAAATTTTTTTAATATTTTTTTATTTTATTTTTTTCAGACATGGCTTTCCATCTTAATTTTCTTCCCATCTTGTATTTGTCTGTAAATAGTTAGTCGAAATCAGGCTTCACTTCATGAACAATGTGAATATAATGAGAAGTGGATATACAGTTAAATGAAAAAGTATTACACAGTTTATTGTTTTGGCTATGTACTGCAGCGCATTGGATTTGAAATAAAACAATGAATATGGTGTTAACTTGCAGACTGTCCGCTTTAATTTGAGGGTATTTACATCCGTATTGGGTGATCCCCATAGGAATTACAGCCCTTTTTATACATAGTGGAGGAAGAGTAATTGGACAATTAGCTGCTCAGCTGTTTCTTAGCCAGCTGTGTGTCTTTGCATCATTAGTTCATGCACAGCAAAGCTAACAAAAGGAGTTAATTCTAGGTGTAGAATTTGCATTTGGAGTCTGTTGCTGTTGTCTCTCAACATGAGGACCAAATAAGTGTCAATGCCAGTGAAGCAGGCCATCATGAGGCTTAAAAATCTGAATAAGATTTCCAAGATGTTGGCAAACTTGGCATAGATGTGTCAAAGACTACCATGAAGAGAAGACTACACCAGAGGGTTCAGTGCAAGATGCAAACCACTGGTAAGAACAGAATGACCAGGTTAGAGTTGAATAAAAAAGTACAAAAAGACTAAAAGCAAAACACTCCAGAAACAAACAAACTGAAGATGGCTGCAGTAAATGCCTGTCAGACCATCACCAGGGAGAGGATACCCAGTCATTGAATTTTCTGTGTAGAAAAAGGCCTGTAATTCCTACACTGATCACTCAATATGGATGCAAATACCCTCAAATTAAATTGAATTGAATTGAATTGAATTGAAAGCCTTTATTGTCATTGTATAACAAGATACAACGCGAGGAGAAGAGCAGCAACTCCTCAAACAACACAACAAACACACACACAACACACAATCAGCAATATATATATAAGAATACAGACAAATAACAACACACAACACATACACACACACCACACACCATCACAAGCATCAGCAATATAATAAATAAAAAAAAAGAAAAAAAAAAAAAAAAAAAAAAAAAAATATTGTGGTGTGGTATAAAGTGAGTGCAGGTAGTGTTTTAGTGCAGTTAGTCATCAGCAGTCGCAGGCATATGGGAGGTTATTAATGGTTACAGGGGAAGAAGCTGTCTCTGAGTCTATTGTTTTTTTTTTTTTTATGGACCTGGAGCTGCGCCGGCCAAGGGCAACAACAGGTGGGTGGAAACCGGGGGGGGGTGTGATCCTTGATGATGTTCCTGGCTCTGCTGAGACAACGGGAGTTGTAGATGTCAGGCAGAGAGGGCAGAGGGCAGCCAATGTTGTGGACAGTCTGCACCTTAACCTCATGTTCAGTTTTATTTCAAATCCAATGTGCTGGAGAACAGGGACAAAACAACAAAGATTGTTTCACTGTCCCATTACTTTTGCATTTAACTTGATGATGTGACTAGCAATATGAAACTCGGCAGCTCATTTCTGTCACACTGGGTTAATTTCTCTAAGGTGACTGACCAAAAACTTACTTACAGCACTGAGAGCAACCATCTCTGAGTGTTGGCATTCTCTTTTTTCTTAAAAATAACTTCAAGCTTATTTGAAATGTATCCACAAAAGTAACTGACCTTTTTTTTTTGCCCTAAATTTTTTTCTTAGTTTTTAATGGTTATGTAATTACTATTGTCCTAATACAAATTATAAGTGTAATTTATTTTCATCTATCTTAAATAAGTTCAAAATTAAAACTGATTTATTAAATCACATTAGTAAACTGACAACTGCTGCACAGGAAAGAAAAAACACTTGGTGTGCATGTGTTCAACACAAGCACAAGGCACAAAGCACACCGCATTGTATGTGCCATTCTTTATAAGACCAGTATGTGTTTGCAGGCACAGGGTGAGCGCTGTGCGTATGCATGTGTGTTTATGTGTGTTTGCAGGTATGATGGTGTTTACTTGTGTGTGTATATTTTCAGGTACAGGGTTATGGCTGCATACACTGCACAGACAGATTCAGAGCTGCATTTGCGGGAAGGAGAGACGGTTCTGGCGCAGAGGCATCGGCAGGATGGCCGAGTTCTGGTGACCCAGGAGAAGAGCGGGAAAAAGGGCCTGTTCCAAAACATCGTGTTGGACGTTCTGGAGAAACTCAGCTGACCCAGAGAGACACTGCCAAACCTCCTGCCTCATGTGTGTGTGCCTGTATCTGAAAGATGACCAGTCTGTTACACTCCCACCAGCTGTGTGTGTGCCTGTATCTGAAATATGCCCAGTCTGTTACACTGCCACCTGCTGTGTGTGTGCTTGTATGTGAAATATGCCCAGTCTGTTACACTCCCACCTGCTGTGTGTGTGCTTGTATGTGAAATATGACCAGTCTGTTACACTGCCACCTGCTGTGTGTGTGTGTGTGTGTGTGTTACACACCCTCCTGCTGCGTGCATACCTGTGTTTGTGAGGGATGGACAGGCTGACACTATTCAGGCAGCAGTTACTGGTATACTGAATTAACTCCATTCCATTATGCACTTCAACTACTCTCTCAAAAAACCTGGTAATGTAGAAACCTTAACTAAAAAAGTGACAAACAACAAATGAAATGTACAACACATTTTCTATAAACACTTCAGAAGTTACTGTTTAAAGTATCTCTGTATTTAGACTAGCTATACAACAGTAGTGTGTGCCTGTTATTCACTGTCCTGGCCTTGGTTTCCCTTGCATCAGTACTGGTGTAAAGCTAGCTTTGGCATCTTTTGTGTGGTGTGTGCACCACCATAAAGGGAAATGAAAGAAGTGATTGTATATATCTTAATTTCTCCACAATGTATTTGCATTCATTTCAATTCCACCAGTCCTGTTCCAATAACAATTCCTGTATTGAGGAATATTAAATAACTAACTACTTATCTTAATGAATTATGGTACAACTGTCTTCAAACTTGGGTTACAAATGAACCCAAATAGGTTCTGAAATACTCTTTTTAAAATTTTATTAGAACAGAAACCTCCAATTATATATTTTTCCCCACAAAGGACCAATATACTATCTCTGTCAAGACGTGTTAAGCGCAGCACAACTCTTTTAGTTGCTCAATAGTGGGAGTGTAGACAGGACGAACACTGTCACACGTTATGCCGTCACCAGCCCTGCCAAAGGAAAATTGCATTCAAAACTAATAGCAGATGGATTGGTTAACAGTTACAACAAAAATCCCCAAAATAATTTTATGCTGGTCATTTCCTTCAACAAAGTTTTATAAAACTATGAAGAAACTGTCCATTTGATAACAAAATTCAGAATGCAGGCATTGTTTCATCCAAAAAAGGATTTTCTGACCATTTTTACCATTTAAATGTTTTCCAATGGAAGGATTTCTGTGGAGTACCCAAAGGCGAGTTTCACTGAATGCAAAGCCATGGCCTTTACTATAATTCTATGTTTTCATACTATATATGCTGCTCATTTGCCAATATTGTCCTACCGACATACTAATTAATATTAGTAGACATGTCTGTTAACAATGCTATAACAGTTGAATTGATATGAAAACTACACTGTCATGTTTACATGCACGTTACTTACATGCAGTATCTACCAAAGCAGAGGGAAACAAATAATTTCATTATGTACTCGTTCAACATGGAAACGCTGAGTATTCCCAGTTGTTTGTATTAAAACTAGAATTATCTCATTTAAAATTAGAGTATAGCTCTTATTGTCTGTGGTAGAATTCAGTAAAACTTCAGTTCCGAAATCACTGGTGCACCATACTAGGGGGTTTATCTTTCATACAAAAGCATTTATGATATGTCCCATACTGGGAAGTGGAAGTGAATTGTAAAGTCAGTTTGAAGAGCCAAAGAGCCTTGGTCGGGGGAGTCAAATGTAAGTAGAATGCAAGAGAAACTTGGAGTTTCTGTCAAATATGGCCAGATTTTCACATTACCAATTCACACTTTGCTTTCCAGCTGCATAAAGATAAGATGGAAAGCAAAGTGGACCGAGTGGATGTTTTTCAAAATGTAATATTACAATATATAGTCAAAATGCTTTGAAATTGAGTTCAGCTGTGGAGGTAAGAGAAGTACATGTGAAAGTAATGCGCTTTCTTCTCTTTTACAACGTTCACAAAGGTCACATCTTGCAATGAATACGAGAGAAGGAATTGTTAAATGTTACACTTTGGGCGTACAGTAACATAGCCTATATGATGTTGCTAGCTATTGATTTATTAGTATGTTTGATTGTATTGTTGTTTATTTTATTTTTTTGTAAACCACAGTATCCTTGCATGTTATTGTTATTCCTTTCATAGTTATTATAGTAATGGTACTGTTATCGCAACTAATTGTTGGCGTGTACACAATGGCCGTAGAATTAATGTCTTGGGAAAATAAATTTCTTTCCAGAGGCACCTGTTGCCACTTTCGTTTCCCCTTTCTTTAGCACGCATTGATCAAAAAATCCAACAGCACACTTACCGTTTATCTGCCATCATTTATAAAACTGCATTTCTTTCTGTACCTTTATATGCAGAATGATATACTTTTGTATGTTTAGTACAGAGATGGGTGTGCATCCATTTTTAAAACAAACTTTTAGACACACCTGGTCTAATTTCCATCCCAATCTGCAATTTCCAGCTGTCTGCAACTGCCGCCGTGTTCTATGCGCGAACTACACTGCCAATTCGGGAGAGCTGGGACATCCATTGTTCTCCTCCGAAAAACACGTGATGTCCAACAGCTGCTTCTTTTCACGTCGCAGACCGCAGCTAAACTCACACAATGCATTGTCGGAGGAAGACCTTTCATATGCAGCTTTGACATGCAGTCTTACGAGTGCTTACTGGTGGCCAGAAGAATAATAAATATGCATAACCAAAAGGCAACCCTGCCATCAAACTCTTCACAGAAAAATACAACATTTAAAAACAGAAACCAAAGATTTGGTACCATCTCCTCTCAATAACAAGATTTAAAAACACAATGGCACATACTAGTTACAATCAAGATACAGTGAATGAAGCATAGGAATTTATATGAAATCACAGTGCTCCAAAAAACCTCTCCTCTACAACCACTAAACTAGATAGACTGAGGTATGTACCCCTCTGGCACACCTGAGCATTACATCAGAACTCTGCCCAATTACTCATGTGTATGCCTGTTGGTCATAAGTTATAACAACACTTGTATGGAAGCCTAACAAGATGGTCTCATCCTCCAAATGTATTGCAAACTTAGACTTAGACAAGCACGTAACACGGTGATCTAAAAGACTATTGTAAAACCGGAGTGGAGCGCTTCATTTTAAAATAATCACCATCTATATACACCAGGGACCATACTCCAGGCCCCTAATAAAGATTTGCCTCAACAGAATTCCTCCTCCGGCCAGGGGTTCAGAGGTTCTGAGTCAGAAAAAGAAGCTCTAATTGGCCTTGAGCTCCATTACCACATTGCTTCAAATACATGACTGAGAAGAGCAATTGGCTTTTTAATCATTCATGATCATTTTATATAATCTATGCTGGGTTAAACCAAAAGTGTGTTTTCTCTTAAAAGCTCTATGAGAGTACATCTCACTGCTGCTAAAGCTTAGGTACCCGGAAACTCATTTTACATGACAGCTGTCGAGTCTCCTTAAGTCACTCCAGCTTTTTGCAGATTTTTTAAAAACCACTGTGCCACAAAATCATCAAAGTGACTTGGCAGCAAACCATGGCTGAAAACAGGCCTCAGACCAAAATAATCAACCTCAGAAGGCTTTAGGATTTGTGATGCTTCAGGCTGAAGCAATGTGAAGCAGAGGATGAGGATAAGAGGGCTACAGACAGCAGCTAAAAGTGGTCCAATTCTGAGTTTTTCCTTCATTTGTGACACAAATCCAACGAGTTAAGAACAATGTGACCAGCATGAAACCACTTGAAATTGCATCTTTTCAGTTCTGGTTTGGCCCACATCCCAATAAATCAGATACATAGCCATGGGTGTTTTTTGCAACTTGTGTATGGATGCTCAACCCTGAATTGTTTCAACAGTCCACGCATGCGTTTAGAATACCGTTGTATGCCAGTTCAGTAGGATATGCCTTTGATCAAAGACACAATTGGAATATCCTGCCCAGTTGGAGGTACACGGTACACATGTGTATATGTATGGTATACATACATGGATTTTTACGAGTAGTGGCTCTTGGGTCGTATCACAAGAAAGGCAAGCACCATGTAGAAACCTAATTAAAAGGTTGAAACTGAGTAGAAACTGCAGAACCCCTCTTAAAACATTAATTGGAATGGTAATAATGAGAGCACAAACTCGGGTAAAACTCCGTCAGGCGTATATTTAATCGCAAGTTACTCACCCATAGCCTACAGAGTAGTAGTAGCTAAATACACTATCTCTATTCCAAAGCAAACTTCCCTAAATTATTTAATGCAACTTGGCCCTGTGTTTCTTCATCTTTGCATGTGAAGAGATTGTGCCTCATCGAACAACTATTGATTTCAATGAATGTTTTTAACAGTTGATGAATAATTACACACCAGAAAGGATATGGTTATACTTTGTTGGCAAGTTTACTTTAGAAAATGTACAGGTTTTAAAATGTTAACTGCTGCTACAGATTTCTTTACCATTCACAAACAGACATTTATATGAAGAAACATCATGTACAGGAGGGATGAATAAATAAATGCAGATAAAAATGAGTAACATTTTTACCTAGAAAATAGTGTACATATAGCATTTTTACAAATGTTTCCAGACATGTTTTTGGGTCAGTGTGATGTTCTGAGAAGGACCCAAATGCAGACCACAGGTAGCAGGCAAAAACGTAGTTTATTCACAGTCCAAGATCAGTAGCCAGGTAATCAGTAGACGGTACAAAATCGAAATCCAAAAGAGTAGTAAAAATAAACGTAGCAAGAGTCAAAAAACCAGAAAGACACCGCAAACAAAAAAGGAGAAGGTAGGCTCGAAGTCGTACAGAAAGGTTGTCTCAAGAATCTAAAATAACACAGGCTTACCAAATAAATAAATAAATAAATAAAGTGACTCGATCAACATTCTGACAGAGATTACAAGTCGAAGGCAGACTATATACACCAGGGAAGTAATGACACGAAAAGGAATCAAGTGTGGGTGGGAGGAGTAAGGAGCTAGACACAGGTGAACACAATAGGAAACATTAATTCAATAACGAGAGGGAACAGAAGACACGGACTGGAATGCACGCAAACACATAGATAACACACGGCCTGAGATTATCAGTAAACATTAGATTAGTAAACAAGTACACAGCACAAGAAGTGGATTCTGAAAGTGGATACAGCTGAAGAGAGTTTAAAGAATAACAGAGATAGAAAAATAGATAGAAAAACTAAGGGAGAATGACAGCTGCAGTGTGGAGCAAGAGAGTGATTAGTAATTAAGTGACGTTAGTACAAAATTCTAAATATCCTACGTTAGTAAATGTGATTCGTTAGTTATATATACACATTAATCTATTAGTTATCGTTAGTATATAAATATAAACACACAGTTAGTATTGCTAGTTGGATTAGTATATGTACAATAATAATTAGTAAGAAGAAAAGAAAACGAGACTTGAAATACAGGGGAAAACCCACATGTACCGAAATGTGCAAATACGAATACAAGAAGGGGATTCTAGGATAACATGGAAACATAGACAGATAAGGGAACTGAATTGGAGTGTCAAATGGGAATGTAACCAGTAATACTAATGAACACAAACAAACATGTAAGGAAAATAATAAAGTAACAGAAAATAAACAGAACCATAACAGTCAAATGATATAATAAGTAATAGTAATATAAGGCAAATAAGTAATAGTACTAATTTTTTTAACATAATAATAGTTATAATATTTGCTAACAGAATTTTATGAACACAAGTATATCTATGCTCTGTAGGACCACACAGGTTTTTGATAGAAATCAAAATATTCCAAATAAATAAATCAATAAATACATAATAATAATAATAATAATAATAATAATAATAATAATAATACATTTTATTAATTCTGTGCTTTTCATAGACCCAAAGCAGTGGATGCAGACAATTGCTCAAACATGCCCTATATTGTAGTAGATGTAGATGCAACACATCTGAATCAGAATATTTTCAATATAAATTATTCTCATTTTGCAGTTTGATGTGGAACATACAGTTTCATTGATCACATTCTCTTGAGATGGTAAGATGAATGAAGAAACACAGGGCTAAGTTGCATTAAATAATTTAGGAAAGTTTGGATAGCATTGCTTTGGAATAGAGCTAGTGTATTTAGTGTGAGCTACGATAGGTAATATTGTTAGTTGTAACTTGGCCACATTTTGATATCAATACTTTTAAAGGTAGGCCAAGTTTTTTCAAGTTGGAATTAAAGACAGCGCTCTGTAGGCTATGGGTGAGTAACTTGGCTGTAGGAGACATGTAGTTTTTTGATGCAATATCACTTATTTTTGGTAGGTAACTAATGATGAACAATGCAAGATAATGACATAGAGAGAGACATGCATACAGAATACACACATTCCAAGTAAATGCATGCAGACATTTGCGTAACCATAATGCTCTCGACTGACGAGAATGAGAACATTTCTCTTATTACTGATAGCCCACAATTACATTAAAAGAGTTTGTAGATGAGCTGTATTTAATGTTTAATGAAATACAATGAACAGCACCACCTGAGCTATGGATCATAAAGAAGCATGTACATTTATTAACCAAGTCTATTGTGGCGAAGTGAGCTATACCGCTCGTGGAATAAGCACCCAGAGTCAAGAGATTTCCTTTAAACATCCCGTTTATTTCCTAAAACCCACACACTCGTACAGGTCAACTCTCCTCCTCTTCTGTTCCAGCTCCTTTTGAGGATCTCAGGCTCACTGTTGAACAATCAAGGCAGTTGGTTAATTGATAACAACAATCCTATAATCAATCGTCACCAATTGCCCGATTGCCGACAGCTGTGCCGGCTCCCTAAACCACCCGCGTTCACTCTCTCTCTTGCTAGCTGCGCCTAAAACCACGCCCCCCTACCACATACCCCCACCGCCCGACTTAGGCCGGGAAGCCATCCGGCCAATGCTCAACTCCCCCCCCCCTCCTCCTCCTCCACCGGGAGAGAAAATCAGCCACCACCATCTGTGCTCCCGGCCTATGAATCACCTTGAAATTAAAAGGCTGTAAAGCCAGATACCACCGAGTGATTCGGGCGTTGGTATCCTTCATGCGGTGAAGCCATTGGAGGGGCGCATGGTCCGAGCAGAGGGTGAATGAGCGACCCAGCAGATAATAACGGAGGGACCCGACCGCCCATCTGATGGCCAGGCACTCCTTCTCGACCGTGCTGTACTTCGCTTCCCGCTGTGATAGCTTTCGGCTAATGTACAGCACTGGTCGGTCGACCCCCTCCACCTGCTGAGTCAAAACGGCCCCCAGCCCTCTGTTCGATGCGTCAGTCTGCAAATTAAAGGGGAGAGAGAAATTAGGGGTGAACAAGAGCGGTTTCCCACACAAAGCTTCCTTTACCCTCTCAAACGCCTGCCGACACAGCTCCGTCCACTGAACCGGATCTGAGGCACCTTTCCGAGTCAAGTCAGTCAGGGGACTGGTCAGGTCCGAGAAAGCCGGGATGAACCTTCTGTAGTACCCGGCCAGTCCCAAAAACCTCCTCACCTCTTTTTTAGTCTTAGGTCGTGGACAGGTCACGATCGCCGTGGTTTTGTCCACCAGAGGTCGCACCTGTCCACTTCCCAAGTGGTACCCCAAATACCGTACCTCCGCTCTGCCAATCGCACACTTCTTTGGGTTAGCCGTGAGTCCCGCCTGTCTCAGGGACTCCAGCACCGCCCCCACATGCCGCACATGCTGACCCCAGCTGTCACTGTGTATTATTATATCATCCAGATAGGCTGCAGTGAAAGCCGCATGCGGACGCAGTACCCTGTCCATGAGACGTTGAAAAGTGGCAGGGGCTCCGAATAACCCAAACGGAAGTGTCCGGAATTGGTACAACCCGTCCGGAGCGGAGAAAGCCGTTTTTTCCTTGGACTCTGGAGACAAGGGAATCTGCCAGTAGCCCTTGGTCAAATCCAGTGTCGAAAAAAAACGAGCTGTGCCCAGCCGATCCAATAGGTCATCGACCCAAGGCATGGGATAGGCATCGAATCGTGACACTTCGTTTACTTTGCGATAGTAAACACAGAAGCGAACAGATCCATCTGGCTTACTTACCAGCACGATGGGGCTATTCCACGCACTGTTAGACTCTTCTATTATGCCTAATTCCAACATTGTCTTTATTTCTGCCTGAACCACTTTCTTTTTATGTTTAGGCAGTCGGTAGGGGCGCGAACGCACCGTCACCCCCGGGGTTGTCTCAATATGGTGATTTATCAGATTGGTGTGGCCTGGTAGAGGGGAAAACACATCAGCGAACTGCTTTTGCAACTTGGCAAGATCCGTTCTCTGATTCGGTAAGAGATGGCTATCAAAAAGGGGGGAGGTTTGATCGTTTGAATTTGGCACCTCCGGTCCCAGCTCATCTCTCTCCTGATCTATCGATACCAAGGAGACCGGTATCACCTCTTTCCACACTTTTAATAGGTTGAGGTGATAAATCTGTTTCGCCCCCTCTCTATCAGACCGCTCCACCTCATAATCGACTTCCCCCACTCGTCGTGTGACCACGAAGGGTCCTTGCCACTTGGCGAGTAATTTTGTGCTGGAAGTCGGTAGTAATACCAAGACTTTCTCTCCCGGTGAAAATTGCCGTAGTTTCGTTCCTCTATTGTAATGTTTTTGCTGACGTTCCTGAGCCTTGAGCAAATTCTCTCGTGATAATCTCCCCAGTGTATGGAGTTTTGCTCGCAGGTCCATAACGTATTGAATTTCGTTTTTACTGGGGCTTGGACCCTCCTCCCAGCTTTCTTTAACCAGGTCCAAAATACCCCGTGGTTTTCTACCGAACAGCAATTCAAAAGGAGAAAATCCCGTGGAGGCCTGGGGAACCTCTCGCACTGCAAATAATAGAGGAACTAACCACTTATCCCAATTTCGGCTGTCATCGTGTACAAACTTCCGAATCATGGATTTCAAAGTCCTATTAAAACGTTCCACGAGCCCATCCGTTTGTGGATGGTACACGCTAGTTTTAATTGACTGAACACCCAAAAGTTCATACAGTTTGCGTAGTGTGCGTGACATGAATGAAGTGCCTTGATCAGTCAGAATCTCTTTCGGGATTCCAACTCGGGAGATTATTTGAAACAATGCCTGCGCAACACTCTTAGCTGAGATATTGTGCAATGGCACCGCTTCGGGATACCAGGTTGCATAATCCACCAGAACTAATACAAATCGGTATCCCTGAGTGCTCCTGACAAATGGCCCGATGAGGTCCATGCCCACTCTATCGAACGGGACCTCAATTAATGGTAGGGGCCGCAATGGGGCTTTTGGGATGGCTGGGGAATTTACCAGCTGACAATCTGGACAGGACGCACACCACCTACGTACGTCCGCCCAGATGCCCGGCCAATAAAATCGGGCCATTATCCGGTTGAGTGTTTTTTCATACCCTAAGTGACCAGCCATGGGGTTGAAATGAGCCGCCTGGAAAATCATTTCCCGGCGGCTTTTCGGTACCAACAACTGGGTCGTCTCCTCACCTGTCTGAGTGTCACGACTCACTCGATACAACCTATCCTTAATAATTGCAAAATATGGGTGAGAGCGTGCAGCGTCAGGGCGCACCAGCTGACCATCAACACATATCACCTGGTCGAAGGCAAAGCGTAGGGTATCGTCTCGAGACTGAGCGAGTGAAAAATCCTCCATGGGTTGGAACACCGGCACCTGGGGAGTCTCCACTGGAGGCTCTCCCGGAGCCGCCCCCACCCGCCGTCAGTGTCGGACGACCCCGCGTCACCACTTTCCACTGCACACACCTCACACTTCCCTACCGGTCGTGATCGTACCCCCATCAATTTTTCCGCTATTAGTTTAAACCCCGCCCGATCTGTACCCAAAATCAGAGGGTGCGAGAGGTGGGAGCTAACCGTAGCCTCTAAGATATGCTTTTTTCCTTTTATCCGAATTTCCACTGGTACTATTGGGTATTTGTGTCGATCCCCATGCACACACCTAATTACCACCCAACATGCCGATCGCAAAGCCTCGGTTCGAACCAGGCTCTGGTGAATCATGGTCTGCATAGCCCCTGAATCCAACAGCGCCCGGTGTTCACTCCATTGCACCCTTACCGGAATGCAGTACGCCCCGTCTGAATCGGGAGCGGAGGTGGGCGGTCCGACCACCCGGACCACCTGCCCCACCTCCATGAGCGGACAATTGCGGCACAGGTGGCCCAGCCGTCCACACCACCAACACTCCGGTCCAGGCGTTTGAGGCACTCCCTGTGGGTCGGACTGCACCGCCACTGAGCCTGAGGGGGGAAAAGAGGGCAGAGCGTTACGGGGGCTGACAGCAGGGAAGGAGGGGTTCTGGGGACGATAAACAGAAAGGGGGGCGGAACGAGGGGCGAATTTCTTCCTGGGCGCCGGCTCCGGCTTCTGCTGCTGGGCGAAGGGGTTTTGCGCCAGGTGGTCCTCCGCCAGGGTGACGGCGGTATCCAGGTTGGTGGGTCTGTGGCACTGGACCCACCTCGCGGTCTCCGCCGGCAACCCCACTACGAACCTCTCCAGGACCACCTGCTCCACGACTACAGTAGCGGATCTTATTTCCGGCCGGAGCCAGCGCCTCGCCGTGTCCGCCAGCCGCTGGGCGTAGGCGAATGGTCGGTCCTCTCCCGTCAGGTCCGACTCCCGGAATCGCTGTCGGTGCTCCTCCGGGGTACAACCCGTCCGGTCGAGGATCGCCTTTTTCACGTTTCTATACTCCGCCCTCGCGGCTGTCGGCAGGCTATGCGCCGCTCGTTGCGCCTCTCCTGACAGGATGGGTAGGAGCCGCACGGCCCACTCCTCCGTCCGCCACCGGGAGGTTTCTGCCGCCAGCTCAAATGCCTCAAGGAAGGCCTGAGCATCATCCTCCGCCGTCATCTTCGGGATGTTGAACTTCGGGGAGGAGACGCTCTGCCTTCCCGTGACATCCCCGCCGGCTGTTAGCTGTATCAGTGCTTGTGTTTGGAGGCTAGACTGCTCACGCAGGGCTTGCATCTGCTCCGTATGAGCAGCTGCCTGTCGCTCCTGCATGGCAGCTAGCCCCTCCAGCACTCTGCCCAATGCTGTCGTGGACATTGCCTGCTCCATCGGATCAATCTCCATTCTCCGGTATTTCCTTTCGCCGTTTGTTCGTACTTTCCTCCCCCCGTACGGGCCACCACTGTGGCGAAGTGAGCTATACCGCTCGTGGAATAAGCACCCAGAGTCAAGAGATTTCCTTTAAACAGCCCGTTTATTTCCCAAAACCCACACACTCGTACAGGTCAACTCTCCTCCTCTTCTGTTCCAGCTCCTTTTGAGGATCTCAGGCTCACTGTTGAACAATCAAGGCAATTGGTTAATTGATAACAACAAATTTATAATCAATCGTCACCAATTGCCCGATTGCCGACAGCTGTGCCGGCTCCCTAAACCACCCGCGTTCACTCTCTCTCTTGCTAGCTGCGCCTAAAACCACGCCCCCCTACCACATCTATATGGAGAAATACATGCACAATAGGCTAGACACAAACACATTCTAGCTGAAAGAATGTCATACAGCTTAAATAGCTAGTACAGCCTAAATAGTTTGCATCAGTAAAATATGGAAATACGCAAACAGATTTTCTTTTGCCATGACATTTGTGAAAGACAAACCAGAGCATTGCAGCGAGGGACACATAGCAGGCAACAACAGTAAACAACTTTCTTGTTCGATGTGTGCTTTCCTCTGGTTTGCCTTTCACAAATGTCATGGCAAAAGAAAAACTGTTTGCGTAACTCGAAGCGTCCAACTTAGCGTATTTGTGTGAGGTATGTTTCGGCCCTAATGTTGGCTAACAAGCTTAATTGGACAACACATATTTCCCAGGAATCTTTGCCAGAAAGAAAACAATAGATAGTACTAAGAAAGTAGTCTACCAGAGATTATTCTTCTTCTTCTTATTATAATTAAAAGTGGTTGCAGTAAGCTACATTGTCTGCAGAGTAACGTAGACTAGAGGCATGTTCGGAGGTTATTGTAATTTTTTAAACTGACTAACCATGACACAGATATGTTTGGGGAATTGGAGGTTTATAAATCCGATCTCTTCAGGTACTGCAGCTTTTAGTAGGCTATCATCAATTCTTAATGTATTATCGTAAATTCTTAATTGTCCTAGTAATTAATTTTATGGTGACATTGTATTATGTGTGAAAAGGATAAACTGAACAGAGCTGAAGAGAAGAAATGAATGAAGACATAATAAAGAAATGTTGGCCGAGGCGAGCATTTAAGGTTCGGTTTCCACAGTGAGTCAGACATGACCGCAAGAGCACAGCAGGCTCCACACAGACACATTTTTTGTCTGCATTTGTGTGAGATTAACAATGGCACAGTTATTGATATATATTTTTTTGACATTAATGCAACAACGCGATTTTAACCAGATGATATTCTGTGTTAAACATTTTTTTTTTGCTTGACAAATGGCCAGGGATACCTGTTCCCATAACGTAGCTAGGCTGCATTCTGCCGTGCTGTCCAGTGACTGAATTGTGATATAGGCTATAAGCCATTTGTCAGTGTCCATCTGACTTTCACCATTTCGCTGTAGTACAAACATTGAAAAGTTAATATTGGAAACGTCTTTTGCCTTTGCAATAAAAATATGTTTGTTAATGTGAAAATAATAATGGTGTAATTAATGAAAAGTATTTAACAGTTGCACATTGTTTTTGTCAAAAATATACTTGTGCCCTGTTGGGCTCAAACCCCAAATTCTCTGTGTGAGAGGCAGCAACTGTAACCAGTAGGCCACAGTAGCTACATGGAATACACAAAACAGATGAGTTTGACAGATGCGGGTTAACGATGGAGCTGATCGGGTATGGACCGATGAAACGGGGCTGGAGCGGTTTTGTCTGTGATTCTGTGAGGTGTCGACATTAGTTTGAAGCGTTTTTATTAGGCGATAAGCTTGGGAGAGCAGGTATGCGATGTTATCCAATGGGGAGAAGGCAGGTAGTGAGGGCAAAAAATGGGAAGAAGAAGAAGCAGAAGAAGAAAAAGAAGAAGCAGAAAAACCGCAAAATAACCCAAGTTTGGGGCTTTATTGTGTGGATGTGTGAAGTTGTATCTGAATGCTGTGTGGTTACATGAGGTCAGAACATACAGAAGTTAACCCTTTCCAGCCTAAGTGAATATTTTGTGAACATTCTATTCCATTCTATTTCTTAACATGCGTTGCAAAAATGTTTGTGGTGTGATAATATTACATCAGATACCTAAACTTTATTTACCATTGTAAACAGGATAACTGGGGCTTTCAATTGATATAAAAAACAATAGGATTACTTAATGGCAATATCATCAATTATGGAAAGACATTCAACAACTAAATTTATAAAATGTTCTAAAATGTTCTAAATGGCTATTTTCTAATGAGAAACCAAAATTTTTACCCATTTCATGTTTAAGATATAGGAAAACCTAGAGTGTATGGTATCTTCACCATTTTGTGAGTGAAATATAATAAAAATCAGAATAGAGCTATCATCTACCGTTCAAAAGTTATAATAACTTCAGTTATGGGTGCAGAAAGGGTTTAAAAAACGCTTTAGAATTTTGGTTTATTGACAATATGATGTGCATATGCAAAAATGTTTATGGATTGATCATATTACATCACAACCCCTAACCTTAATATACCATTTTAAACAGGATAACTGGGGCTTTCCATATATATCCATTAATATACAATAATATGCTTACTTTAACACAATATCATCAATTAGTAAAACAATTCACAAAATAAATAATCATACAAAACTTTCTAAATGGCTATTCTCCATGCGAAACCTAGGTTTTTAAACATTTCATGTTCAAGATCGAGGGAGACAAACTGTGTGGTATCTTCACTATTTTGTGAGTGAAATATAATAAAAATCAGAATAGAGCTATCATCTACCGTTCAAAAGTTATAATCACTTCAGTTATGGGTGCGGAAAGGGTTAAAAAACGCTTTAGAATATTGGTTTATTGACAATATGATGTGCATATGCAAAAATGTTTATGGATTGATCATATTACATCACAACCCCTAACCTTAATATACCATTTTAAACAGGGTAACTGGGGCTTTCCATATATATCCATTAATATGCTTACTTTAACACAATATCATCAATTATTAAAACAATTGACAAAATAAATAATCATACAAAACTTTCTAAATGGCTATTCTCCATGCGAAACCTAGGTTTTTAAACATTTCATGTTCAAGATCGAGGGAGACAAACTGTGTGGTATCTTCACTATTTTGTAAGTGATATAGAGTACAAATCAGAAGAGAAGTATCTTCTACTGCTCAAAAGTTATAACCACTTCAGTGATGGGTAAGAAAAGGCTAAAAAAACGCTTTAGAATGTTAGGTTCATTGAAAATATGACATGCGTATGGAAAACTGTTTGAGGTGTGATCATATTATGTCACACCCCTAAAGATAATACCATTTTAAACAGGATAACTGGGGCTTTCCATATATATCCATTAATATACAATAATATGCTTACTTTAACACAATATCATCAATTATTAAAACAATTGACAAAATAAATAATAATACAAAACTTTCTAAATGGCTATTCTCCATGCGAAACCTAGGTTTTTAAAACATTTCATGTTCAAGATCGAGGGAGACAAACTGTGTGGTATCTTCACTATTTTGTAAGTGATATAGAGTACAAATCAGAAGAGATTTATCATTTACTGCTCTAAAGCTATAACCGCTTATGTGATGGACAGAAAAAGGCAAAGAAAATGCTTTAGAATGTTATGTTCATTGACATTTTACATTACCACTTATCTATACTCCTCATGAGCCACTGTTGAGAATCAATTGATATAATGCAAAATTAAAAGACACACACTGAAATACGATTTATGCATTCAATGGAACACACACTTTATTTAACATTTTTTTATCTGAAATACAACAAATTGATGAACTGTGAAAAGTGAATGATAACATTGCAAAACTTAAAACAAAAACAACATCAGTTACACGTCAAATTAATGCATTGAATTTATTTACAGTAAAATCGAACGTTTTAGTACAGATACAGCAGATAAGAGTCAACAAGTCTAATACCTGTGGAGAAAATATAACCAACAACAAGTCTAATACCTGTGGAGAGAATATAACCAAAAATGTAACCAACAACAAGTCTAATACCTGTGAAGAGAATATAACCAAGAAGATCAAAATAATTGTAATACCTGTGGAGAGAGAGAGATAGATAGAGAGAGAGAGAGAGAGAGAGAGAGAGAGAGGGAGGGTGGGAGGGAGGGAAACAATGGACGGCACAACCTCTCATTTTAGTTGAGGATCTAGGCCTCTGCGCGTAACTGGTCACACTCAGCCGAGTGCCAGGCTTTGAAACAATTCCTGCTTTGAACGATGCAAAAACTTTTACCATTGCATTCAGGAGCCATGCAAGCAAATTTTGTCCTATGTTCAATTCTGCTTTTTCTGTAGCAGAGCCAACAGTTCCTGGGTAACTTCTGCAATTCAGCGGTATGGGTAACGTGAAACGACGAGGCCAGAGGCTTAAGTGTGTGGCACGGGGAACTCGCGTGGATGTCCAGGCCTGCTAGCTGACGAGACAGGTTCTCTCTGAATGTTATCTGGCTATAGTCAGCTAATCTATGCTTATCCCCTGGTGCTGCCTGACTGCGTTGCCACTCCTGAAACAACAAGAAGCTATTGACGACAGCAATGTCAACGAAGTGGAAAAAAAGAGTCTTCCACCACTTCTGTGTTTTTTGGAGGACACTGTAGCTGCTGATCATTTGGTCTGACCTATCAACGCCCCCCATGTGTTTATTGTAATCACTGATTACAGCAGGCTGGTGGACCACTTGTCTGCTCCAGGTGGCATCTTTTTTGACTAGCCTAGTCACATCAATGGAGTCATTTGCATTGTGGAAATTGGAGAGGCATGAAACTGCACGCGTGTCCTTCCATTGGATGACAAGGATACCATCCTCTACCCTACACCACCTCATGTCCCCACGGTCGGTCTTTCGTTCCCATTTTTTCACATCTTTGAATTCTTCTGGGAATTTCTTACGGTTAATTCTACATGTCCCACAAGCATTAATCCCAATTTGTCGTAATTTAACCATAAGTGCTGGGGATGTGTAAAAGTTGTCCATCCAAAGATTGTAACCCTGATCTTTGTAGGGCTGTATTAAAGCCTCTACAACTTTTGCGGCCAAATCAGTAACCCGACCATCACGACTACCTGTGTAAACATTGAAGTCCAAGGTGTAGCCTGAATCCGATGTTGCTATCACCCACAACTTGAAACCCCAACGAGTATGCTTGCCCTTCATAAACTGCCTTAGCCCTGACCGACCTTTAGACTTTACCATACGCTCGTCTATTGCCAGATTCTGGTTTGGTTGAAACAGCTCTTGGCACTTTTGTTTGAGGTGGTCCATGAGGTAGCGAAGCTTCCTAAGATGATCCTGGTTATCCTCTGTGGCAGGATCTACAACATGCAGAGCTGCCAACAGAGCCTTAAAACGGTCACGCGACATAAAAGATCTCGCCCATGAACCCTGAAGGGACTTAGTTCCCCAATACCGATGCATGTCAGGGAGAACGTGGAATCCCATGTAAATGAGTAATCCCATGAATTTGTAGAACTCATCTGGGGTCACCTCATTCCGCACTCCTTCACTGCTGGCATACGACGCGTGATTTAAAACAAGCTCCCACCCCTGCCGGTTTGTAAAGCCGCAAATATCCGAAACTACAGCCTGGGTGAAGAACAGCATGAAAAAGTCTATTTCACGCAGCATCAAACTCGTCGTCAACCGCACGGCCCTGCGCACGCTCCCTAAATCTATACCAAGCGGACGGCTGGGTGTGACACAATCTAAAAGTGCCAGAACACAATGCTAGCAATTTTTTGTAAATGTAATATACACATAATGTAAAAAACAGACCTAACGTTAAATCATCAGTGACATTGGCTCAATTATTCACAAAGATAGCAATAAAACAGCGGAGCTACAAGCTAGAAAAAATGAAACGCCTTACAATAGATGATCGCGCTCAGGCGCTGAGAGCTAAGACTGTTAGTCACTGTTTTTAGCTTTAGTTATTATTTAGTTATCAAATTCGACAGTAAACACGGAAAATATTCACATATCAGTACAATTATGTTAATTGCACGACAGACTTTTTCACAATTTCAAAAATTTACAAAGATAGCCAGACTAACAGCAGAGCTACAAGCTAGAAAAAAAAACTGTGAAAAAAAAAGAACTCCTCACAATTGCTGTTCGCGCTGAGAGCTAAAACTAACGTTACAGTCACTGTTTTTAGCTTTAGTTATTATTTAGTTATCAAAGTAGACAGTAAACACGGAAAATATTCACATATCAGTACAATTATGTTAATTGCACGACAGACTTTTTCACAATTTCAAAAATTCACAAAGATAGCCAGACTAACAGCAGAGCTACAAGCTAGAAAAAAAAACTCCGGGAAAAAAACAATAACGCCTCACAATTGCTGTTCGCGCTGAGAGCTAAAACTAACGTTACAGTCAGTTTTTAGCTTTAGTTATTATTTAGTCATCAAAGTCGACAGTAAACACAGAAAATATTCACATATCAGTACAATTATGTTAATTGCACGACACACTTTTTCACAATTTCAAAAATTTACAAAGATAGCCAGACTAACAGCAGAGCTACAACCTAGAAAAAAAAACTCCGAAAAAAAAAGAACGCCTCACAATTGCTGTTCGCGCTGAGAGCTAAAACTAACGTTACAGTCACTGTTTTTAGCTTTAGTTATTATTTAGTTATCAAAGTCGACACTAAATACGGAAAATATTCACATCGATTACTTCACTTATGTTAATTATATGATAGACCTTTCACAATTTAATCTCAAAACAATAAACAAGCTGGGAAAAAAATAACACAGTGGCTTCTCATTTGAAGCGAGAGCTTACACGAATGTTCGCGAATTTCAAGTGAAGATCTGAAAAAGTCTGCGGTACAAAAACAGGATTTTATTCAAAATAAAACCATTTCTGAAGTAATATTTTTGGTTAATTAATATCTTATATGTGTTTTGACTCAGTGAGTTTTGAGTTTTCTTCAGTCGCCGTCAAGTCTTCAAACGATGGTCTCTTGTCCGATGTGGTAGCTTCGTCCGCGGTGAGGCAAATGGAAAGTTCCGTGTTTTACGGGCGCTTTTATATAGCGGTCAAGCAAGAAATCACCGCCCACTAAGCTCACCAACCAGTTAGATGTCATTGTAGCTTTTTTTGTCATCTCTAACTCGCATTTTTCAAAAAGGAAATCAGTGATTGGACGGCAGAGATATTAAACGTCACACCATCGTAACAATTATGCCGAAATTAGAGCGGTCCGGCTGGAAAGGGTTAATGTTATTAAGGGCTGAGAGTCTGTGGTCTGCAGGAAACCCTGAAAAGTGCCAAACTCTTGGTGCTGTATAGGTATGGGGCATGCCCCACCAAGCCGTAACTTGGCGGATGGCATACCTGCCATCCCAATGAAGACAAGAACAAACGGACAAACAGGGAACTAGTGACGGTCAGAATACGGGGTTGGGCGAGTTAAACAGAGCAGGACAGATGATGAGAAGCAGCAGTTGGTGGAATGCAGGTTGACTGGAATCTGGGAAGCAGGTTTGGCGGACAAACTGAAAACAGACTGAAAACACGATTCGAACAATACAACAAGGGCTGAGTATCATGAAAAGACAAACGGAACGAACTGGCAACGACCATGACAAAGAAGGCGATAAAAATAGCAAGAAAGCAGGTGAAGTGTGAGATCAGTAATAAGTGCAGAATGTAGGCGAGTATAATGAGCTAATGAAAGTGCGTGCAGAATGTGAGTAGTAATTGCTAGTAGTAGTAGTAGTAGTAGTAGGGATTGGCTGTGAGCTGATTGGAGAGACAATGAGGAAATGGATAGGAAATAATGTTCAGCCTGCAAGACACGAATAAACAAACAAGGTAAAAATAAAAACATGACATGAAACAGGAGGAATGAGGAAAACAAGGAGAACGGAAGGGAAGTGGAAAGGAAATGAACCAGCGGACATAACAGTACCAACCCCCCCCCCCCCCCCCCCCCTCAAGGATCGCCTCCAGGCGTGCCACCGGGCCGGATCTTGAGTGGGTGGAGGTCCTGGATGAGGGAGGGGTCCAGGATCAGCGAGTGGGAGATCCAACTGCTGTCTTCTGGTTGGTATCCCTCCCAATCCACCAAATACTGGAACCCGCGCCCCTTGCGGCGGATATCTAGGATCCGACTGACCGCGTAGGTGGGGGCGTTGTTGATGATCCGGGGGGGTGGAGGGGTTTCTGCGGGTGGACAGAATGGGCTGGAGAAGACGGACTTCAACTGGTTAACATGGAAAGTGGGGTGGATCTTCAGAAAGGGTGGGAGCTTGAGTTTAACAGATGACGGGTTAACGATGGAGCTGATGGGGTATGGACCAATAAAACGAGGCTGGAGTTTTTTTTAGATGGATTGGAGGGCAATGTTGGAGCTGGAGAGCCAGACCTGCTGTCCCGGGACATAACGTGGGGCTGCAGTCTGATGGAGGTCAGCCTGGCGTTGGGTACAGGAGGTGGTGCGGAGGAGTGCGGTGCATGCCAGTCTCCAAGTTTTCTTGCATCTGGAGATGTGTGACTGGGCAGATGGGACAGCTACCTCCTCTTTCTGGGCCGGGAACAGGGGAGGCTGGTACCCCAGGGAGCACTCAAAGGGTGATAAACCCGTGGCGGAGCTCTTCAATGAGTTGTGGGAGTACTCAACTCAGGGTAAAAACTTGCTCCAGGAAGAGGGGTTGCGGGAGGTCACACGCCGCAGGGCAGCTTCCAGGTCTTGATTTGTCCTTTTCGTCTGGCCGTTGATCTGGGGGTGGTAGCCGGATGACAGGCTGGAGGATGACCCCAGGGTCTGACAAAACGCTTTCCAGACTTGGGAGAAGAACTGGGGCCCACGGTCAGAGACGATGTCATAGGGGATCCCGTGCAGCCTCACCGCATGCAGCACCAGGAGCTCCGCTGTCTCCAATGCAGAAGGGAGCTTGGGTAGAGGGATGAAGTGGGCCGCCTTGGAGAACCAGTCCACGATGGTGAGGATGGCGGTGTGGCTATCCGACAGAGGAAAATCGGTCACAAAGTTCACTTCGATGTGGCTCCAAGGATGGCCCAGCATGGGGAGGGGGCGGAGAAGGCCAGCGGCAGGCTGGTGGGAGGCTTTGCTCCTGGTGCAGAAAGAACAGGCGAAGACGAAGGCACGGGTATCCCCTTTCAGTGTGGGCCACCAGAAACTCCTCCCCACGAGGGCGATAAAACATTGGATGCCTGGATGGCAGAACAGCTGGGAGGAGTGGGCTCACTGGAAGACCTGGGAGTGGACAGAGTCGGGGACAAACAAGCAGGAGTCTGGGTTATTGCGGGGGTCAGGGTGGGATAACTGAGTGGCCTTGATAATTTTTTCGATCCTCTACGAGATCGCAGCCACCACACAGGAAGGGGAAAGGACCGGATTGGGAACAGCAGAACTGGTGTCTGGGGAGTAGAGGCGGGAAGAGGTTTTATGTTGCGGGAACTGGGTCTGTAAGTGATGGTAAAGTAGAACTGGCTAAAAAACAGGGCCCATTGGGCTTGGCGGGATGGCAGATGTTTAGCAGACTGAATGTACTGTCAATTTTTGTGGTCAGTCTATACTATAAAGGGGTGCTCTGCCCCCTTCAGCCAGTGTCTCCATTCCTCGAGCGTGAGCTTAATATCCAAGAGCTTGTGGTTCCCCACATCGTAGTTCCGCTCAGCTGGGGTTAGTCAGCGAGAGAAGAAGGCGCATGGATAAACTTTAGAGTCCTTACCCGAACGTTGGGACAGGACCGCCCCCACACCAGTGTCGGAGGCATCGACTTTGACCAGGAACTGGTGGCTGGGGTCAGGATGGGACAAAGTGGGGGTAGAGGTGAATCTGGATTTGAGGGTATTGAAGGCAAAGTTAGCTTCAGGGGATCAAACAAAAGGAACAGAAGTAGAGGTAAGGTTAGTGAGTGGAACGGCAACCTGGCTGTATCCGCAAATAAACTTCCTGTAAAAATGAGCAAACCCAAGGAATTGTTGGAGGTGTTTTCGGGAAAAGGGGTGAGGCCACCACCACGGCCTGAATTTTGGTGGGGTCGAGTTTGATACTGCCATTGGAGATAATGAATCCCAGAAATGAAACAGATGGTACGTGGAACTCGCACTTTTCAGCTTTAACAAAAAGCCTGTTTTCGGGGAGCCATTGTAGGACCTGTTTGACGTGGTGGGTGTGTTCCTCCAGGTTTTTTGAGAAGATGAGGATGTTGTTGAGGTATACAAAGATGGACCGGTTGATGAGATTACGGAGAACATCATTTATAAAAGCCTGGAAGACAGCAGGGGCGTTAGTTAATCCGAACAGGACAACCAAAATAGGTACTCAAAATGCGCCAGGGGTGTGTTGAACGCTGTCTTCCACTCGTCCCCTTTTCTGATCTGGATGAGGTGGTAAGCGTTGCGGAGGTCTAGTTTTGTGAAGATGGTGGCACCATGGAGAGGTTCGAAAGCAGAATTAATGAGTGGGAGTGGGTACTTGTTGTGGACAGTGATGGAACTGAGACCCCGGTAGTCTATACAGGGGCAAAGGGTGTCGTCATTTTTCAAAACGGAGAAGAACCCAGCTCCCACCGGGGAAGAGAATGGATGAATGATACCTGCAGCTAAAGAATTGTGGATGTATGTTTCCATTAATGTCTTTTCAGGAACGGAGAGGCTGTAGAGGCGACTGGAAGGCAGTGGGGCTCCCAGAAGAAGATCGATCCCGCAGTCGTAAGGTCTGTGGGTGGGCAAAAACAAGGCAAGAGATTTACTAAATACTTTGGCAAGGCAATGGTACTGGTCAGGAACATGGGTAAGGTCAGGAAGTGGAGCGTTAGGAATAGGTAGAGGGTCTCCAGATAGGGGCAGAGCAGAACGAAGGCAGGTGGCGTGGCACTTGGAACTCCAGCTTTGGATGCGAGATGTCTCCCAGTTAAGGTGTAGATTATGGAGCTTGAGCCAGGGTTGATCGAGGACCATGGGTGACTGAGATGATTTGAGAACGAGAAACTGGATAGTCTCCCAATGGTTACCTGAAATGATGAGCTGAAGTGGAGTGGTGGCTTGGGTGATATGAGCCAGGGGCTCGCCGTCGAGAGAGAAAGCCTTCAGAGGGCTGGAGAGCGATTCCACCGGAATGCTGAACTTGGTGATGAAGTTGATGGCTAAGAAATTGGAATCTGCCCCGAAGTCGACAAGAGCAGAAAGCGACACAGACCGATGACCCCAGCTGACGGTGGCCTTGAGCGAGAAGCGTGACTGGACGAGTGCAGGAGCAGAAATAAGGCTCACCAGAATGCCCAGTTCTACTGGTGAACCGGCCTTTTTTGGGTGAATTGGGCAGGCGGACAGGCGGTGACCAGGCTTGCCACAGTAGAAGCAGGAACTGGTTTGTATCCTGCGGCTTCGTTCCTTCAGGGTGACGACGGTCCTCCCCAGCTTCATCGGTTCGTCTTCTGGCGGGTCAGGAAGCAATACGGAGGCAGGACTGGAGGTACGAAAAGTGGAGCATGGTTGAGCGTGAAGGAACTGATTGGAGGTGCCCTGGCAACCTGATCTCTCCCGAGCCCGGGCCCGTAGGCGGGTATCCAGAGAGATAGCAAGGGCGATGAATGCATCCAGAGAACTGGGATCGGACTGATCGGGCATCTCTGGAGTGGCAGCTGGATGGAAAATTGGCTCAGCAGGGTTCCCATCTGAACCACATGGTCGGAGACGTTTCTAAAAGTCTCGTGGATGTCTGCCAGCCCGAGACTGTGCTGAGTAATAGCCGCCCCTTAGCAGGCGAGGGTGTGGTGGAGGAGCTGCTCCGAGTCCGCTGGGTCCATGCTGGCCAGTTCGTTCTATTATGTTTTCCAAAACTGGAATGGACCCAATAGCAGGACTCTGAGACAGACTCGGGTAAAACTCCGGCAGGAGTATATTTAATGAAGACAAGGACAAACGAACAAACAGAGAACTAGTAACGGTCAGGATACGGGGTTGGGCGAGTTAAGCAGAGCAGGACGGGAGATGAGAAGCAGCAGTGGGTGGAATGTAAGTTGACTGGAATCGGGGAAGTAGTCTGGGCGGACAAATTGAAAACAGACTGAAAACACGATTAGAACAACACAACAAGGGCCGAGTATCGTAACAAGACAAACGGAACAAACTGGCAACGAACATGACAAAGAAGGCGATATAAATAGAAAAAAAGCAGGTGAAGTGTGAGATCAGTAATGAGTGCGAGCATGCGGAATGTAGGCGAGTGTAATGAGCTAATGAAAGTGCGTGCAGAATGTGAGTGGTAATTGCGAGTGATTGGCTGTGAGCTGATTGGGGAGACAATGAGGAAATGGGTAGAAAACCACGTCCAGTCTGCAAGACACGAATAAACAGCCAAGGTAAAAATTAAGACATGACATGGAACAGGAGAACGGAAGGGAGGTGGAAAGGAAGGGAGGTGGAAAGGAAGGGAACCAGCGGACGTAACAGAAATGTGAGCATGTCAGCCCGGTGCTCAAAACTCTTCATTGGTTGCCTGTGAAGTGAAATTCAGAATTTACTACAATATTTTACTTTTAATGTTTAAAGCTTTAAATGGCTTGACTCCAGAATATCTTAGTGACTTACTCATTCTTTACTGTTCTCCAAGATTACTTTGTTTACAAGGTGCTTGCTATTTAAAAATGTCTAGTATATGTAAAATTACAATGGGCATAGCCATCTCTTACAGAGCTCCGGTCTTATGGAACAATCTCCCTATGTATGTTGGTGCACTTTCTGTCTTTAAGTGTAGGCTCAAAACATACCTCTTCAGTCAGTCCCATGGACTAATGTCTGTGGGTGGTAAATCAGGACCATAGACCTGTTTTGTGAGCTGAGCTGACTGCTGTTGCCCTGCTACTGCATGTGAATGCTCAGGTTTTACTGTTCTGCACTGTGTTGGGGTACTGTCAGTCCAGGATCACTCTCATGGTTGTGTGCACCCCTCTCTTCACATCTTTTAGATATGCTGCTATAGTATAATGCACTGGGGCTTTCCATATGGGGGCCTCCGCATTTGTAATTGTTCCTCTTCTAATTTTATAAGTGTCTAATCCTTTCTTGTTTCTTTTCCCTGGGGCTTTCTTCACTCTGAGTCTGCAGACTGCTCCAGCCCTGCCCCTCACCCTGACCTGCACACTGCTCCAGCTCTGCCCCTCGCCCTGAGTCTGCAGACTGCTCCAGCCCTGCCCCTCGCCCTGAGTCTGCAGACTGCTCCAGCCCTGCCCCTCGCCCTGAGTCTGCAGACTGCTCCAGCCCTGCCCCTCGCCCTGAGTCTGCAGACTGCTCCAGCCCTGGCCCTCCTCTGGTTTATGCCCACACCTTGATGCAACCAGAGTCCCAGATGTCTCACCCCACCCCTCTGAATTGCATATTATACATCTCTTCATTGGACTTTCTACCAGCTAGTGTATTGTCTCTACCAGCTAGTGTATTGTGACTGTAGAATGTTCAACCCACTTGATTATTTGCTGTGTTAGATCCCTCATTACATGTTACCATCCATTCTACCTTTAGTTTAAACCGGGCCGGCCAGTGAAGGATGGGCTCCTCCTCTCTCGCCAGGTTCCTTCCAAGATTTATTCCCATCAGGAAATTCTTTCTCGCCACTGTTTGCGTGTTTTCGTCCCACCGGGGGAGTTTTTACCTGCTTTGCTGCTTGGGGGTTCAGGCCTGGTATTTGCCTAATTCTCTTTTTATTCCTCTGTACATTGTCTTTGTGACAGTTCTCTGTAACAAGCGCTATACAAAATTAATTGAATTGAAAACGTTTGTATTTGCATTGAGACCAGTTAGCATCCAAGGGATCTCTTACAGCCCAGTTACTCAAAATCACGGTCTTCGAGAGCAGAGAAATGTTTGTACACCCTTAACTTCCCTGAGAGTCAGGCACTAACTGTTCAGATAATTACCTTTGAAAAAAGAAAACCAGGGCTAGATTTGATTTGAGGGCCAGATTTGATGTTCTACAGGTATGAATGTGTACAACATTAACACGCCTATTGTGCTTGGCATCAAAAAGGGAAGATACATTTTAATTAACCATGGGAGGCTTTAGATTAATGATCTCTTTTGCAAGAGAGACATGACAAGAAACGTCAAACTACAGTTGAAATGCAATTCACATATAAAATCTAATTAAATAATACATACATAAAACAACAAGTTGTGCAAAACATTCTTCAAGATAGTTGTGTTTTTGAACTCTGACAGGGTTACTAAATGTTATCGCTTCAGTTGTTTTTAAGGAGTTCCATGACCATGAAGAATTATAACTAAAACTGCTTTCCCATTTCTTTCATCTTGTACTACTTGTCTTGTCCACTTGTTTACTTCTGACATTTTGTGCAGTGGAAGAGAAGAAGTTGACGAGAGTAAGGATTTCCTGCAAGGGAATGAGGAAACAAAGAGATGAGACAAGGAAAGACTATTTGGACTAGTTTTGCATAGTTTATTAGTCAACCACAACAATACCAACGTGTCCAAATTGATCTTCCCAGTGAAAAAACTATGTTGCATTCACACTTAAAGGAATCTGTCAGTGCTTGGCAATGATGGTTATTAACTTTGTTATATTAACAGAACACTAACAGCACTCAACCCTCGGCACTACTAGCAATTTCTTGCCATCCTCTCTGTCAGTCTCAGTGACACTTTGTATCATGCTGATGAGTGTATTTTGTAGAACACTGAAAAGGTGAGACAACATTTTAGAAAAATTAAGTGAATGTAATAGCATATGCATTTAGTTCATTAGCCAGACTGCATGAGAAGTTCTACCTTCACCTGCTGAGGCCATTGTGTTTTCAGCACACATGAACAATTTGTTTGTCAGTTGAAGATTAAAACGTCACCACCTTTTTTGTTTTATGTGCTTGCATTTATATGTCCAAACCCAACCGTATATTTAATCTCACCTTGAGTAAAGTACTGCCCCCCCCCCCATTAACATTCATGCATTCCATAATGTTAGCACATATCTTGAGTAAGAGAGAAGGGAGGAGGGAGATTGTAGATCTAACCTGTTACAATTTAAAGTTGCTATTTATTTTGCATAAATATCAACAAACAGAAAAAAATCCCTTTTTTAATATTTAATGATGGACATTATTCTGGTCAGTGTAGTCAGCTTTGGACAGAGTCTTGTTAAAGTTGTCATTATACATGTTGTTTAACGCCAAGCCTCTGTCCTTTGCTACCCCAAAGCCACGTCTTTTTTTCCCCAAAGCCACATCTTTGCTCTACTGATAAACTCTTAATTTACTAGTTTCCGGCAAATCTGTTTCCGATATCACCAAAAAACTACAGAACTACGTATGGTACTACTATTCAATATCACGTTTACCAACGCACGCCTATTTTCCGCACAGCGGATTGGTTTATTGGTCCGTTGTTCCGCTTATTCGCCACTTTAACGTAAAGTAGTTTGTCTGACCTGTAAGTAGCCGGAGTAGGCCGAAGCTGTGTCTGGGTATTGCACTGACGATGAAACTGGGATTATTCAAACATATTCATTATTTATAGTCAGTATTAGCAGACACTTCGGAAAAAGATGATTATTGAGAATGTGGAAGCTCTGAAGTCGTGGCTGGCTAAACTCCTGGAGCCAATGTGAGTGATAAATAAAAAATGTAATTTTGATTTTATGCAGTGACTAGCTAACCTTAGCGAGCTAGCTAACTGTTAGCTAGCCGTGTAGTTTGGGGGGAAACAAGTCGTGCTACTAGCTTGCTAGCTAGCTAAATCGTGTTAGATAACTTCTTAACAATTTTACTTGCTAGTTTGCTTGCTCGGTGCAAATGTTACACTACGTGGCAAATTTAGTTTTGATCTAACGAAGTTCGCTAGCTTGTTCGCAATCGAACTATCGTTGCACAAGACTGGTTTGCTAGTTATGCAGCGAGCTATCTTCTAATCTAGTTGAATTAGCACTAGCTTTCTGCTATGAAAGCCTGCTAGCAAGCTAGTAACAAGTGATCTGACGCAGCATTGGTTTGCTGATGCATATTCTCTAGCTAGGCCAGCAGTGAGTGTAAAGCACAGTTGAGTGGGAGGTGCCAGTAATGTTAGCTGGCTACCATATCTTTTACGTTATGTTTTAATGCGATCTAGGCTATAAAATAATTTTTATTGTTTACACGGTGTTACTTCTTCGCCACTTTACATTATATTGAAAGCTAACACTGTCAATCTAGTCTTAATTCTCCAGATTAGGCCATTCAGCACGTCCTCGTATCTAACGTTAGCTAATAAGATTAAATTAGCCAGCTAGCGAGCCACATAAACAAGTTTACTGCATCCCTCATTTTCGTTCATTCATCCATGAGTATTTGGCAATCTAAGTTGTCCTGTCTCTGTGTTGATTTGGATCAAAATAGTACCAAAAATCAGGGTAAATTTAGCTAGCTAGCTGGCTTTCTAACTCACTCTTGCTTGAGTTCGAGTTGGGTTAATACATTTCCAGGTTAACACTGACGATATATTTATCATGCCGACCCAGTCACCACTTAGGCTTAATTACTTGGTGATATTTGCATTGGTGCCTCTGAAAAAGTTTCTGTTTGAAGTTTAGGTTGTTGTGTCCAGGAGTTTGTGTCCAGCAGGGTTGGGGAGAATTCAATTTTTTTTTCAGTTTTTCGGTTGAATGTAGTGAATTGAATGGAACTGATCAGTGCCGTGCCGTGCTAGTTAGCTACCTAGTTACAGTAGTAACGTTTGAATTGGCCTGTTTTGATTGTAGGATACCATCCAGTTATAAACCATTATAGAAAAATATCAACTTAAAATGTGAATCAAAAATAGCTAAAAGTGTCTAGAACATGAATATTTAAAAAAGAAAACCCATCTATTTCTGTACTATGCACATTTGCCTGTTTGACAGCTTATCAACAGATTGTACACAAATACTATTTTTTTCCAGATGTGATGCAGACCCTTCAGCTTTGGCCAACTATGTAGTGGCCTTAGTTAAGAAAGACAAACCTGAGAAAGATCTCAAGGCGCTCTGTGCAGATCAACTAGATGTCTTCTTACAAAAAGGTACAACATTCTACAGGGAATCTTTCCGTATTTATAGCTTTCAATTTTGAATCTTTGATAGTAGTTTTTCCATTTGTGTGTTGTACATAGTAACCAAGTGGATATTTTCTTTCAGAGACAACTGGGTTTGTCGATAAACTTTTTGAATGTTTAACCACAAAAAACTACTTGGGAAATCCAGAGCCGATAAAAGAAATTCCTAAAGTGGAACCCAAGCTTGCAGCACAAAAACAGGAAGAAAGAGAAGAGGTACTGCTTTGGTCTACAGTGGTGTATGTGTGGTGTTAAACAAATGCCTGTGCAAAAGTGCTCCAGTGAATGAAATATCTGCAAGGCAGTGTTAGAGTGTAGGTTTGACAGGGTTCAGCAATAATGCTTGCCTGCTCACCCAGAGCAAGAAAATGCAGGTTCCGGACAATTAAAATTGCTCGGTGGGGGTGTCAGGATAGCATAGCCTCTAAGAGCACTGTCCACTTGCTCATTGCGTGCCGCAATGTCGGCGGTTCAAATCCAGCCACGCGACCTTTGTCACGTGCCTCCCCCTCACTCTTGCTCTTCCTGTGTTTTTACACTGTGCTGTCCAGTAAAGCTGAAAAGCCCTAAATATACAACTTTAAATTAAAAAAACTGCACTAGGCCACTTGTCTAGACCAATTCAGAGCTATTTCACAATTTTAATTTGTTCAAATCTTTCTTTGGCGCAGCTAAAACTGGAAATACACCTCTCCCTCTAGAAAATAAGGCTAGATTAATGCAAGTAATTATTCAATAACTCATTGGTGTATTTCGACTTCACTTTCAAAGTTGCAAACATGCACGTTATGAATGATCCCCATTCCTGAGTGTCCCCATCTTTTTGGCTCTACCATATTTGTGTAAATAGTTAATCTAACATTAATTTTAATTTAATGCTTAATTTAGTGATTTTAAGCATTTTTTAAACCTCTGATAATACAATGTAAATAACAAGTTAAGGTTTATTACATAGGTTTTTGTGTTTTTTATTCTCTTCATATCGTATGTAAACTTTGCCATATCCAGGCATTAAGACAAAATCTTAATGTTTGATGTTTAGCTTCTATTACTGTTGAGTGATGTATTGCCCCATCTGCCTTTTGTCACATTAGACTGGGAATGCTGAGGATGAAAGGGATGCTAGGAGAAGAAGGAGCCCTTTGAGAAACCGATCTGATATAAATGAATCAAGGCAAGTGTAAAATTCATTGTCATTGCTGATATACAGTTGGCTTGGCTGTAATTAGTGATGGCAACAAAATGTATTTCACGTGCGGTTATGGTCTTTTTATTTTTTCCATGGTATGATCAGTGTATTTTTCAGCCTTATTTGAAGATGCAGTTGGTGTCATTTTTAATTCTCAGTAAATAGTTTTTCATTTACAGAGTGTATTTTAATCCTTCTAGCAACATTATTGCAGTATCAGTAAATGCTGTCACAGTGCCTGTATTTCCCCTCCAAAAAATGCATATCAGTGTAGGCCGTTTATAAAATTTGGTTTCCCCCAAATGTCTTGAGAATTTCCTTACAGGATTTACGTTCAGTTAAATAATCATACTGGTTTGTAAATTTCCAAGATTGAGACCACGTTCGAAAAAACAGTGCTCCCAAGCCACAGGGGACATGCGTATTTGTTGTGCTACTCCCCAGGGCTCGTGATGATCGGAGGAGAGATGACCGCAAGAGACGCGATGCCGACCGCTATGGGAAGAGCGAGTCCTACAGGGAGCGGTATGAGCGGCGAGCAGGAAACAACCGGGGGCGGAGCTACAGTCGCAGCAGAAGCCGCAGCCGCAGTGGGAGCAGGGGCAAGAGTGGGGATAAGGAGCACACCCGAGGCAAAGGTGAGTAACAGACAGGCATGGGCTGTGCAGGGGGAGTGGGAGTGTGGGCCAGTGTCAAGATGGACGTTGAGTGACGGGTGGGACAAATGCCATGAAGGACCATGTTAGACAGAGCGTTAGATGCAAAATGGTGGGAAAAGTTGATTGTGAAGTAGATAAATTTAGCAGTGGGCATATGGTAGAGGCAACATGCACTGTTGAGGGAAAATGTGATGGCGAACCTGCCAATTCTGGTGTTCTCTGGCAAATGCCAATCGAGCTGCATGGTGCTGGGCTGTGAGCACAGGTCCCACTACAGGATGTCGGGCCCTCATGCCTCCCAATGGAGTCTTTCTGACAGTTTGGTCAGAAACATGCACACGAGTAGCCCGCTGGAGGTCATTTTGTAGGGCTCTGGCAGTGCTCCTCCTGTTCCTCTTCGCACAAAGGAGCAGATACCAGTCCTGCCGCTGGGTTGTTGCTCTTCTACGGCCCTGTCCAGCTCTCCTCGTGTAATGGCCCGTCTCCCGGTATCTTCTCCACGCTCTTGAGACTGTGCTGGGAGACACAGCAAACCTTCTTGCGACGGCACGTATGGATGTGCCATCCTGGAGGAGCTGGACTACCTGTGCAACCTGAATGGGCTGCAGGTACCGTCTCATGCTACCAATAGTGACAAGGGCACTAGCAAAATGCAAAACTAGAGAAAAATCAGTCAGGAAGGATAAGGAGAGAGAAATGGTCTGTGGCCACCACCTGCAAAACCATTTACTTTTTGGGGGTTGTCTTGCTGTTGCCTCTCCTGTCCATCTGTTGTCACTTTCATTTGCACCAAAGCAGCTGAAATTGATTCACAATGGTTTACGCTTCCTAATTGGACAGTTCGATATCCCAGAATTTAATTGACTTGGTGTTATACTGTGTTGATTAAGTGTTCTTTTAATTTCTTTGAGCAGTGCATTAGAGTTCTGTGGTACCTTTTCCATTGTACTCGGAGCTCTTGTGGTACCTTGCCTGGTGGCCTATTCCCTGGCAGGTTTAGGATTACAGAGCAGCGCAAGGGCTCCTCATGGGGTTGGACTCTCTAGAGTCTGATGCTTGGCAGAGGTTAAGGTTTCTGAACCAGGAGTATGTGCTCTTCCATTTGTTCTTTGTGTTTTATTTTTGTACAGTATTGGAGTTTTAACCTTTTTAGTCACCATGTTTAAATTGGGTGATCCCGGGCAGGTATCCTGTCATGACCCATTGGCACCCTGCTGCTAATGCCGAGTAACAAGGGCAGATTTTCTGTCAGGAAACGGATGAAATGGGATACATGCGTTTGTAATTTTTAGCAAGCTACACCCGTTTGATGGCTCGCTTTATTCCACCTTCAGGTTAGTTGGGACTACGCAAAGGCCTTAAACACCCATGTCTGTGTTTGTGTGTTTGTGTGTGTTTGTGAGACAGAGCACCGGTCCAAGTTTGAGCAGGAGAGAAAGGAACAGGAGGGGTATATTCCCACGGCCGTACCCGCCTGCAGCTCCCTGCTCCCTCTGCCACCCCCCCACCACCAGCTCTCCTCCGGGGCTACGGCCCTCCCCAGCTCCGTTACCGTGGTAGTACCCGCTCACCTGCCCGACGGCACCACTGAGAGCTGGTCCAATTACTTCTCCAATCACAGCGAAGGCAAACAGTTCAACAAAAGCGCCTCTCTGAAGCGCCGCTGCCGTGACTACGACGGTAAGAGCTACGATCGCCGCCGTCAACCTCCTTTCTTTGTGTCCAAGTGCTTTCGGGAGCTGCAGATTCATCACAAGCCTTTTTATATCTGACAGAAGGGACCAGAATTTTTTTTGCAGCAGTTTAGCCACTTATTTAATGAAGGCCTTGTACTCTTTCATAATACCTCTGCTGTGATCATATGCAACTGGCGCAGTGCATGTCTCTCTTAACTTGGTGGAATGGTGAGAATTCTTTATTTTTGTTTCAAGTTAGTATTAGTATAGCATCATTTAAAATGATAATTTTACTACAATAACACAACTGTTTTGTTCAGTGATTTCATGCTGTCTTTTTTTTCTTTTAAACGTCATGGTGCCTTCGCGAACGATGATTGAACAGAATTGGAGATTAGGTATTTTGGAGGTGGACTTGTAGAGCAAAAAAATAATTTGCGGAGTATCCCTTGGTTTTAGAGACTTGAGACGTTTAGAGCATTTACAATTCTCTCAGATACAATATAACATGGCGTAATGTCCCTGCATCACTGTGCTTGGTCTGTTTGCTTGAGTTGACATAGGCTAGGTAACGCAAATAGCATCTCATAGCGCACTGTGGTGCTGCGCTAATGATCTGAGTGTCCCTCAGGATGCCTTAAAGCTTAGAGGGAAAGATCCCAAAGTGTGGTTGGTATATTTATCATCTCGTTTACTCGGGTACAGTATTTAGACATTTACCATATCGTTAACTCTACGGTGCATTATTCAGAAAATATCCCTCATTTAAGGCAGGGTATAGTGTTAAAACACTTGTCATCTCACTTACTCCCAGATACAGTTTTCAGATATTTACAGTCTCATTTACCCTAAGGTACAATAATTAGATGTTTATCATCTCATTTACTCGAAGCTACAGTATTTGGACATTTACCATCAGTTATTCATAGGTACAGTATTTTACCCTGCTTCTGTTTGGCGCCTGAATACATGGTTTTGCTGAATTGACACTGTGTGTGCGCAGCAATATTAATCATATTATGAGACACTTTGTCCCTGTCTATTACTGAGACATAATTCCAAGAACCTTTTAAAAAGAGATTTAAAGAAGAAATGTTTTTTTAATGTAGATAATGGTTTCTATGTAGATAATTGTTTCCCTTTTGTGGAGAAAGATCCACGAATAGAGGATTAGTTATGACATAACACTTTTATAAGTATATTGTTTATGGCTGACATATTGTGATTGTATTATCGCCTATGGCAAAGGTGTCCTTACCTCGGTAGGGTCTGAAGGTGAATTTTTGTTTCTGTTCACAGAAAAAGGGTTTTGTGTCCGAGGAGACCTGTGTCCCTTTGATCACGGCAATGATCCCCTGATAGTGGACGACGTCACCTTGCCAACCATGATTCCCTTCCCGCCCCCTCCTGGCATGCCGCCGCCGCCCCCGCGGATGCCCATGCCCATGCCCATGCCCCCCCGGATGCCCATGCCCCCTATGACAGAGCCGCCTCCCAACATCAGAATGTCCATGCCTCCCCATGGACAGCCCCCGCCATTGCCCGGAATCTTCCCCCTGCCACCTGGTAAGTTTATTTCACCCGCATCCTCTCAGAGACACTTAATCTTAAACGTAGGTTTAAAATGCTTTAAAATGCATTAAATAACAGCTTAGCTCGCCACACGGGAAGCGAGATTGTGAAGGAAGTAGGACCATGTGAAAAAATATTTAAATATAAAACCGCCACTTCTCCCCTCCCCCAAAGTACTGTGAAGCGTGGCATAGGTTTGAGTTTGTTCTCCTGTACCGTTACGTCACTCGCACGCCCTTGTTTTTACGAATGAATAGCTCTGTGGCCCTGTGCTAGTTCGGAGTGCAGTAGTTAATTTATGATACCATCCCCACATTGTCCCATGGCTCTTGAGAGATGGTAGAACGCGTGATCTTACTGCAATTGAGATATTCCCAAACCTCTAGCTGGACTTGACGTTGTATCTTCCATAGGACCCCCATTAATACCAACAAGTGCGATAGATACTGGTGAGCACTCTGGGACCAGTTTGATCTCTACTCTCGCGCCGCCAGGAGTCGGACCTCCTCCTCCTCTACCAACACATCCACATCCACATCCACATCCACATCCTCATCCTCAGTACACACTGTCAGAATGTAAGCATGTGTACTCTTCTACTTGATCTAGACGATGTCTGCTATCCGTCAGTCAGGAATCTGTCCTTACTCTTTGTGTTGCTGAATTGTTGATGCTTTTGCTGAATTGTTGTCTTTCTGAATGGTTGATTCCTTCGTTTGGTTAAAGTTGAAACCACAATTCTGCGTCTATAGATATTTAAAGTGTAAACGGATCTGAATCTGTCTAGCACTTACTGGTGATAGTTCTGCGTGATTCTGGCTGAAAGGTTTGGCATTTTTTTCCTAGCTGCAGTACCAATTGCTGTCCAGATGCTAGCGCTGCTGGTGGGGGGGCTTTTGAGCATTCAGTTCTAAGCATAAATTGTCTGTTTTCTATGTCTTATGTAAACTTATTCGAAGTAGCAATGTGAACAGTGTATAGTTATTGCATAAAGCTTTGGATTTTATTAAATCCTCATGTGAAGTGTGATTGCTAGTGTGTTGCTGGCTGTGTTGTTCGCAGTGCAAACAGCAGTTTGTGTCCTCTCGACAGATAACTATGAGCAGGAGGCCTACAATCCTGAGGCTCCAGGGATCACGCAGTACAGACACTTCATCCCCCGGATACAGACCCAGAGACCCAACCTCATCGGCCTCACGTCTGGGGACATGGACACGCAGAGCTCCAGAGGTAACAATCTCATGCAAAAAAAAACAAAACACACAGATTCAAGCATGCACACACACATTGTTACCGATTGTCACCATAATTTCTGTTATTTGTGTTGAAACGGTGTTTCTTGAATGGTCATTTTATGAAACAATTTTTGCAGCCGCCAACATCGTGATTCAGACTGAGCCGTCCGTGTCGGCAGCATCCAACAGCAGCTCGAGGTACAGCAGTGACCAGGAGAGCAGGAAGAGGCCCTTGGGGGCCACTGAAGGCCCTGCACCCAAGAAGCCCTGGATGGACAAGTAAGAGCAGCTTCAACTAGAGAAATACGGAGTATAGCCTATGAAACCCAGATCATTCTTTTAGTCCACAGAGGCTGTTGTCGGGCCCTTGCAGTCTGCCATCCATAGAGTGGCTGATGGCACCAATGCAGCTATGTTTAATGAAAATGATTATTTGTCTAATTTAACTTCTGGGGGGGAGGGGGGCTCCATGATAGTACTGTGATGGTTTTGCCTCTGTTAAACCGCACTGTCTGGGTCATGCATGCATATGGAAATTGCCATATCAACATGAATTTCCATGCCAAAACGACACATTTTTAATGCGAATGAGCTCAATACACTGGGTATGTCCAATTCACAATTAAAGATGATCAAAAATTACCACTTGCAATAAGGATGAATTAAGATGTCCTGAAAGTGGGTGGTAACCTGTGGTGCAGTCCATTTAAAGTTCATGCAACCTGTACACTTGTCCATGACCATGGCAGCTGTTATAGATGCAAGAGAAAGACACCACTAACGTGTTGGGTGTGCATTAATAGAATTGCTTCATGACAAAGATAACTTTTCAATGTGCCCCCTGTGATTTATTTTCTGCTTTAATAAAAAGTAAGCTTCTTAATTGTTCAGAAGTAAATATTTAGACAAGTCCATTCGCCATGTTGCTTTATTTTTTCAAAATCATTAATTTGAAATGGTCTAATTCTGTGAATTGAGATTGTAAGTTGTTCAAAGAAATATGCTGGACATTCAGCTGATGTCTTCTGTGGCGCCATTGCCCCTTTGTTCCCGAACCATTGTTTGTGTGCCAAATTAAAATGAACCTCTTGAAGAATTACAGGCAACTTTCTAATTCATGTTATTGCGTCAGTGCGCTTGCCCACTTCAAAACTCTGGCACAAAACTCGCCGTTTATTTTATTTGTGCATTCAGAGATATATGTTTACATCGAGACCAGTTTGAAACCTGCCATGACTTATGAAGACTGATCTGATGGACAAAGACATCTGTTTTGCAAAAAAAAAAACATGACATTTACTATTGGTGTGTTTGCGAGGTTACTTGATTTTCATGAATACTTTTGTGAATCAATGGTTAAGGCGTGAATAGTGTTCTCAGCTTTGGCACAATATGGAGCACCCACTGCACATGCTGTTTTTTCTTACCGATCTACCCCTCTGTTTTGTTAAGCTGTGTACTTGGTGGATATAAAATTAACCAGCAGGGAAATGTTTGTAGGTGTAGCTAAAATCTTATAATACTCATTAAAATGGTGTACACTTCTGCAATTATGTTCTCTCATTAGGCCAAACTTCAATAATCAACACAAGCCTGGCTTTCAGAAGAAGAATCACTATGCCAACACTAAACTTGAAGTTCGCAAAATCCCCCGTGACCTCAACAATATCACGAAATTGAACGAGCACTTCAGCAAGTTTGGGACAATTGTGAACATTCAGGTACGTGTTCTTTTTCCGCTATGCGCAATCCTGTTTCACTGACTCGACTTGCTGGCACATTTCATAACGGTGCAGCATGCACGGTGCTGATCTTTTATCCACTGTAATCTTGGTCGCTGTTATTGTGTAGCTTAAAAAGAATGAGAGTATTAGCATGGTGAGAGTTGTATTGTACAGCATCTAGATGTGGGACCAGGGCTTTCAGAACCAAGTAGAATTAAGCGTGCAATCATCTGTGGGCCAGGTGGTGTTTGGTGGTGACCCGGAAGCAGCGTTGATCCAGTACACCACGAACGATGAGGCCCGACGGGCCATTTCCAGCACAGAAGCAGTGCTTAACAACCGCTTCATCAGGGTTTACTGGCACCGCGAGAACAACGAACAGCACCAGCACCAGCCCCAGGGACAGGGACAGAGCCAGAACGCTCTCCTCGGTCCACAGCACGCTGGCATCCACAAGGTGCGTGTGTGTGTGTGCGTGCGTGCGTGCGTGTGTGCGTGCGTGCGTGCGTGCGTGTGTGTGCGTGTGTGTGTACGTGTGCGTGCGCATTGCGTGTGTGTGCGCGTTGCTTGTGTGTGTTGCTTGTGTGTGTGTATGCGCGCATGTGTGTGTGCACACATTTGTGTGTTACAGGGCATTTCCATTTGTGTTGTATCTTTAATATATTACTCTGCCTTTTTATGTCTTTGTGTTATGAGAATACAAAAATGCATGCTGCTTCTCAATCGAAAGAGCCTGCCATTAACAAAGGGAATATGAACGAGACCAGCCTTTTTCAGAGTTTCGGCTGAACTACAATGACCCCTACTCTTTGGACTGTTGCTGAGAATCTCTATATTTAATGCCTTGGATCACATTTTTTAAAAGCTGTGTAAAATAGTTGTATTAAACTAGTTCATAAAGTCATTGTTCAAGAGTCATAGCTCAGTGCAGTGGTGTGCCCCAGTGCCGACAGTGGCCTACAGAGTCTCCCCGTGGTGCTGCTTATGGGGAGGGTTCCACTTGACGGGGTGGTCCTCGCCTCATCGTGCAGTAACTCCTCTGGTAGATCGAAGGCAGACCTGCAGTCAGCCTACCAAGCTGCAGTAGTTGCACGTTTTTCCAGAGCAATAGGTGCACAGCGTAGCTGGTGGTTTTCAGAGTGAAAGGAGCCAACTCATCGTAATAGGGCTGTAATAGCCCACTGCAGAGTAGCACAGACTGCTACCCATCGTAATAGGGCTGTAGTAGCGCACTGCAGAGTGGCACAGACTGCTACCCATCGTAATAGGGCTGTAATAACCCACTGCAGAGTGGCACAGACTGCTACACATTGTAATAGGGCTGTAATAGCCCACTGCAGAGTGGCACAGACTGCTATACAGAGGGTGTGTGCTTTGGACTTTGTTGCTTTGCTCGAGGGTTTTAAAGTGAATTTGGTTGAATGTAAATGGCCCATATGTCACCTCATTCCCCAGTCTCTCTGTGGTTTAAAGGTTATCAACAGGCCGCATAGTCCCGGCTCCTACGTGCTGAACAAGATGACAGCCAAACATCGCCTGGGAGGCGGGGCTCTGAGTAAACTGGACGCACTGCATCCCATCCCAGACGCCTCTCAGGTAATGACAGAAAGGTTGCAATCATTCCTCGGTGACCAAACACCTAGCAAAGGAAAGTTGCTCTTAGTTGCATCCTTTAAAAAAATAAAAAAACAAATATTCTATATTTACCCTGACCTTTTAAATGTTGAGCCTAGCCGTCACCCAGGTCTTCTGTCATCAGGGCAACCATATGAGCATATGCATCAATATAATATTAAATTCTGTGTCTCCTCACACAGCGCTTCCTGTGCTTCTCAGAGCCACCATAAAATAGTTCAAAATGCAAATCTGCACCTATTCACTGTGTCTCCTAACGCAGCACCTCCTGGGGCCACCATTGATCTCAAATATAAACATGATTCAAACAAAACAATTGTCACAATTAACACTGTCTTCAGTTACAAACACATAGGCCTCGTCTCCTCAACATGACAGAGTGAAATTGGTACCTCTGGGTAGAGCGCTCAGACTACCTCACTACGGAGATGGCAAAATGAAAGTACTCTCCTCGTTCTTATCACAACGGCGCAGACCTGAATAAAGTTTGAGACGGGCTCCTCCCTGCTGGCAAGCGCCAGGATCTGGTATTCGATCCAAAATGTTAAAACCTCCGTATTATTGAAGAGAAGGACCCGATGTTTGCAACAAAAAGACCGGCAGGTTTAATTTACACAGCTGTCCATGGGAACACATGGAAGGTTAAAAAATGTTCAAGGAACACTCATTTAAATTGTGATTTTATACAGTTTTAATCGGTACATTTGCATTGTGATGTCCTGGGGGGTGAGGTGAGGTGAGGTGAGGTGTTGGCCCTGCCTGACAGTATTATTACAACAAGACATCTCCGGAACCAGCCAGACTCCAGGGCCTCGTCTGCACATTTCCCCAATAAAACACACATCGTCTGTGTGTTACTAGTCCAAATGTTGTGCTTCTACGTATATATTAAAAGTACATTCTTACATGATGCGTGGTCTTCTTATTGATATGCGTTATCTTCCAAGCGCATACTATGAAAGCGCATGCTATTTAATAATTAAACTCTGTACTTTCTTTCAAGAGGCAACTGTCTGTTCAGATTAAGTCTAAACCATCAACATCCTTTTGGCAAAATGTAAATAAAGCGTAAGAGCTCAAATGTTTTGGCCTGTGTATAATGTAGTTATATGAATTTTGCTGGGATTCAGGCTTCAAGATGCGAGACTGAAATGTTGTGATTGATTTTCGTTTGATTCATAAATAACGAGAAATTGGCTAAAGTGGTGTTAATTTCTTTACCATTTCAGGCTATGACTACCTCTACAAGCCTCCTAAAGGGCGCCTATAGTTCAGTAATGAAGATGAGCTCCAAGACGATGGGAAAATCAGCTAAGGCTCTGGAAGCTCATGAAGCATTGAAGAAGAAGCAGGTGAGTTTTAGACAACCCCCCCCTCCCCACCTGCCCCCTCCCCCCCTCCTTACAAACCATGTAAACAGCAAAAAGACTCTTCCCTCTCCTGTAACATTACACAGTCCATTGTTCGATTTGACCCCCTTTGGGTCACAGTTCAGTTCGATTCTTGGTTCAGGTTGCATGTGAAACCCAGTCATTTAAAAATATAAACATAAAACCAAGAAACCTAAAGAACATAAATGTTGAGGAGAAGAATGCATAGCTGGAAGTATGTTTATTCATATTCTTTTTCAGGGAAGGAAAAGTAATCGCTTGAAGTGTTTACTGCACAGTGTGCCCAGTGTTTAGTGAAAGGCCTCGCTGAGAGATGTTAAGACATAACATTTGGGGGGACGTATACATTTAGAAATGGTGAATGTTTGGTTTCGTTTTCATTTGATATTCTTTGCTGAGAGGATTTGAACGGTGGTCAGTTGAAAAAAAAAAAAAAAAACCCCTTCACATTGCAGATATATTCATTTTCTTTTCATGTTTTTTCTGAGGATTTTCTGCAGATTAACATTTTCTTACATCTACATTTTTCTGCTGAAACTACTACTAGCTCTTTGTTTCTCGTGCCGAGGTATATTTAAAAGAACTCGTTTACACCGTGTGTGTGCATGTGTGTATACTGATTTGTCAGTTCTATCACTCCTGTCAGATCCTTGTTGCTGGACTGTGTCCGTCCCATTATAGATGTCTGAAATGTGTGCATCATCTTTTTTTGATTTCAGGAGGCACTAAAATTACAACAGGACATGAGGAAGAAAAAGCAGGAGATGGTGGAGAAGCAGATAGAATGCCAGAAGGTTGGTTCTACCCTTGCTAAGAAGCCGCATGCAGATGGCTGTTGGGTCTCTAGACCCCAGTACCATTGCGCTAAGTAAAGGTTTAATGAAATCAGTCACAGAAGAGGTGTCGCACTTCATGCTGGGAGAATAACATCTCATGAAAAATGAATTGGAAATGTGAGTTAGAACCCTGTCATTTAGTGTGATTTGTCATTTTCCCCCAGGCGCTGATAAGCAAACTGGAGAAGAATAAGAAGATGAAACCGGAGGAGAGGGCGAGGATCATGACCACACTGAAAGATCTCTCTCAGAAGATTTCCCAGCTGAAGGATGAGATTAAGCCAACAACCAACTCTGCAGCCAAGTCTGTTCAGCCTAAGACCAAGATAGATGTGAGTCTGTCCATCGTACCTCTTATTGTCTGCATCTGTCTATCTACATCATAGGCAAAACAGTAAAACGGACGCACTGTATTCTGGAATATACAGCAAGGTGTGGAGTATAAATCGAGAGGTTTATATTATTGTTGACCGCACTGACAATGCTTTATTTTGTTTTTGGCACCACATTATTAAAAACATGTAGAAAAGGCAGACAGAACTGGTTCCAGATATAACAACAAAAAATAATTGTGAAATTAAATTTAAGACTTTAATCTTAAGTAAGAGGCTAATTGAGAAAGTGGGTCACAGTAGCTATTACAGGTTGAGTGTGTCTGCATACAAGTCTTTCGTTGTCATGTTTTCTGTCCATTTTTCATCCATCATGGAAATCATTTGAACCCCATTTAACTGTGATTACCTGCACACCAAATTTGAAATGTTATGCTGCAAAAATCAATTTAGATTATTTTACACTTTTTTTTTATTATTGTAAAATTAAAAAAATTTGTCTAAATAATACAATTATTTTATTATTTAGACGAATCGATTTTTATTTAGATCTGGTTCTATTTTTTTTGTGTGCTTCTCCTGACTTATTTTTCCATTGAGTTAAATAGGAAAACAGGAGAAACAGGAGAAACAACCCTTAAAGTGATCCATCCATATCTACTGCATATCTGGCAGCAGACTGATGTCTGTGTAATATTACTGCTTAATCTAGTCCTACCCCTCAGTTTCTATGGAGATCCATTAAAATGCAGAAAGGTTATAGTCTCGCTTGTAAGAGTACCTGAAAATAAGATGTCAAAAGTCTTTTGATGTTGCTTGGTCACAGACATCAGGAAGTCATGGCATGCACATTATATGCAACCAAATCTTAAATATGCGTGGCATTCACAGCAACGTTTCAGTGACGTATGACCACGGTGATCTATATGACTTAACTTTTTAAAAAATAAAGTAAGTTAAGTTATCGCAAAAAGTATAAAAGTTCAGGAACAGGTTTCGAAGTCATGGCATCGGTATTGACATTTTTTTTAGCAATACCCGTCCCTAATTTAGAGACGACATGGTGCAAGGAATCGCACAGCAGCTGGGATATGAACATGGTAGGATCGCAAATGGCTAGCCCTGCTTTTATCAAAGTAGCATTTCAGCTAACGACCAGCTAACCATCCAGCGCGATATGCCTCTGTTTCATACTTTCCTTGCACTTAAAATCTTGAAGAGGTTATGTAGTTTGTGTGTAAAATTCGGATCCAATTTTTACACATTTTCATGTTTATTTGCATGGGCTTCTGTGTGCAACGGTAATAGGGTAGAAATGGGCTGAAGATACTTTATAATGTCTTAAATAATTTACCATTTCATGTAGTAGAAGCAGAGACACTTGGGTTGTGCAGAAAATAGGAAAGAGTGTGTCCACTGTCCTTTAAAAAAAAAAAAAAATATATATATATTTAATAAAGGGCGCAGACTAGCATGCGTGTCCTCTAAAAAGGATCACCAATAGTCTGCACTCTGCTTAAGCGCATCACAGCACTTGCACAGCTGGTGCAGACAAACTGCAGGCATGAGGAGGTGTCAGTTGTTCGTCTCCACTGATCTCTTGGAAACTAGTTGGCACTGGCATGACCAGGATGCGACTGGACCTTGGAGTGCATCATCAAGAACCAGTCATTTGTATCCATTGAGTGGTTATTTTTCTTCAATGGAAACAGCCATTTTTGATGTATGTGAATAAATTGCTTAGGTAGTTTAATTGAAAATTTCACTGTGTAAATGCAGGCACAGAAAGAATTGCTGGATGCCGAGTTGGACTTTCACAAGAAGTTGAGCTCTGGAGAAGACACCACTGACCTGAAGAGGCGACTCAGTCAGCTGCAGGTAGAGGTGAGTCTGCCCCTTTCTTTGAGTTACTTCTGAAGGGCGCGGCTTCTTGATGCAACTTTATGAATACATTAGCAGAATTAATCCAACTTTGAGCTTCAAACGTCATAACCAGTCATCCATTAATTTGTCCAGCTTTCAGTTCACTGACTGAATGTTTTTATTTATTTATTTATTTTAAAAATATGCTTTTAGGGAGAAGGCAAACAAAAAAAATTTATATACAGTTATGTTCAAATAAATAGCAGTGCGTTAAAAAAAGTGAATAACGTGCAAATATTTTTTAATAGCTTTTAGGACGTTTCATATTTCAAATGTAGTGGAAACATTACACATTCAATTCCAAATCAAAACATTAACACATTTTATCAAGTCTGCGTTATTCTTTTACAGGAAGCAAAGAAAAGGAATGTTAATCTGTTCAAAAAAATAGCAGTGTTGACATTTTTCTCTTCAAATTCAAACACTTACTGTATAAACTGAAGAAATTTTTCAAGATTTAACTTCAAATTACTGAACTAATATTTAGTTGTATAACCATTGTTTTTGATAACTGCTGTGCATCTGCGTTGCATCGAGTCAACCAACTTCTGGCACCTAGAAACAGGTATTTCAGCCCAGGATGAACGAACTACATTCCACAGTTTCTGTGAATTTTTTGGGTTTTGCTTCAGAAACTGCATTTTTAATGTCACCCCACAAGTTTTCAATGGGGTTGAGGTCGGGGGTTTGAGTTGGCCACTCCATTACCTCAATCCTTTTTGTCTGGAACCAAGATGTTGCTCGCTTACTCGTGTGTTTGGGGTCGTTGTCTTGTTGAAACACCCATTTCAGAGGCATTTCCTCTTCGGCATACGGCAACATAATCTCTTCAAGTATTTTGATGTATTCTAACTGATCCATGATCCCTGGTACACGATAAATAGGCCCAACACCTTGGTATGAAAAACATCCCCATACCATGATTTTTGTGCCACCATGCTTCACTGTCTTCACAGTGTACTGTGGCTTGAATTCAGTACCCGGGGATCGTCTGACGTACTGTCGACGACCACTAGACCCGAAAAGAACAGTTTTACTCATCAGTCCACAGGATGTTACGCCATTTCTCTTTGGGCCAATCGATGTGTTCCTTGGCAAATTTTAACCGATTCTGCACATGCCGTTTTTTCAACAATGGTGCTTTACAGGGGGCTTCTTGCTGATAGCTTAGCTTCGATCAAACGTCTTCTGACTGTAACAGCACTTACAGGTAATTTTAGATTATCTTTGATCTTTCTGGAGGTGATGATTGGCTGAATCTTACAGTAGTTCCTCGTTTTCTTCAGCGTGTTTCGGGTTTTTGTTGCCATTTTAAAGCATTTAAGATCTTTTTAGTTGAGCATCCTATAATTTGCTGCACTTTATACGTTTTTCCCTCTCCAATCAACTTTTTAATGAAATTACGTTGTTCCTCCGAACAATGTTTGGAACGGCCCATTTTACTTAGAAATTCAGACGGAAATATATTTTATAACAATGTGTGAAAAATCTGCTTCCCTTCTTTCTTAATAAAGGACAATTAATGACACCTGTTTTTTCACAGAATTAATGAATTCTCTAATTAAACTCCACACTGCTATTATTTTGAACACGCCTTTCAATGAATGAGTCAATTACTCAGAACAAGCAGTGTGCTTGTCATGACAGTTGGGTCTGTTGTTTTTCTATTACACTACTACATCGACAAGTAAATTATTTGCCATGCAGAAATATCACTACTACTAATACCAGTGGTTCATCAGGTTACTGATGTTGTACTGCTATTTTTTTTAACACAACTGTATATATACTGTTTGTAACTCAGGTCCTGAGTGATGTAGGGCAAAGTAGCGAGATCTTCCCTCAGTGATACATATTAAAGAGTATGGCTTTAAATGAGAAATGGTTTTGTTACACCAGCTGAGTGACTTTGTGTTGCTGGTGTGCTTAAATTAGTTGGCATGAAATATGGATTGCTGTTCCCTCCTTAACATCACCAGCCACACTAAACAGCAGGCACTTTACAAGCCCTGAGGGCACACACTGCCAGATTTGACTTTAAAAGTGGTCCATTAAAGTTTGAGTGAGGACTTTAATGTCAGAGGGTTGACGGTTGGGAATGGGTAGCCTTCAACCCCACCTCGTGGGCTCTTCAGCTGAAGGCAACGGGCTTCTTCTTTTTTGGACTGATGTGACCTTTTTATGCCCCAAGTAACGTCGTTCTTACAGATGTTTAGGACAGACAGGAGTTTAGGATTTGGGGCTGCTGTTCTGATGTGTGAGGCTGTCTCCAACAGGCTGCTCGACTGGGGCTAATTCCAGCCGGGCGGGGAAAGCCGGCCCCAGTTCGCGGGCGGGGCAGGGGTCGGGGCAGGAGCATGAGGGGTCGAGGCGGAGGCAGTCACATGGTGGTAGACCACAGGCCACGAGCGCTTGCCATTCTTGGGGTGAGCAAAGAAGAGAAGGACGAACTGATGCCTCACTTTGTGGTAAGTCTACAGGCGGGCTATCAGAAATGTAAGGATTTTTTTAAATAAATAAAGGGAATACACATTTAGCTTTAGCGCTTATTTTGGATTCTTAATTGGAGGTCAAATGGAAGTATTCTCTTGTCTTCTCCATGGCTGCATTCTGTTTCTGCCACAGAAATTTGGGGAGATTGAGGAACTGCGTGACCATGATGCCACCAGCGTCGTCATGACGTTCAGGACGCGAAGCGACGCAGAGAATGTAAGTCCAGCGCACTCAGGAGAGAGGTAGAGTTTTAGAGTCATCTGAATTCTGCAAACACTGACGTTTCCTGAGTAAAAACTTAACCTCTTACACTAATTCATGTAAATGTACATAAGTAAAGTTATTTGATAGGAGAGGGTTCCATAAGTTATTAAAGGAACTGCTAATTAAGGTATATTTATACATTTGACTTAGGGATGTTAACAGTTAATCGACTATCGATTAATTGCTAATAAGAATTTAATCGATAAGATTTCAAATGAAACAATTAACTGAACAATCTGCGGTCTTGTTTCAACGGGAGTTTTTGTGTGAAACGTAATCATGGTTTAAGGTCTCCACGCGAGGGCGCCAAATTCAGCCTAGTGTAAGCCGTGAAGTTGAGCCTACACACGATAGACGAGCGGAGTAGTGGTGGAAATTACGAATCACTTTACTGATTCGAATCGTTCAGTTCAGTTCAGTACAGAGGTTCTAGTCACTGACTATGTGATTTGTTCACTGGGGTCAGTTGCGCAAGCGCACGAATATTCCAACAGCATGCATGATCAGTTCACTATAGCTACTCGTAGATCAGTATATCATTCGTAGGTATTGTGCAAAATGATTCCAGTCAAAAGCACTGCAAGTAAAAAATATAAACCTTTTCTATAAACCTCGTATGAACTTTTTGTATTTTTTCCTTGTAGTTATATAGTTTTATGGATTAGGTTTATATGGCCGCTCCAGGTGAGCGTTTTAAATATGGATTAGAAACTACGGAAATATATGACAATTTGTGTGTTTTCAAGTTCTGACCATTTCGTGGTAAGTAACCTATTGTAAAACATTACGTTTTCAAATGGTAAAGTTGTCAAAAGGGTGGCAAGGGCCATCGTTTATCCTCTTTTTTTTTTTTAAAGCAGATGATTCTTTTCTCCCAAATTGAATGTCGATGTTCAGCCATCTATGGGGGGAGCCCTTATACAAAGGGTTGAGCTATAGGTGCACTGATGTAGCATAGTGCTATTAATCACCCAGTTTGTCAGTAGGCTACTAGATTAAAATAGCGGTTCAGATTAAAATAGCAATCATTCACGCAGTGCGTGATCTAGACTCAAATTACCTGACAACAAATAAAGAAAATGGCTTTAGCTAAACTTCTTACTGAATTTCAAGTGTAAAGAAGAAACAAACGTATAGCCACATATTGGTTATATTTGTGTAGCCTATATAAGACATGGTTATAGCATATTAGGCCTTCTTAAAATAGCCTACATTTATTGTGCTTTTTCGATACAAAAGAAAACACGAATGTGCTTCATTTAATCAATATCATTATTACAGATTTGAAATGGTTTCATAATGGGCAGACTTTCATTAACTCTTAGTTTGATAGTTACAGAATAGGCCTACATGGAAAATGTACAATATAGCCTACAGTAGCCTATGCGATTTTGATTAGAAAAGCTTGAACCGTTTTGCTTTCGGTAACGTTACGTTGGGTGGACGTCAGATGCCAGTAGGTAGGCTACAGGTTCCGATCAAGATTGCATGCTATATTTTTTAAATGCGAAACTGTACCAAAAAACAGTTGACCGGGCTATATTATTTTACTAATAACCCTGCCATTTGTTGCTTATTAGGCTATTGAGTAGCCCGTAGCCTATGCAGAGAGTAACTGATTCGGTTGACAATTATGTAGGCTACTGCGGTGCGATAGTCAGCAGTTCATATAGGCTAGTCAGTTCAGTAGGACTCACTGAGGTTGATGGTTGAAAAGGACATGATGCCAATAAGCAGCATTGACGGTGAGAGATTTCGAGAGCTAATAAACGGGCTGCGCACACGACTCACTTCCGACCACGTAGCTTAAATGTTCTTGAATAAAAATACGTAGGTCTATCTAGTATGCATATGAGAAGCCTATTCAAAACATAATAGCCTATGATTTAAGTTGACTATTCTAGGCTAGGTCTACTAGTTTAACTGTTGCCTTTCCATTTCAAGCGAGATTATGTTAATGCTGCTAGCGGCTAGCGCAGCAACGGTTTCGCTTGCAACTGATGAGACGGAGCGCAATTTCTTTTCTGTTGAAGTAGCCTATACACGCCTTCATATTCTATTTTTGTTACGCTGCAATAATGCCTGTTTCTCAAATGTTACAATAAATCTTTGAGGAATATAACATGCATTTTGTATTCTGTATATCATAAGCTATATTTAGTATATTATGTTATCAATTAATCGACTATTGTTTGTTAAGGTTAACAACTATCGATTAAAGAAATTCCTTAAAATTTGCATCCCTAATTTGACTACACTTGAGTGTTTGATTCTCAGATCAAGAAATAAATCAGTTGGATTTTTTCAAATAAACACATAATGTTCTTTCAGGCTGCAAACCAAGGTGCAAAATTCAAAGGTCGCACTCTCCAAATGTCCTGGTACAAACCCAAGACTCCATCTGTATCTACTGAAGCGGAGGAGGAAGAATCGAAGGAAGAGGTGAGAAATTATACTTGCAACTATAATGGCCCTCAGAGAGATGCTACACCCGCGTGTGTGCTTGCTCAAAATGGAAAAGGTTGTAATAAAACATTGACAAACTGAATATTATGTGGACGTCCGAACTTGAGTTGAGTTTCAACTGACATCATGAGGCGAGTAGAAAAAATTACATTTTAGCTGACAGTGAGAGATGTATTGTACCTTTCATTTCACTGTGAGGGTGATCCGGACACAATTCTTAGCTGTCAGATTCCCCATGTGTGAGCAATGAAAACATAACGTTCTCCAGTAGCCTAAATACCGCTAAATTAATGTGATGACGATAAGCCAACTGTCGGATAATGCGCCTTTAGTTGCCATGGGCTACCAGGCTACCGCGTTCAAATCATGGCAACCCAAATGGAGACTCTGGTACCAGGCTACCGCGTTAATCTCGACCCTGAATGTAATATGCATGGGGCTAAAACTTTGATCTTGCACTGTGAACTCGGGCATTGAACGATTGACGGTGGGGGGGGATGGGGGATTCTAAATTCAGGTTCTAAAATTCTGGTTCTAAATTAAATTAATTGCCCAACTGTCAACATTTCTAGTTTCATCACAATAGGAGTATAATTGTTTGAGTTATGGATGATAGGGACACAAACACAGACAGACAGACACACACACAGACTGGAGCAAAAAACAAAAACCCCTGCTTGCGCTGCGTGCCGCTAGTGTAATTATAATGGTGTCTAGAGGTAAATGGTTTGATGCAAACGAGGTTTCTCATGTAGCACAAGTATATGAATACTTGTTTGTGCTTAGAATGGGAAATAATTGGGCTAATGTGAAACTTAAGCAAATTTGAGGCGTTTGATTTGAATTTTTTATTTTTTTATTTTCAATAATTGTATGCAAAAATATTTACTTGGTTCATACAGTAGGATTTGCATGTAAGTATGACATTGATCTGACTGTGCCCCCACCTTCAGGGATATGATACAACTGTGTGTGCTCTGATAGTCTTGTGGCATGACTGCATATTGTTTAAAATGAATGGAAATCAAGTGCAAAATTTGGGTCAGGCAAAAGAGATGCTAGAGGGGAGAAAGAACACATATATCGAAATAGCACTCCTGATCACTCTGATCTATCTGAATAATTAATTAAATCAACATATGGAACAGGCTTACAAGCCGTGCACTCAGCAAATACATTTTATTCCAGTTTGAATTAATGCATGACAAGGCTATATTCCACATCATTCTTAGCATCCCGTCATTTTTATTAGTTGTCTACTAGACTTTATGTAAATACCTGTAGTGGGTTTGTTTCAACAAATCTTTGTAGCCACAGTCCAAGCGAGAGGGATTTTGACTCCACACCCCACATTCTCCATTTCCACTACAAATGAATAGGCATGGAGATCGATTAAAATTGCAACAAAAATAGGATACATTTCCTTTTAATTAAACAAAAATATTCTTCAACAAACTTAAAAGTATTAGGAAAAGAAAACTACGGCAGGAGAAATGATTAGACAAACGAACATGTGAAATATAGAGTGCATCAAACATAGTGAGAGAGAGGTCAAAAAACTACTCTGCTCCCCTGTCTAGCTCGGACAGCACCTGACCTCACTTCCCCCATGATATCCTGTCTGCTGTAATACACAGAAAGGGCAGCAGGAGCCCAGACTATAGCTGTCCCTTTAGAATTGAACACAAAATAAAAAATGAACATAAATGTCAATGTGGCTTCGCATACCGACCCCCATTTGTTAACTGCATAGCAGGTACTGTGGTGTTCAAATAAATAGCAGTGCGTTAAAAAAAAAAGTGAATAAAGTGCAAATATGTTTTAATAGCTTTTAGTTCCATCTTTAAAATGTAGTGGAAACATTACACATTCAATTCCAAATCAAAGCATTAATAAATTTTATCAAGTCTGCGTTATTCTTTTACAGGAAGCAAAGAAAAGGAATATTAATCTGTTTTTAAAAAATAGCAGTGTTGATATTTTTCTCTAAAATGCCCATTTTACTTAGCAATTCAGAAGGAAATATATTTTATAACAATGTGTGAAACATTTGCTTCCCTTTTTCCTTAATAAAAGACAATTAATGACACCTGTTTTTTCACAGAATTAATTAATTTTCTAATTAAACTCCACACTGCTATTATTTTGAACACGCCCCTTTCAATGAATGAGTCAATTACTTAGAACAAGCAGCGTGCATTTCATGACAGTTGGGTCTGTTGTTTTTCTATTACACTACTACATCTACAAGTAAATGATTTGCCATGCATAAATAAACAGGTTTTGCTGAGCACTTTTGGATGTGGATCAGAGAGGAGCAATACGGAAGTCCGTCGTCAGCTATGGACCCAAGTAACATTACGCTAGTTAATGCTAATGGTTGATTTGAACAGCTAATGTTAACTATCTAACTAAAGTCTATCTAAACTGATTAAACTATCGTCTTCGGCTGCTGCTTCCTCCCCCAAGACATTCAAGAAAGCGCACAACACTGAATTTCTCGTCGCCATTTTTCCAAACTCAGACGGTTGTTGACATTTGCTCAGCACTCACGTAGAGCAGAACGTTAAGTGATTAAAAAATCCGCTCAGTGCTCACACTGAGCATTCAGTTACTTAACGCGCCCAGTGATTCTATAGATTCTATAGAGTGTCTGGCCTCCCTTTGTTTAGTAACCAACACCAAGTATGAAATTTAGTGTTTTGATTGGCAGTGATCTCACTACGATTGGCTGCTTGGCCACGCATAGATTTGTTTAGGTTATGTTACCTCATGAAAGCGAATAACTAACCTTGCTAAATAAATCGAAGGAAGAAAATCAAATGCAAACTGATCCCAGCAGCACCCCGCCACCATTACTCCCTAACCCCCCCCACCATCCACTCCACAATCACGCCAGCACACACCAGCACAACCCCCACCTGGTCAGGGGTCGCACCATCTCACCACCCCATCTACAAAGAAATCCTGGAAAAACGCATCCTAAAAGCGTTTTCACCACGTATGGTCCTATTATAAAAGCTATTGATAATTTGCTAGTGTTCCATTACTTTTGGAGCATTGACTCCAATCAAAAGTACTTCAGCATCAATCTCCTTCAATTAGATCTCCTTTAGATGAGGCCACCTTTTCAAATCATCTTGAGTAACAATGTTTTCTTTTGTCATCTTACCCTGGGTGTAGACCTTCCACACTGCCAACTTCCGATCCAGACACTGTTGACATGCTGCTCCTGTCTGTAGAAGAATTTTTGTCTTCTGACCTTTAGCATTGAGCTGCTTCATAGGTTTTTCTGTACAAAATGTTGCTGAACTGCCCGGGACAAGGAAAGCATAGGAGAGCACAGTCTTGTTTCCTTTGACTACCTTGACTTTAACTACCACTATGGCAGGAGTATAGTCCTGGTTCCACCTTCCCCGGTTCCTTCAACATCTCTCAGTGAGACAAGAGCACTTATTACAGATGTCTCTTGCTTTGCAGCTGCGTTGGTCACTTCTGCCTTTTGAGATTCACATTTCCTTGTCTTGTGAAGTTTCTCGGTGTGCCGGTGTGTGGGGTGCTTACGCTGACAGCTGACAGGTCATTCTTCTTTTGCAGTCCCTGCTTAAATTTCCTCAAACATCCAAAACAAAGATCATTTGATCTCAGGAACTCAACTTCTTGTGTTTGTGCCTTTACTTGTTGGCATTCAACAAATGAATGTTTACTTGCAAAATAGACACATAAAACACGAGTAGGATGGTTAACATGCTTTTTTTTTTTTGCGGAGCTTTCAGATTTGCCATCAGCTACTACCACTGTACTGGCAAAGCTTCCTCCTCTGATCTTTGGCTTGGCCTGCTGTTTAACATCTACTCCAGTCTTAAACCTCAAAACCTTTTGGTTGGAGCTAGGCTCTTGAATATCACCAAAAAGATCTTGCAGTATCTTGGCTTGTTTTTTTTATGAATGCTACAAGATCACAGAATCTGGCTCTTTGTTGGGTTTTCTCAAAAATGTCACAAGCTGTAGACCTCCTTTTGTCCTTTAGCTTTTTAGGAGGTTTAAGCACATAAAGCTTAAGATTTTATCGTAGGTCAGGGTCAATGTGTTGTAGGTCTAGTATTGCATTACAGCAGCCTCTGAGTGCATAGCCATGCATTGCCCTTCCATCATCAGATTTAATGCTGTTCCATGTCAAGAGCTTCTCCATGTAGACTTTGACTTCATTGGCAAAATTGCGAAGATAGGTCCTTACCAATTCCTTTCGCTGTGTACTGCCCTCTATGCTGTGCTCACATAGATGGTCTGATGTAAATGGTAAATGGATGGTAAATGGACTGCACTTATATAGCGCCTTTATCCAAAGTGCTTTACAATGGCCTCTCACTCAACTGTTCACACACACATTCACACACCAATGGCGGCAGCTGCCATGCAAGGTGCTAGCCTGCTCATTGGGAGCAATTTGGGGTTCTTGCCCAAGGACACTTCGACATGTGGACAGGAGGAGCCGGGGATCGAACCGCCAACCCTGCGATCAGCGGACGCCCCGCTCTACCTCCTGAGCCACAGCTGTCCCGCATGTTCAGATGTTCATGATGTTCAGTAGGTCACCATCAAACACTGGGATGTCTATAGCAGGGAGTGAGGACTGTTTTTGCTGAAGTACAAGCAAGTCCGCAATGTCATTCTGCCTGTGCAAGACAGCTGAGAAGTTGTCCCCCTGTCAGATCTTTGTTGGAATTTGGCTTGTTACTGCTGTCTGGATAGGCTTTGATTGTTTTAGCTCCTGTTGCAAAACTCTTTCAAGTGGTGTTTTGGGAAGTGCACCTAAGTTCACGAACTCAAGAGGAGATGGTTCTGGACCCGAAAGAACAGAATTTCTTGATGGTTTTATAAAAGGCATCCATGCCATCTCCATGCTTGTGAGTGTGCCAATGTTTGAGATTGAACCTGACTCAGAACTCTGCAACTTTTAAATTGGCATTTGTTACTGCCAAGTCGGTTTCCATTTCCATCTTTTCCATTTTAGTTTGAAATTGGACCTTTTCCAATTCCAGTGCGTGCTTGTCCTTTAAAGCTGCTGCACAGGCTAATAAGGCTGCTCTCTCCAGAGGCATTGTTCCGCTTTTTGAATATGGATTTACTGGACCTCCTTGATGCATTAGAAATACTGTCATGTGGATCGATCAATCAGTGTTTGTCGGTCACATGGAGCATTTTTCCACATTCCAATGTATGAAAGTGCTCATTTTTGTTTCATACCAGTCCCTACTTCAATTTTCTTCCTCGTCCATCAACAGCATTTGTACAGATTCATGAATCTTTTTTAATTCAATCAAAACCACTTTATATGTTTCAACACCCATATTCACAGTGTCAGTGTTTACGCCATCAGCAGGTAAAGCTCTTATCTCGTTCACTTTTCCTGTACATGCACCAAGTTTACCTCTGCGGGTTGCACTGAGTGATCTCACGTTCATCACTGCCGTAGTTGGACATTCGTCCATCGTCCGCCATTGTACAACTGTTCAACTTTATTCACTCTCTACACACTCGTTGATTTGTTTGATGCAATTACCTAATTAATAATTATCATGAATAATTAATTATTTAAAACACATCCATCAGTTCTGCATTTTAATCCATTTAATTTAATTAGATTTGACATGTACAAAGATTGCAATTGTCTGACACGATGGACATTTAGGTGCATTATTAAACATAGCTAGATAAAACTAGATCCCATATAATTTACAATTACATAAAAAGCTTGTTCAGAATAAAAAAGAAAGTCTTGTTCAGTGCTGTATTTACTTTGTTTTGCTTTATGCCTCTTTTCAGTGTCAGACACTGGAGCTGTTTCTTTACTGGTTGATGGACCAGCCTCTGTATCTTTCCCTTTGAGAGACCCTGTTTGTAACCACTTATCCATGATAAATTTCTTTGAATAAATTCAAAAAGAGAAATGTTTTAGCGCTGACGGTTCAGCTTGCACACAGCTAAAATGGTGGTCAGCCGCCGTAGAGACCAATCAAGATTTCGTTTTCCCTAAATCTGATTTCTTATCTGATGTCTTATTTTTTGCAAAAATAAATTAAATACACGGTTTTTAAATTGTTTTATTTTTGGTAATAACCTATTTTTTGACTTTTTTTTGTTCAGTTTAAAAAATAAATGACGACCCCCTGCAGTACCACAGGTTGAAAACCTCTGCATTAGGAAATCAAAACCACAACAAAAGAAATGATTAGGCAAACGAATGTGAGAAATAAAGAGTGCGTCAAACAAAGTGAGAGAGGTAGCGGAAAAAAAACTATTCCGCTCCCCGTCTAGCGAGGACAGCACCCAGTCTCACTACCCCCATGATACACAGAAAGGGCAACAGGAGCCCAGACTATAGCTGTCCTTTTAGAATTTAACACAAAATCAAAAATGAACATAAATGGCAATGTGGCTCTTAGAATCCTGTTCTTTTGCAGTCCGACCCAATATTTAGGGCCTTTGAATTTGTCCCTAGGTCTATATCTTTCCACTTGGTTCTCATGGTTGAGTCTTACACAGAACCTATAAAACTGAGCTGAACTGTTATTTTAAGAACATGTTACTTAAAATCAACTGGAACAACAACACTAGCAACTCCACAAAAAAACGCTTGCTTAATTTCTCTTCAGTACTCTTCCTATAAAATGCTAAACATTGCGATGAAATGTCGCGATTTGCAACAGGATCAATCTCTAGCACATGGATATGTCCAAATATATCAGTAATCAGCTCAAAAAAAAGTGGTTTTAGTGTGTACTTACCCTTTAAAATCTTAAAAACTGCAAAATCGTGGCTAAAAATTCTGTAGTGTACACTAGACATAAGTGATGCCTCAGAAGGTGTTAAACTGGGATTCAAATGCTAATATGCTAAATCTACTAATCTGTCTTTATATAAACACCCTTGTGGGGAAATCCATTTCTCACCTTAGCCTGATTACACTGGAACTGTTGTACACCTGCAGGAGTCAGAGAGATCCCTATTGCTTCCAGAGGAAGAGGAGGAAGACGATGACGAAGAGGATGAGGACGAAAGCCGTTCATGGAGAAGATGAAAGGACTGTAAACTTAATCCTTTTTTGTGAAAAGGACTGTTGATTTTTTTAAGTACAAATTTACCTGTATTTAATAAGGTGTTCCGAGTTTTTTGACTTTTTGAAAAATTCTCAATCGCAGACGATTCTGATGACTCATACTGTACTAGTTAGTATGAGGGCTCCAGCTTCACATGAGCTTAATAATTCTCTCATAGTAATCTCTCTGTTTTGTTTTCAGAGATATAAAAGTAAACTTGTCATGATTTATTAATACTGAAATTTGAGTCCCAGAAATTGTTGGACTGGTTTTAGTTCCAGAACTATAGTTTGTGAGAAGCTTGAATCCATTTTATAAAAATGTTGCTTTTTTTTTTCTTTCTTTTTTTAGTTTAAAATCCAATACAGCATTTTGAGGTGTTTTTAGTTTTCATCAATATTTGTAGGACATTTTATGCCGGTTCTTCTCACTGCTTTCTTTTTAAAAGAAATATGAGTGTCATAGTAGACATTAGAAAACCATACTATTGGCCACCAAAAAAAGAAATATTCTGCAGTATTTTATACATACTGTGTTCTTCTTTAGCCCTTTTCTCCATTTTAAGTATAAGTGGAGCTAGGTTGGTTTATGTCCCCGTTTCCAGTGCATTAAGCTCTGTTGGAGGGAGTGTGATCTATAAAGTCCAGCTGTCTGGAGGGTGCCGTCAGAGCCATTCACAAGATTGTATGAATGCTATATCTGGATTTGGGCATGTATAGAATTGGCTCTCTGGCTAAGCAGGATTTGGTTTTTCTGTGGCGAACATACGTGAAATTTACACATCAGAAATGGCCATTACCTTCACTAAATTAAATTTAGACTTATTTCTTCCTGTATTGACTTACATTTCAGACACAGTGCCACTTTATGTAAATATTGACATCCAAATTGAAAGGTTTTGCCAGTATTTCTTAAAAAGATATCCAGGTGTCAATTATATATATATATGTATACACAAAGATATATGTATCTTTTTTCCCCTAAATATAATTCTAGCTTTCATCATCTTTGACTAGAAGTATCTGGTCTTGGATGATTTGTCAATAGATTATTTAGAAAAGGTCAGCTGTCTGGCATGTCACACATCCCTGTTGAAGAGTGCATTATTTGCAGGGGTCATGTTAATTACATCTGCAATATGCAGAGTTGTGTAGAAATATATGTTGTGTATTTTTTGTATATGATTTTGCCTTATTGTCAGTTAAATTACCAGCAGACAGTTGCATTTTTATAATTTTTTTTGTGTGTATTTTTCTGTACAGACATTTGCAATAACATTAAAGGACAGTGTAGATAGGTTTTATTTTTAGAATAAATCAACATTGGATTACTGTGGCAGCAGAAGGAAAAGTCCCTTTCACAAAATTTGGTTTGGGAGTGAGTTTGTCCTACAGGTCCAGCCATGCACACATATTCAAAACCATCAGCTTATTTAGATGTGATGCACATGTTGCATATACTGGAGCAGTGCCTACAAGAGTCCCTCCAAGTAAACAGATTATATGCTCTCAGAATACTTGCAGGACTTCCATTTTGGCTCATAGCATTTCAGCAAACAGGTATCCTTTAACCATTTCTTAAAATAATTTTTCACAATTAAAGTTATGTTATTTGAAGAATCGGCTTGTTCTGAAGGTGCAAATTTGAAACCTTTGTTTATTTTAACAGTACAAGTTTTTCTTTCACATTTATGTGCACTATATTTTTTAAATGCAGGATCACCTGTGTTTTGAGCTGATCCACTTATCATACATCTGACTTTACTCTCTTCTCTGTGTGCCCCGAAGATAAAGCTATAATTATGTGGAAGGGAATTTTCCCCTTTGTACAACAGGCTGTGCATATGAGTTTTACATGGTGGTGATGTGTAATTGGATTTGTTACTTACTGTTTATATATGGGGATTTGTGGATGTATTTTTGATTTCTTGTTTATATCAATTTCTAACACACTAGCATGTTGGCTTTTACCAATAAAGATTAAGGAATGGCAGCAACAAGAACACACAAAAAAATAAAATATATGTATATGTGCATATATGCATATATATCCATATATTTCAGAAAACAAGTAATCACTGATTATCAGAAAAAACTACCAATTGGGTGGAAAAGAAAATAATCCATTCCGAAACTTATCACCTACATCTCTGTCTGGTGTGATTTCTGTCTCGGTTTCATTTACATGTTAAAATTTACTGTTTTATATTTTGGGATTTCAGTTCTAAAGCCCGTCAAGATATCAAACATGACCCTGCTACATCATTACAAGGTGGTAAGGTAAATTGCATGCGTTTGATTATGTATCAAAAGCAGCCAATTACCAAATTTACATATTAAAATTTTCATTGGTCATTGATAGGCACTAAACGAGGCAGTTTGATACATAATGCCTGGAGCTGCTGGAGGGAGCAAATTTCAGAATTTCTTTCCAATTTATGTGACAAACTTGCACTGTCCCCATGAGGCTGAGTACAATATTACATGCATTTGACATGGCCTTTACACACAGCAAAACCGTTGGTGTAACTAACACTTGGTGTAACTTTAACACCATAGGGTGTACATTTAGAGTGTTTTTATGAGACCACTGTCTCAAATGTACACCAGGATCCTTGCTGTGCAGTAAAGGTTGATAATGCTCTGAAAGCATGAGGAGGGCTCTGCGGTGCCATTTTTTTCTCATTTGGAACTCCCAATATTACAGGGCATTGTGGGAATCTCAATGGTTTTGACTGATTCAGACTGCTGATAAATTATGCATGCATTCTACTTAGGGAATTCATGTGAGAAACATTCAAAGTCAATTTGGTTTAATGCAGCACTATTTGGTCCCCTGTGGAAGGAGGTATGTCAACTAACAACCATCCTCTCGTCACTCTCTGTGCCTGTTACTGAAGCGATGTGTGCACTCGAGTTTGAAATGAGTGCAGAAATTTTAATTAGCTGGCCACTTGGTGACAGAAGACGTTATGCATCGTGAGAAGAGACGAAACCTGTCATGTTCAATCAATAAAACGTCACATGCAATCATGAACTTGTTTACTTTAAGTTTGAAGATACTACAATTACCTTTAATAGATTGATTTTTTTTTAAAAAGTTTTAAAATGGTAGTCCTAAAGTTATGGTTTGATCTTTTGGGTTGCGAGGATAATTTTCCATTGAATTTAGTGACTTATTGGTGTGACATCCTCATCTTGTTGCAAGGTGGTACACAAGAACTGCAATGATATATTTTGTAACAGTGCCATGCACAGACTTTTTAGGATATATTTTCAAAAAAAGGGCATGTGAGCTGGAGCCTATCCCAGGAAGGAACATCCTTGGACAAGTCACCAATCCGTTGTAGGACAGTCACAACATTCACTCGCATGCCTGCAATTTAGAGTCTCCAATTAGCCTAACCTGCATGTCTGGACTGTGGGATAAAACCGGGGTACCTGGAGGAAACCCACACGGACACGGGGAGGACATGCAAACTCCACACAGGAAGGCCCCTGTCCTGGATTCGAACCCAGAACCGTGTTGCTGTGAGGTGACAGTGCTATCCACTGCACCACTAATTACTAAAAACCAAATCAAAATGTGTACAAAAAAAAAAAGCTTATTCTACTATCTACTTTTCAAATGATTACAATTTTTTCAGATATTCCATTCCAACAATGATAAAAAATCTCCCATTTAGTTTTTTTATTGAAATTCTTTATTTACATTCATGCAGGCCGTCAGCTGGGCGGTTGCCGAAACACTCGTCAGCTGCACTGGCTTTGGCTGTAGCCGTTAGTTTTCTTCAGGAAGCGATGGTAAAATAAACAGCAACAAGAACAACAAATCACAAAACACTGAAACAACAAGTCCTATAGACACATATACATGTACATCTGTGGAACTGCAGTACAGGTATCCTAAACTGTGAAATTAGGATTATCCTTTTCAGTTGTAATGCAGTTCTGTGGTCTAGACGTTTAAACCTGGGGGGTATAACACAAAGCAGGATTACTTTGTGGAGTTTGGATAACTGCATTGAGTAAAATCAGGAACAGCTTGTTTTACTTTAGTCTGTGTTCCAGATTTGGAAGGGTTCTGGGTTTTACTTAGTGCAGTTATCTAGCTGTCAGTAATGCCAATAATGACCACACAAAGGAATGACTGGATCGATATGCACAAAACTTGGTATGGAGCATCTGTGGACCAAGCATTCCATATTATTTTCTTAACTTATGCACAAACAATATGGTGACACATGTGACACTGTCAATTACATGCAAATATTTGTGTAATAATATTATAAGCTTATTATACAGCTTTTGAGTGTGAATGCCATTTCTGTAGGCCAATTAATGGCTGAGGTATTTATTAATTATTAATTTGAGTGCTTTTCTCTGGCTGTTTGAACATGTAAAAAATTGTGCAATTTGGTGACATTGTGCCACTAGATAAGTCTACAAAATCCCATTAGGTTGTAATGGTCATAAGGTAGTTTTAAGATGCTACAGTTCTCTATTTTTTAAATCTGGTAACAGATTAAAGAAACGGCTGAAGCAACCACACTTGAAGTTTATTCGAGTGCATTCTTGTTTTAATTGAGTATAATCCCCAATAAAAGAGCAGGCCTAGCCGTCACCATCCATTGAGCATAGGGGCTGGGCTATGTGCTATTTTGGATGTGCTGTCTCTCAGTGACACATTTTCTCCTCAGTTAGAGTATGCTGTTTAATCTCCTTAATGAATAAGAAAATACAACAAGGTAACTGATGCATGCCACATAGCTACTGAATTATTGACTGTCTGGGTAACATGAGAGCCCAAAAGGATCTGGCTGTGCAATGGAACAGTCCTGTCAGTGGTCTGTCCTCTGGGCTGGAGAGCATGGAAACCATGTTACAGTAACTACAAAGATACCCATAGAGGAAAGAGCCTATACACACAACTCATCTTTGAAAGTAATAGGACTGAATCAGACTAAAGTAATAGGACTGAATCAGACTAAAGTAATAGGACTGAATCAGATTAAAGTAATATGACTGAATCAGACTAAAGTAATAGGACTGAATCAGATTAAAGTTATATGACTGAATCAGATTAAAGTAATATGACTGAATCAGACTGGTGAATTCAGTCCAAATCCAAAGAAACAGAGTCCTCTAACTTGGTGCACCTGTATGGCAGCCATCACAACCAGTGGTGGAGGAGAGGTGTGTAATTATAGTCCTCAGTCAGGCCACAGAGAGCTTGCAGAGGATTGCTAACATACAGTGTCAGTGGGCGAACACTGTACTCACTACCCTTTTATCCTGGTGATTCTGATCATGTGTTCATCCAGTTGTTCACTTTTACCAATGAATACCAATGAAGTTTACCTTGATTTTTTCTATATGCATTGAATAACAGCACCTATAAAAGAACTGCAGTTGATGAAAATCTTCTGCATTCTATACACTTGAAAGTCTAATTATTTACTACTATCACTAATAATAATAATAATAAGACGAACAACAACAATTACAAGAAGGACAATAACAATAAAAATGTGTACTAAATAACTTTTCTAAAGGGTCGCTATACAGAAAATATAGGCTAATTTAATCTCGATGTGAACCAATTCTTCTATCAGACCGATCACTGTTTTCATAAATAATACATCACGATTAGAATCCCAGAACTGGATAATTCCGTCATCATTTTTGGTTGTGCTGATGGACTGTGACGGTGGTGCTTTAGAGTTGTTTGTGCGGAAACGTTCTATTTTGTCAGTATTTGATGTCTAGTTAAATTCACAGGACTGGATGACCTCTTCTTTAGCTGAAAGAAACAAAGGTTTCCTTGGTAGATTGTGTGATGGACGCCAGTCTAAAAAGGAAATCGTCACCATCTAATGCTAAACTGTCTACATTTGCACTAAGACAACGTTTATAGTAACATACGTATAGGCTAGACCTATATCATAATAAAATGGGAATGAAACAATCTATTGAGATTTCATTTCACACCCGCTATTTTCACGTTACCCTTTATCTAAATATTTGTTGAATAACTAAATCCAAATATAGCCTAATCCCCCATTTACAGTTTACAATTTACAGGTGTAGCCTACATTAAATAAATAATTTGGTTGTTGCCGTGCTTCAGTTATTTGAATAACCAGAAATGCGTTAAATTATTAAGATGAAAGGTAATACAATTTGTACATCAATTAATTACCTTTTAGCAATGGCTGGCTTTAAATATAGGCTAGTGGCACTTTAAATAAAACTTTCATGTCGCTATTTAGGCCGCGTGAAATATAAATGATTTGCTTTGAATGTTTTATGAAAATCAGGGTGTATAAGCGACAAAGACGTTGATTACACCTCTTTGAAGTTCACTTTTCCCAGATCCACTCGTTTCCCTTCGCTGCCATGGTGGTAGCCGGTGTGCCAAAATACACACACTTTCCTCAGTGTACAGCCATCACATGGGAACCTTCAAAATCGTTAATTAATTACCTATCTGGATTTGGGGGGGGGGAATTACTTCTAGTCTCTATCGCCTCAACAGGCGATTTAAACTCGATCTGTATGGTCTGCACCACTACTAATAAATTAGGCTAAAATGAACTGTTGCAGTTTCATGTTCCATTTGCATGGGTATCACATATCACTGAACAATGTAATTTTCTGTTTTTAAGCTTCTGTTTGTGACAGCCCTGAAATGACCTCTGCCATTAATTTTATATTTGGTTACTCTTCCACCCGTTCGCAGTTTTTGCCCAAATCGGCTGCAAGAAAGAAGGCTACTTTAATGTAAAATAAATATATTGATGAATGTATTTTACTTATCATTTATATTACATTTGAAATAGACATTTGATTTGTGACTAAAACCATGTATAATGGTTGCGCTCAATAAATGTAGGCTAATATTTTAATTCAGTTAATAGCTTAGGCTACGTGTATTTTTGAAAGCCGTAGTTTTTTCTCATTTCAGCCAGCATATTTAATCGGCAAAATATCACCAGACGTAGGCCTATAGTCTTAATTTAGAAATGTTTGCATTTGTGTTCCACCTTTTCTTATAACGTTCAAAAATTACAATGATGTTTAACTTATTAGTAGGCTACAATCATTTATAGACGTAATATTTACACTGCTTATATACAACACAAAATGGCTAAAACTCAAATCAAACTGGCTGCGGCTTGATTATGGATTAGATTTGCCATTTCTTATGAATCTATCCACATCATTAAGTGAAGATGGAAACGCAGAGTAGACAGAATGTAAAGAAACACTTGATGCTAAATGGTTGTGGCTCCTCCAGCTACTTTGCTTTCTTGCTGGTACGCTTGCGCACAGCGGTCAGTCCTATTCCTGGCGTGCTGCTTGTAAGATGAGTAAAGGAGCAGGTGGGTAGTTATGCATAGGGAGAGGCTCTGCTGCCATTGGAAATAGCTCACACAAACAGTAGAAAGCCAGAGTCCAGTCAGCATCTATGTCAGGGCTACCTACCAGCAAGGTGCACAACGAAGATGATGGCCATGAACAGCAAACAACATTTTTCCATGTACCCCGCGCTACAGGAGCCCAAATATTCCAGCCTACATTCAAGTCCGGAATCTATGCGCAGAGTTTGCCTTCCAGCCCCACAGGTATGTAAATTCGTATAATGACTTCTTTAAGGCACCTTTTTTGACAGACATTATACGTAATGTGTTTTCATGTCAAATTCCACCGTTCCTCTCTCACTCACTCTTTTCCCTCCCTCTCTCTCTGCACCCCCTTTCCCTATCTCTTCCCCTGTCTCTCCCTGATCCACATGTCTATTGAAGCAGAGCCTCTGCCTTGATATTAATTTTTATGACCTGTGCTTTGAGGAGGATTCTCTCTGTGCTGGAAATGTTTCAATCCTGAGTTGACAGAATTCCCCACTGACTCCAACATGCGCATTCCTGATTGCAGCTCCAGGGCAATATATTCGGAGGCTTTGATGAGAGCCTGTTGGCCCGCGCTGAAGCTCTAGCGGCTGTTGATATCGTCTCTCACGGCAGGACTCATCCTTTCAAGCCAGACGTGACCTACCATACCATGAGTAATATTCCCTGCACCTCAACCACATCTACTGTGCCCATCTCTCACCCATCTACGCTGACATCCCATCACCACCTCCATCAAACCTTGGAGGGAGATCTGTTGGACCACATTTCATCTAGTTTAACAGTGAGTGGGATGGGGGCACCAGATCCGTCGGTGATGTCGGCACAAGTACACCAGCATCATCTTCAGACCATGGGCCATCTGCACCAGGCCATGGGCATGGGCCATCCACATTCCCTGTCCACGCACAACGGGATGACCTGCATCAACGATGTGGAATCTGACCCCAGAGAGCTCGAAGCCTTTGCCGAGCGTTTTAAGCAAAGGAGAATTAAGCTTGGAGTTACACAGGCAGACGTTGGTTCTGCCCTCGCAAACCTAAAGATACCTGGTGTTGGTTCTCTAAGCCAAAGCACCATCTGTAGGTTCGAGTCTCTGACTCTATCTCACAATAACATGATTGCTCTCAAACCCGTCCTTCAGGCTTGGCTGGAAGAGGCGGAGGCGGCATATCGAGAGAAAAACAGCAAACCAGACCTTTTTAATGGCAATGAAAGGAAACGTAAACGTACCTCAATAGCCGCACCAGAGAAACGCTCTTTGGAAGCATATTTTGCGATCCAGCCCCGTCCATCTTCAGAAAAAATCGCGGCAATCGCTGAAAAGCTGGACCTTAAAAAGAACGTGGTCCGTGTTTGGTTTTGTAATCAAAGACAAAAACAGAAGCGGATGAAATATTCGGCGGTACATTAATTTAAATGTCGGCATGATTGGGAGGTATGAGACATCGCCTATAGGCTATACAGCAGGGATCTATCCACGTCTTCAAATAATTTAACATTTCTACAATTAACAGGTTATTATTTGATTAAATTTTATTTGGTTTTAATTGTTTTGCCCCGCCGCGTTATTTGTTGAAATGTGCTTAATTGTAAAATATGTATCGTGCACTCAGATAAACTGTCACTTTGACAAAGTGTGTTTTTTCAATCTAGTTTATTATTGTGTATTTGATTTCTGTTCTTGTGACATTACTGCAATATACCGCTTCATCTGTTTCATATAATGAAATAAGATTCATGTAATTATTCTGAACAAATCATAATGTTGTCTGGCTGTATTTTTAACTACAATTTAACCGAAACGTTTTCGGTAAAGTCAGAACCTATCGTTTTTGTATTATATCACTTATCTAATAACTAATCCTGTAGTAAAATAGCCTATTAATTGAAATATGAGATAGGCTACACAAGGCATTGTTTCAGTGGCATTCTGTATGGACTGAATTAAACCATTAGCCTAAAAACATAAATTGATACATGTATCAGTAAAAGTCAGTTTACGCTGAATAGGCTAATAATAAAAAAGATTTAACCACGAATAGACAAACTGTTAATGCCAAAATTATTTTCTATGTTTAGCATAGCTACATTATCATAGGTAGCTACATGACTTACCTAAATCACGGGTTTCTCACGTTTTGAGCACTAGCCTATTGGTCTATCTATATGTTTTTGTAGCCCATTACACTGTGACTTGTATGCTTCGCACCACTTAAAGAATATAGCTACACTACAATAGTATTTTCAACTATGGGCTACACGTTACATCTATAGGCTATTCATTATCTGAGGCTATAGGCTACTCTTTTGTGTGTATAACCTACGTTGTAGCGTAGGCTATAGCCTACCTTTTTTTTTTTTAAACACAACAATTACCATGTTATTAAACAAGTACATTTTCCCTTTTAACTCTACGAATGTTTGATCATTTTGAATGTTACTAAATAAATTATATTTTTAATGCTAAAAGTGATTTTTTCATAGTTATAACATCAAAACAGTAAAACAACTATAATGGTCTGGGGAAACAAATTGCCTTGAATCATTTGAGTAGCGGGAAACGTAATCTGTTCAAGTATTCATTTGTGTTTAGCTTTTAAACATTTATGAATTGAGGTATAACAACTTTTTCAATTTTTTATTAGGCTACTCATTTTTAGTAAATTTGCATTTATGGTGTACAGTGTACTTAAATGGTTTAAGGCAACCAGCTTCCTCAAACCATTTGAGCAAACTAAATTCTTTGTTTTTACAGTCTAGCCTACTATTTATGTAGGAAGAGATGATCGATTTCATTCTATAATAACTAAAGCTTGCCATTCATTACATATTCATGAAGATTCTTCTCTGGCCAGATTTGTTTATTTATTTAGCCTATGTATTCTTATTTAACGTCAGCGGCGCCTTAGTGACAGAAAAACAGCTTTGTTGCACCGGCCTGTGCTTAAATCATGCTGGATGAAACCGAGAAGCGCCAAAACCATTGTAATGCTGTGAGCGAACTTGGGCTATTTTATTTATGAATCCCTGAAGTGCCATCTACATTAAAAATTAACGAAAAGCGAAGTATTTTCTGAATATTTTACTGAGGATTTGCCATGGCTGTACAAAACACTTACAAATTTGAAAAAGATAGGCTAAGTCCTGCTTGGCAACCCTCCTGGCGGTAGACTATAGCCGGTAGGCCTATAGCCTTTCTAGCCTAACATTGCGCTTCATCCAATCCATAGCTTCACCGATTTTCTACAATAAATCCTTGGAAAATGAATGCCTCTATTCCATTACAATATATTGTGGGTTTTGAAAATATTCTAAGCTAATAGGCTATTACTGGTATCCTTTAGTTTAGACTATTAAACGAGACGTAGCCTATGGCAGTTCAGACTGTGTATAGGCTATAGAGACCGAGTGGGAACGTTCAAGAATTTCAACAGATGAAAGAGGAATTTATAAATCCAGGTGAGGCTACAATAACGTAATTTCGCGTTATATATTGCCTTCTGTATTCTACATTGTTTTATAATGGTTGCTACGTCCCATTTAGGCTGGCGCTTTACCGATAGTAACCTATTTCTTCTGTCTAAAACAAACAATTAGCCTAATCCGGATGCAAAAACTTTAAAAAGTGAGATGAAATACCAACATAGACACTTGATTAGCCTACCTATACCGACAGTTTTTTAAACGAATATATTGCCTTCATATTCCAGTTCCCCGAATTGCAAGCAGGTTAACTGCAGGCTTGTCTCTTATAGCATGTTACCTTTAATTAGACCTACATAATTAGCAGCTATAATATTCGCATCATAGATTCGTATAATCTATTAGTCGTATCATGTTTGATGAAAAGTTTAAGGGCAAATAATTTGCCAAGCGGCAAATAAGGGACGGTTTAAAAACGTATAGGCTACTGTACAAAGAACATAGCCTAGATGTTTGTTTCTTTAATTAAACTGTAAATTCATCTTAAACTAAATTGCCTTTTCCTACTTCAATGTCTTAGGCCTATTAGATAACGGTTCTGTTGTGTATTTTCTGCCTACAATAGGCTCCACAATGAAATTTGGCCTCACACGAATTATAATTTTTTTATTGTAAGCAGGTAGACTATTCGGCTATTCCCGTTTTTGAAATGTCATTCACCATTGAAAAAGGCCAGTTCTACATTCGTAACAGTTCATTATGCATACCAATACATTTGCACAGATATTATTCTTAATTTCCAGAACATTCACAGAGGAAATGTTTAAATGTAGATTTATTTAAATTGTTTATTATGATTAAAATATGAAGAGTAAGAAGCAGGTTTCAGATAGATTTCAAATAGATTTTTAATGTCGCCTTCGGTACAATGTAAACTGCTAAATTGACCTCATTCATAAAAATCTGTGAATGTTCTTGTTTTTTTTTCTTCCAGATTACATCACGCACCCAAGACGATGAAGAGTGTAGGCTATCTCCAGTTTCCCAAAAGGATCTTAGATAAAGATCCTCTTAGTCTATTTTGTTTTTATATTACTTTAATTGTTTGTTTGTTTTTTGTAATTAGTTTTTTGTCTTTCTCACTCTATTTTATTATCTTTTTTTAATAAAATTTTAAATTTTAATCATTTTAATCAAATAAATGTATAAAGCACAAACACAAAACACACTAAGATGATCTTAACTTTTAAGATGCTTTTAGGAAACGGGGCCCAGGTTGTTCAGCGTCCGAACTACAATTTATAAAACACTTAAAAAAACGTTCAGTGTGGGAATAGTTAAAGGATAGCCTACAGCCTGGCTTAAACAAGATGCATCGTATTTAACTTATCGAGTGCATCACATTTTAGCCTTTATATATATTGAACAAATCGTAACTTAAGGTTATGAGTGGAGAACTGACAAGACATTAGAGTCATTACTTATTAAACTCTTTTAAAAGTTCCTGGAATACACAGCGTATGATTGTATTTGCCAAAATACAACCATGAAAGGGGAGAGAGATGAAGACAGTTGAGTGTGTATGAGTTGAGCATGCCGTGCAGAATCTCCCTAATATCTCCAACTCATTAAAGCTTAATATATCCATTAGGCTACAAATAAGTATCATAGCTTTAAAGCTGTATATATAAATATAGTTAGTATATGACAGGCTATTCATAACATTTACATATTAAATATAAAACGATAATAAATATACACTTTTTATTTTCTGCACTCATACACACATATTGTTTTCTCAATATTTTTTCTATTGCACCTGTTCGCCTGTCGATCGAACGTATTAGACATAGCTTGTGTTTGAAGGGGACAGAAGATCACAAATGAATTATTCCCTTTGAAGTAAAAATACACGGTTCCAGTATTATTATTATAATTATTAAAAAACAGTCTGTATAACAACAATTATTCAGGATGAGCAACTGAGGTTAGTATTGAACATGCCAATAAATGGAATACCACCATCCGAAAAAACTAAATTAAAATAGCCATACACGCAACACTAAGCAATATAAATGTGTATATATGAGTCGTACTCTTGACCTTTTTGTTTTCTGATTAGGAAATTGTCTATTGTCATGGGGCATTTTTCGTAATTGAGTTATTTGATTTCATAATATAATCACCCCAGTTATTTCAATTCATACTTATCATACTAATAATAACAATACAACTAATAATAAATACTAAAACAAATAATAAATAATAACAATAATAATAATCATCATCATCACCACCACCAATATCACCCAATTTAGTGAACTTATTTAGCAAAAGTGCAAAAGGAAAAATGCAGCCTTGGCTTTTATTTGTAATTCAAGTCCAATTCCGGATTGACCTCCCTATGTGTCTGTTTTAAAAGGACTGGAAGTAATAATCATAAAAAACCTCCCCTTTGAACAGTCCAAATCCATAACTGGGCGGCAGTGTGGTATAATGTGGGTAATGGTGGTGGGTAACCGGTGGGGTTCCGGTTCGATTCCGGACACTGCCGTTGTACCCTTGTGACTTGTACACTTACTTCTGTTTGCTTCTCAGTATATATCCAGCTCATATATGGATACTATATAATAAAAAAAAAAAAAAAAAAAAAAAAAAAAAAAAGTCGCTCTGGATAAGAGCGTCTGCTAAATGCCTATAATGTAATGTAATGTAACTGAATAGCTTCAATGAATAGCTGTGACACAGCTGTGTACCATTTACATTGATTTACTACATTTTTACTGCTTGACATCGTCTATGAGCCTGTTTTCCTGTGAGAGCAATGCAGACCAGAACTTCATATATGATAAAAGTGCTTCTGATTTTTACCCAAAATGAGATTTTACAAACCATGCTGAGGTAAAAAGAATAAGACATTAATATTTAATACAGTAACCAAATGGGGATGGAAATGGATAGGAGCTCACAGAGCATCATAGCAGGATTAAACTGTATGATAGCTCCTCAGTGGCCACATGATACACGGTGAAAGGTTTCAACTATCTGATCTGAGACATTTTTAACAGGCTACACCTGGTGCTCTCTTCCCAGACAGCAGCTAAGCACCCAATATCCACTCATCTGACCAGTTTTGAAGATGTGCTTTCCTTCCCAGAATATTCCCAAACTGAGCAGTCGTTTGATTTTTGATCAATGGAGCACTGCTTGTCTGAAGTGTACTGCCATGAACCGTAATAATTAGTCTGGAACGGTCAGTGTCACTGCATCCCATTTAGAATGCAATTGCGAATTGAACTCTCCTGAGTTCACTTGTAACAGTCATAATCCGGGGTGTCAGGTAAAGGAAAAAATTCAGGCTCTCCTGATCTGATAAAATATGCATTGATCGCTGTTGTAAAATCTACTTAGCATTAACCTAGGGTGACCAGACGTTTTTCCCAGGACAGCCCTTTTCACATGTCCTGACTGAGAAAATTTAGATTTATTCTGTATATTAATTGTACCATTTTAATATATTTTTTGACTGTAATTCCCATTATTGTGGGTTCTCATTCTATCATGTACACCAGGGATGGGCAATTCCAGGCCTTGCGGGCCGGTGTGTAGGCTATGCAGGTTTTTGATGCCACCAGTTAACAATGATTTAATTATCCCAATCGTTTACATAATCGGATATTTTAATCTACATATTCGCGATATGAACAGCAGCTGATGAATGTTCTTGTGCCGGTATGCGTGTATTGTAGCGTTTTATCGTTCTGTAATTTACGAGTGAATCGGTGATTGTGTGTATGACTAATTAGCTGATTGAGCCGTGGTAACTGGTTGCAGTAAAAACATGCATACACACCGGCCCGCGAGGCCTGGAGTTGCCCACCCCTGATGCACACAGTCCTCCAGAGGATCTGGTCACTGTATGTTAACCCAAAACTACTGATCGGATTTCTGCCAATGTGTAATTCCCCCCATTATTGGTTCTTTGTACAATAGGCATTATGGTAGTGCTCCCTGGCAAACTTCTCTACATACATTTAAAAAAGATGTAACCCCAGGAAGGCATTTGGCAAAAGTACAAAATCAGCAAGCAGGAATCGTGGTTAGGACAGGCAGTGAAAACAAAAGGCTGGCAGTAAACAGTGGTCAAAAAAACAGGCTTGGATCAAATGATCTTATATGAAGGTGTAGACAGGTGCAGACACTTAGCTTGAGAGCAGCAGGAAATTCACAACAGCTTGAGAAAATGAGACACGTAACGAGGCAATTAGTAAATCGTTAGTAGTTAACCTATCCTGACCTAGCGTTAGTAAATTAGTAATTAACATGTACGAGAAACGTAAGGTAAACATGAACACATGGTTAGATAGTTAGTATTACCCAATCCTGATCTAATGTTAGTATATTAGTAATTAGACAAGGGAGAATGAAACAATTAGGGAAGCGTGAGTGACAGCAAGAGAAGAAACAGCATGAACGCAAGGCTGCGGAAAAACATGGAAATATGTATGCAAACTAATAAACTATGACAGAACGTGAATACAAATAAGGGCGTGACATAACAATAAACATAAAACATGGCGTGGAACGGTTAGAACCGACCGACTCCTGGCGGTCCATGGTGCTTATCAGGGTGGTCTCGATGAAAGTCCTTAATGAGGCTGCGGTCCAAGATAATGCTGGGAGCGATCCAGGAACGCTCCTCTGGACCGTAGCCCTCCCAGTCGACCAGATACTGGAACCCCCGGCCTCGTTTACGAATGTCCAAAAGTTTTCACAGTATAAGCAGGGTGGTTATCAATAATACGGGGGGGAGGGGGAGGGGGATCCGGGGGACACAGAGGGTGGGTGGACACAGGCTTAATACAAGAAACATGAAACGTGGGATGAATTTTAAGGGAAGCAGGGAGTGACAATCTAACAGCAGAGGGGTTGATGATGGAGTCAATCTTGAAGGGGCCAATGAATCGGGGTTGGAGCTTGCGTGACGTGGATTGAAGGGGAATGTCCTTTGTGGAAAGCCACACAGAGTCGCCAGGCTTGTAAGCGGGTGCAGGTGTGCGGTGGCGATCAGCGACACGCTGGTTGCGGTCAGCCGTGCACAAAAGCGCGGCCCTGGTGTCCTTCCATAGCTTGAGGCACCGGCGCATGTGGGTGGCGAGGGAAGGGACAGCAATCTCGGCCTCTTGGTCGGGAAACAGAGGTGGGAGGTAGCCTAGGGAGATCTCGAACGGGGATTTCCCCGTGGAGGCGCAGGGCAATGCGTTGTGCGCATATTCCACCCAGGTGAGCATCTTGCTCCAGAGAGACGGGTTCTTGGCGGAGACACAGCGTAATGCAGCTCCGAGGTCTTGGTTAGCCCTCTCCGTCTGGCCATTAGACTGAGGGTGGTAGCCTGAGGTGAGGCTTACCGTAGCTCCGAGCGCCGAGCAGAATGCCCTCCAGACCTGGGAGATGAACTGGGGTCCTCGGTCGGAGACGATGTCCGCTGGGATGCCGTGGATCCGGAAGACTTCTTTGACCAGAACGTCACTTAGGCGGAGGGCAGTCCTGGCAGGGGAATGAAGTGTGCCGCCTTGCTGAAGCCGTCCACAACGGTGAGAATCGTGGTGTTACCCTCGGACGGTGGAAGTCCAGTAACGAAATCCACACCGATGTGGCTCCAAGGTCGGCCGGGCACAAGCAGTGGCTGAAGAAGTCCCGCTGGGGCTTGATGAGAAGCTTTACTCCTGGCGCAGGTGGTACAAGCCTTAACGAACATCCTGGTGTCGGAAGCCATGGAACTCCACCAGAACGTCCGCTTGAGCACTGCCATTGTGCGGGTGAAGCCAGGATGACAAGAGAGTGGCGAGGAGTGGGCCCACTGAAGCACCTGAGTCAGAGCAGTAGAGGGGACATACAGGCGATTACCCGGAACGGCTCTGGGGTCGGGCTCGTTGCGTAGCGCCCTCTGTATGACTGCCTCGATGCTCCACGAGACCGAGGCGATGGTGCAGGAGGCGGGCAGAATGTTCTCAGTTCTCTCCTTCTCCCATGAGTCGAATTGCCTGGAAAGGGCGTCAGGCTTAATGTTTTTAGAGCCGGGGCGGTAGGTGAGAGAGAAGTTAAATCTCCCCAAAAAATAGGGACATTACATTACATTACATTCATTTAGCAGACGCTTTTATCCAAAGACCACCTGGCCTGGCGAGAGTTGAGTCTCTTAGCAGTCTGGAGGTAGGCTAAGTTCTTGTGGTCCGTCCACACCACAAATGGTACTTCGGCCCCCTCCAGCCAGTGTCTCCACTCCTCCAACGCCAGTTTGACGGCGAGGAGTTCCCGGTTGCCAACATCGTAGTTTCTCTCCGCTGGTGAAAGTTTGCGGGAGAAAAAGGCACAGGGGTGCAGCAGATTGTCGGTGGCGGAGACCTGAGAGAGCACCGCTCCCACCCCAGTGTCAGAGGCATCCGCCTCGACCACGAACTGGCGAGTGGGATCAGGGTGAATGAGAATGGGGGCGGAAGCGAACAGTCTCTTAATTTTGCAAAAAGCCCCCTCCGCTTCGGGGCTCCAGCGGAACGGTAAGGCAGTGGACGTGAGCTTGGTGAGGGGTGCGACAACTTGGCTATAGCCCCTGATAAATCTTCTATAAAAGTTGGCGAATCCCAAGAAGCGCTGTAAATGTTTCCGCGTGGCAGGCGTGGGCCAGTCAGTGACCGCCTGAATCTTCTTGGGATCCGCCCTGATCTGTCCCCTCTCTAGAATAAACCCCAGGAACTCCACTGTGTCAGAATGAAAAACACACTTCTCCGCCTTGATAAATAGTTTGTTCTCCAACAGTCTTTGGAGAACTTGTCTGACGTGGACTTCATGTTCCTGGGGGTTCTTAGAGTAAACCAGGATGTCGTCGAGGTAGACAAATACGTGTCGACCCAATAGGTCTCGTAGCACGTCATTGACCAGGGCTTGGAACACCGCAGGGGCATTAGTGAGTCCGAATGGCATGACCAGGTATTCAAAGTGTCAGAGAGAGGTGTTGAACGCCGTCTTCCACTTGTCCCCCTCTCGAATACGGACCAGGTGGTAAGCGTTGCGTAGGTCGAGCTTGGTGAAGATGGTGGCTTCATGGAGAGGATGAAAAGCAGAGTCAATGAGGGGTAAAGGATACTTATTCTTGATCGTGATGTTATTAAGTTCTCTGTAGTCAATGCATGGGCGTAGGGAACCGTCCTTCTTCTGGACGAAGAAGAACCCCGCCCCCACGGGTGAAGAGGACGGACGAATCAGCCCATTGGTGAGACAGTCCCGGATGTATCTCTCCATGGCCTCCCTCTCCGGTCTGGAGACCTTGTAGAGACGACTTGATAGTAGTGGTGTGCCGGGCAACAGCTCAATGGCGCAGTCATAGGGTCTGTGTGGGGGCAGAGTCTGAGCCTGCATCTTGGAGAAGACTGTCTCCATGTCCAGGTAGACCGCAGGCACCGTCTCCAGTGAAGGCTTGGGGGCTTTGGGTGGAGTGGGTACGTCCTCTGCTGGAGCAGGAGCGGATCGCAGGCATTGTTAGTGGCAATCGCGAGTCCAAGCTTGGATCTGACCTGTCTTCCAGTCGATGATGGGGTTGTGTTTCCTGAGCCATGGTAACCCCAAAATGAGCGGATCGTTGGGAGAGTGGATGACGTGAAACTGGATTATTTCTTGGTGATTGCCGGAGATAATCAGTAGAATGGGTTCGGTGATGTGGGTCATTTGACAGAATGTCTTTCCATCAAGGGACCGAGCATTCAAGGGGTGGGGCAATGGAAGGGTGGGAATGTTCATGTCCTTGACCATCACCTCATCAATCAAATCGAGGTCCGCTCCGGAGTCCATCAGCGTTCTGACCTCGATCTCTCTCCCTGGCAACATGATCAAGGCCATGAGGGTCTGGCGAGAGTCATCTCCGCTGGTCTTCTCCGGATAGGTCAGGGATCCAATCCGAAGTGGGGCGTCGGCGTCTGACTTCTTGGAGCAAAGTCTGCACTGCTGTAGAGTATGCCCAAGCTTGCCGCAGTAGAAGCATGACCCAGTCTCTTTACGGCGTTTCCGCTCCTCCGACGAGACTCTCACCCCAGTGCGTGAGAGATCCATGAGCTCGGCCTCCTCCACTGGTCCCTCTCTGGGTCGAGGACTTGACCATCGTCTGGGGTAGGGCTGGCTGGCCGGAACTTGCCTTTCGTGGTGGCGTTGTCTGGAGCGGTTGTCCAGGCGAATGGCGGCACGAACGAGTTCATCAAGTTGCGTGATGGGTTCTTGATGTGCCAGCTCGTCCTGCAGAGTCTCACTGAGACTGGCTCGGAACAGATCGGCAAGAGCCTCCTTGTTCCAGTGGGTAGCAGCGGCGATGGTGCGGAACTCGATCGAATGATCCGCGGCGCTGTTCTTGCCTTGGCGGAGGGTGATCAGGCGTTGAGAGGGTTCTTGATCGCTGGACGCGTGTTGGAACACTTTGCGAATCTCCTGGGAAAATGCCGCGTAGCGAGAGGGAAGTGACCCACTGGACCATACAGCTGTGGCCCAGTCCAGAGCTCTCCCCTTCAGCAATCCCATCACGTATCCAATCCGCCACTCGTCGTCCTGGTAGGTCTGTGGTTACTGCCGGAACACAGTCACACTGGAGGAGGAACGATCTGCATCTCTCCGGTTCTCCGCCGAACCTCTCCGGGGGGGGTTGTTGTGGCTCCCGGAATTGCCAGGTTCCTGTGGCGTTGAACAGGGGTAATGCAGGCGTGCTGACAGGCTGTTCTGTGGGACATGGCTGGACAGCAATGATGAGTCTCCTCATCTCCTGGCACAGCTCTCTCATCTCCCGGCGAAGAGAGGAGATCTCCTGGGTGTGCTCCTGCACGATGGCACCTTGTTCCATGAGTGCGTGGTGCATTGCGGATGAGTCGGCAGGGTCCATGTTGGCGAAATTGTTCTGAGACGAAGTGCATGGAGGGTTGGACCCGAGAAGCACGACTCAGAACAATGGATGTAATAAATACCCGCAAGGGCTTTATTAAGGAAAGTCCAGTAATCGTTGTCTTAGCACAAGCAAAGGTCATACACAAAAAAATCCAGCCAATAAACAAAAGTACCGAGGGAGAAGGCAGTCTCGTCGTCGGTAAGCCAGGCAGTAGTTCGGAACCAGGAAGGCAATCAGCGTGGCAGAGGTACAAAAGGGAGAAGGCAAAAGAATAGTCGAAAAACAAGCAGGGTCAGACCGGAGTCCTCGCCGCGTGGCAAACGTACGAAATCAGCAAGCAGGAATCGTGGTCAGGACAGGCAGTGAAAACAAAAGGCTGGCAGTAAACAGTGGTCAAAAAAACAGGCTTGGATCAAAACAGGAAATCAGAATGCGTAGACTTGACAAATGCTTAAGAGTGCTAGTGAGGCAACAATTTCGCAAGGACATGACATGAACACTGATCTTATATGCAGGTGTAGACAGGTGCAGACACTTAGCTTGAGAGCAGCAGGAAATTCACAACAGCTTGAGAAAATGAGACACGTAACGAGGCAATTAGTAAATCGTTAGTAGTTAACCTATCCTGACCTAGCGTTAGTAAATTAGTAATTAACATGTACGAGAAACATAAGGTAAACATGAACACATGGTTAGATAGTTAGTATTACCCAATCCTGATCTAATGTTAGTATATTAGTAATTAGACAAGGGAGAATGAAACAATTAGGGAAGCGTGAGTGACAGCAAGAGAAGAAACAGCATGAACGCAAGGCTGCGGAAAAACATGGAAATATGTATGCAAACTAATAAACTATGACAGAACGTGAATACAAATAAGGGCGTGACATAACAATAAACATAAAACATGGCGTGGAACGGTTAGAACCGTAACATTTGGCCAGGCTTTCTTCAGGGCTGTGGGTGGCTCTGACTACCACATGCCAACATGAACATCCTCACCAGTTGAATATCAACAACAAACCAATTACTTGTGAGTCTTTCACTGCAAATTCTTCCCCACATAATTCACTTTCATAATTCAATTTAATGCCACTGTTGTAAGACAAAATTCTGTCACTCGTTTTGATGTGTAGTGGAAACAGTGCTCCTATGACAAATGGTTAATGTATCAGAGCCAAGTTAAAGTGATGACAGGATGTGTCAACTGTGTAACAGTATGGGTGCAGTAGGCCTGGGCAGGAGGATGGGGGCAGGGTAGGGCTCTGAATTATTGATAGTTGGAATGCCCCATGTATGGGATGCCATAACACACTTGTTATGAAGTAAATTGAGATGAAGCCCAGTGCAGCAGAGGGGCATGTGGGAAGTGAGGGCTGTTCTATTATTCATACCTGCTCAGAGGTATTCGTTTTTCACACGCATCATCAGGCTGCAGGCCCAAACCAGTGGCAGACTGTACGTTTCCTACTCTATTCCTCAAGGCTATTGTTCTGCGATTCATTCTCTGTAACTCCTTCAAAAAGCTGAGACAACAGCAACCTGACAAGGTAGTTTCACATGTGAACACACTAAGTCTACTCACAAAGAAAACAACTGTCTTTAAAAACCCACTAGCCAATCGTAAGGTGCCAAGTTGCAGCCGTTTACATCAGAGACACTGCAAAAAAAACTCTTGCTCAAAGTTTCTGAAAAAATCAAACTAAAACCTTTGACTGAGCCAACAACCTTCTTACACAGATATATGAATAAGTAATGACAGATTGGAGCTTATTTTGTTTCAAAGGCAATTGGTGGTGGGTTCTGTAAGATGAACAAAAGTTTGCTTGAGATGTTTCTGGAGAGGCAACAGTGCTTGACAGAATGAGGATGTGAACTCTTTAACTGCCACAGACTGTGTTCCGGAAGGCGAACAGCAGCAAGCAGTCTCTGTCTTTCCCCCTTTCCAGCAAAATGCATGTTCAGGCACTGGGAGCCAATGTGAAGTGAGGGAGGGGACGGCAGAACCAAGAATCTGCCACCTCAATTATTCATAAAATGCCAGCAGCAACAAACCAGACTGTGACCAATATGGAGCCAGTCACCTACCTCTCTGTGTTTTATTGGTCATCTTCTATTATCATCACAGGGGCAGCCATTGCAGACTTCACCTTAAGTTCCCTGCTAAAGTGTCAGCAAGCCACCCGAGAACTGCTGTTGCCATGGCACGCACAATGTTACAGTCTAAAGGTATGCTTTTATTTGTGGCTCTGAACTGGACAGCAACAGCCTTGTCCTCTTGGAAGAAGGTTAAAGGTGTATTTCAGGTCTCACATCACATACAACCACACATGTACACACACACACATATGTAAGTACTAAATACTAAAGAAAATTGGCATTGAATTTCCCTAATTTGCTTCAAAATATCCAACTGATATTTAATCCAAGTAATTAATACTTACAAATTATGTTTACATATGTACAAATGTATGTCTTGGAGCCAGAGGTGGAAATCCAGGGGACATAAAGTAAAAGTCCTCCCCAGTATTTTGCTCCAATCTCCTGGATTTGCTCATTAACATAATTTTTCAGCGACTAGGTAGAACTAATTAGTGAAATCTGCTGGCTGAATCTATGGGTGGAAGAAACACATGGTAGGTCTTGGTAGAATGTCCCCTGGATTTTCACCTCTGCTTGGAGCAAAGGTGAAAGAAACAAATACACCAATGGTCACAGGGTGCTGGGTTTGTTTTTTTAATTGTAGAGGTGAAAATCCAGGGGACATAAAGTAAAAGTCCTACCATGTGTTTCTTCCACCCATACACTCAGCCAGCTGATTTCACTAATTAGTTCTACCTCCTCACTGAATAATTATGTTAATTAGCAAATCCAGGTGATTGGAGCAAAATACTGGGGAGGAGTTTTACTGGATTTCCACCTCTGTTAAATTGAGGTCATTGTACAGCATCTGTAATGTACACATGCAGCTATTTCTGTCAGGGTTCCTGATCCGGATCCCGAAATCCAGATGCCGCCTCGTCCCCCAGCCCTAGTCCCCATTTTATTTAATCTGTTTCACCTGTGTTGATTGATTATTCTGCTCATCTGTTGCCCTGTGTATTTAAGTTCCCCGTTCCTCCTGCTTCATTGCATGATCCTCATGTTTTCTTGCATGAACGCTGTAGCTGCTAGTTACCCTGTGTCTAGTCCATTGTGCATAATTCTCATGTGCCTTTCTGTTTGTTGGTTTAGTTTGTGTCTAATAAACTATTATTATTTTCACTTACCGCTGCCTCTGTGTCAGTCTCTGCGCCTTGGTCCCAATCTCTTTGAGTCATCACAATTTCAAGACTGAAAAAGTATTAACATTACCAAGTCTGAAGCAGGTACATGACTGGGGTGAAGATGTGTTGTAATAGCATCTTGAGCAGTAAACAGTTGTTTTGGCCTTAATATGTTTAATATGGCATCTTTACCTCTGTCCTTCAGCTGCTCCAGTTAACACAGAATCAACTCGAAAACACCCAGGTACAAATGATTGTGAAGGGCATAATATCATAATGCAAAGATGGGTAAAGGCAAGATGATTCAAACAAGCGGCACATACCTATATATCATCCTAAGGCACATAGGAAAAATGATTACAGGTGTTCAAAACAGTTACAGCACTAAAAAAAGGAAGGATACAAACCACCTGGGCATTGTAAATAAAACTTAAAGGTAGGTGAGGTGTCTAGTCTTGCTAGGTCAGAATACAGCATTTATAGGTTACACCTTGGATGTATTTACATGGATTTACTTGTAGTTATATTTGGAGAGAAAAAAACTACAGAAAAACTGATTGACAAAAGCTCTATTTGTTGTTGAGATGTACTGCACATAAGTCTCTTAAAATTACCAGTGCAAATGTAGCTTAAGTGCTATGAGATAGCCATGTGTTAAGAACAGTACATGCTTACCACTACATTTGCTTTTAAGCTTTTGAAATATAATTGATATGTATTTTTAAAGTATTTAATATTTTTTCACAACTGCAAGCCTGTCCATCCCTGAAACACCATCTGTTGCACAATTGCTTGTGCAGCCTCAAAGCAGCCAGCACAGGCAGATCACAGTTGAGTTTTTAGAATGTGATGGGACTATGTTACTGTAAAAACAGAAATATTACATTTCCCATGGGGTGTCAAAACCTCAGCTGCTTGGCTGTCAAGAAGTCATGAACACAATATCAGAAATTATGGCATGTGTCATTAACAATTAATTTTTGGAACCCTGTTTGAGACCTTAAGTAGGTATTTTTGATGCAATTACTTTGCAAATAATTAATTTGAGACTGTATTCCAACATGATTTGAGGGTGGGCACAGTTACCACCCCACGTTGTTATTAATCGATGTTATGCAAAAAACTGAACGGCAGTGTTCATCAATTTTAGGCTATTCTTTGCATAATTCCTTCATTTTGACTCACATCTATGGAGCAAAGTGATGCTTTTGTAACCACAGAACATTAGTCATGATGAGTTTCCAACTGCTGCCCTCACTGCACACCAAGATTAGATTGGATTACTTTGCAGTCTTGAAATGGAGATATTCTTTCCCCAGCTCACAGACATAAAGACAGCAACAGCATAATAGCACAGAAGTCATGTGCAAGCCAATGGTATTCTTCATAGAAGTACATAGAAGAAGTGTTGTTATATGTGTTTGAGTCACTGAGCTAAAGACCCAAACATTATGCATGTGTCTTCATTCTAGGGCTGATGGCATACGGGGACTTGCATGCTCATCTAAGTTCCTTACACATTAGACAAACTGATTGCAAAAGGGAGAGGTGACACAAACGTTATGATTAATTTGACTCATTTTGCTTGACTTTCAAATATTATCACAATTTTGGATTGGATAAGAGAAAATTTAACTAAAGCTGAACCTGCAAGTGGATTGTTCTTCAGATGGAGTTGCCCGTTTTGTGTTAGCCACTGTTTAATGCGATTCATTTGTAATTCAAATTTTTTTTTTTTATCAGGAAATGAATAATAAGCATAATTAACATGAAGTTTCTTTCTTTTAAATTGTTTGGTTCTCCAATATTCTCTCCTAGATGTGTTTGAAGAAATCTTGTCATGGATTTTCTGATGGAAACCCTGTCTAGCTGTGATCAGCAACTCCATCCCTGTAACACTTTTTGACTGTATCTAAAGATTCTCTAAAACGAACTTAATTAAACTAAACTTAATTTCTATGGTGAATGAGTGCCAAGAAATGTTGGCACTTGTTGATCATTCTGACAGATCCTTCTGCTGGAGGTACATTGTGCAACTAAATATTAGTTCAGTAATTTAAAGAAGTTAAATCTTGAAAAATTTCTTCAGTTTATACAGTAAGTGTTTGAGTTTGAAGAGAAAAATGTCGATACTGCTATTTTTTTTAACAGATTAATATTCATTTTCTTTGCTTCCTGTAAAAGAATAATGCAGACTTGATCAAACGTGTTAATGTTTTGATTTGGAATTGAATGTGTCATGTTTCCACTACATTTGAACTAAAAGCTATTAAAAAATATTTGCACTTTTTTTAACGCACTGCTATTTATTTGAACACAACTGTATGTATATGCAGTGAAGTTGTAACACTATAACAGTCTGTTGTACTATGATAGAACACACACCACAGTAACAACATAATTTTACATATTTATTCTTTAAAAACTGTTTCATAAGGTACCAATGAATTATCAAGAGTAAATGTGAAATATTTGTCTCTGGAAATAATCAAATTTTATCATCACTTTGGATGCTGGACTGTGATTTCTGATCCATAATTAACTGTAATGAAGATGATTTCATATAAACTGTTATCTTTATAAATAAGTCATACATATTATGTTTTTGTCTTATTCACAACCATAAAACAGTTGATAAAATATTAACAAATGAACTGAACAATTTTGAGACAGCTGATTATGTGAATACACTTCTCTTATCTCATCTTCCAATAATTACTATATATCACTACAGCTTGAAGATGAATCTCAACATTGTGTACTGTGCATCTTAAAATATTCTCTTCTCACACAAAAGCACTGAATGTAACATTAGACCTGAAATGTGCTGCATTATTTTCTATTTCTCAGTAGCACTGAACCCAGGCAGGAGCAAAAAAATGTAATTACCAGTGTTGATGCCAACTTCTTCCAAATTCCAAGCATGAGCGCCACCTGCTTACTTCACCAGCTTAAATACCAGTAAGACAGTAAACATCTATAATTCAGCAGGTCTTCATGATGGGAGTGTTCACAGCAATCAAGGGAAATGACTCAGAAACAATGAGGCACTAGAGTGATTACCATAGAAAACTCATGAAAAAATATCATAGGATAGGATATCATAAAAGAAAGAACAAAACACATTAACAGAATAAACTGCATTCCCTCCCCTACTCGTATGATCAACACAAACTAACAAGCTGTAAGCAAATGTTGAGTTCAGTAACCAATTTTGCCTTGTTATTGATGTTATTTATTTCTGATGGATTACTTTTGCAATGATTTGTGGGTTGCTGGGATATACAAATAACTGCACACATGCCAAAAGTGGACAGGATTCGATGAAGCCAGAAGAACTGAGAGATGTATTTCTTATATGAAGCTACCACCGCTGCTGTCAACCCATGAATTAATATATTGCATTCTACATACCCAGGACCCAGTTTTCAAATAATAAAGCCTATAAACTCTCAATACTCGTGGTCAAATTAAATCACAGAAAGTACCCCTAAGTACTACTTCAGACTGATATCTTCTGACTGATATTTTCCTATTGAACTCTATGGAAAAATAAGTCAGGAGAAGAAACCCTTCAAGTTATCCATCCATATCTACTGTATTTCTGGCAGCAGAGTGATGGTTTAAGGCTTGTTTGATACGTCAGACCCTTGATGACTTAGATCCATTTAGCCAACCATGTGTTCCATACTGTTCCAATGTAATTTACAGCTAAATCTAGTCCCACCCCCCCGATTCCCATAGAGATCCATTCAAATGCAGAGACGTTATTGTACCGCTTTTAAAGGTCCCAGAAAATAAGAGTCTTTTGATGTTGTTGGGTCACAGACATCAGAAAGTCATGGCATGCAAAGGACATGTGACCAAATATTAAAAATGATTACTTTATTCTACATATAAATGCAGGGGTGCCAATAATTGTGGCACATGTGGTTTTGTTAAGAATAATTATTTCTTGATGAGGGATTTTTTTTTTTTTCATAATAAATTCACTTCAATTAAAGGTTGGATTTTCCTCATTTTTTTCAGTGTGAGATTAAGCTAATTCACCAATAATAGTGGAGGGCACTGTATATATAAAGCAGTAATGGTTGTGATAAATTGTAAAAAAATAAATAAATAAAAACATTTAAAAAGCCACAATACATTAGGTGTAATAACGGGGACATGTCACTGGTCTTATAACTAATCATATCACACTCCATTTGCTCTGGTAAGCTGGTGAAATCTTATTTTTCTTGGGATCAATAAATTATTGTACAACAGTGGCGCCTGTTGGCGTCGAAATGCAAGTACTTTCAAGAATTTATATTGAATTAATTATCATTATAAAATTATACTTCATGAAACCAAGTTTTCCGAATTAACATTAGTTAATTTCAGAACGTATTCATACTTTACAAATAGACATTCAAATTGGGGATCTTGCCAGACTGCGGTGAAAACGTAGCCAATGACTATCGATGAATTCAAGAAAGCAGTGAGGTGATTGCAGATCATGGTCCTTGCCCACTTTCATTTATGCATTCAGTTCATGACTCCTTCCATCAAATGACGTCAGTAGCTTGGCTGGATCCACCGTTCTGTTTGATTGGTGCAGTAGATACTCTTTCCGTATAATTGGCTACTTTTCGCATCAGTGATGGGCATTCCGAGTCTTTTCGAGGAGCCGAATCTTTTTTACTGAAAAGAGCCGTTCGTTTGGCTCTCGTGTGGCTCTTCGTTCACTTATACTTCCGGGTTTATTTATTATTTATTATTTTTTAAATGCGTTTTGATGTTGCACTTATGTCCTATAAGTGTCGGACACATGCGACAGTGCTGCTATGGTGTCCGCGATATTTCTATAATTGTATTTAGTACAATGTGTAGGCCTATGTTTATTGTTATATTAATTACATGATATTAATTACCCACAGTTTGGTTAAATATGACTAGAAATATGAAATATGACCGAATGGCTCTTTTTGAATGGTGCTTGTGTATAACATAGGCTAGCACTGTAGCGAACCGTGGAAAGTAGCCTAGAACTAGGCCCTCTGCAATCTTACCTTTAAATTTAAACGGACGATCACTCTCAATCTGTTTCCGTTTACTTTGCCTGATTGTCAACCAAACAATTAATTCGCTCAACAACCAAAACCTATAAGTAAATGATTAGACGACCAACTTATTTTGAAATAGCATTATTGTTCTGTGCATCATAAACTTGTCGCATTTTTCTATATCCACATTTATGATGATGGAGTTATCATGCAAAGATTCTGACTTGCTCAATTTTTAAATGTTCAATGATTCAATAGATTTCGTAGATTCTTTTTTTCCAGCCTGAATTATGCGTTGCACGCAACGGTTCGAGACACTTGAGGTTGTCCTCTTTAAAGTTATGCTTTCTAGGGCCGGTTTCCCAGACTTGGACTAAGCTTAGTCTTAGTCATAAAAATTCTATGAAGATCTCCATTGAAAAAAGTTTTTAGTCTAGGACTAGACTTAAACTACGTCTGAGAAACCAGCCCATAATGTTTTAATGGCTTTGACTAATTTCAGCGCCGTCTTAAAGTTAATTAGCCTAAGATCTTTAACGCATGCAGATTATTGCCACACTTAAACAATTTCAAATTGTAGTTATCTCTGTCATTATAGGGTATTTAGACGATTTTATAGGCGATTATTCAGAAAATTAATTGTTTGATTGTTAGGCTATGCAAGCTAAACAAATAGAAAGAAGTAATGCGTTACACCCCGCTTTTTCCAGCGCACCAGCCGTAGCTAACTCTACACATATTTAAGTGCTTCACATTTTATAAGACAAATAAAAATGCTAGCACAGAAAAACTTCATTGATATTTGTTACTCGGTTAATTACCTGTTTGCTTGATAATTAAAAACTATAAAGGTTGGGAGTTGTAGTCGAAGGTTATAGAAGGCCTATTTACAGCCTACCGGCGACTTCTTTCTAGTCACATAACGTTGGCTAACAAGGGGGGGAAAAGAGCTCGTTCCCCGAAAGGAATCGGTTCTCTACGTTCACCAAAGAGAGCCGTTTAAAAAGAGCCATTCGTTCGCGAACGACCCTTCACAAAAACTCTGCACATGCTCACTTGTTCAGTCTATCGGGGAGAAAAAAAATATTGGTCTTTTAAATGGGGTTGTAGAGCTCTGTTTTCTGTATGCGATTTTGTCAAGTCACATAACATTTTATCCTGTTTTATTTTGCCAGTGGATGACTGCATATTCCATCGTGACAGTTGATTTTTCTTGATTTCTAAAAATGCCGGTAAGAAATGTTTGGCCTATTAACTAGCTTGGTGGCTAACTAGCCCGCTAGTTGATGCTTTTGTTTTGACTGTTAGCCTAGCAGCGGTCCCTCCCTTTCTATGCAGTAAACTATGGCTGGCTAAATTGTTCCGTTGGTGGTTAACGTTAGCTAACGGTATGCATGATGGTGTACGTGTACGTATAGCTCGTTATTGTATTAACGTTAGTTCATGTGATAATGTGTTGGGTAACGTTATCTAGTGGTCAGATACATTTTACTAGTAAGCTTGCTAACCCCACCATATACTACGATGTACGTAATGTGAGCTAAAACAGTTAGTTGATAGTAACAACCGCGTAGCTAATGTTTGGCAGCTATTGTGGTTGCTATTTGTCCAAATGTGTAACGTTTACGTTACCTGCCTATGTTGTCTTTCAAGTTAGTATAAACGTTAGCTAGCCTTCATAGATATTGGCTAACGTTAGTTTACCAGTAACGTTAATTGATTCTAATGGGTATTCAGAAACATTTATACACACAGGTAACAGCCAATGTTATCCATTTAATGGGTTTAGTGTCCAATGTCCAACGTTTGTCAGATTTCGCCCTCTGTGCCTCGAATGAATGAACGCGTCTCATTCGTTGCTAGCTTGCTAGCTACCTCTAGCTCTAGGTGCAGCCGTATACAGATAGTCAGATACTTAACTGGCGTTAGTTGATGCGCATTAACGTTACTTTTAGCTTCAGATATATTACAGTAAGTTAGATTTTTGTAATATAGCATATGTGGCAACGTTAAAAACTAGTTAAATCGCTTAGAAATGCCACATTAAAGTACACAAACTGGTTATCAGAACGCCGTAAGTGATTTAATTGCTATGTAGCTTAGCAACTGTTTAGTCTATGTTACGTTAGATGCTGATTAATACATGTCATCTTAATTACAAGCTATCGCTGACATTTTTATTAACAGAGTAACAAGCTGGAAAAAGCCGAAAAAGTGGAAGCCAGTGACAATGTTAAAGTGGTGGTGCGATGTCGGCCCCTCAATCAGAAGGAAAAGGGAATGGGTCACAAGCTGGCGGTGTCTGTGGACGAGATACGAGGGACAATAACAGTCAATAAATTGGAAACTACCAACGAACCTCCAAAAACATTCACATTTGACACAGTGTTTGGACCAGAGAGCAAACAGTTGGATGTCTATAATTTAACTGCCCGACCTATTATTGACTCTGTTTTGGAAGGCTATAATGGTGAGTAGCTATCACGTGCAATTATTTTCATGAAAAAATATTTATGCTACATCTAGGCTGATATGCTATTGACCACACATACAATATCTGTGCCTGTATATGCTTTAATGTTGTAACTTCTGTCATCTATGCACGTTGCACATGTGAACACAACACATTTAAATCTGTTTGCTACAGTAAAAGGTCATTGTATATTTCAGGAACAATATTTGCCTATGGCCAAACGGGTACCGGTAAGACATTCACCATGGAAGGTGTCCGAGCAGTACCGGAGCTAAGAGGAATCATTCCAAACTCATTTGCTCATGTATTTGGCCACATTGCCAAAGCAGAGGGTGACACCAGGTGAGATCAAAAATCAGATATTCTGCTGATGACTTGTTACGACCCGGTCTAGGGGACCGTAACAGAAGAAAAAAGGCGGGAACAAAGCTCTGTAAAACGCAATCGTTGGAAATTTATTGGGATAACCATCAGGAGTTGACATGGCCGAAATAACTAACACACACTACCTGAGAGGGGATGAATAGATGCCTACCTGACTTACCAACAGAAAATAAAAGAAACACACACTTCTTCCCTGACTCCCTATCTATCATGAACAGAGTGAAAACGGTGGTGTTACAAAAGGAAACAATGCCAGACTCCGTACGTCCCAACATTCACCAGTGAACACCAATATATATATATACAAATATTTTAACATAACTGTACGTATGCAATATTTGGAACAGTAAAATGGAACAAAACATACTCCAACATACGACCATGGTTGTAACACTTGTACCCAGATACAGGACATGCATTCTCTCATAAAAACAATGCTCAACTCTATATAAATGATGGTATATGTACAATGCCCACAAGGCAGATTGACATGCATTTAATTTATTTATAGCCTCATTTAAGAGATTCATGAAAGTGACCACAAAATACTGTATAAAATATATGGGTAGCTTTAAGGTATTATGGATTGGTATCTTAATGAAATCTGTAAATAATTTCGGTTTACTCCATCCTCTACCCAAAAGCACATAGGATTAATTATCCTGGTTAAATTGACAGCTGACCCACCTGCAAACAATCATTTTGATGTCGCATAATGATTCATGTCCAGCCCAGTGTAGGCAATGAATACACAATGACTCGGGTCACCAACGCCGGTAACCAACCAGGTTGTGCTATATTGTAAAAGGTAATGTGGCTGGTAAAATGTTGAAAATGGCTGGTGATATTTAGAATCCACAAGCCACTCTAGCCAGTGGGTTAAGAAGTTAATTTCATACCCTTACTTGGGCTCACTAGGAGAACTTCAGGCTGCAGCTGGTGTTGAGATGGTAGGGGTTGAAGGCCTATTCAATTATGGTATGACAAAAATACAATCTGGGATCTTGTGAGTTGGGGAATTTATAGATTTTGAAGGTACAATCACATTTGAAAAATTAGTGAGGAATGAGTGCAGTGTCTTTTGCTGTCTTTGATGTGCATGTCTTTTTATTTGTACAATATACACTGCTCAAAAAAATGAAGGGAACACTTAATCATCACAGTATAGCACCAAGTCAATTAAACCAAACCGGTCATGCTGGATGATGTTGCAGGCAGCATAACATTCGCCACGGCGTCTCCAGACACTTTCACGTCTGTCACATGTGCTCAGTGTGAACCTGCTCTCATCTGTGAAGAGAACGGGGCGCTCGTGGCGACCTGCCAATTCTGGTGTTTTCTGGCAAATGCCAATTGGGCTGCACGGTGCTGGGCTGTGAGCACAGGTCCCACTACAGGACGTCGGGCCCTCATGCCACACTCATTGAGTCTGTTTCTGACAGTTTGGTCAGAAACATTCACACGGGTAGCCTGCTGGAGGTCATTTTGTAGGGCTCTGGCAGTGCTCCTCCTGTTCCTCCTCGCACAAAGGAGCAGATACCGGTCCTGCCGCTGGGTTGTTGCTCTTCTACGGCCCTGTCCAGCTCTCCTCGTGTAATGGCCCGTCTCCCGGTATCTCCTCCACGCTCTTCAGACTGTGCTGGAAGACAGCAAACCTTCTTGCGACAGCACGTATGGATGTGCCATCCTGGAGGAGCTGGACTACCTGTGCAACCTGAATGGGCTGCAGGTACCGCTTCATGCTACCAGTAGTGACAAGGGCACTAGCAAAATGCAAAACTAGAGAAAAATCCGCCAGGAAGGATAAGGAGAGATAAATGGTCTGTGGCCACCACCTGCAAAACCATTTAATTTTTGGGGGTTGTCTTGCTGTTGCCCCTCCTATCCATCTGTTGTCACTTTCATTTGCACCAAAGCAGGTGAAATTGATTCACAATCGTTTACGCTTCCCAACTGGACAGATCGATATCCCAGAAGTTTAATTGACTTGGTGTTATTAAGTGTTCCCTTAATTTTTTTGAGCAGTGTATTTGGGGAAAATCCAAATAATTTTATCTCATCTGGAATTTGATCAATGTTTGAATGTTTTGTTGGATGCATGCAACTTATTTGTCATTTTACATTGAGAACAACTGTTAAAGCAGATATTTCATTGTTAACATGCTTGTGGGCAACACACATGAATCTGCTATCCACATCGCTCCTCCCAGGTTCTTGGTGCGCGTGTCTTACCTGGAAATTTACAATGAAGAAGTGAGGGACTTACTGGGCAAGGACCAGATGCAGAGGCTAGAGGTGAGATGAGAGTGCTGTGAGATGCTATATTCCCTCAATAGTTTCCCCCCACCTTTTTTTTTTCTTCAAAATGAGTGTTTTGCCATGGCCATCTCAGTCTTCAGACTTGAACTGATTGAAAATGTGTGGTTTGAATTGAAGAGGGAAGTCCACAAGAACAGACACATGATCTTGAAAAATACTGGATGAAGGAATTGTCACAAGACCCCCCCCCCCCCCCCCCCCTCCCCCAGTGTAAATTGCTAGGAAAACATTCATAATCGCTTGCATCACATACTATAGAAGACGGCTTGGTAGTTTTATCCTTGTGAAGTGAACACTTTCTCTGAACAATTGTATTAATATAAATTTCTGCTGTTGTATGCTTGACTATGGTACTTAACCTGAATTACTTCAGTAAAAATATCCAGCTGTCTAAATTGATTGTATTAAAAAATACTCTAAGCTATGCAAGTCTCTTTGCTAGATGTCATAATATATACACTATACCCCTGGTATTCAAATCATGGTCCTCAAGGTCTGAGAACTACTGGGTTTCCACCCTCCCTTTGCCTGGGAGTCAGGTGTGAAGACAGTCTAGCCAGTAAATGGCTCTAATTGTTTAGTTAATTACCTGGGAGAAATAAAACCAGGGCTGGATTCTGATTCAAGATCCAGATTTGAATATCCATGTGCTATACAGTGCCCCCCATAATGTTTGGAACAAAACTTTTATTTTTTGATTTGGCTCTGTACTACACAATTTTAGATTTGTAATCACATAATTCACATGTGATTAAAGTGCAGATTCTCTGCTTTTATTAAGGAGTATTTTCATACATTTTGGTTTCACCATGTACAAACCCCAATTCCAAAAAACTTTGGAGAGTATGTAAAATGCACATAAAAGCAGAAAGTGATTTGTAAATTCTCTTTTACATATGTTTAATTGAAAACAGTACAAAGAAAATATATTTAATGTATTACCCTATCAAATTTTTGTAAATATACGCTAATTCCGAATTTGATGCCTGCAACACATTCCAAAAAATTTCAGACGGGTAAAAAGAAGAAAAAAGACTGGGAAGTTAAAAAAACACCTGTTTGGAACATTAACAGGTGATGCTATCATGACTGGGTATAAAAGGATATCAAAAGACTCCCCCCCCCCCCCCCAGAGTTCAATAGTAAAATGAGTCAGGAGAAACAACCCTTAAAGTGATCCATCCATATCTACTGCATATCTGGCAGCAGTGATGGTTTGATGCTCGTTTGATACCTCAGACCCTTGATGGCTTACAGCCATTTAGCCAACCATGGGTTCCATTCTATTCCTGTGTAATTTACAGCTTAATCTAGTCCCACCCCCCAATTCCCATCAGGATCCATTCAAATTCAGAGAGGTTACAGTATCGCTTGTAAGAGTACCTGAACATAAGATATCAAGAGTCTTTTGATATCCTTTTATACACAATCATGATGGCATGACCTGTTTACTTGTGGAATGTTCCAAAGGGGTGTTTTTTGAACTTCCCAGTCTTTGCCCCATACAATTTTTGTTGAAAATATATTAATATTAAATTTGCTAAATATTTACAAGAATCATAAAAGTTAATTTTTTTAATATTTTAAATTTTTTTTTTTAAATTTTTTTAAAATTTTTTTTATTAAACATTAATTTCTGCTTTTTACATTGTTTTTTTTTTTTTTTTATGTTTTTTTTTTTTGAAATTTTGTTTGTTTTTATTACAGCACCTTTTATACATAGCCCCCATTCTTGTTTGGGACATATGTATATTATTAAAATGTCATGTTAAAGTAGAGTAGTTTGTTGTTTTCCTTTTGTTGTATATTTTTTGATGTTGACTGCTTGACCCATGTGACCCATAGACATCACAGGTGCTGTGGTATCTCTTCTCTGGATGCTCTGCCAGGGCTGCAGCATCTTCACTCCTTTCACTTTTTTCAAGGGCTTGTTTGTTGCCTTAAGTTTCCCCTTGGGCATATGAAACGCATTTCAAATGCATTCCGATGGGTCTGACTTAGCCAGTCAAGAATTTTCCAGTTTGGCTTTGAATAATTTTTTTAGGTTGCTTTAGCAGTCTGGGGTCTTTTTCCTGCTGCAATGAGTTTTAAGGCATTTGGTTGGATCTGAGCAGATGAAATGTTTATGTACTCTTCAGAATTCATTCTGCTGCTCCTATCAGTACATGTGGCAGCCATACATGCTCAAACCATAACACCCCCACCACCACGTTTCACAGATGAGGTGGTATGCTTTGGGTCTTAGGCAGTTCCTTTTGGCCTCCACACTTTGCTCTTGCCATCACTCTGATTCAAGTGAATCTGTCCACAAAAACAAAAACAAACCAACCTTTTACATCTCATTTTGCACCCAAGTAACGCACAAGTAGGTACTGACAGTGAATTTGAATGCTACGTAACAATATTTGTGAATATATGACGATTTTGAATATATGATGATGACATACGAATTCCTCTAGAAAAGTTGCCTTTGTGGTATTGTAATGCACATCACCATGCTTTCTTTCTGTATTTGTTTTAACAGGTGAAAGAAAGACCTGATGTGGGAGTCTACATAAAGGACCTGTCTGGATACGTGGTGAACAACGCAGATGATATGGACAGGATTATGACACTTGGGCACAAAAATCGTGAGTTCGCAGGCATGAAACATGTACAGGCTGCAGAATATTCTTCACCTTATAACTTTAAAGCAAAAACTGTTTTCACTGAATATTTCAATGCCCCCTCCCCCCCCCCCCCATTTCCCCCATAATTTGGAGACCCCAATCATATTCACGGCAGTACTTATCTCCCTGTCAATTTGGGAGAGCACAGAGAAGCATATGCTTGTGAAATAAGACCATTGCAGCTTTCCGTTCCACTGTGCACAAGTTGTGGTTCCACAGGTTAAGATTGCACAGACATGAGCTTAGACACACAAGTCGCAGGAAGAAGCTTTACAGTGCATATGGATAGTTTTCAGACCCTTTCAAGTTTTCTACATTTTGTTATGTTTCAGACTTTATGTAAATGAGAAATGTCAGTTTGATTTTTAATGAATTTGCAAACATTTCTAAAAACATGTTTTCACTTTGTCATTATGGGTTATTGAGTGTAGTTTGATGAGAAAAAAATGAATTGAATCCATTTTAAGATGAGTCTGAAACATAACAAAATGTGGAAAACGTTTCGTATGCACTGTATGTGCAGCTTGAGTAAGCAGACTGCCTGCCCGATTAACCAGCAGGTGTTGCTGCTGAGCGATGAGACATGGTCGACTGAATCTATCCTTCCCTGGGTCACGACATTTTTGCATTACCCTGCAGGGCTGCAGGCCACAGTTGGCAATGGCACAGTCCAGATTTGATACTATACATTGGCCACCCAGCAGCCTCCAAAAAGTCTGAAAGGATATTTTGTTATTGTCAGAAGTGACCCATGCACCTTGTACTTTTACTCTTTCCTTCTCAGAATAGTAATCTCTCGTCTTTTATTTTGTCTTAGAGTTTGCAAATACATTAGGATGTGTAAGTCTGATGCAGGTTGGCTGAAATTGTCCTGGTTAATGTATGCAACAGTAAAAATGATTAAAACAGTGACTGAAACGGTCCTTATTCCACAGGCTCTGTTGGAGCGACTAACATGAACGAACACAGCTCACGATCTCATGCCATCTTCACCATCACAATCGAGTGCAGTGAGAAGGGAGTCGATGGGAACCAGCATGTGCGGATGGGCAAACTCCACCTAGTAGACCTAGCGGTAAGACCCTCAAGCTATTAATGTTATATTTTCAGCTGTTGACCATAGACCTGGTGGTGTGACCCTCCATCTGCTAATGTTAACAATATTTTCTCAGCTCCTCAACTCCGATTTGCCCGTATGTCCCTATAGCTACTAATGTTATTTTATCAACTGTTTGCCATAGACCTTCTGCCCTCTTATATTATCAGCTCTTCACCATGGACCAAGTGGTGAGAACCACCATACACTAATAATAGATTATCAGCTGTTCACTGGAAATTGGTTAAGATACTGTTATGTTGAGAATGCATTCCCCTCACCCTGTGCTGTCACCCATGCAACGCCATTATTTAAAAGTATCCTGGGAATGATCAACTAAAGAATTTAGACCTGGTGTCTTTGGCTCAGGGTTCCGAGAGGCAGGGAAAAACCGGAGCAACAGGACAGCGTCTGAAAGAGGCCACCAAAATAAACCTCTCTCTCTCCACGCTGGGGAATGTAATTTCCGCTCTGGTGGATGGCAGAAGCACCCATGTGCCCTACAGAAACTCCAAACTCACCCGCCTCCTGCAGGACTCACTGGGAGGAAATTCTAAAACAATGATGGTAAAGACACCGCCTTGCACGTGCTTTGACGTCCATTATGTTACCATTGGTTTTAAGCCTTTTATTTACTCTGTTATACAGCACGGTAGCACTAGTTAGCATTGTGTCCCTTGCATCATTTCTCTGCATAATGCGGTGAATGAGATCACTCATACATTCTTGCATTTCCCTCTCCTTTGGACCCGTTTCACTCTATATTTATTTCCTGTTAGTGTGCAAATATCGGGCCAGCTGACTACAATTATGACGAGACTATCAGCACCTTGCGCTATGCCAACCGAGCCAAGAACATAAAGAACAAAGCCAGGATTAATGAGGACCCGAAGGATGCCCTCCTTCGGCAGTTTCAAAAGGAGATTGAGGAGCTCAAGAAGAAACTGGAGGAAGGTATGCTATTTTATTTATTTTCTTTAATAAGGAACATTCAGAGATGTAGGGGTTAAACATTGAACACCTAAATGGAACGACAGCCATAGCCAGATGGCAGTGTTGAGCTGGGTTCGGCTTGATAGTGCTACTCTACCAATGTTCATGAAGATGAAGTGTGTCGCCTTTAAAAATGTCATTTTTATGCCTCCACGTCGGTGATAGCCGTGGCTGGAGGCATTATGTTTTCGGGTTGTCCATCCGTCTACGTACGTACGTACGTACGTCCGTCCGTCCATCCCATTCTTGTGAAAGCGATATCTCAGGAACACCTTGAACACTATTGATTATCAGTCTTTCTGTGCGGCCCGGTACCAAATGACCCACGGTCCGGTACCGGTCCGCGAACCGGTGGTTGGGGACCGCTGCTATAACAGACATCAGTGATGCATGATAAAATGAAAGAATACCGATAGTTAAAAACAATTACGCACTTCTAGTACTGCTTTCTGAATTCTTGATTTCAGTTCTTTATAAATGAAGCTCTCCAGTGCTTTTTTAACCAAGGAGCCAGGGAGTTGTAAGCCTTCATATCTTGGTCAGTTCTTACTCCTGGTACCTGGGATGTATTCAATGATTGAGAGTGTAGATTCTAAGAACTAGGACTTTAAAGGTTTTAGTGGTACAAACATATGAGTAGTACCTCAGCTCTGTAAATGAGAACATACAGAAAGCATACATATAACATGCATCTTTCCATATTTTACTATTCAGCATGCTATATAGTACAGTCCGTAAGTATTTGGACAATGACAGTTGTTTTGGCTGTGTACTCCAGCACATTGGATTTTAAATTAAACGATGAATATGAGGCTAAAGTGCAGACTGTCAGCTTTAATTTGCAGATATGTACATCCATATAGGATGAACCATGTCGGAATTTCTGCCCTTTTTATACATAGTCCCCCATTTTGGGGGACCAAAAGTAATTGGACAGTTGGCTGCTGAGCTGTTTCTTGGCCAGCCTTGTGTTGCATCATTAGCTCATGCACAAGAAAGCTAACAAAAGGTCTGGAGTTGATTCTAGGTGTGGAATTTGCATTAGGTCAAAAGAGGAATGAAAACAGACAGTTTGTCCATAATTGTCATAATGATGGGTTGTGTTTTTTCTCAAAAGTATACAAATGGTCATTTTGGTTACATTATGGGTGTCAAATATCAGATGTATCTGAGCGGTCAAGAGTCATAAGGGGCCATTTCCCCCCCGGAATGAGCCTATTAACATGTATCTGGAAACAAGTGACAAGTGATGGAAAAAAGAGAATTGTGGAGAAAGAAAGGACCTGCTCATGATCCAAAGCACCCCCTGCCCCCTTCATCTTTAACATGGTGGAGGTAGTGTTATGGCTGCCACTGGAACTAACTCACTTGTTTTTTATTCATCATGTGACTGCTGATAGCAGCAGCAGGATGAATTCTTAAGTGTACAGAAAGATCTTATCTACTCGGATCCAACCAAATGCCTCAAAACTCTGGACGGCACTTCACCTTGCAGCAGGACAATGACCCCAAACACACTGCTAAAGCAACTAAGGAATTTCTTCAGGGCCAAAAAGAGGAATGTTCTTGACTGGCCATGTCAAACACCCAGTCTGAATCCAAATGAACATGCCTTCCACTTTCTGAAGACAAGACTGAAGGCAAAAACCCGGAACTGAAGAAAAAAACAGGAACGGAAGATGGCTGCAGTACAGACCTGGCAGAGCATCATCAGGGAAGATAACCAGCGTCTGTGAGGTCTACGGGTCACAGATTTCAATCATCGAATGCAGAGGATTTGCAACCAAATACTAAATATGATTACTTTATTTAAGATTGTTAATTTTATTATTTTTGGTCCCCTAAAATAGGGGGACTATGTATAAAAATAAAAAGGCTGAAATTCCTACATGGTGAATATGGATGCAAATGCCCTTAAATTAAAGCTGACAGTTTGCACTATAACCGAATATTCATTTCAAATCCAATGTGCTTGAGTACAAAGCCAAAAAAAACTTAAATTGTGACACTGTCCAAATACTTAGATTGACTTGTATATGGTTTGCAGCATGCCACCTGCAATTAAAAAATTCATAAGACAAGTTAAATTCATTGAATTTTAACGGTGTCTGACCATAGACTGTGAGTTGGTAGTGATTTTACAGAAGTCATTGCAAATCATTCAGATTTGACTTGGCTTTCCTATTGTGTGTTTCAAGGAAAAGCCAAAGCATACCTGCGACCAGCAAAAGTATAAACGTTTCTGATGTTGCAGAGGGGAAAATGTACAATACATCTGTGACCTTGCAGGGAAAGGGTAAGATTGTGTGTTATTGCAGGGAAAATAGCTCTTTTCTAACGTTACAGGGGAGGAGATCTCTGGTTCGGAGGGCAGCGGATCAGAGGAAGATGGCGATGCGAATGGAGGCGAGGGAGGGGACAAGCGCCGGAAACGAGGTACACATCCCTATTGGCAGCTGCTGTGACAGGGAGCATGGTACAGCTTTCAGTCACGTGGTGGAACTCTACCTGCATGGCACATTTTACTCTGGGAGACCTGGCTTAAAGGTCACCTGCACTGTATCCAAAAAGTCATGCTATGGAAGTGTGGTTACAGGATTTACCCTGTGTTTGTGTGCGTGTGCGCACGTATATATACAGTTGTGTTAAAAAAAAATAGCAGTACAACATCAGTAACCTGATGAACCACTGTTATTAGTAGTAGTGATATTTCTACATGGCAAATAATTTGCTTGTATAAGTAGTAGTGTAATAGAAAAACAACAGACCCAACTGTCATGACATGCACGCTGCTTGTTCTGAGTAATTGACTCATTCATTGAAAGGGGCGTGTTCATAATAATAGCAGTGTGGAGATTAATTAGAGAATTCATTCATTCTGTGGAAAAAAAAAGGTGTCATTAATTGTCCTTTATTAAGGAAGAAGGGAAACAAATGTTTCACACATTGGGTGCGTTCACATGCACTCAATATTCCGATAACTGGGAGTAATCCGAACATGGCAATAATACGATAAATGCGTTTACATGCACTTAAGTAATGCGATAATGGGAAAAATCCAGGTTTACATGATTCTGTCAATATTCAGATTTCTTTCCCTGAATGCGATGTGTAACTCAAACGTAAATTAGAAACATATATTAGCCTAACGTTATATATTATAAATTACATATTTTAACGTTTATACATAACGTGACTATACTTCCTGTTGGGTTGCTAGAAACAGCACGCGGGTTGGTATGCGTAACCGTAAGTTAGTAAACATGTTAACTATAGCCTAACGTTAGTTACATAAGAAAGAACAGCAGCCTATAACGTATAAGAAAGTAACGTTAAACATGGTAACGTTAGACAGGAATGCTCTTATGGGTTTCGTCGTCATATGGCAGATGTTATGGTTGCGGTTGGCAACTAACACTGTCTTTCAAGCGTTCTGTGTTATGAGCAGAAGACGACGAAGAGCTTTAACGTTACAACAAGCGCTGAATATTGGACCCAGAATTATTGGACCTTCCTCCAGCTCTGTTAAGGACCCGGTAGTGCTGGATGCGTGTTAAGAGCAAGGACTGGTGGGAGAGAGTGGTGCTAAATGAGTTCACCGATTCAGACCGTAGACTTGTGGACACCAAACTGGTTCGCTATCAGCCTGTACTCCCCGCAGCTACCGACTTTGTACAGCGCTATTGCGACTCGCATTTGAAGAGGTACAGCTGGACGCACTGTCACTTCGTCAGGGCTCATTATGTTCTGTACCAAACCACAAAGTTTCATAAATGATCTCCGAGCCATACTGAAGTTGCCTCTCCATTCTGAATCGGTGAATTAATTGACCATATGACGACGAAACCCATAAGAGCATTATTGAGTGCATGTAAACGTGCTCATTATTTCCGCGTTTCTAACTTTTTTCCCATCTATGAGATGAAGTATATTCCTCTTTATTATTTCGGATAACATCAGGAGGGTTTCCTCCTCGCTCCATGACTTCTCCCGTTGGTTGACATCTCTCTCTGACCTCAACTGTTTTGACGTTAGCGTTACGTTACTAACAATATCCGGAGTAGCTGTTGCCATGGCTGTTGCTGTCAAACACGCACATGCGCAGATTTAAAAAAACTAACTAGATCGTAATAAGCGTTTACATGCAACCAATAAAACGAAAAACACGGCAGAAATCCAGGTGTAGTTATCGGATTTCTCATATTCTGATAACTGCTTTTTTCCGAAAAAGCTTTTCGGAATATTGCGTTTACATGACAATTTGAATAATCCGATAACAGCCATATTCCGAATATGATCGGAATATTGAGTGCATGTAAACACACCCATTGTTATAAAATATATTTCCTTCTGAATTGCTAAGTAAAATGGGCCGTTCCAAACATTGTTCGGAGGAACAACGTAATTTGATTAAAAAGGGGAAATTTGATTGGAGAGGGGAAAACGTATAAAGCAGTGTAGCAAATTATAGGATGCTCAGCTAAAAAGATCTCAAATGCTTTAAAATGGCAACAAAAACCCGAAACACGCGGAAGAAAACGAGCAACTACTGTTAAAATGGATCGAAGAATAGTCAGAATGGCAAAGATTCAGCCAATCATCACGTCCAGAAAGATCAAAGATGGTCTAAAATGACCTGTAAGGGCTGTTTGCTATCAGCAAGAAGCCCCTGTAAAGCAACATTGTTGAAAAAAAGGCATGTGCAGAATCGGTTAAAATTTGCCAAGGAACATATCGATTGGCCCAAAGAGAAATGGCGTAACATTCTGTGGACTGATGAGAGTAAAATTGTTATTTTCAGGTCTAGTGGTCGTCGACAGTATGTCAGACGACCCCCGGGTACTGAATTTAAGCCACAGTACACTAGGGGTGGGTATTGCCTGAAATCTCACAATAAATACATATCACGATACAGAGGCCACGATACAATATATTGCGATATATTGCGATATATTGCGATATACAATATATTGCGATATATTGCAATATACGTAAATAATGACCCAAAATTTACTACAAGAACTCTTCTTTATTATTCTGTATAAGGCAAAGCCTTTAAGTATTGCACAAATACAACAATAAAACAATTTCAGGCCCACAGAGATCTTTAAATTAAAATAAACTGTTCTTATCAATAAAATGCAAATAAAATATTCTCTTTTTGAAACATAATGGCCTTTTCTCTTGACTCTTTCTTGACTTGTTGTTGCAATAATAACAATAACATTCTAGTTTCACTTTACTTGAACTGTGCGTGTGTGCAGCCAGTCTGCAGCAGTCTGTGTGTGCACTTGTGTATTCTGTAAGAATATTTATAAAAAAATAAAATAGAAAGAGAGAGAAAAACAACACTGTTTGTGCTTTTACAAGCTTAAAAGTGGCCTTGTGCAGGCATCTCAGACTTAACCTGTCCTAAGTGTTTACATATTTTTGTTGAGGAACAACAGCTGATCAACATGCTCGGGTGTCAGAGTACTTCTCTGAGCTGAAACTATTGTCTTGTTTCCACTTGCACATTCGACCCGTTCCAGAGCCGCGCTGGCTCGACTTCTGAGCATTTCCATTAGTTCAAATTCGAGCCGCGCCAACGAGACCCACTCCAAAAACGGCCCGATTTGTCCTCTGGTGCTGGCTCGAATATAATGGAGCCGCCAGTGCGTTGCTATGGTGATTCACCACAGCAACGTAGCCGAAGAAGACGCGCTTACTCACTTTGTCGGCTGTTTAATAACAACAACAACAACAACAAAATGGAAAAAATAAACAATTGATTGAGGATGTTTCGAGGAAGTCCAGGCCCTTTTAATGATTTGGGCAGACGAGTCGGTTCAGCAGCAGCTGAATTCATCGCTCAGAAACGAGAATAAATAAATGCTAATTGAAAAAAAGAATCCGATCCAGTACGAAACTATTTTCTATGCCTATTTTGAACCGATCCAACGATCGCGGACTCTGCTGGTTTAAACAATTGAATGTGTTTAGCGAAGATCAATCCACATAAATAACGACTGGGAGGGAGGCCTTTTGTGATAACATATGTCTGCGCTGACGGATACGTTGTTGCTTTTGAAGCAACATATTCCACAACACCAACACAAACAAACCCAACTCGTAGTTTGCCATGTTATAATAGCTAACATTAGCAAGGTACTTTGGAACAGCTGTGTCGCGTTACCTAGCAACGATACATAACGAATCTCTGGCGGAGAACCAGCTCGGATTAATGGAAAAGCAATTTGAGCCGCGCTGTACGTCTCGCATTTGGGTTGCGTTGGCTCGGCTCGAATTTGAACTAATGGAAATGCTCAGAAGTCGAGCCAGCGCGGCTCTGGAACGGGTCGAATGTGCAAGTGGAAACAAGACATAAGTGGGCGCAAGTCTTTACATATAAAACCTAACACTGCTTGTGTGATCTTCTGAGACTTTTGGGATGTTGCGGGGAATTTATTCTTGAAAGTTTGCGTCATGTCCAACTCCCGACTTCCTGGTTTTCGCATAAATCCATAATGTTTCCATATTTTCGCTTTGAATTTAGCCGGCGGTGGATAAAGTTTCTCCGACTCCTCCTCCATCTTACTACCTGGTAATGTGTGGTCGTGTTGTGTTGAAACCGAAACTTGATCTGACTAGTATGACATGCGCTGTTGGATCATGTTGTGTCGACTGGATGCCACCTCGTGGTTTTATTGTGCACTGCACCTGCACCATGTGTTTATTTGTCAAAACTGCGTCACCGACATAATTCATGCCATATCGATATAGCAGCCTCTGTATCGATTCATGTATTGTCGGGAGTATATATCGATATATTGCCATATCGATTAATTGAACCCACCCCTACAGTACACTGTGAAGACAGTGAAGCATGGTGGTGCAAAAATCATGGTTTGGGGATGTTTTTCATACTACGGTGTTGGGCCTATTTATCGTATACCAGGGATCATGGTTCAGTTTGAATACATCAAAATACTTGAAGAGATTATGTTGCCGTATGCCGAAGAGGAAATGCCCCTGAAATGGGTGTTTCAACAAGACAACCACCCCAAACGCAGTAAGTGAGCAACATCTTGGTTCCAGACAAAAAGGATTGAGGTAATGAAGTAGCCAGCTCAATTCCCTGACCTCAAACCCATTAAAAACTTGTGGGGTGACATTAAAAATGCAGTTTCTGAAGCAAAACACAAATATTCACAGGAACTGTGGAATGTAGTTCGTTCATCTAATTATTAGTTCAGTAATATAAAGTGAAGTTAAATCTTGAAAAAAAAAAAGTCAATTTATACAGTAAGTGTTTGAGTTTGAAGAGAAAAATGTCGACACTGCTATTTTTTCGAACAGATTAATATTCCTTTTCTTTGCTTCCTGTAAAAGAATAACGCAGACTTGATAACATTTGTTAATGCTTTGATTTGGAGTTGAATGTGTAATGTTTCCACTACATTTGAAATATGGAACTAAAAGCTATTAAAAAAATATTTGCACTTTATTCACTTTTTTTAACGCACTGCTATTTATTTGAACACAACTGTATGTGTAAATGCGTGCATCCAAGTTTGTGAGCAAATGGTTTTGCATTTTCCTTCTGTCGCTTATCTCATGGCAAATTGCATTAATAGAGTTTGAATTACAGCAGTGTTTGCTGGAAAATTTCTGAAGAGCAATAAAATGGGGACTGCATTTGAATTCTACCACAAGATTTGTGTTTGATTCCCTCTGCAAGGTTTTCTTTCAACTTCTAATAAGTGTTGTGGTTAATATTCACACAAGCAGATATTGACAAGATAATGTGTACTGTACATTCATCAGCATATTTTCCAGTGCTATCTTACATATTTGGCATCCTTTTTACGAAGAAACCAAATACTAGTTGACTTCTTGGTAGTTTGCCATTATTAGGGACTTTTGTAAATGTCAAATGACAAGGAACTTAAAACCAGTCATCGGTTTTTATACTGCTGAATATTCCCAAGTTACATTGAAAGGGCTCGCTTATTCTGTTACCTCTCTAAACAGAGAGTTAAGACAAGTTCTACATTTTAAAAAATATTTATTTTTGTTTTCCTTTCTGCTTACTTCTTTTCTCCTTTCTGCTCACTGGGAAAGGCAGCTTTGGCCTCCTATTTTAAATTACCATTTTCTTTTTATTCAGGACAGCATGCTATTATTCTCGGCATTGTTTTTTGTTATACATCAGAGTTATCATTATCTGGATTCTTTAATGACTACTTAATTTTGTGTGGAAGGCAATTGGCAGTGAAACTGCTGTCAGACTTTGTTATCAAGGTGTAACGTTGATACATTTTATATAATCAGATGTGAATAATGATAATTTTTGAATGAGTTCCGTCTCTCTGGTCCAAAAAATTTGCCGTGCTTGCGGAATCCTCATTGATTATGAACTCTTGGTCAAAGTAGTAAGCAGTCATTTTGCAAAAAAAATGACACTCAACTGGGTATTTGAAAGGTTGGCATTTGCCACTTCACAACATGAGTTAACATTCTAATTGCTCAGGTGTGCTGCTATTTAACCTAACCTACTGAAGAGAAATAGGCTGAGAGTTCTCCCGGTGCATGTGCACCTATGTTTCTGCTCTCTACCTGTCATGTCTGTGCTGTCCTGTACTGTGATTGGCCAGCCATTTTGGGGCGTATCTCTCTCTCTTGCAGGCAGTCGCAGCAGCAGTAGTTCAGATTCCGCCTGTTCTGTCATTCAGAACTCTCTGGAGAAATCCCAGCCTAGTGAGTGGGTGCAGCTTCAGAATAACAAACCCAGTCCTCCTTTCTGCCCCCTGTGTTGAGAATCCATGTCAGTCCAATGAGTCCATGTAACTCACAACCTTTATGTGTACCTCAGAATATGTACATGTAAAATGCCTACATATTGTGAGAGAGTAGGTGCTGTCTACATCATCGTACAGTGTGTGGTGCACAAAAGCCGTGCACTAAATAATTCACAAGTCATCTTGAGTATTGCTATTTGCTCAGCTGTCTTGACCCCATATTTATTCCCAATTTATTTTCTTGTCTGGAATCCTCAACCATATATGAAGGTCTGCATGGTCCTCTGTTGATTTTGGGAGAGTGCAGATGCATGAGGAGAAACATGCATTCTCCTCCAACGCATGTACTGCCAGCTACAACTTCTTTTCGCTCAGCAGTCCACTTGCTGAGCTGCTCAGGTGCGACTGGCGAAAGGCAGACTGCAAGGGCAGTAAAGCCCAGAGTCATTCTCACATGATAACACGGGGACTACTCTCTCAAATGAAACTCTCCTTCCTTGGCAATACTACTGCCAGTGTGTCCAATGTGTCTTTCTTGGACGGTTCTGTGAAAATTCCATTGATGTGAAACTTTCTCTTTACCGGCACACCTTGAAAGGCTTTATATAAGGGCTGTTTTTCAGCATGAACTGGGTGGGAATGCAGCCTCTTGGTTTAGGAAAGGTACAAATGCTAGGGTCATAGATACATTTCCGTACATCTGTGCATCATATCACCTAAACTGAACAATTCATTTAGCCTGAGCTTGAACTCAAGTGCAAGTGCCAATTCAGGTCTTTTTCTTGTGAAACTGAGATTTTATTTCTGTTTATTTCCTGTTTTCAGATTTATAGGATTACTCGGGTTAATTGTAGTACAGTATGATGCATATTCTAGGAGAGCCCATTCATAAAAAAAGACATAATCTTGGGCTAGGTAAATACATATTTGAATTACACATGCCAATATACTAAACCCACCACTTGTGTTTGATGGGCTTAGCCTATCGATGTAATCGGGGTAAAAACACCAAAACTGGCTCAAACACATTGACATAAGCATGGGTCTGATCACACTAACGCATGAAAACACTGGCTATTTTACATGTACAACAATTATGAACGACACTTTTGCATTGTGATATCACGTGCAGGGGTTGTGACTTACAAGTGTTGCCTTTTACTGTAGGTTTTTGGTTCTGAACACATGGGACTTTGGCACTGATGTACACCCTTTGTTCATCTTTTTGTCAGACTGGATGGAAGATCCCCAAATTATTTTGCTCCCTTTTAACAGTGTCTAGCAAGAGCTCACGATGACCTCATCAAACCGCATGCCTTTTTCTTTCCCTGATTCACTTCTCTCTTACGCATGTTGCTGGCACTGCTCACTGTGGAACAAGAGTGTTTATCATATCTGCGCTTGGTCTGACCAACCATGAGGCTGTCGAGTCGAAAGCATAATTTAAACATCCTAGACCAGAAACATGGATAACATTTGGCGCTGCTAGCAAACTTATGTATGGCCTATTTTCCACTAAGCCTACTTAGTGCTTAAAGCGTGATCATTCACCTTCTTCTCACCATCTTGTCCACTAATGATTCACTGTATCTGACGTTCTGTTATATGTGGCATCATGTGTCTCATGCTTACGCTAAGCTGAAGTCTTTTTCTGTGTCTGTGTTCTGTCAGTCATCATCTCTAGGGGAAAAGTAGGTTGTGGGTTTCAGGTGAAAAAAATAATGTGTATTTCTTCTTCTCTTCCCCTCTTTGATGCACAATGCGCTGCCTCTCTGACTTGCTATTCTCTTCTTAATGCAAGACCAAACAGGTTGGTTTGGAATGACCCCCCCCCCCTACCCAGCAGAGCTATTTATTACCAACAGATTTTCAACCACAGCTGTACAGCCAAGAAAGACAGAATAATGGCTACAATTAGAGTTTATCCATTTCTCACCATTTTAATGTTGTCCATAATCTTCATTATGTACATTCATAGAATTCTCTTTTTCTAGGGAATTTTCTTTTTTCATCTAAACCATACATTGAATCATGTGTATTTATTTTTTATCTCTTGCTAACAAAATTTGAAAGAGAAAATTAATAATATGGAGACACCAGTTCAGTTTTTGTGTTGAGAACTGTGTTGTGAATCTATTTGTTCTTTATGAGATTATTATTTTTATAGTAATATTGGTTCTGTTGCTTGGGTGTAGGCACCAATTACTGAGTAAGGTGAATTTGCAGTTTTTATGATGAAATGTTGGTGAATATCCATGATACTTTTATTTGAACTCACAAAACATTCTTAATGACCACTAACGTAAATTAATCATGTCAGTTTTCTTGCTGAGGTGGTATTAGTTGTTTAGTGGGGGATTGTCACGCGTAGTTACTGGGTTATGATTCGTGGAATGCAAATTTATTTCTGGGTAATGTTGTACATTGGAACTGAGTGTCATGATATATACGTGGAACTGTTTCACTTTCAGGAAAGAAGAAGGTCTCACCTGATAAGATGGTTGAGATGCAGGCAAAGATTGAGGAGGAGCGAAAGGCTTTGGAGGCCAAACTAGACATGGAGGAAGAGGAGCGGAACAAGGCACGCGCTGAACTGGAGAAAAGAGAGAAGGATCTGCTAAAAGCACAGTGAGTCCCCCCCCAAAACCTCTTTTTGCTCCTTAATATACTACTACCTCATAACCCCTTTCATAATATCCCATTTGTGAACCTGTCCCAGAAATATTGCTATGCTCCTCAGTATGGGGGGGGGGGTGTTTATGTGCTTACAACAGTACAGTCACTCATCATAATTGGACTTTTATATTCACGTGACACTATTGTGGTCTGTGTATAAAGTGACGCATTTTCCTCATTCATTTGAAGGATCTGTTGAAGGAATATAATGCCCCTGTGAAGGAAGCAAGAGAAGTATTTCCATAATCTGATCTCATAATCCAAAAATACTGTTTAGTACTATAGTTGTTAACGCTCCATCAAACAAGTCCACAAACCATTCTCCCAAAGGATGTGATGTCTTTTCATTAAGAAAATTGTAAATTTCAGAGACCAGATCACCCCCTGACCTTACTGTCAATTGTCAATTGGAGGCAATTAGCTCCTGTATCAGGTGAAAGCCTTATCAAGATTATTTTCCATATGAAACCCTCCTCTTATCCATTAGATATTGTTCCTACTATACAGTCTGCCCCAGCATCTATTATATATTATTCCCTGTCTGTGGTGTGTTTTAGTACACCAACTACCTAAGAATCTCTCTGTCCAGCCCCTTCTAATAAAATAGCTACTTACCCATCAGTGTCTTCTTATATAACATAGACCAATTTATAAAACCCCTTTTTTTTTATCTTTTTTGGAGAAGGTTTGTAATAAATGAATGAACTAACTATCTGCATAGATATAATTTATTTGTAAAGTTCCAATCTGATTTTCGCCCCTGCCATAGTACTGAAACGGCTCTACTTAAAGTCACAAACTACCTACTTTAGCAGCTGATTGAGGTCACTGTTCTATTCTCATTCTTCTCAATCTCAGTGCAGTCTTTGACACGATTGATCATACCATTTTAATAAACCGACTTTGACATTGGGTAAGTATCACAGACACTACCTTGAATTGATTTGCCTCATACATCTGACGTACAGTTCTCTTTTGGCCTAGGTGAGTTTGTTTCCACAAGGCTCGGTTTTAGGCCACAATTTTATTCTCGCTATACATGCTTCCACTAGGTCAGATTGTCCGTAAACATAGCATTTTTATACCTCCAATAAAACCCCAGGATTATTCCAGCATAGCTTCTATGAATGCGTGCTTGAAAGATATTAGATGCTGGATGTCCCAGAATTTTTTACGAGTAAATCCAATGTTTTATTTGGCCCTCTTAGCTCCACGACAGAATTTCAGGACGGTCTTTGCTTTCTGTCTGCCAACATAAATGCTGCAGCTTGAAACCTAGGGGTTCATATACATTTTGAGAAATGTATCTAAACAGTCGTACAATCTAGTTTTTATCGATTGAGAAATATTTTAAAAATACAGCCCTTCTTGACGTTTGCCGATATTGGAAAAAGTCATCCATGCATTCATCTTCACTCATTTCTAGATTATTGCAACTCCCTCTATTATTTCCTCATGATTACAATCCAAAATTCAGCAGCTTGGCTTATAATCAGTACCAAGAAAAGACACCACATCACCCCAATTGTAGCCTCCCTACACTGGTTACTTGTTAGTTTTAGAATAGATTTTTAAGATTTTACTGCTTACTATTAAGCCTCGGCTCGGTCTGGCACCACACTATTTCAGCCTTTGATCCTCTGGTCAGACCCTTTTGGCCATTCCGGAGTCTAGATCGAATACTAAAGGTGACCATACCTTCACTGTTAGGGCTTCTAGACTCTGGAACAACCTGCCTGAGGATATTAGGCTAGGCAAATTCAGTGTTATCTTTTAAATCTGTTCTTAAAACCCATTTTTATAGACTAGCTTTTAACTGATGCTGCACTTAATGCGTTGTGTTTTACCAGTGGTTTTTATTGTTGTGTTTTACTGATGTTTTAATTGTTATTTTGCACATCTTGTCTTTATTCTGCATTTAAAGCACTTTGTAACTTAGTTTTTTTGGTATTATTATTATTATGTTCAATTTACGCTTTGCAGACCCATTGGATGATACTGATCCATCGTGTCCAGCAAGTCAGAAAGTTAATCTTGCCAAATCAAATTGCTTAGTAATCTAGAAGTTCAGCTTTGGAAATAAAAAATGCCTGCCACCACCACGATTTTTTATTTCAAGTTGCAACCCTTTAGAGCTATACTAAAACGCGCCCGCTGTACCAACTGCTATCATTTGTTTACTCTCAAAATATTTTCACATTGCTCTTATTCGGTAAAATTAAAGTTGACGTTCATGAAAAGTGAACAGACAGTGCGGTACTGTACGCACCCCAGTGGTGTTTTTAGGTTACGGTTGGTTGACATATAGCAGGGAAACATGATGTAAGCATTTGTGAAATTGCATGGAACGGAAAGAAAAAAAAGTTAACGGTTACCAAAATTTTCACTTTTCAGTTTTTTCTAATGAACAGTAATGTTGTTTTTGTTTCCGTTTTTCATTTTTGTTCCTGCAAAAATGCCTTTCGTTTCTGGTTTTTGTTTTCAAGCCCTGTCCAGCAGCCGTTCTTTTTTTTCTCCGTGTTTGAATTCAGATGACAGTGCTGCCCCCGTGCTTTTTTTTTGTTGAGCTATTAATGGCATTTCAATTTGGAATTGACCTGGACTTTATTGCAGCACCTTGTATCCTTCCTCAGACAGGAGCATCACTTGTTGCTGGAGAAGCTGTCGGCCCTGGAGAAGAAGGTGATTGTGGGGGGAGTGGACCTGCTGGCCAAGGCTGAGGAGCAGGAGAAACTGCTGGAGGAATCCAACAATGAGCTGGAGGAGCGGAGAAAGCGAGCAGAGCAGTTACGGAGGGAACTGGAGGAGAAGGAGGTCAGGCAGTGGAGTATACTTCTTAAGCTCAATAGCGGCACATCTCTCTTTTGTAAAATAAAGTGCAGGTACGAATAGCATCTACCCCAAATGATTTTATTATTAGAGTTCATCCAAAAAATTGCAATGTTGCCAACTGAACATTTGAAACATTTTAACAGATTTAACAGTTTGCTTACAAGCTTACAAGGAAGTTGCATTGTATTCATAATCTTTACCCCCCCAAACAGCAAGAGCGTCTTGACATTGAGGAGAAGTACACTAGTTTACAAGAGGAGGCCCAAGGAAAGACCAAGAAGCTGAAGAAAGTTTGGACCATGCTAATGGCAGCCAAAGCAGAGGTACAGCAACAAAAAAAAACTAACAAAAAAATAAAAAAACTCAAAATGATAAACAAACAAGATTATTAAAAACATGAGTATACAGATGTACATTGGATGAGAGATGAGCATGAAAATTAGATTATAAATGAATTCCAGATCATAAACCCCACCTGCCTTGGAAGCGCATTTTGAGCATGCATATGGGTCATTCATATAAAATAAATCAGTGCTTCCCACCTGACCGCCTCAGAATCAGCTGATTTTTTTTGTACATTAACTATCATCTATTTAATAAAGCTATGCAAAATTTTAACTTTATACTATAAATATCTTGAGTTATGGCCCCTTGAAGTACCTAGGGGTAGCTCAAATTCTGGCGCTTTTTATTTCACATTAGATTTTCAGTCATTTTTGAGCCCTCATAGCTTCATAACTAAAGGTGCTAGCCACATTAAATTCAGATCTATTTTACATGCATAACACTTCTCATAATCTCAAATTGGTTTGAGATTGTGAGAAGTGTTATGCTTCAGATATTCAGTTTTGAACACAACTCCAATGTATCTTTGAGCCCTGGAACTTTAATGTGGCAAGCACCTTTAGTTATGTAGCTATGGCTCAGAAATGACTGAAAATCTAATGCAAAATAAAAAGACGAAATTTGAGCTACCACTAGGTACTTCAAGGAGCCATAACTCCATAAGATATTCATAGTACAAATTTTGCATAGCTTCATTAAATAGATTATAGTTCATGTACAAAAAAAATCAGGTGATTTTGAGGAGGTCAGGTGGGAACTTTTCCCAGAATTGATTGATTTTTATATGGAATGACCCATATGTGTTTTTTAAATATCCTGTTTTCCCAAGGGAACAGTAACCGCAGGGGCATTTCCAAAGCTTTACTGAAAAATTAGTTTTAACGTTCTCACTTTTGTGAATGTGGGTGAAGATCATAGCAGTCCGGTTTCAGTTATGATCACAGAGGTAATTTCCAGAAGGGAGGGTCATTAAATGTGTGGGTAGTCTGGAGGTGGACAAAGGTCACACCAATTTATCCTGTAGATTAGTCACATCATTATGTACATGCACAATATGCAGTATAATTGTGTGACTATTTAGCTGATATTGTCTCATAAGGATTGACATTGACATCCTTTTCAAATTTGATATATGAATTATAGCTCTCTCTCTTTCTCTCACACAAACTAATGACAAACCACCACATTAAGACAAGGCTGCTTGTGAGTCCATGGTGTGTCTAACTTTAATGTAATGTCGGTGGTCATTACCACTCATCGCAGGAGTTGGGGCCTGTCTGGCTTTCTCAACCTGCCACCTAATCATCCCCTGGTTTAATTTGCTAAAAATGGTTCTCTTCCGCTCCACCTCAACTGATGTGTGGTGAGCGTTCTGCCGCAAAATGGCTGCCGTGCATGACCCACGTGGGTGCTACATATTGCTAGTGGTTCAGGCAAGTTTCCCACTCTACTTTGAGTGTCAGAAAAGCACTATATAAATACAAGGAATTATTATTATTATAAGGAAAAAATACAGCTAAAGTGATTTTAACATGGTCAGTATTATGGGATGGCATTATTTTACTTATTTTTAACTTGTATTTAAGCAGTATCACATGAGAGGGAGTACCGTTCTACTGTATATGATATTTCAACATGAAAAAAAGCTAATTTACAAAGCACTGTCTAAGTAATTCATTAAAACTTGCAAAAGCTAGGCTAGATCCGAGTATGGCCAGTGCCTTGAGGGAGTGGCAATTTGCGGCCGCTCCCAGGTTTGGGCGAGAATTGTCGCCGACTACCGGCTGACGGGGTTGTGCAGCGGCAATTTCTCAAGCGGTTGCTACACGGGGAGAATTGAATGACATAGGGTACAATTGGCTACCAAATTGGGATAAAACTAGGGATGTTCCTAACGACTAATTTCCCTGACGTTTAAATGGAAGTTTAAACTTAGACTAGTCGACTAGTCTAAAAGTAAGAAAACACTCAGAAAAATTGAGCACAATTTAATCTATAAGGTTAAACATTGTCCGAAAAAATATTGCGTATATTATAAGAGCCATTTGAAACCGTTAATCACATTCTTCAATAACCAAATCGTATTTTAAATGCCGCTGAAATGTGTGGCACTTTGCGCCTTGCATTATGAACATTGCACATTATCCTACAAAACATGACAACTCACTAAATAAAAGTTAATAAATAGCATTTATTGAAAACAATATTCAACATAACAAAACGTTTTTAGGAAACGTGCCTGATTATTACAACGGTATTTTCATTGGGTGAACGCGATCGCATAGCAAATACAGTAAAAAATAATAATCGGTCATCAGAAAAACTACCAATAATAGGCCCACAAAAAAATAACAATTAGGCCTACTGATCGACGTGACATTAGATTCGTTTTATTGGGCTATTCAACAACGCGATAGGCCTACTTACTTTTTCCACCTCGCTGGTTTAACTCGCAGGGCGAACAGGCTATTGCGTTTTTTTTTCCTCCTTCGTTTAAAATAATAATAATTTTTTTTAATCCGGCATTGTTAACATTAGTAACGGATGCTCGTTTTTTTATAAAGCAACATTTAACCAGGAAAACATGACATTTCAGTGCAAATTATGTCAATATGTATTTTAAATGTGTACATTAATAAAATAATAAGTTTAACCGACTAGTATTTCTGGTGCCGACTAGCGAGGGTAGCAACTTTTAATCGTCTAGTCGACTAAACGCGCACATCCCTAGATAAAACGGGGGGAAAAAATCATAAACTAATTTTTAGAAATGTACTGATGTCAGAATGAAGCCAAGTTGCAACAAACAATATTGGCTATCATACCGCACACTAATTAAATTAGCATTATTCCAAAGCAATGCTACCCAAGCTTTCTTAAATTATTCCTGTAAGTTGCCCCTCTGTGTTTTCATCTTGCCATCAAGAGAATGTGGTCATTCAAACTTTGTGCCACATCAAATTGTCAAATGCCAATCATTCATAGTGGATGTAATCGGCAATTCAGTTAGAAATAAAAAAAATGACTACACTATATGTTTGAACAATTGACTGCATTCAGTGCTTTGGGTCTATGAAAAGCACAGCATGAATAAAATTCATTATTAATATTTATTTATTTATTTTGAATATTTGAATAGAAACCTAGGTGGTCCTACAGAGCCTACACATTATTTTGTTCACAAAATTGTGTTCAGAAATAACATTTGTTGTTATTTGATGTGTTAGAAGAATGACTAAAATTTTACTTATTTCGCTTCATCTTACCCACAAATATACAGTAGGCTTTTGTCATAAGCAGACATCCATATAAACATTTGTGAGTAGAACTTAAATAGATTTTTTTATTGAACAAAAAACATGAATGTTCAATAAAATATATGTATTGCCTAACCCCCCCCCCAAAAATGGATTCAAAATGGATGTAGTCCAGTCCTTGACCTCAAATGCAGTAGTGTGGCCTCAATAGTTTTGCTGTAGTGTGCAGGATGCTGGGAATTATTTCTGCATGTGATGGAAGAATGCACTGCACATGTAATAGAGTACTCAAGTGAGTACGTCAGATGTGGGCGGAGTGAAGTGGAATTGGATATTTCTACCTGCAGTAAATCTTTTGTTGGTAGCGGTACCGGACCATGTCCGCTTACTGACCTCTGTTTAAGTATAATTTAAACGATTAACAGTTCATATTGTCTGCAATAAAAAGATGTTCTTTAATTTGGAGATCATTCTTATATGTGAAAAGCATAACGTGCATATCGTTTTTGTCAAAAATAAATTTAACTGTCGTGAACTGTGAGGCTTAACCTTGGGTCTCCAGCGCCGTAGTCCGTTGCTGTTACCTCCAAGCTATAGGTGCTTTCAACTTTCGTCGGGCAGTTAGACAGCCTCTTAGTGTACTTTGAGATGAGACTTGTTTTTTTCTCCCCGTTTTTGAACCCCTAAGTAATTAAACTCCCCGTGTAGCAACCGCTTGAGAATTTGCTGCTACAACCCCGTCAGCCGGTAGTTGGAAGGAGGGCGCCACGTCCTCTTCAGGGCACAACTCCTCCAAGCCCTGACCGTTAATCCAGCTTGCCCAAGGCAGATCACACGTTGTTATCCAATCGACCTTGAGTGTGATATTTAAGTTATGCAACAGTTCTGTTGTCTGAATCATTATTAGATGGACATTTTACAGGCTAGTAGAAGTGATCCCAGCTGGTGATGAGGTCCGAGTGATGTTAGACTGTATATCAGCACTCATGGAATGTGTCTCGGCTAATGTCGATAGTTATCATCATTTAATACTTAACCACTTCACGCAGACCCCCCTAGTCACCATGCTGCCAGTTCTGTGATGTAAAAAAAATTTTAATAAATTATTCACAGTGAATCCAAGGTACCATATTTGATAAACTTTTGTGAAAATCCATTAATGTGTTTGAAAAAATTCCAATTGAATGTAATATTCACTGGACAAAGTTTTGGAGTTTTTTTCAGTCAAATAAACCATTCCATTTGCTTACCAGGCTATAGATTAAGCAGGTTTTCTGCCATCTGATCCCTCCTCGCCCGCGCTGCACTTCTAACATTAGTTGCCTCGCATGGTTGTATAAATTGATGCAGACATAAACTGGGACCCATGTAATGTTAGATATTGGTTCTGTGTAGCTTTAGCTGATAGACGGCTAACTCAATAGCTGCAAAGAACAAAAGTTTGCAATGTGGGTGTAACAGCGACTTCTCTCTGCAGATGGCAGATCTGCAGCAAGAGAATCACCGTGAAATTGAGGGGCTGCTGGAGAACATTCGGCAGCTGAGCCGTGAGCTGCGCCTGCAGATGCTCATCATCGACAACTTCATCCCCCATGAGTACCAGGTGATCATGCAGAGACCTCCCAAAAACAGCAGGGACACGTTATTTAAAACGTTATTTACTGTATTCCACCATATGGTATTGATCCTGTCCGTTCTCATCCTAACACAACTTCCACAGACAACAAAAACAGTTCTTTGATACCTGATCCCCTAAGGCTGTCTATTTTTCTATTTATTACCTGAATACAGTTGTAGGTTACCAAATTACTTCTTAAATGAAGTTAAGCAAAGATGTTAAAAAAAGGTTTTGCGCCATTCTTTTTGTCTTTTTGTTGCTCTTTTAAATGAGCAGTCGTAAGACCGATAGTGGGTAAAAGGGTGCTGTGATCAGTATTAATAGTTCTGGTAGACTTGATTCCAGAGGTGTTTGTGATTTCTGTTTTCTGTAGGATATGATTGAGAACTACGTGCACTGGAATGAAGACATAGGGGAATGGCAACTGGTGAGTGGACCATCACAGAAACACACTTAATTATTTAATTGGCAAGAAAAGGGACCTAATTGTGTTGTCATAAAAATCTATTATGCAGGTTTAGTCCACAATATGTGCTCACTGTTGCTTGTGGCATTTATGTGGCTATTTGAATATGAACATTTTTCAGATTGCTTATGATTTTGCATGGTAAATGGAAATAAAACCGATCCCAGCATTGGAGAATTTGTGGAAAAATTGGCTGCTGGTCACAGGTTAAACCAACACTTTGTTTTTCTTTACAGAAATGTGTGGCGTATACTGGCAACAACATGAGGAAACAGACCCCAGTGCCAGACAAGAAAGAAAAAGATGTAAGTTCTGGGCAAAATTAACAAAACATTTCTAACTTTGGGTTTCCCCCAGGAAAGTAGCTAGTGTACAGGGAAGTGCCTCAGAGGGTAAGCAGTGGCAGTGTAAAGCAGTGAGCCGTAGTATTCACATGGTATAGCCTACACGACCTTGTGAAAATGTGACTACACAATGGCAATTTTGTTAAATAGCACACATTTATTGAATGGTTCAACATAAGATTATGGAGATCTGAGCAGTAGCACTGGTGCTAATAAGGTAAAAAAAACACAGAAAAAATAATTGTAGCACAAACCTTAAGGGTAACTTCTATAATAATAAAAAAACTTGAAACATTGACAAATTACATGGCATGCTTTATTATAAAACAAAAATTATGAGTGAAGTGGAAACAACATATACTGTCGGTTGAAAAAGTATTCAGCCCCCCTTAGAAACAACAATGGGTGCGCTGAAGAAGTCAATACAAAATGTAAAATTTTCTGTATTACTGAAGCATCGGACCCGATGTTCGTAACAAAAAAGACTGGAAGATTGAATTTACCCAGCAGGCCGTAGGAACACATGTATGTTACAAAATGTTCAAGGAATATTTATTTTAGTTGTCCTTTTATGCAGTTCTAATAGGTACTGTCGTAACTGTGAGGATTTAGTAAAATGTGTATTTTCTGAATCCAGCAGTTTTAACAGCCAACGTCCTCGTTTAATGTTCGCCACTCTGAATACCGAGCACAAGTGGCGTCAACGGTTAAAACTCCTCACTTATCCTATAGCCCGTCACTTGTTTCACGTGTTTTCTTTCCCCCCATTGTCTAGGTGACGCTTGATTTAAAAGCAAATTTTAAAAACCTCAGAGTCCTGCTGTAGTAGGGTATGCTTCTGAAAAAATATTTAAGACCAGACCAACAAAATCAAACACTAGCTATTAATTATAGCCTAAAGCGTTTGATTTTATTATTTTTTAAATCAAAGTTTAGAATTGTGTTTTCAACTAGACAACCTCATTTCTGGTTGTTATTTAGAAGCAATCCAATACACGCATGGACAATCTAGACAATTTTGCAATTGACTGTCTGTGCTGGTCGCAGTGCCTGCATCAAGGAAACATGGCGAGTTGCCTAACATCAGATCGGCAACAGGCAGCTATCCTAAAGTACCTACTAAAGTCAAACTTTAATCGCATTCAGAATTGACATTTTAATCGCAAAGACGTGCCAGATAAAAAAATAACCACAAACTAGATTAACGTTAGCTAGTAGGCCTATCCTCGGCTAGCCATCAGCTTTCTAGGCTATCAGCTAGCTAGCAGTGTTGCCAGGCTCATTTTCAAAATCTCAAAACAAGTGACGCAATCTGTCAACCAAAAAAGCCAAACCCATGAGGTTACGTGGCGACAATAGGGAATAGGCCAACGGCTTTAGGAGAAAAGCCAAAGTCATTGTGAAATCAGCAATGTTGCTAGCAAATGTTTAATTTCTCAGCATGAGCCACAGGTCTTTGTGATTACATCCTCATCTTGTTTCTAAGCTTATGTAACATTTCTTGTTTGACTTAACACCTTTATATTTTCTATGACAAGTAACAGGTCGCTGTAGTTTTGCTGAAAGGAAAGATGTTGCAAATCACTGGTTATAGAAAGAAAAAAAAACACATTCTGGGCATGGAGCCAGCTTCTGCGTGTTCCATTAATATAGGTCCTGTTATCTTGTGCGAGGCGTCAGGTGTCACTACCCATCCTGCACACATCTTTCTCAAAGGCACAATGTTTCAGCTTGTATTTTTCCATCAACTTGAACGCGCTCTAGTTTATTTTCTTAAAAGCATATTAATGAATATATATTTTGCATACAGATCAAGGTTCATACAGCTTTTCTAAAGTGAAATTCAAGCACTTTTCCAGCACTTACGAGGTACATAATTTTTATTTTCAAACATATCAGCATTTAAATGATTTTGGTACTGAAAAGCCATTAAACATTAGCAAGATCGGGTGCATTTATATTTCACATCAATGTGCTACAGTATTTATTTATTTATTATAATTTTTTATAATAGCATGTTGACTTTGCAGTGCCCTTCACTTGGACTAAGTGAATATGAATTCAATACCAAAAGACAACAACTTTGATTCCACTTGCATCTTTACTTGCAAAAGTATCATACTGTGTGTGTGTGCGTGTGTACGCGCACATGTTTGTGTGCGTGTGCGCACGTCAATGTATGTTTTTGTGTGTCTGCGTGTGTGAGAGAGTGAGAGGGACAGAGAGAGCGTGCGAGAGACAAAAATATCAAATCAAAAATCGTTCTAATGAAGTAAACTCGACTGTCACAATGGTCCTGCTTGAGATTATTTTCCTTGAAAAATACAGCTTTGTGTGTGTGTTTCTGGAGCTGTGCTGACAGCAGCCTGTCTCCATGTTGTGTATGATGGGTAAACTATTAGCCAACCTCAACTTGAAGACGCTTTATTAAAATTTTTAATTAAAAGTTTGGAATCAGTATCTGGCAACATTTCTTGTTCAAACCATGTTGAAGTCTGCTTACTAACAATTATACAATTATAAACAATTATAATTATAAACAATTAGTCTCATACCAGACTTTCTGGAACCTTGCCACCAGTCCCTGGGTTTTCAACAGGGGGTCCTGAAGGTACTGTAGAGGGTCCCTGGCCAGACTTCATACGCAATGACTATATTGCAAATATTTAAAAATATAAAACCTTTTTAAAAATGTAACCCTGTTTAACTTATGAAGGGGTCCCCTGGATGCCTTTAGCCTGGGTGGGCATCCCTGGATCAGAAAACCCCTGCCATTTCATATATAATGTTCAATCTAGCATAAGCATCAGTGCTGTAATTGATTTGTATTTTCCCCCATCCTTCAACTTATTTCTCCAGATACTTGTTCCTCAGGGGTTTCTGTAGGGGACTGCGATTTCCTCAATTCCCCATTTCCCCATCTCCCCATCTTTAAATACTGAAGCAATAATAATGATAATAATCATAATCATAATAATAACACACAGACTAATAATACATTAAATAATAGTACTGAGTGGTTTACCAGCCATCCCTGTGCATAAATAAAATAGAACAACTTGTATTTTCCCGTTAAGGAACTTCAGTAAAAAAGTTTACTCCATCTCAGATCTTTTACCCGGTCAATGTAGTCACATTATACCACCCAAAATGCATGTACTGTATATCCCCCTTATTTTCCTTCTCAGTCTATTACAATAAGTCCCATTTATTTTCCCTTCTCCTTGCAATCATGGTGTTTGTGAAATGCGTTACAGTACAATGCCTCTCTTTAATTTTTGATGCCAAATTCACCAAAGTTCAATCAGCCTGACTATTAAAGGTGGTAATCCATTATAGACTCACTTTTGTTGCTGTTGTTTGATGTACTGAGGTTGAGGTGTAGGATATCCTGTTTGTGACACTAGGAAACGGTTGGGTTGCAGAGAAAAATTTACCCTGGCCATAGGAGGCAACCCAGTCAGTAAAACACTTCACGCGAGATCCAATTATAAGGGTCGCCTGCCAACAGAGTCAACACCATAATAAAAAAAGCATTATTAACAGCGATCCTTTATAAACTCGAAGAGAGAGGTTGTGCCAACGTGTGTGTTGTTATCAAGGACAGTCACCTCATTAGGTGAGAAAGTAAAACTTGTTCTCTTCACCAGCCAGCTGCATCTGTTATGTCTTTTACTCATTTTAGCTTTTTTGGTTCAAGGAGTAGTAGAGGATAGGACCCTGCCTGTAATATATTGGCATCTGACTCAGTTACTCAGCCAGCCTTGATTTTATGGAAAATAACAACCCTGGTTGAATAGGACATAACAGAACATTTATATGGCCTCTAAAATTAAAGAATAATGTAGCTACACAGGTCTAATGTCTAATGGAATAATGGCCACGCTTCATACAGATGTCTTTCGCCGATTTATTTTCTCTCTCTGAATCATTGGACACCGTGAAATGACAATTAGTCAGTCTCTCAAATATCGTACATTGTTGGGCATGACCGAACATGTGAGCCCGTGAGGAATTCACTAAACTCAAAATATAAACATTCACATGCTTCCATGTACATACACAACAACAATAATCAACCTATGAATCAAATAATTAAGACTGTTACCGTGTGCGCCTCTTAGACCACATGTAGATATTAACTTTTTCTGGAGCTTTACACGGACATGTCTTCACTTCTTCTCTGTTACTTTCTCTCTCCCATAATGCAATGTACTCAATTCGGATCACATGACCCAATACTCTGATTTACAATGAGAACTGTAGCATGGAACATTTTTACTGAAATATTGTTTTATCTATACATGTTTAATCCTTTTAAGTCCATATTTACATATTGCCTTTTAAACCCAAACAATCATGAATGTATTTTTAACATTAAACATGAAGTATGTATCACATGACAAGTCTCAACTTCTGAGACAGCTACACTCCCACCAAATTACTATGATTTATGGTGCAAATCTGTAAACAAATCTGGTAATTTCCAGAACCAACTTGCTGTTTCTAACAACTCATGTCAATATTGATACTTTACTCTCCACCCAGGTAAGATACTCTTTACACCAATACTAACACATACAACCCTTTCTTCTTCACTTAATTGGGAACACAGGTAAGTATGCAAGCTTGTTCAATTGAAATACTTTTCAGTTGTTTTCTACAAGTACAACTAACTTGTGAATGGGACGTTGAAGAATGGATGGATTAATGAGACGTTGACCTTCTTTCCCTAGCTTTCTATTTCCTATTTGTATTGTGGCACTTCGCACCAGTCCATCATCATCTTTGTGAACATCAAGTACTTTTCCCAGTTTCCACTCATTGCGGGGAATCTTGTTTTCTTTGACAATGACAATATCTCCCAACTTCACATTTCGTCTTGGAGAGTGCCAGCGTTGTCTAAGGGTGATATTTGCTAAATATTCCTTTCTCCACCTGCTCCAGAATTGCTCTGTCAAATATTGTACTCTGCGCCACCTTTTCCTGGCGTACAGATCTTCAGACACAAACCTCCCTGGTGGAGGCAGCGGGACAGAGGCCTTCATAGTAAGTAAATGGTTCGGGGAAAGTGGCTCTAGGCTTTTTGGGTCATTGATACTGTCGACGGTGAGTGGACGGCTATTCACTACTGACATGGCTTCATAGAAAAAGGTTCTCAATAAAGCATCATCTAACCTGCCAGCACTCTGAGAAAGGACTGAGCTTAGCACGCTCCTTACTGTCCTAATCTGACGTTCCCAAACCCCTCCCATGTGACTGGCATCAGGTATATTCATAGTAAAGTCGCACTGCTTTTCTGCCAGGTAAGCAGCTAATCTGTCTTTGTCGACTTCGTTTAAAGCTTTTGTTAATTCGTTCTTTGCCCCAACAAAATTTGTCCCTTGATCCGATCGGATTTCTCTTACAGCTCCACGGATGGCTATAAAACATCTCAAGGCATTCAAGAAAGCATCAGTTGTTAGATCCTCCAGCATTTCTATGTGAATTGCCCTTGAGGATAAACAGGTGAGTATGAGACCATACCTCTTATACTCTTTACGACCCTGCTTTGTGTGAAAAGGTCCAAAACAATCCATCCCACAATACGTGAAGGGTGGTGAGGGATTGACTCGGTTAGCAGGCAGGTCTGCCATCTTTTGCTCTTCTGGCGGCCTGCGAACTTTCCTGCATGTGACACATTGTTTAATGTGGTTTGCCACAGCTTTGCTACCACCCACAATCCAATAGCCATTTGCTCTCAGTTCGTTTAGAGTTTGTCCTCTGCCTTGATGCTGCGTTTTGCCATGGTAGTAATCGAGGATCAGACGTGTAACCATACCGTCTCTTGGCAGGATCACTGGGTGCTTCAAGTCGAGAGGTAAAGAAGCCCTTTTTAAACGCCCTCCCACCCTGAGGACACCATCCTGCAATACTGGGTTCAGCTGGTACAACCGATGGCTGCGTGGCAGTTTGCCATGACTCAGTTCTCGCATTTCTTCTTTGAAGGCATCCCTTTGTGCTAATTTCACCAGCACAAGACTAGCCTTTCTTCTGTCTTCCACATTTATGGGCTCTGCTGTTTTGTCTCTTTTCACTAGACGCTGAATCCGAGCAACAACAGTCAGTGCTGTATGCCATTTTGAGAACCTTTTAAATCTTTCCAAGAAATGGTCTTCTTCGACTACTTCAGTTTGTAGTACTTGTTTCGATTTGACTTCAGGATCACCCATCAGAAGCTCTAGAGGTGCTTTTGGTGTGTCAATCTCTCTCTCCCACAGGAATTTGGGTCCTGTGAGCCAGTTTGAGCTAATTAACTCTGCCACCTTGAGGCCTCTGGAGGCGTGATCTGCCGGGTTTTGACTAGTGTCTATATAGTACCACTGTGTTGGGTCGGTAGTTTCTCTGATTCTTTGGACTCTATTGGCGACGAAAACCTGGAATCTTCGGGCCTCATTGTTAATGTAGCCCAAGACTACTTGAGAATCGGTCCAGAAATACTCTTGGTCGATTTTGAGCTCCAGCTCTTCCTTTAACATGTTGCTGACCGCTGAAGAGACCACTGCAGCCGTTAGCTCCAACCTTGGTATGGTGACCACTTTTGTCGGTGCAACCCTCGCCTTGCCCATAACAAAGGAGCAATGCACCTTTTCTTCACTCACCACTCGGATGTAGGAGCACTGACCATAACCTTGGCTGCTTGCATCCGAAAAGTGATGCAGCTCAACTCTTTGGATCTTCCCTAGATTTTCAGGAGCAAAGCATCTTGGAATTTGGAGTTTTTGCAGATTCTCCAGGTCATTCAGCCAGCTCTCCCATCGTGGCTTTAACTCTCCGGGTAGCGGTTCGTCCCATCCTATGCCCCTTTGACACATTTCCTGTAGCACTTTCTTTCCCATTAATAGGAAGGGAGCCAGGAATCCTAGTGGGTCGAACACAGAGGCTACAATTGAAAGGATTCCACGCCGCGTTGCTGGTTTCTCATCCAGGGTGACTTTGAAGGAGAATGTGTCGCTGTTCACACACCATTTCACTCCCAACACAGTCTGGTCTGGAAGTTCACCATGACTGAGATCCACATCACGAACTCCGCCTGCTCGTTCACTGTCAGGAACTGACTCCAAAACCTCTCTGTTGTTGGATATGAACTTATGGAGGTGTAATCTCCCCTTTTCGCACACAATTTGTGCTTCTCTCACCAGTTGGATGGCTGTATCTACCTGTTCTACACTGACTAGGCCATCATCAACATAGAAACTAAATTTGATGAAGTTGGCTGCTAGGGGATACTCTTCATCGTTCTGACTAGCCAGGTACTTTATTCCATAATTGGCGCAGCCAGGAGATGATGCAGCTCCAAAAAGGTGGACCTTCATCCGATATTCCTTTGGCTCTGAATCCAAGTCTCCTTTTTCCCACCACAGGAACCGTAAGTAATCTGTCTTCTTTGTTTACATGGAACCTGTGGAACATTTTTTCCACATCACACATGACTGCTATTGGGTGTTTGCGGAACCTGCAGAGTACTCCTGTTAGCCCGTTTGTGAGATCAGGTCCTGTCAATAAGTGATCATTCAGAGCCATGCCTCCATACTTAGCAGCGCAGTCAAACACAACCCTTATTTTCTCTGGCTTTCTAGAGTGATAGACCCCTTGGTGTGGAATATACCACACATTTCCCTCCTTGGGTTGGTTCTCCACTCTCTCTGCGTCGCCATCCTTGAATACACCCTCCATGAATCTGATATAGTCCTCCTTGAATTTGGGATTTTTCTCAAGTTTTCTTTTCAAGTGCTTCAGTCGCACTACAGCCAGCTGCTTATTGTCTGGCAGTTGTGGGCGTGTCTTGGAGGGGCATTTCCAGGTGACCGTCAGCATTCTGGTGTATTCTTCCATTCAGGGTCTGTAAGAATTGTATGTCATCTTGTGATATGCTTTTTTCCCCAGGGTTTGTGTCTTTAAAGTCTGATTCAAGGGCTCTGATGACAGAGGCTGGTGTCATTGATGGAAGTTCCTTGACAGATATACGACAACACAGGCCAGTCACATCTGTTGAGCTTACAGCCTGTGGTGTGCTGCTGACAACGCTCCATCCCAGGTCTGTCTTGCTGGCATATGGCTCATAATCATCTCCTGTGATTACTTCTCTTGGAGCTAAGGCTCTGGAGCAGTCGTAGCCTATTAGTAGTCCCACCTCGCAATTCATAAGCTCTGGTATCTCATGTGCCATGCTGTCCAGATGTTTCCACTTCTTTGCTGTGTCAGGGGTAGGAATGTGGGAACGTTCAAGTGGGATGAAATCCCTGGTGTAGGCAGGTGGCAGGTTTATAAAGCTTTGTGAGTTAAACCCTCTAACTCTTAATCCACTAACTCTTTCACTCTTAATGATGGCGTCTTTTCCCATCATAGTGGAAAGCTTTAACTTGACTGGTTCTGAAACTGTCCCTATCCTCTCACACACGTCCTGGTCTACAAAGGTGTTGCTACTCTGGGTATCTAGAAGGGCATACACTAAGATCTCTGGTTCAGTGGTGGTCGAAGAAATCCACACTGGCACTACCATAGAGGTGCTCCCACCATCGCCTCTAACTGCATAGCAGGAACGAGAAGAGGTGTTTACTTCTGCTTGCATGGCATGAGAAGACGATTTGTCTGCAGAAGGACGGTCTTCGTGAAGTGGTGTCGGATGACTCTTCTTGCATATACCACAAATGGCTTTACCTTTGCAGTCCTTTGAAATGTGACCTCTTCTAAGACATCCAAAGCACAGGTTGTTGTCAAGTATAAACCTTTTCTTGACCTCCATAGGCCTGTCAAAGAACTTCTGGCATTTGTGAATGGAGTGGCTCTCTCCACAGCACATGCATTTAACTGGGTTTGAAGATGAGGGAGGGTTCTCTTTCTTGTATCCTGAAAACTCCTTTGGGGTGCTCACCACTGCGTTGTGTGTTCTTGCTGCCATACTTGACTCATCTGGTGCTCTGAGGTTTGTGGTGAACGCACTAGCCTTTGGGCGCTTAAGATCTCTGGACGGCCTCTCGTCAGTAGGCTTCAATGCTTGGAAGGATGTCACAGGATTGCACGCAATTTCTGCTTCTTCTGCAATAAAATTAGCAAACTCTTTGAAACTAGGGTAGTCCTCTGTTTGTTTCAACTGCCTTGTGACATAACGATTCCAGCGAGAGGTCACCCAATCGGGGAGTTTCTGGAGCATCTTTTTATTCTCTTCACAATCATTCAACACCTGCAGCCCTTTTACGTGCGGCATGGCATTGCTGCAAGCTGTGAGAAAATCACTATACTGTCTCAGTTGAACTGACTCCCTCGACCCTATCTTTGACCAGTTATTCAGCTTGTCTCTAAATGCGCGCTGAATTACGAAGGGGTGACCGTACCTGGTGTTCAGTGCCGCCCATGCCTGGTCGTAGGCTTCATCATCTTTCCTGAAAAAGTTTCCTTCCAATACAGATCTTGCCTCACCACTGGTGTATTTCTGTAGGTAAAACAACCTGTCTGCTGGATTTGTGCAGCGATGTTCAATTAATGCCTTGAAACTCGTGCTCCACTCTAGGAAGTTTAGTACGTCTCCCGAGAAGACGGTAGGCTCTGGTGCAGGAAGTCTGGTGAGGACAATTGAGTCATGAAGGGCTTGCACTAATGATGCTTCGTTATTAGTACTGTCTGTTTGTTTGTCATTAATCTTACATGTTTGTTCCTTCTTAGTTTCTTTGTTAAGTACTGGACGAGATATAACCACCTCACTGCCTGCTGATCTCTCGTATCTCTCACCTGAGACAGCCTCGGAGTACGCCTTAAGCTTAGCAGCCATTACTTGAAGATCTCTCTGATTTTCTAGCTTCTTAAGCTCTTGCCTTTGTGCGGCGATAGCATCCTCCATCTCAATTTCAGCCTTCTTTGCAGCAAGCTCTGCAGAACATTCTGCTATTTTCGCTGTGACGTTTTGCCGTTCTAATAAACTGCCTGAGTGGGCGCTACGAGCAGCAGATTTGACAAATGAAGGCCCGAATATTGACTGGGCATACTCCATGTCAAGCACTCTATGGAGTCTTACTCCTTCTGCCTCAGCAACAAACTCAATTTCCCCCAATTCACTCATGCGTACTTGCATTAGCCCAATCACATCATTAGTTACTGCTACGCAGGAATCTGCCTTTCTTCTAATATCAGTAGAAGGCGCCGACAGAGATCGTATGTCTTCATACGCAGCTTTCACTTGCATCTCTAGTTCTTCAATAACATCCATCATGATGGCCAAATCATTGTCAGAGCACTCTTCTTTCAGTTTGGTACGTGTAGCAGCAACGTGCTCTTTCCACTTTCCATACACCGTGCTGAATTTACTCTCCATTTTAGAAGCCTCTCGCTCCTTCCACTCCTGCATTCTTGGGGTTATCTTTCTGTCCCGTGAAGATTTCCTGGTTGGGTTTTTCTTTAAAGTGGAAGCGATAAACTCCTCCTGTGCTGTTCGGTTTACTTCTATTTTAGTATTTATCTCATCTCTGAGTGACTCTAATCTCTCCTTTTCAGCACTATCAGTTTCACTCTCTAATTGTTCATTCAATTTGGTTAATTCTAATCGAAGGGACTCAATTTGTTTCCTAAATGAGTCTACTTCTTCACCACGGGCAGCCATTATGATATTCGGTAATTATTGCAAAATGTGCAAATAAACCCTTTACATCTAGGCTATGTAGGCCTACTTATGAGTGCTAACCAAATAGCTAATGAAGATATTTACTCAACTAAACCTATACAATCATACAATCAAACACATTTGATTATGCATTTCAACTCTCAATTAGCCTATTAACAACATTGACTTTGAAAGCACACATTACAACATTCACAATATCAATAAATCAAGAACTGCAAATAGCTCAAATGTTAAATCAACTCTTTTCCAAATGTTCATGAATTTGTAGCGATAGCACAGTCAAACCTGACGCCCGTTGTGGGATGATGGACACACGCACTTTTCTGCCTGAAGACAACAGCGATGCGATGAAACAGACTCTGCACTCTAATGTCTGCTCCTTAAAGGATATTTGCAGAGCTGTACGCTGGTACACGCTGCCCTCTCTTGGCGAAACCGCGCTCTGCACGGCTATTTGACGCGTAGATGTCCGTATTCAACTCTCTCAGTCTCTCCCGGCGAAACGGCAAGACTTCTCTCTCGATCGTTCTCGAAGGAATTTCTCTTCGATCTCTAAGGAATTCCTCTTCGGCTATCCGCTGCTAGCTGTTCCCGCATTCGTGCTCTTTCTCTCGGCCACGTTGGCGGTACGTTTTCACTGTAGCTACACAGGTCTAATGTCTAATGGAATAATGGCCACGCTTCATACAGATGTCTTTCGCTGATTTATTTTCTCTCTCTGAATCATTGGACACCGTGAAAACTAAAATAAAGAAATACAACATAAAATGACAATTAGTCAGTCTCTCAATTATCGTACATTGTTGGGCATGACCGAACATGTGAGCCCGTGAGGAATTCACTAAACTCAAAATATAAACATTCACATGCTTCCATGTACATACACAACAACAATAATCAACCTATGAATCAAATAATTAAGACTGTTACCGTGTGCGCCTCTTAGACCACATGTAGATATTAACTTTTTCTGGAGCTTTACACGGACATGTCTTCTCTTCTTCTCTGTTACTTTCTCTCTCCCATAATGCAATGTACTCAATTCGGATCACATGACCCAATACTCTGATTTACAATGAGAACTGTAGCATGGAACATTTTTACTGAAATATTGTTTTATCTATACATGTTTAGTCCTTTTAAGTCCATATTTACATATTGCCTTTTAAACCCAAACAATCATGAATGTATTTTTAACATTAAACATGAAGTATGTATCACATGACAAGTCTCAACTTCTGAGACAGCTACAAATAATAATGGATAAAAGCATGTTGACCTTTCAATACGAACTTTCAGATCAATCTTTATACCCTCTCCAACTGGATGGTTATTTTTATATGTAAGCCTAAACATTTCTTTATTATTTTTCACATTTGTGATGCGTTTTTTATTTAATTAAAATTTTTCATAATTTGAGCAGGATTTTCAACTCTGCTTGTCTGTCTTGGTGGGAGGTTGGTGCTAATTGTCTAAAGATGACGTGGTGAATTTTTGTGAGACTTTCTCTCGCTCTCCATCCCTCTCTCACTCCCACTCTCCCTCTCTCTCTCAGCCATTTGAGGTGGACCTCTCCCATGTTTACTTGGCATATACAGAGGAGAGCATGAGGCAGTCACTCATGAAGCTGGAGAGGCCTAGGACCTCCAAGAGTGGTAAATCCAGACCAAAAACGGGCAGAAGGTAAAACATTTTCATACTTAAGACAAGGTCTCCAGTGATCGTGAATTTAATTTCGAAACCAGAAATAAAAATAATATACAACATGGTTAAGGTTAAAACATTAATTGTAATTATAATTCATGAAAAAAAAATTTTCAATGCACAGATATAATTTCAGATTTTTTACACAGGAAAAGGTCTTCAAAACCTGAGGCTGTGATCGAGTCCCTTCTGCAATAAGACTCATGGAAAAGGGTCACTACTGCAAACTCAACATGTTACTGATGAAAGCCAAGTCTATGAAAGGACTCCTATCAAAAATGAAAAATTGTTTGATGGCATTTATCAAGGAATTGCATGCATGATTGTGCATTCTGAGCTCAGTCAGCCAGACACCGGGGTTTCATCCTATAGTCAATGATACGAGCCAGCCTCACAACTGGTGTTTTTCCATCTGTAGTTATTTGATCACTGAATGACACCAAGAATCAAGCAGGGGGGGGAAGTCTAGTGTTGTGTGTAGTGATTGTGCCGTTTTTGCATTGTGGTACCGTAATTGTTCCGAACTTGAATGTAGATTGAGGAATCTTTCACGTGAAGGTATTTTTGAGGATCTAGTTTACTGTAGTTTCCTTGCTTTGGGTTGGATCATTGATTGTTCTGGGGGCCAGGATTGAGGCTTATTGGGCACAGTTTGTACTTTTCAAATATGTATGTATGTATATTGATGCATAGAATGAAGAAATTTCTCATTTTTGGATTGGAAATAACTTTTAAAAACTTGTGCAATTTCCACGTTATATAATACTAATTATATGCCAATGTCTCTGTTAAAGGATATCCCTGTTTACTGCGTAGAAAATGCAGCAAATGGGGAAAAAAAAACGGGACAAAAAGTAGTCTTAACACTGTTTCAGGGTATAATATAAATGTACCGACACTTTAGACAGGGTGACACTTAGCTTCTTTATGTAAAAATATAAAATGCATATATAACGTGAGCAGCACAGTGTCTTACTTTTTTTCATAATACTACCCTTCTAGTCTAAATAGCTGGTCATTTTGATAACACTATGGATTTGTTCTAATGAATTTAAGCAGGCTTTACTCTTAATTTCTTATGTACCATGAGTCAGTCAGTTTCTGAAATTTGAAAAATGCTATATAAAATGTAAGAATGGCATACGTTTGTTTGTTCAGTGCATTTAGATTGAATGGAGCTCTAAGAAGCACTTTAATAACCAGCATACATTTTCAATGCTCAAACAGCTTTATGTGGTTTTTCTTGGACAGGAAACTATCTCGGTCTTCGTCCACATAAGACTAAGGGTAGGGCTTTGCCCTTATGGTAGCAGGGTCTTGTACTCCAGAAAGACTGCAACTTCTGTGCAGCGCTCTAAAAGTCTGACACACGCAGCCATTGCAGTGTGATATTTTGAAAGTTGGATTTGAAATGGAAGCAAATAGTCCTCCATACTTAATTCATGGTATTACCGGGTAGGATTTGCATGCTATACAGTTCCTTATGTGGTGTTGTATATTTTGTGTTTTAATGTCGTCTTTCTTCTGTAGTCTTAACAATTTGACTAACTATAATACAAATATGTAAATCTTCCTGTATTCTATGTCATTTGTTTACATGTATTGGTACCCCACCAAATTATTATAGGTAATAAATTATTGCACAAATTAATTTGGAGAGAAGTACTTGCTTTGTCGATTGGATTGATTTCATCCTACCATGTCTTATTCTTTGTGACATTAAGTGGATTATATGAACACTATCTGCAAGCTTTATATTCATTCCAATTAATTATTGTTACCCTTTTCTGGTCTGTTTTTTTGACATATCTGGACATGTTTATTTTATTTTCATTTCAACCATATTGATTGATTAAGGCAAACTAATTCAACAAATGATGTTAAAAAAGTGGACTTTGGAATCACTTAAGCAATTAAAATGAACAGAAATGAAAATTCCTCGAGAAAAAAGTAAGTTCACCCCTATCAAATATATTGATTAAAATTGATGTCTGATGCACAAAACGGGTGTAAATGATTGTTCAATTATTAGATAATTGGAAGTTCTATGCTTGCATAAAAACACAATTGGTCTGGTTTTGACCTAAACATTGAGGTCTGTGCTAACATTGCCTAGGTCAAAAGAGCTAGCTGGAGCCCTGAGCAAAAAGATGATCGATTCTTATGAGACTGGGAGGGGTTACATTTCAAAACAGTTTGAAGTACATCATTCAACTGTTCAACATATCATATCCAAATGGAACAAAATCCACATCGCTGGAAATCTACACACGACAGGCCGTCCCACCAAATTCATCCCAAGAGCTGACCGCTCCTAGAAGTTTCCAAGAACCAAAGGGTAACATCTAAGGGCCTACAGACACAGTTAACGTGGCAGTGCATGAGTCAACAATCAGAAAGAGATTGCACAAACTTGGCCTACATGGGAGAATAGGAGGGAAGAAGCCCCTGCTCTCCAAAAAGAATATAAAAGCACGACAACTTTGCCAAACAACATCTGGTTAAAGTTCAAAACTACTGGTGAGTCAAAGTTGGAATTGTTTGAGCACAATGCAAAACATCTTGTTTAGCAAAGATGCATGATTGATTAAGGCAAACTAATTCAACAAATGATGTTAAAAAAGTGGACTTTGGAATCACTTAAGCAATTAAAATGAACATAAATGAAAATTCCTCGAGAAAAAAGTAAGTTCACTCCTATCAAATATATTGATTAAAATTGATGTCTGATGCACAAAACGGGTGTAAATGATTGTTCAATTATTAGATAATTGGAAGTTCTATGCTTGCATAAAAACACAATTGGTCTGGTTTTGACCTAAACATTGAGGTCTGTGCTAACATTGCCTAGGTCAAAAGAGCTAGCTGGAGCCCTGAGCAAAAAGATGATCGATTCTTATGAGACTGGGAGGGGTTACATTTCAAAACAGTTTGAAGTACATCATTCAACTGTTCAACATATCATATCCAAATGGAACAAAATCCACATCGCTGGAAATCTACACACGACAGGCCGTCCCACCAAATTCATCCCAAGAGCTGACCGCTCCTAGAAGTTTCCAAGAACCAAAGGGTAACATCTAAGGGCCTACAGACACAGTTAACGTGGCAGTGCATGAGTCAACAATCAGAAAGAGATTGCACAAACTTGGCCTACATGGGAGAATAGGAGGGAAGAAGCCCCTGCTCTCCAAAAAGAATATAAAAGCACGACAACTTTGCCAAACAACATCTGGTTAAAGTTCAAAACTACTGGTGAGTCAAAGTTGGAATTGTTTGAGCACAATGCAAAACATCTTGTTTAGCAAAGATGCAACACTCCGTTTGAGCAGAAGCACCTCATTCCAACAGTGAAGCATGGTGGCGGGGGCGTTATGGTTTGGGGCTGCTTCGCTGCCTCAGGGCCTGGTAAACTTACCATAATAGATTCAACCATGAATTTGACTTTATACCAGAGGTGGACGTGAGGCGATCAGTTCAGATGCTGAAGCTGAAAAGGTCCTTGATCCTTCAACAAGATAATGATCCTAAACATACAAGCAAATCTACAGAATGGCTCAGGAAGAAAAAAATGGAGGGTTAGGGAATGGCTAAGTCCAGACCTCAATCCTATCAAAATGCTTTGGGAGGACTTTAAGCGGGCTGTGCATTCAAGGAAGCCCTCTAACATCACACAATTAAAGTAGTACTGCAAAGAAGAATGGCTGAAAATTCCTCCGAGTCGATTACAAGAAACGCCTAAAAAATCTATGGAAAAATAAGTCAGGAGACGACAAACTTTCAAGTGATCCATCCATATCTATTACATCTGGCAGCAGAGTGATAGTTTGAGGCTCATTTGATACCGCAGACCCTTGATGACTTACAGCCATTTAGCCAACCATGGGTTCCATACTATTCCCATGTAATTTACAGCTTAATCTAGTACCACCCCCCAATTCCCATAGAGATCCATTTAAATGCAGAGAGGTTATAGTATCACTTGTAAGAGTACCTTTTGATATCCTTTCCAGTCATGATAGCATCACCTGTTTACCTGTGATATGTTCCAAACAGGTTTTTTTGTATTTTTTTTTTTACTTCCCAGTTTTTTTTTGTATTTTTTTTTTGCCCCTGTCCAAACTTTTTTTGAACGTGTTGCAGGCATCAAATTCGGAATTAGCGTATATTTACAAAAATCAATAAAGTTGCTAAAGTAAAACATTAAATATCTTTTCTTTGTACTGTTTTCAATTAAATATATGTAAAAGAGAATTTAGAAATTACTGCTTTCTGCTTTCATGTGCATTTTACATACTGTCCCAAATCTTTTGGAATTGGGGTTTGTATAATCTCTGTTTAAATTAAATTACAACCAGACATGGATCAGTCACAAAAGCGGGATTAACAGCCCATGCTCGACATAAAATTTTAAGTGGCTCCGATTTTTTACTTGTCCAGAGGCTAAACTTATGTGTCCGTAACTGAAAATAAAGGCCTATTAAAAAAATAAATAAAACTGACAGAGATTTGGACAATTCTTGTGATTTATCAGTTTATTAACAACAATTACATAATGTGTGCGTTTGCACCGTACACAAGCCTTGCATGCATAGCATAGCAGTTGGAAAGTTCGATTCTGTAGATTAAACCATTAAATCGGGTGAAGGGCTGCTCTTTTTTGGCTGCATTATAAGCAGTGTGCATTATACGGGTCATTTTCGCTAACATATTTTCCTCCATCCTGTGAGGACAAGTGATGGTGGGGCATCAGTTCCCCTCTGTCTGATTCTAGCAGCAGCTTCAGTAAGCTGGTGTTGCCTGTCCCCCTGTCAAATTTTGATTTAAAGATTTTATTGATAAAATACAAAGCCCTTCACGATCTAGCCCCTTCTTATATCTCCAAGCTTTTTTATCCCTTACCAGCAGTCAGCCTTAGGTCCAAGGGCAGAGCTCTACTCACTGTTCCAAAGTTTAGGTTGAAATCCAAAGGTGATGTGGCTTTTGCTGTCAGGGCCTGGGCCTCTAGACTCTGGAACAGCCTTCCAGACACAATGGCAAAGTCCATCTCATCTTTTAAATCCCAATTGAAAACTCACTTTTATGGATTTGCTTTTAATACATTTTTTTTTCAAATATTGAGCTTTTTATTACAGTTAATTGTATTTTACTACATTGTACTATATTTATTTACTTCATTAGGGGACTGAGCAGTGTAGCTGCTGGTACCCTGTTGTTTTTGTTCAGATTTCCCCCCCCCCCCCCCCTCCCATTTCACCTAAAATTCCCATGAGCTGATTTGGCCTAGAATCACCAAACTTGGCAGAGTTGTTGGGATTGCCAAACTCTTGGATTCTTTATATTATGATGCAGATTGAACACCTGGTGGCGCTATAGTGCAGGTGACACAATTTTGACATTGACACGCCCACTGCTGACGCCCCGTTTCACCAAGAGTAACAAAATTTAGTACACTGGTCCCTTTGCTCATGTCGAACAAATTTGCCTCAAGGACCCATAAAGTCTGCCATATTGGATTTTCCGCTATGTTTACTTGTTTTAATTCTTAAATATTGAAGTATAAAATACTTCATATATGTTTAAATATGGTTCTATATAGAAGCAGTAGTAGAGAGCATACAAGAGACACCTTGGAATCATTGAACAAAATGAAATGTATTTATGAAATACAATCACAACATATGTTTGTTTGAATAACAACAAAAATAATAATAATTAAATCGACCCTGTCTTGTGGATTTGGCCACAAGTTTTCATCCACATCACAATGGATGTTTTCATTCACCAAACATCGGGGGGGAAATCTACGGGCATGGCGAATCCAGGCCTGGCATTAGTCTGCCGTGATATCATTGCGTGCTTGATCCATGGCCTGAAGGAGGGTGGCGCATTCGTGAGGGCGCCGATCATAAACTTTCCACCTCCATGCAGAGAAGAATTTCTCAATTTGGTTGAGAAAAGGAAAGTATGGGGGCAAGTACAGGGTGATAAACTGTGGATGGGCCTGAAACCATGCTTGCACTATTTCAGCATGGTGGAACCTGACATTATCACATACAATTATATAGATCACTCCCTCAGCTTGACAGACCTGATATAGCTCATCAAGAAAGGTTACAAGGAGAGCAGCATTATATGATCCGATAAGAGGTCTGCGTCCCACCACACCATCCTCAGATATAGCCGCACACATGGTGATGTTGCCCCCACGTTGTCCAGGTACTTGGATGGTTGCCCGCTGTACGATTAAATTGTTCTGTTTTTTAAACTGGGACACTAAATTAAAAGTGCTCAGGGCAGCATGGGGAACTACAGACCTGGAATATGAAGGTATCAGAATTTATTTTGACCATGACTTTACAACCCAATAACAGCTCGAACGCAGCAAATACAAATTAATTCTGAATCATCTCAAAGAAAATGGAATGAAGTCTGATATCCTGTACCCGGCGAAGTTGAAAGTTTTCCAAGCTGGTAGCGTGTCCGTGTACGAAAATCCCGGATCCGCAGCAAGAGCATTTGGGATTCCATACAACGAACCGGTGACGGCAGTGGGTACGCAAGAAACTTTGATTAAAATACTGGCCCAGACCTGGGAAACCACCAGTGCTCTATCAGTCGAGTGAACTGAACTGAACTGAGCCAAAGGACGTACTATTTTCAAATCTTACCTTTATTAATATTTTTCTTTTTTTTGGTAGCGATGAGTTATTGTATCACTTCCTTTTGAACTCGAGGCTTTTTGGCCTAAGATAATGGTCAGCTAATGGCCCTAATGCTGTGTGGTGTATCAACATGTTCCGGGAGTAAATTTATTTATTTATATATCAATATATACAGGTGCAGCTCAAAAAATTTGAATATTGTGGAAAAAGTTCAATATTTTTTGTCACTCATGTCAGAAAGTGAAACTCATATATTATATAGATTCATTACACATAGAGTGAAATATTTCAAGCCTTTATTTCTTGTAATTTTGATGATTATGGCTTACAGCTAATGAAAACCAAAATTCAGTGTCTCAGAAAATTTGAATATTACATAAGATAAATAAATAAGGATATTTTAAACAGAAATGTCAGCCTTCTGAAAAGTATGTTCATTTCTATGCACTCAATACTTGGTTGGGGCTCCTTTTGCATGAATTACTGCATCAATGCGGCGTGGCATGGAGGCGATCAGCCTGTGGCACTGCTGAGGTGTAATGGAAGCCCAGGTTGCTTTGATAGCGGCCTTCAGGTCATCTGCATTGTTAGGTCTGGTGTCTCTCATCTTCCTCTTGACAATGCCCCTTAGATTCTCTATGGGGTTCAGGTCAGGCAAGTTTGCTGGCCAATCAAGCACAGTAATACCATGGTCATTGAACCAGCTTTTGGTACTTTTGGCAGTGTGGGCAGGTGCCAAGTCCTGCTGGAAAATTAAATCAGCATCTCCATAAAGCTTGTCAGCAGAAGGAAGCATGAAGTGCTCTAAAATTTCCTGGTAGATAGCTGCGTTGACTGTGGACTTCAGAAAACACAGTGGACCAACACCAGCAGATGACATGGCACCCCAAATCATCACTGACTGTGGAAACTTCACACTGGACTTCAAGCAACGTGGATTCTGTGCCTCTCCACTCTTCCTCCAGACTCTGGGACCTTGATTTCCAAATGAAATGCAAAATTTACTTTAATCTGAAAAGAGGACTTTGGACCACTGAGCAACAGTCCAGTTCTTTTTCTCCTTAGCCCAGGTAAGACGCTTCTGACGTTGTCTCTGGTTCAGGAGTGGCTTGACACGAGGAATGCAACATTTGTAGCCCATGTCCTGGATTTGTCTGTGCGTGGTGGCTCTTGATGCACTGACTCCAGCCTCAGTCCACTCCTTGTGAAGCTCCCCCAAATTCTTGAATGGATTTTGCTTGACAATCCTCTCAAGGCTGCGGTTATCTGTTGCTTGTGCACCTTTTCCTACCACACTTTTTCCTTCCACTCAACTTTCTATGAATATGCTTGGATACAGCACTCTGTGAACAACCAGCTTCTTTAGCAATTACCTTTTGTGGCTTACCCTTCTTGTGGACGGTGTCAATGACTGTCTTCTGGACATCTGTCAAGTCAGCAGTCTTCCCCATGATTGTGTAGCCTACTGAACCAGACTGAGAGACCATTTAAAGGCTCAGGAAACCTTTGCAGGTGTTTTGAGTTAATTAGCTGATTAGAGTGTGACACCATGAGTTTCCAATATTTAACTTTTTCACAATATTCTAATTTTCTGAGACACTGAATTTGGGTTTTCATTAGCTGTAAGCCATAATCATCAAAATTACAAGAAATAAAGGCTTGAAATATTTCACTCTATGTGTAATGAATCTATATAATATATGAGTTTCACTTTCTGAAATGAGTGACAAAAAATATTGAACTTTTTCACGATATTCTAATTTTTTGAGCTGCACCTGTACATATTATATACATGCCCCTTTGTTAATTTCCCTCCGTCTTTTCACTGTCATCAATTCAGGTTCTAATATATATTGCCCTCAGTAGTTCATTCCATGTCTCATTAAACTGGTCTTTCATATTCCGTTCTCTTGCTATATTCTCAATATTTAAATAATATGACATCAAATTCTTCCAGTTTCGGCACCACACTTGCTTTCCAATTGTTCAGTGTAACTTTTTTCAAAACTATGAAAGAGATCAGTAAAACCTTTTATTGAGATTTTCTTAACCCTGAATCCCTTTTCAATTCATGTAATAAAAAAAATTAGGCTGTAAAGTCTATTTCCTTTTGTATAGTTTGTAATACAAATTTTTTCATCTCTTTTCACAATTTTCTTACTCCTTCGTCACCGGACTACAACTCGTTATAAGCCTGATCATAAAGGTGCGTTTTTAATATAGACTTAAATATTGAGACTGTGTCTGATTCCCTTATACATTTTGGCAGGGTGTTCCACAGTAGTGGAGTAGGAGAAAGCTCTACCACCAGGACAACAACCTCTCTCTCAACGTCTGCAAGACTAAGGAGATGATCGTGGACTTCAGGAAGCGACAGGGGGCGGGGGGTCACGCCCCCATTCACATCGATGGAGCTGAAGTGGAGAGAGTCTCCTGCTTCAAGTTCCTCAGTGTGTTCATCAGTGATGACCTCTCCTGGTCCAGGCAATCGGTCGCGGCAGTAAAAACTGCCCAAAAGCGCCTATACTTCCTGAGGAGACTCAAGAAGTTTGGCATGTCTTCCAAAACTCTCACCAACTTCTACAGGTGCACCATTGAGAGCATTCTCACTGGCTGCATTACTACCTGGTACGGCAGCTGCTCCGCTGCTGATCGCAAGGCCCTTCAGAGGGTGGTGAAGACAGCGGAGCACATCATTGGCTGCCACCTCCCCTCTGTGCAAGGCATCTACCACACACGATGCCTTAAGAAAGCACGGAAAATCATAAAAGACTACAGCAACCCAGGCTATGGACTGTTCTCGCTGCTGCCGTCTGGTAGACGTTACCGGAGCATATGGGCACGGACTCACAAACAGTTTTTTCCCCCAGGCCATCAGGCTTCTCAACCAGCAACATTAATCTCATTAATTGCACCTCATTGTATGCTCTAGGCACTTCCTATGTACATTCAATGTACATCACCATAATTTAATTTTATTTATTGTACATATCTATCGGCACCTCCACACTTTATATTTATAATATTTAATACTCTTACTCCTACTGTCCATATCTGGAACTGCTGCTAGTGTTTTACTGCTATGTATATGTATGTTATTCTTGCCCTTATTTGACTCTTTTTAACAATTTAATATATATATATTTTTTGTTATTTTTTGTTATGCCTACTACATAGTTGTTGCTTGCCATGTCCTAAGAATTTCATTGTTCAGAATGACCTTGTGTTATACTGTGCACTTGATGAATAAAAAAAACAAATAAAAAAAAAAACACTGTCAAGTCTTTAGATATTCTAGGGACTACTAAAAACCCTGCGTCTTGAGAACGAAGGGATCTTTTCGGCTTATATGGTAAAAACAGATTACATATATAGACTGGCGGAAATCCATTTCAAGCTTTAAAGGTCAGAAGCAAAACCTTAAAGTCTATCTTATACTTAATTGGTAGCCAATGAAGTGATGCTAGTACTGGGGTAATATGCTCATATTTCTTATTTCTAGTTAAAATTTGAGCGGCTGCATTTTGCACAAGCTGGAGTTTTTTTTAGCAAGAACTGTAATAGGTAGAAATAGGTAGCAATTTGTTAAAGGTATAAATTCCTCAACGATATCAGGAAGTACTTTTTACAGAGAGCTGTGGAACCACTTGCCAGGTCATACGTTAGAGGGAGAGATGCTTGAAAAGTCCAGGCTTAATGCACTGCTACATACTATATTCTACTCGACTGTAGACAACTAAAAAAACTAGACGTGCTGAATGCCCTGTTCTTGTCATTACATTTTTATATATTCTTGTGGTATATTTGGTATCATTTAAAAAAAGAAACCATTAGCCTACATCTTCATACTTTTTGTCAGGATACCTTTTTTGATATGTACTAATCTAGTTGGACCCATGTCATTCTGCAGTCTGATTTTGAAAGATTGAATTATCAGTGTCAACTAGTACTTCAGATAAGCATGGCATATGTAATATAATAGGACACAAGTATTCAAGTACAGTACATATAAAATAAGCAGAAGAAGAGCTACAAAAACCTTGTAAACAATGTGTGACAAAGAAATAAAATAAATTGTGAAAACCATATTGATTGCTTAGTAAACTTTATTCCCTTTTCTCTATAAATAGGCACAAAATAAATACATTAAAACATGATAAATACATTGCGATATCTTAATAAATAACACAGGAACATAGCAAACAAGCAATTCCCAGGAAACCACATTGAGCACATTGCATTTAGTGCACGTTAGGGTAAGTCCTCTGAACACAACTAATCATACGTGCCAAATGCACTTTCATTTCCAGTTCTTTTCCATTCTCTATGAGAGTGCAGGTTGTCCCCTGAAAAAAAGGCAACAATTCTTGTCAACAATTATATGTTTATATAAAACAAAAAACAAAAAACAAAAAAAAAACATTTATGTGAATGCTGGGGTGTTGCCTACAGTCTTCAGCAGATTCAAGCAGAACATGCCATACAATTTTCTCAGTTCAAAAGACACATCTCTCCAGACAATCTCTGGGAACAATTATGTAGAAGAACTTAATATTCTTATGATATTTGCTGAAAAGTAATCACATTGCATTGCAAGATCTGCATGTTGTCTTCTCTTCAATATGAATATCTTAAAAGGCTTCTTCCGGAGCTACTTATTAATACTGTGAAGTTATACAGCACATTTCGGCCTGAAATTAGTATTGTGGAATCTTGCTGTTAACTGTGGTCTAATTCAAATTGCAGAAATGAATGATTTCAGCTCTCACTTTAAAGTAATACTCACAGGAGAAGCATCAAACTCCTACTTTTACTATTGACTAGAACTCATAGGAACATATACATGTATATAAGCACTGATATAATACAAATATATAACCTTTTATAAGAACCTGCGGGAACCTACTTTTGTGGGTTCAAGCCCTAGATTTCTTCCATTTGATTATTGAAGGACTTAAGCAGGGTTATGTCAAACTTACGTTAGTGTATGTCGAGAGCCTTCTGGAAAGGTTGGCACTTCTCCCAAGGGTGTTTGATGAAATTTTTTCAGCTTTGCAAAAATCTTCCCTCTGTATTATGATTAAAATCATCATAAATCATTTGTTTACTTGAAGAAGAAAAAAAAGCAGGAAACTGTACACTTACTATAGACATCACTGAAACAATTACAGTAAAGGTCAAAAAGAATCTATACCCTGCCATGAGTTTAAGCAGCATAGTCTCCTCCATAGGTGATGTTATGTCGGTGAAATTTATGTGATATATTATTTCAAGTAAAGTACAGAGGAATTAAACTGTATAATATATATATATATATACTAACATACACCTTTGCATACACTATGCCTGAACCAACTGAGCGGGCCCAACGAAAAAGTAATTGTAACACATGAAAATTACTTGCTCACTGATTCAATGTTATCATGTTGTACTAAACTTTGGTATACATATGAAATAATTAATAATAAAAAATTACCGTGCACTTGTCATAGTTGATCACATCTGGCACAAGTTCGTATGTGAATATCTAAGACAACAAAAAAGCATTTCAATATTTGAATAAATGAAAAAGTTAGGATTTTCCCCATGCAGTGCCTCTCAGTTTGATGATAAAAATCCTGATTCTTACCTTGTTACCTTGTTTATATATGTTGCTGAGTTCCTTATAAATTTCCATCAGTTGAATCTTCTTGATTGAATAAGAGACTGGTTTAGTGCAGACAAGCACCAATGTTAATGAAAGAAGAATTACAGCCTTCATGGTCTAAGAGAAGATGTTAGCTGATGATTCTAAGCTGATTGAGTAACATTGATTCTAAATGCTGATTACTTATATCTTTTACACAGGATGTCTACAACTGCTGACACACAGAAACGTAATTGGTATTCTATAATCTTGATTGAGATTTTGCTGATTACTGGCACGTCATTGGTAAACTCGTATTAATTTCCTAGCACCCAATTATGGTGTTTCTGGTTACTGTATGTCGAGCAATACTAACGACCATGTGACAAAATAACCATAAAAAAGTTATCCGAATAATGAAATATAACCTGCTTTTAGACGTGTAGTTAGTATTACATTACTCAAGTTCTGTCACATGAGACATACAGGAGGCTTTTCTATCACTATTCAAATAGATTGTGGGGCAAAATGCAGAATTACCCTGTGTGCATAACTTAGTTCTCTGAAAATCTTACCTCTCTACAGTTGGTCATGATGACCATGGATATGATGGATCGCAATCATCACATTAAGACGCAATGTATTTTAATTTTTTTTAAATTATGTGAGTAATTTCTCAATGTCGAAGAGATGAGGAAAATACTAAATATGTCAGTCCACAGTAACACATAATGGATTGTAGAATTGACCATGGAGGAATGGTCTCACTTGGCAGGACTGTCCTCCCATTAATGTGCAAAGGCATTGCTCTGGTCAATCAACAGGGTTCTTACACCTTTTCCAAAGTCAAATTCAAGCACTTTTCAAGCACTTTCATTGTGCATTTTCAAGCTTTTCCAGCACCTTACGCGGCTGGGGTGAATTACATATTTATATACTCAAAATGATAATTTCACTTCATCATTCATCCGATGTTATGGTTATTGTGCTATAAACAACCACAAGTATGTTTAGTGCGAACGGCGAAAGTAATTAGGCTGTCTCTGACTTATTTTTCTTCTAAAGCAAACTATTCAGTCAGATAGCGATTTATTATTAAAGTAGTGAAATTACAATTTTCAAGGACTTTCAAGCATTTTATTCAAAATTCAAGCACTTTCCCAACCTTGAAAACATCACATTAAAATTCAAGCACTTTCAAGGAATTCAAGCACCCGTAGGAACCCTGAATCAAGTGCCTGCAGTCCTCTAACAGTATTTTCCCTCAAACAAAATGACTGCACAACTGAACTTGTGAAAAAGAGTGAAAAAGGCAACATGACTTCCTGATGTCTGTGACCCAACAACATCAAAAGACTCTTGATATCTTATTTTATGGTATTCTTACGAGTGATACTATAATGTCTCTGCATTTGAATGGATCTCTATGGGAAATGGGGGGTGGGACTAGATTTAGCTGTAAATTACACTGGAACAGTATGGAACACATGGTTGGCTAAATGGCTTGAAGTCATCAAGAGTCTGACGTATCAAACAAGCCTGAAACCATCACTCTGCTGCCAGAAATACAGTAGATATGGATGGATAACTTGAAGGGTTTCTTCTCCTGACTTATTTTTCCATAAAGTTCAATAGAAAAATTTGTCCAGAGAAACAACCCTTATAGAATAGAATACAGTAATTTTTATTTTCCCGCTAGGGAACTTCAGTTGTAGCCCCAGCAACAACAAAAAAATACATATAAAGTGGGGCAGACCCACAACACACAAACATATCAAACAAAGACATTCAATATAATCATTGCATTAATCAAACTAATTGAGTGAATTGAATTAAAGTGGAATTATACAGCCATGATTAAAAATAGCCCCCGCTGTCCCGAGATGTCCAGTGTCATTAAACTCCGCCTCCACGACTTTACTCCATACATGCAGTGTACACTGTCAAAACGGAGCACCGAACTGCGTCAGCCTTCCCAGTCGTCGCCTCACTCCTTTCTCTTCCCTGGTGGCCTTTTGGAGATTGCTTAAAGGGTAACAAAGCACTAAAAACCACTTATTTTAGATGATAACTGATACATTTGAGCTTTTCTAAGTAGTACTCATTGATCCTGGTCCAAATCTTGACAAATTACTGCAGTCGGCGCAAAAAACCATACATTTTAAGAATCTGGCTCAAAAGTGTCTCTAGTGGTAAAACATTAGGTAAATGGACTACACTTATATAGCGCCTTTATCCAAAGTGCTTTATAATGGCCTCTCACTCACCCGTTCACACACACATTCACACACCAATGGCGGCAGCTGCCATGCAAAGTGCTAGCCTGCTCATTGGGAGCAATTTGGGGTTCAGTGTCTTGCCCAAGGACACTTCGACATGCGGACAGGAGGAGCCGGGGATCGAACCGCCAACCCTGTGATCAGCAATGAACTCGGCGACAAAACAATAACTTTTGGTGGTTCAAAAGCCCACTAAGAGGAGGGTCGCAAAGCTCATAAAATGGCTTCAGAAGAAAAAACTGCTAACAAGTAGAGTGAAGTGCCATGGGTGTGGCCATAACATGAAGATGAAAATTCGACGTAATACTTCTGATGGCTTTCAATGGTGGGTTAACATTAAAAACAAACACTATTTCAGAACACCCGCTGTCAATGTATAGGCCATATCCCCAGTGGAGATTCCAGGTATCTGAGCCCAACCCCTCCCTCTCCCTCAATTCTTGTTGTTTAAGTCGCTATTGTAATTCTATTGCCTAATTAGCACTGCAAATATCCATAGCTTGATATTTTTCAGCATCACCCCTGCACCTATTACCTTGGCTTAGTCCATTGCCTATAAAGCTAATGGAAGCCCACAGTGCGAACGACGGCTGTTGTGGCTGAAAAATAGTTTTGCCTACTAGAAATGGATTGTGTTTTTGGCTACGAGTCAACAGCAGTTTCAGAGGATAATCACTTTTCCTTAATGAATTACCTTTAAAATGCACATAATAGCACCAGAATAACTTTTTCCCCTACCAACTGCATGTCCTATTGTCTAGCAAGGGAGTGTAGACGTAAAAGTCACAGACGCACAAAATACAGCAGAACTATCCGAGCAGGATCCCTCTTTGAGAAATAAAAGAGTAGCTTGTTGTGATGGATGACATTTGTTTACAGGTAAGTCTAGAGTGCTCACCTCAAGGCTATAGATTGATATCATGTAATACAGTGATGCCATATGCTTGGGGTTTCAGAAAAACAGTCACTAGCAAGTCTGTTTGATTATATTCTAGGATTTCAGTAACTTTTTCTGCATTTGGCCTGTCAAAGTGACTTCTGTGGCTCACCCATCTAGAGGTCAGATTGTCACAATGTGACTGAACTGGCATGGTTATTATGTGTTTATAGGTTATTTTTAGTGGTTCAATATAACCATTTCATTTTAAAATATTGAAATAAGTGCTCCAACCCCAAAGTGTAATTGATTGGTTGAATGTGTTGTCCACACATCAATCTCGCTTATTGCACCTTTAGGTGAGAGTACAACAGTATTTAATTTTTCTCAGTGATCATTACGCTTGTTAAATGATTAAAAATAACTGATAAGAACTTGTAATGCACTCAATAAACAGGTTAGCTCAGGGCTTACACCTCAAACAAATGGACACGATGCAAAATGGGATCGCAAGAAGTTCACAAACTCTCACCAAGATGGCTTCAGTTTTAAGAAGGTCTGCGGGCATGCCTTGAAACGACATACAAGAAGTGAGCAAATGATCGGAGGTGGAAGAGAATTCGCCCTTCTTGACGAAAGCAATTTTCACCATAAACGAAAGGTGAGCTAAGGGCTGAGAGATCAGTGCTGAGACTTTTTGTCTTTTGATCAACATACAAACAGTTGGATGCATAAAGACAACTTTTAAACCAAACTCTCCACCAAACACATAATGACATGCATGTTCACTACATGTTTACACAGACAGACACACCATACAGGTCAATACATTCCTGATAGTCAATACATGAAGTGTTCTTCATATAAACACACCAACACGCGGACACACACTGAAGAGGCAGCTTGTTAATGCTCTGAGTGCAAGGCTTCTATATATAATTTTTACTGACCCTGAAATTTCTCATACTATAGTCATTAGGGATGGATCAGAATAGCCTATTTGACTAGTCAATTATATGTACATATCCATATAAGCAGTTTGTCTGACTTTACTGCATTTATATTATACTAGCTATCAGTGGCGGGCCGTGCATTTCACACCTAGGCCTTCAGTGATGTCCGACACAGTCCTACCTGAATTATTCCACCTCTTAATACCATCATTATGACGCCATGGCTCTAGAAACTATACATTTAGACAGAAACGCAGTATAACCGGGCGTTGCATCACCTTAACATAGTCAAGTACAACAGAGTTATATTAATATTTCCGAAGCATTTATAATCAATAAATCCGCATTTACAATTAAGAGTGTTAAACTACCAGCTTTAAGACCGCTTGGATACTGTCAAAACTTTAAAATAAAAGGCGCTTTTAAGGGGATTAGTCTACAAAGTTTTATTAAGTCCACCAAAAGTATGTTAGCTTTAACAAGTTTGTTCGCTAAACAGCGCATTGTCGCACCCAAAGCAGTTTCATTTAAGAAACGTGACGATAAAGACACATAAACTATTCACTGAAAATAAAAGAAAACAAACAAATAATTTGCATTAGATAGGGCTCTGATTCGGATACAGCCCTAATTTTTTACACTGCTTGAAGTTAGCTTCCTCATGCTTCAAATTAACAAATTTATACAAGGCATTGTAAGCCGTTTGTTTCAGCCAAGTCTTTTATGTATTTTCCGTACTAGCTAAACTCAAAGGTGGAGATAGAAGCTGTCCATAATAGAGAGGGGTGGGATTATAAACAGAAAGTAGACAGTAGGTACGAAAGAGGTTCTGTTTCCTTTCATTTGAAAATATGGCGGCACGCTATGATCAAGCTGTGTCTCAAATTGCATACTTGCGTTCTGCATACTTGTGTACTTCCAACTAAGTGCGCTAAAAAGTATGTAACATGACTACTTAGAATTCAACTCTTAAAAATCTGTTAATTTGAGACATACTATAACGTCATGACTCTTCTTAACTGAGCAAGAAACACATCCGGTGCAGGTTAGACTAGCAGTAGTGACTGACATCACAGAGTCAACATAGGATTAGCCTTTCCTCGTTGGCAACAGCTGAAGTTTTGCAAGGGCATGAAGTAATGTTACCTCTAGCTATCCGGCTAGCTACGTTAGGTAGCTAGATGACCGTTGTTGGGTAGCTTGATTGGGTGGGGTTGAGGACGGAGGAGGAGACTTGTAAACACATGACCACAGCAAATCTAAAACTCCTGCATAGTGCACCTTTAAGTGACAGCTAGCTAGCAATGTTACAGCAGAAAAACTTAGCTTTGTGGTGAAGGGTTGTTGGTAGTTTTATTTATAAAGTAAACAGGGGAAAATGCTTAGCAGTATATGTATATTCAGGTTATTATTAACCTTTATTTATACAGGGTAAGTTGACTGAGCATGCATGCATGCTCTTTTACTGCAGCGCCCTGATAACAACCCCCCAATTAGCCTAACCTACAGGATGAGAAAAAACGTAATGGTCGCGGCTAACATTAGTCATAGCCAGTCAGTACAATACAGTTTTATGCTAATTACTTAATTCTAATTACAACCTGTGCTCCATATTGCCTAATTCTTATGGGTTATTTAATGCAAATAGAGAATCATTTGTAATACATAAAATCTCAGATGAGTTTTCACACTGCTGTTGTAGCTACATCTCTACCAAAGTGGCTTTTGGGCTGTCGCAAGAAAAGGTGTCTTCAAAAATGTCAAAAGAATTTTTTGTATCTATTGGGGCCATCTACCACTACAGTCGAACAGTATTTAATGCATTTAAAATTTAATTTCAGTTTTACTACAGTATGGCCAAGGGAGAGCAGTCCCAACATGGAGGCGAAAGAAGTGAGTGTTTGGCATATTAGGTGTGAAGGAGAAACAGCGACATCCGATCCTGCGGCTTGTGAAGAGGATATCGCGACATCATCTTATACCAATAGTTGTCAGGCATGTTCGTCCAGGTACTACCCTGATCAGTGACGAGTGGAGAGCTTACAGAGGTGCATTAGCTGACATGGGCTACACCCACTTAACAGTGAATCACACCCAATGGTTTGTAGATCCCTACAGTGGAGCCCACACACAGCACCTTCAGAGGGCATGGTTGACCTACAAATCTACCATTTGGAGACTTAGAGGAAACAGGACAGAAAAACACCTTAAACAACACCTCTCATTAATCGAATGGACTCACTGGCTCGGTGAGAAACATAGTCAGGGTCCACTTGGACAACTGCTAAAGGACATTCTGCATCAGTTTCCTGTGTAGAGATGCACCACAGAGCAGGCTTGACAATTGAAATAGATTTTCTTTTCTTTACGTTTTCCAACAAATGTATACTGTATGTATTCTAATGCATAAAGTACTATGTACTGTAAGTATGCTGTACTGAACTAGAATATTCATAAAAGTCCACAGATTCAGAATTTATTGTCAGGCACTTTTTGTTCAATAAACACATTTTTACAAATCTCATGAAATAATGCTAATCAACTACTTAAATGATTTGTGAATGTTTTCATGTCATAAGGTGAATTAATTGTGAATTATGGTAAATTAATAATCACAACTATTATTCCCCATAATTATGCATTAGCTAATGTATTTGTACATATATAATCATGTCATGACTTTACTTGGTGGGGCACATGACTATTAACTCATTAAGTAGATGTATGCACTAGCATAACTAGCGAGGGGGGGAAGGGCAGGGAGGGCACTCGCCCCCCCCTGGAGGAAAAAGGCCCCAAGCCGCTTGGAGGCAAACATACATTTTAGATAAAATCCAAATCAAAAATGAATTCTTGTAAACAGTGTGGGCATAACTGAACAAAATATGGGCTATAGCTTATATTTAAAACGTGGGGAATTATTTTAATGAATATAATTCATATTACGATGACTTCCACAAATTCAGATTGCACGCACGTTCGTTTCCGAAGTCAGTTAGCAGCACAGTTAAAAAAGAAACAAAAAAGCGGGTTACAGCCTGTGAAACGTAGCCTAAACAAAAATAACAGTGGGAGAAAACAAAAGCTGCTTTAACATGTGTAGCCTACCACTAACTAACTTTTTTTTTTAAGCATAATCAACCCAAGGCGGGCTCAAATTTAGACTCGGCCCAAAGTTTTTTCTCTGATTGGCCAACGTGACCTGTCACGTGAAGGTGGTCAATGGCTGCCGCTGTAACTCTAGTTAGCGACCATAATCATGTATAGCGATTAGCGACGAATGCTCCCGTTAAATTATGCTACCGAATTATGCTAAATGAAACGTAACTTTGTTAGCTACCATTAGCTAAGTTAGGTCGCAGTAGCAGCCAGAGGCCTAAAAGGACATGCTATCACAAAAGCCTGTTGGTAATACACCAATAGTAGCTCGATGCATATTTAAAAAAAAATAAGCCAGGCATAATGTTAGTTTACTTTAGAACATATTTGGCTAATCTTAACGTAATCCCCTCAATGTAGCCTATATTAGCTGCATCCCAATTTGAATCTCGTCTCGAAAGCCGCGTTAAACCTATTTTTACAACATTACAGTCTATGGTTAAGCCTAACTGCAATGGACTGTGAGGGTTTGGGTTTGTAACAATGAGTCGTCATCGTTCACCAATGCCTGAAACACAGAGGGGGCTAGTGAGCCCGAACGACATGACCCAGTACTCGTAGTGCCCGCTATGAGTATTAAAAGCGGTTTTCCATTCATCGCCCTCATGCATGCGCACCAGGTTATAGGCATTGTGGAGGTCGAGCTTGGAAAAAATAGTAGCCCCCTGAAGCAGTTCAAATACAGAATTCATCAGGAGAAGCGGGTACTGGTTTTTAATGGTTATGGCATTGAGGGAACGATAATGATTGCAAGGCCTTAATCCTCCATCTTTTTTTTTTACAAAAATGAATCCTGCACCAGCAGGTGAAGTAGATGGCTTTATGAACCCATTAGCTAGTGCCTCCTCAATATATTCTTTCATAGCCAAACTCTCTGGGCATGACTGTACAGTGCGACATATATGTCGCACGTGCTACGAAAAAATCGGTCTGTGCGATAAATTCATTTACTGCAGTAGCACCCGTGCAATAGCCTGTGTGTGAGAAAAAAACAAAAAAAATTTTGCGTGTGAAGTGAATCAATGCGCCTCGCTATTCTACTTGGTAGTTGTAGTCTATCGTGCGATTAAAAACCATGTCCCCGTCTGCGTAGAGTCCATACATCCAACACCAAATCCCACAATTCCTAGCGAACAATCCCCTTTTCCTCAGCGAGTCGAGTGAGTAAGCTATCTATCTGGGACACCGGGATGATTACAAAATGAAGAGGTATTTTCAAGTCTTAAATCAAAGTAAAGAAGGAGAAGAAGTGCAAAACCAAACCCCCAAACGAGCCTGCGAGGAACCACTGCCAAATGAAAAGGGCGAAGCAAGAGAGAAGATTTACAGGTACACTCCAGAGTGGAAAAAGGATTTCCCTTGACTAACTCATGACAAGGAAAAGCAGCACTTGTTCTGTTGCTGGTGCAGGGAGGCTCCAGAAAAAATAAGAGTGGAGAATCCCTATGTAGTGGGTATTCCTATGTAACATCCTTAAAAGGGATAACACAAAAAAGGAAAAAACATAGCACTTCCCATCGTCACATTCTTGCCAGGGATGCCTTCATCGTGAAACAACATACTGAGCGGACTGGTACGCTCCAGCACTCACTGAGGACCCAGGCGACCAAAGCGGACGATGCTGCTCTCCGTGAAGTGAAGATGAAAATGAACGTGGCCTATTGCATCGCCAAAGAAGAACTTCCTTTCACAAAGATTAAGCCACTAATTTTGCTCAACAAGAAGAACGGAGCAGATATCAGTCCATTTTATGACAACCATGTCCGATGTGGAGAGATGATAGAGACCATAGCCGATGAAATGAAGACAGACCTGGCGGAAGAAATTGGAGGAAGCCGCTACCTTTCAGTGATGATTGATGGGGACACGGATGCTTCTAACAAAGAATGTGAAATGGTCTACATTCAAATAATTATAAATGGAAAGCCAACGAACAAGCTGGTCGGGCAACAGGAACTAGAGCACAGCCATGCATTAGGCGAGTAGCCCACTATTAGGATGTTTTTCAATACTTAAATACTGGCTACTTAAATTTCCCTCCGGGGATCAATAAAGTATCAGTCCATCTATCTATCTATCTATCTAATAACGAGACAATATGCAAATAAGGTATGCAGAGTTCCTTGTACTTCTGATTAATGCAATGGGGTGTCTGTGTCTGTGTGTGGTGTGTGTGTATGTGATGATCTCATTCAAGTAGTACTACAAGCTACCAAGATGGCTTTTGAGCAGCTGGGACAGGAGACCAGATGGATGAACAAGCTAGTTGGCTTCGGAGCAGATGGAGCTGCGGTGAATATGGGACATCGTGGAGGTGTCATTGCCATGCTCAAAGAACAGGTCGGAGAGAATGTCATTCCGTGGCACTGCATACATCACAGGTAAATTTGATTACTGCTGTGTTTTGAAATACACTGAATGTGATCTAATATACATAAAATCAAGAATTGGTATAATTTTATGATTGCAATTCTTGTTAAGTCATCCTCATCAGAACAGTAATAATTTTTTCCCTAATTAGGCCTACTAATGGGAAATTGTATTATAGAAACATTCAGACTTTGAAGCGCCACACCACATTTAAAAAAAAATCAAACCTACTTTTACACTGTGTCATTCATTTAGATTGGAATTGGCCATGCTGACAGTCCAAAAAAAGGAGCTTATGGTAGCTAAACTTTATGACCTTCTCCACCTGCTGTGGAAAACGTACTTTAGCCCAAAATCTCAGAGGGAGCTGCAGGCAGTGGGCAACATGCTGGGAGTCAACATCAGTAACCCTTCCAGTGTCAAAGGCACACGCTGAATTCCTCATGTTGTGTGCATTGCATGCACTTCTCAAACCAGCTGGACAGGATGAACAGGACAGCGGCCAATATGCTGCAACCCTGCAGCACATGATGTCTGCATCCTCTCCCTCTGCTGATGTGAAAAGAAGGGCTAAGAAGGTAATATATTTCAAAAGAAATGCTTGCTTCGGGTTGCTCAATCTTTTCTTAACCATGTTGTTTCTAGAAATAATGTAATTTGCTGCAATCTCTGAAATCATTTTTTAGATCAAGTGTGAGATGGAATGTGCAGAGTTCTGCGCCTTCAGCCACTTTATGGCTGACGTTTTTGCAGAACTAGGGAGCCTTCGCCGGATCCTTCAGCCTAATGACTTGATCTTACCCAAGGCTTCTGCTGAGCTACAGAGAACAGTATCTGAACTGGAAGGGATGAAGTTGAGGCATAAGCCAGGAGGGATGTTAGAGACGTTTCTGAGCAGTCAGCCTGAGGGAGAGAGTGTTACCTTTCAGGTGTGATACAATAGCAAATCAGAGAAAATATTTAGAAAATACATTTTTCAGTTCAATTATTGGTATTTCAATTTTGGTGTTAACATGCTTTTCAGGGCATGGAGCTGAAAGGGCAAGTTCCTTTGACTGATGGTGTTTTCAGTAATCTGCATGTGGCAGCAGCTGTTGACATTGCAGTAGAAGAGATGACATCACGCTTCAGCTGCTTAATGAGTCAGTCAGGGGAAGGCGTAGTTGACTGCCTCAGAATATCAACCATGATGCATGGCCAGAGAGTCAAGGTGCACTACTGGACTATGGCAGGGCAGAGGTTCAGTCTCTTCTCTAACATTTTGGAGAACTTCTCAGAAAGTGAGCAGATAGGGAAATATTGCAATTTCTCATTTTAGTATGAATTTAAGTATAGAGGTATGACCAAGATTAGTTATGTATTTGAATAAATCTATAACATGTTCAATGTTTTAAGTTTCACACATTTCTTATGTCTAAATGTTCCCATACCATATTCCCTCCCCTAATCTCTCTCCCTGTATCTCTATTGACAAAGTGGTGGATGCCAGTCGGAGCAAGTCCTTCAGGAATGGCAGCAGCTGAAGACCCTCATCAGGACCACTTTCGCAGACAAGTCATACCTAGGGCTGTGGCAGATATTTCTCACCAAGGAGCCATATCGTTCAGACTTTGAGGTATGTGGGGAATATTTAACATTCTTCAGAATTTACAAAGTCATGTGTACTCTACAGAATAAATAAATTCAGTTTTAATCATAGTTACTTTTATTTCAGAACTTCCTGCACTTGGCTGAAATACTGCTTGTGATGCCAATCTCCTCCGCTCAGTGTAAGCGGGGATTTTCAGCACAAAATCGCATTCAGAACACTACCTGCAGCAGCCTCCATGTCTCCACTGCTGAAGACTTGATCCGGATCAGCACAGAAGGCTGCCCATTGGAGCAATTCAACCCTAGCCATGTAGAAGCGAAATGGTTGTCGTCTTCAAAGAGGTCCAGGAGGCCAAAAATGAAAAAGTGGCCAGCAGACATGCTAGATCTGTGACGCGCGCACGCACGCACGCACGCACATACCGTTTGTTGTTTTTGTTCTCTTATTAGTGATTTACACACTTTCTCAATTTAAAATTAAAAAATATTGATGGTGATATGAATTTAAACTGAGATTTGCACTGCTAATTTGAAGCGTAACATATTGATGTCTTGTATAAAGTTATGTCCCTGCAATTTACCATTAAGAGCAAATAAAGAAAAAATGTTTGTCTGAAAGTATTTCTTGTTAAGGTTTGGATATTGTGTGCCCTGTATGCAACATTCATGTCCTTTGCCAGTCACATACCTGTTTAAGTGATGAACTGCACTACTTGGGGCTGTTTTTAGAGATTTTAGAGATGTTTTATACTATGGCCTGTGCTACAAAACTGTTAACCTCTGTAGCACCAGTGCTATGTGAAAAAAAAGTTAACGTACAGCCCTGCTGGGGCAGATAAAGATAAAGAATTCCCTCTGATGGTAGACACTAACGTATCAAGAGAATCGGATGGCTCAAGCACTGCTAGGGAATCTTGGACGGAATCGTCTAACTCTACTAACTGTAATCGTCTAATTACATCATCAGAGGAGCTTCTGGCCAACCTGTCTCACCTGCCAGCGCTCGAAACCTAATGGAAAATTCGGCCACTGTGTCATTATCCTGGCAAAGGCGTTTAAGCCGCCTCGCCGACTCTTGACCCGAGATGTCCCGCACACCGACTCCATTTCGTTCATTAGTGTTTTAGTCATGTTAAGAATTGGAGAATTGCTCCGGATTAACGGAGTCGCCCAGTCAAGTGTGGATCTGGTGAGCAATGAGAGCATAAAAGCCACCTTGGAATCTTCAGTAATAAACCGCGATGGCCAAGCTTTAAAAAATATCAGACACTGCGCCAGAAACCCTCTGCACTTGCCGGCCCAACCGTCGTAGTGGAGCAGGAGCTGAAGTTTGGGCTCTCTAGGTGGAATGTGCAAATGGGTGTGGTTAATGGGTGTGGTTTCACCTTCTCCACGTTTTATTACATTGCAGACATATTCTACAATAGATTGATTGTAATTCTAGACAGGCGCATTGGGCATTGTTTTTTACGCGGTTTAACTCTCTTTTAATGTATCGTTCGGGTACGAAGAATGTTAAACCTGATGCGTTGTCACGTGTCTTTGAGTGAACTGACAGTCCTGCTATTCTGGAGCACATTGTGCCTGTCTCCCAGATAGTGGCTCCTCTGTTGTGGTACGTTGAGGTGGTGGTTCAGCAGGCGTTGCTAAGTAGCCCAGATCCGGGTGGGGGTCCCATCAGTCGCCTGTTTGTTTCTTCCGAGGTGAGGTCTCGGGTACTACAGTGGGGCCATTTTTCTCAGTTCACGGTGCATCCTGGCGTCCACCGTACCAAGGAATTTCTATCCAGACAATTTTGGTAGCCTGGAATGGAGAAGGATGTGCGCAAGTTTGTTGCTGCTTGTGCTGTTTGCACTCGGAGCAAGGGTTCTCGACTCCCAACTTCGGGGTTGTTGAGGCCTCTACCCGTGCCCAGGTGACCTTGGAGCCATGTAGTTTTAGACTTAGTAACCGGATTACCCGACTCACAAGGTAATACGGTTATTTTTGTCAATGTGAATAGGTTTTCCTAGGCGGCCCATTTTCTCGCTCTGGCAAAATTACCATCGGTGCTTGAGACTGCTCAGTTGGTGATCAGTCACATGTTCTGCATACACGGGTTATCACAGAATATTGTGTCGGACCGTGGTCCCCAGTTTGTTGTTGGCGTTCTTTTTGCGCCCAGTTAGGCGCGTTAGTTAGCCTTTTGTCCGGTTTTCATCCGCAAACTAACGGGCAGATGGAGCAAACTAACAAGACCATGGAAAGCACCCTTCGCTGCTTGGCAGCTGCTGATACTACTTCGTGGAGTAGTTATCTCCTTTGGGCTGAGTATGCCCATAATACTCTGCCCAATGCCTCCACTGGCCTATCTCCCTTCGAGGCTCAAGTAGGTTATCTTCTTCCACTCTTCCCTGAACTTGTGAGGAATGTGGAGGTTCCCTCGGCTGGCTCTTTTGTTCGGAGGTGTCGTTCGGTGTGGAGACGAGTTCGCGCATCGTTGTTGCGAGCGTCGGCGTCCAAAAAAGTTTAGGCCGACAGACATCGCTGGACAGCTCCCTCTTATCAGGTCAGTCAGCGAGTCTGGCTCTCGTCACGAGATTTTCCTTTGAGGGTTGAGGCATGTAAACTTGCTCCACGGTACATAGAACCATTTAAAATTATCCGTAGAATAAATCCAGTAACAGTGCGTCTTCAGTTGCCACGCTCTATGCGGACTCATCCTACGTTCCACGTTTCATGTTTGAAACCGCTGCTTATCAGTCCGTTGTCTCCTGCTGAGAGACCCCCTCTTCCTCAGATCAGTGTATACTGTCCACCGCATTTTAGCGGAGAGACGGGTAGGTAGGGGGTGGCCGTTTTTAGTGGACTGGGAGGGGTATGGTCCAGAGGAATGGTGTTGGGTTCCGGCCAGAAATATTTTGGATCCTAATTTAATTAAAGATTTCCGCAATAGTTGGTCTGAGGGATCGTCTGGGGTCGTCCCTTAGAAGGGGGGTCCTGTCATGGTCCGTGGCTTTTTATTTTATTTTTTTGTGCGGTTCTCATCCTGGTTTCCTGTTTGTGAATCAATCAGATTGTTTCCACGTTCCGTTCCGGGGTTTGCCTTCCTCATTATTATTTTCACCTGTGCTTCTACCTGCGGGGTATTTAAGTTCCTCACTTCCGCTTCCCCGGTGCTTGTTTGTCATTCGACATTGCATCGAGCCAGGTATAGCCAGGTACTAGCGAGGGACTTGCTATTTTCAGGTATAGGATTTGTTCCTCCTGTAAGCATTCTGCGCTATTTATTTTGTCCATTGCTGTTCTCACAGAGACAAGTTTTCTTTTTTCGTTTGTTTTGGTTTTTTCTTTTATTGTTTTTCTGCTATTTATTGGTCCTCACTGAGGTGAGCTGACTTGTCCTGATTCCCCCACCTTCACGTTTGAATCTCCGCCACATTACAGTAACGTTATGTAAAGCTACAATGTCCTATAGCCTAGCACTCGCTGTTCTTCGCAAACATTTATCGCATACTGTGTCTTGCGGTTACAATGTTATGTGAAAACCAAAACAATAAATACATAAATAAAATATTAAATATGTCTATGATATGATTACATTCACATACTTAAATAATGATTATTGAATCTGCTTGTTTATTTTGTTTAATCTGTAGTCTGTGGTATGGCTAGGCAGTAGCCTAGCTACAGCGGTAACTAGGGTGGGAAATTAGCACCCACCACCCGCCAAATGCGGGTAGATTTCAGAATTGTCGGGTAAGTGTATCAAACCTACCCGCTACAGTGGTGTGTAGCAAAGTGGATACGAGTAGGAATAAAAAACTTCAGCTTTCTTTCTCTGATTGCCTAAACGTGAAAAAAAAATGCTCTTGTTAGAATATCCTGAGGCGAGCCCGTCTTACGCCGTGCTCACAACTCATCCATTGTTTTTACGTAGCCTACCATAAATTCTCAACGCAATCCCCGCCCCCTGAGCAACGCAGCAGGTGCTTCCCAATATTCTTCACTCCCCACCTCCCTACCTCCACTTCTCCACTACCACTCCTCTCTTACCCGGAAGTATGCAAAACTGTGAACCTTTCTATGGAGTAAGAACGCTGTCAAAAATACGTATGCATAACTTTGTGCATAAATACATTTGTTGTACAGAATACGTATGCATAACTTTAAACATTCATGCGTAAATACATTTATTGTACACAATATGAATGCATAACTTTAAACATTCATGCATAAATACATTTGTCTTTACGAGGTTGGCAAAATAAAAAGAGGGTAGTGTGGTATGAATAAAACAATCCTTCCACCTTCCTGACGAAAGGGGTCAGGACCATTCCATTACAGAAAATTCAAACTTTCTTCCAAATAGACACTACATACCAGAGTCTGATATAACTTGATTTATTGTAAAAGATAAGCATGAATATACATACCCAGGCTTATCAACTAGCACACTGATCAACTAAACACTCTCAATCACCCAGTCCGTCAATTGCATGCATTCCCACGAGACGCTAAACAGGTCCGTTAATGACAGAAACAAAACATAACAGCAGCAGCAGCAGCAGCAGCCATGAAAGTTCAGATAACCCCCCGTTTTATGCTTTTCACAACCCCACCCAGTGTGGGCCTAAAAGTTGGGCTCCGCCCCCCTGGGAGATATTTTTCATGGTCAACATCGGTCTCTGCTGGTTTTATTTAAGCATTACATCTGATGCTGTTTTTAATTAATCATTACATATGACCTTTATTTATATGGTAGTTTTGATGAAATGCCATGATTTAATTATATCAGAAATGCCCTGTCTATGACCATAGTAGTTCAATACATAATAAATGGGTTAAATGCTACTAACTGTAAGATCTTCCTAATTTTATTTCCTCAGTCTACATTTTATGTGTGGGTACATTGTGGAATGCAAGTTAACATTTTCTCTATAATATGATTCTTTTGTAATAATATAACCCTTAATACTAATGTTTGTAAAGAGGAAGAGAAACGTTTTCTTTGGATTTAATAAACTCTATTAGTTCTCAAACTGCACACACACACATTTCCAAGGCTAGAGTGTTAGACGTTTTAACGAGCAGGCCCCAAGGAATGCCAGGGAGTCACTCATGTTATCTCTTCAGACGGGCTAGGAACAAAATGTGTATTCATCTAGTTGCCTATGTGTGTGTGTGTGTGTGTGTGTGTGCGTGTGTGTGTGTAGTGTAGTGTGAGAATGCGTCCATTACCTCATTTTCGAGATAAGTATGCGTATGCTTCATCAGTCTGATGTGTGAATATACAAATGTAACTAAAACGGTCTCTGGGAAATTAGGGAGACTTGTATTCTGTTAGATTGTGTTTTGCAATATAGCTGTTTTTGCTGAGAGCAAGTTTTTCCCTTGTATTTTCCTGCGTGTGTGTGTGTATGTGTCCTTTATTTAAATGTGTCGAAGATGAGATCATACTGTTATTCCGGTTTAATTGGGCACCAGATAAGACTACCTAGCTTGGGACAGTCATCCATTGACCAATGCCGATAAAAATAATGAGCTTGCTTTCTGGCGTGAGTGTATGCCCTTGAATGTGAGGCCATAAATGTGTGATGTGTGCGCATTTGTCTGTTTAAAAATGGGCCTTTAGAACTGTTTTTTGCAATTCATCCTACCACAAAAAAAACATATTTTTATTCACCTGTTGGGCAGCCTGCCGGTGATGCTTACAGCATTCCCATCCGCTTCTTCCCGCGCTCATGCCATGCTGAGAGTGTGTTTCTAAACGGGCAGTCAAAGCGGACCGCTTACAGCATTCACAGGTCTCCCGTATCGATCCCGATACTCGTCAGGTCCTGTTTGAACGACAGTCACAACACAACATCCCACCCCCTTTTCACATGTACATCTCCCTTGCTTCCTCATTTTCCCTACTTTCTGAAGGTGCACCTTCCTCATCCTGCCTCTCCGCTATTTCACTTAAATGGTCTGCAACCTTGCCCTGTGCACGTTCTGGTGCTTTCCCTCTAAAGCAATAATTAAGGTGGAACCACACAGTTTTACCTTCAACCTTCACACTTAGTAGGAATTGTCAGAACCACCTTGTATAGTCCCTCACGTCTGGGTTCACTCCACCTTTTTTTGAACACTTTAATATACACTCAATCCCTGTCGGAAAATAGTCTTGTGTATTAAGGTTATGCTGCACATAATTTGACATTTGACTTTCAAGCTGCTCAAGCGCAGGTACGGTACTGGCATTGGTCTACCAGTTAGGATTTCCTGCGGGGTTAGATGCATGTTTCTGTTAGTTTGCATTTTTATGCTCATTAGTGCCAGTGGTAGTGCGTCTACCTAATTAATTTTGCCGTCTGCGCATATTTTGGCTATCTTTGCTTTCAAAGTGCCATTTGCCCTTTCCACCATCCCTTGTGACTGTGGGTGGTACACGGAACCAAGCTGATTCCCAGCATCTTGGTTGTGGCTGTTATTATGTCATTTACAAAATGTCTTCCATTGTCAGAGCTTATTTTATCTGGTATCCCAAATCTGGGAAACACTTCTTTGGTCAAAAATTTCACTACTGCTACTGCGTAATTTTTGCTTGTGGCTGCTGCTTCCACCCACCTGCTGAATCAATCCACCATTACCAAAATGTATCTTTTGTTCTGGACGTGGTCAATCATGTCCACAAAATCTATTACTAAGTGTCTGAAAGGTCCATCGGGTTGTGGAATGTGCCCTATTGGTGCTGAAAATGCCTTCCTGTTATTATATGAGGCGCAGACCTCGCAGTCATTTTGCGTTTGATTGACTATGCTTGCCAGAAATGGCGACCACCAGGTTGTCTGAAAAATTCTAATCACCTCCCCCCTTGCGCAATGGGACCTACCATGCGCATGTTTCATGATTATGGGAACGAGTGAAAGGGGTGTCACAAAGTGCCCTTTTGGCTCTCGCCACAGGCCCATTCACACACTGCATCCAGTGTTTTCACTGGCCCCCTTCTTAGCCAAACGCTGATCTGATATACACTGGCTACATTTTGGGCTTCTATTAGTGAGACAATGTCTGTTATGGGATCGGAATCTTCTGCAAGTAGAGGCGCCATCAGTGTTGATTCTGTCGCAGCCTTGCGTGCTGCCTCATCAGCCAAATTGTTACCTTTGGCAACCAAAAAAGTGTCTCTTTTCTGATGCGCTGGGCATTTTATAATTGCCAGTGTTTTGGGCACTGTCATAGCCTCTAATAGGTCTGATATTGCCTCCCTGTGCATGATAGGTGTATCATCTGCCCTCTTAAACCCTCTCTGCTTCCAAATGGTACCGTAAACATGGCACACACTGTACGCATAGGCTGAGTCTGTGTATATGTTAGCGGCATGCCCAGCCGCCAGTTGGCATGCTGCTGTTAGCGCTTTAATTTCTGCCAATTGAGTGGAACATGGCTTGTGGCTTATATTTTAGAAAAAGAAGTACCATCAGCACTTAGCTGCACTACTCCAAATCCAGCATGATTTCCATGCTTATCCCTGAAACAGGAACCGTCTACAAACAATGTAATGTGTGCCGAATCCCTCTTGGATTCCTAAGTGTGATGCTATTAATAGGGTTGCTACGCTGTCTGGATTGTCAAACAGTCGGTCCAACAGTAAGCTAAGTGTTTCTGCTGTCCACAGTTGTCGCAGTACCAATGTCCACCTTACTTCTGAAAAATCTGCTTGAACCTGTTCCAAATTGACCCACTTTGTGAGTTGCCACAGATTTGCCCTATCTGGTATACCTAGCAAGTGATGACCCTTAAGGCCATCCTTCTGCCAAACACTCACTAAGAAACTTTAAAACTAAATATGTTGCACATTTCAATGCATGACTTCATACTTCAGATCAAAATGTCATATCCCATTCCCTTTAAAAGCCTGCTTTTTGACCCTGGCGTTTTGCCCACATGATGGCGAAACAGACATGCCCGCGCATTCCCACTACAATGGTTAAGGAATGAGTTCCCGGTAATTCCTGACAGTGTTGCTATTTTACAATATACATATATATATATGCAGCTAAATCTCATTAAAAACACCTGCAAGAGCTGAGAATAAGCTACCAATGGCTTCCGTTTCACCTTAGAAAAATACAATAAAGCTGTCAGGGTGGCAACTCAGGTCCACACATATTTCCTCTTGTTTTATACTGTCCTGCTTCTGGAAATGTGACCAACGCGTTTTACTAGGAGCTTAATCACACATTCCTTCACTATAATGTGAAACATCTGATTCAATTGAATATCTTTATTAACCACTTTGATTGTGTTTGTGGGTCTGCCCCACTGTCTATGTCTTTTTACTGCTGGAAGCTACAACTGAAGTTTCCTAACGTGAAAATAAGTTACTCTATTCTATGCTATTCTATTCTATGCTTTAAAAACAAGTCAACTTTCCCGGGAAGACCGTGAAAGTTCAATTTAAAGCAGGTAAAACAGACCTTCTCCTTCATGAAATTAAACCAACTTTATATACAACAGTATTTACAGTATTTCAAGCCGCGCACAGGCTTTGGTTACATACACACAACAAAACAAAACTGAGGAAATCTGAATAGAAGAGAGATATTATAGGCGGTCATTTCTAGCAAATCAACAAAATAAATCAGAGTTTTTAGCTTTCCTTTATAAATTCACATACAACGTGCTTTCTACCCACTTAATAACCGCTATCCACATTATTATGAATGCTAAAACCCAAAGAGCCAAAAATATTTGGACACCTCTTTAATTGTGCACTGTTAATTGTCTGTTCTTCCAAACTCTCCGCTATCGGTATTGGCTGCTCGTGAACAATAGGATTACCTATAATTTGTTCAATCAGAATCTCCTGTGTTTATGCCACTGTCCTATCCTTCACTAATGCACACAATCCACATCTAAATTTCCCTCTGATTCTTCTGTATAGCCGCTTTGGCTTAGCCAATGCAATTCCAAGTTTCCCTCAAGGTACAATCTATTTCTCTCTTCCACTTTGCTTTTCTATCGAATTTAAATGACCCCACGACGTTCGCTCAAACAGATACCAATGATCGTGTTCACTCTGATAATGCAAGAGCAAATTCCCTGCACTTATGCTGTCATTCCCTCTCTTGCAACCACACTAATTTGGTAACACTTATTGTTGACAGTTGTTGACCCAACACAGTGTCAATAAAATGTATAGATGGCCCTGCGGCATAAATATATAAATCCGATACAATTGGTAGAAATGCTTTTCCACCACAGTACTTGTTTCAGTATATTCACTAATACCACAATATTCCATGGGTTGGGCTTCCCATTACCTTTTAAATCACACACTTCTGGGTCAAACTATTTAGAAGTGTGTTTTCCTTTTAAACTATTCAGCTGATTCACCATTCAAACACACCCACACAGCGCTTTTCCATCATTCATACTTGTGCCGGCACTCAATCATTCTCTGGCCAGCGCAGTAAAAATTTGCCATTCAGCCCCTTTCCCCTGCGCGGAGAGGCGATGCCCAGAAATACCACATTTGTCTGCTCACCCGCCCTCCTGTAGCGCGTTGTTGCAATGAACACAAGACAAGTGCTTGTGGTAATCATTTTTAGGCCAAAAATAAATAAAACCACGATAAAAATGAGAAGGTAGCCTTTGAACAATTTAAGTGCACAAACACCAATCATAGGTCAAAATATTGTCTTAATTGTCTTATAGGTCTTAATGCCATCTGCGAACCGACCGGCCGGTGACCCAGTCGATAGTGATCCCTAGTCCTGCATCTAATCAGGACCCCGTAGTAACTGTTAATTACCCGGTTAGGAACAGACGGTCTGATCCCTATCCTGCCGTCGTCTGTTATGCCCCACTGCTAGGTGTGGACTGTCATCCATGTACCACGTACTGCCTGCATACTTACATGCGACAGTCACGCCGACTAGATGGTACCACGGCAGTATGTCAATTCATACTTCATCAGACACGGGAGCCTTCAGCCTTCTCCCCTGCACTATATTACGTCTTTAACGTGCCCTCGGAACTTTGCAATTCCACCGCCTCCTGTTTTGTACTAGGTTTGGGGTGCCTAATTAATCCCCTGCCTAATCTGGTTAGCTAAATGAATGCCCATCACTAGTTGCACAACAGGTAGAGCAGTGTTCGCAGACTTAACATTCCCCCCCCCCCCCCCCCCCCCAATTATGTACTGTACTGTCTAGGTTTTTCTTACAGTTACCATTCACCATCATTCACTCTATACACCTTATACACATAAAACCATACAAGACACACAACACTTATATCAGCCTGTCATTATACCAGACTCTTTCTTACACTACTTTTCTTTTTTTTAATAAGAATATTTTGGTTCTTTTGTGAGGAGGTTTTCGTATAGGCCTTCGCATGGGCGGACACACTGCCTCTCAGAATCAGCAAATTTGAATGGCACCTTGCTGATCTGAGATGCAGCCACTCCGCCCACACATATGGCCCCCCCAAACAATTCCTAGGTAAGGCTCGCCATTTTGTGGTATAAATAAAACAATCCTTCCACCTTCCTGACGAAAGGGGTCAGGACCATTCCACTACACGTAATTCAAACTTTCTTCCAAATAGACACTACATATCAGACTCTGATATAACTTGATTTATTGTAAAAGATAAGCATGAATATACATACCCAGGCTGATCAACTAGCACACGTAATTAAAAAACACTCTTAATCACCCGGTCCAATCTAAGTCCATCAATTGCATGCATTCCCACGAGACGTTAAACAGGTCCGTTAATGACAGAAACAAAACATAACAGCAGCAGCAGCAGCCATGAAAGTTCAGATAACCCCCCGTTTTATGCTTTTCTCAACCCCACCCAGTGTGGGCCTAAAAGTTGGGCTCCGCCCCCCTGGGAGATATTTTTCATGGTCAAAATCGGCCTCTGCCGGTTTTATTTAAGCATTACATCTGATGCTGGTTTTAATTAATCATTACATATGACCCTTATTTATATGGTAGTTTTGATGAAATGCCATGATTTAATTATATCAGAAATGCCCTGGCCATGGTTTGACCATAGTAGTTTAATACATAATAAATGGGTTAAATGCTACTAACTGTAAGATCGTCCTAATCTTATTTCCTCAGTCTACAGTTTATGTGTGGGTGCATTGTGGAATGCAAGTTAACATTTTCTCTATAATATGATTTTTTTGTAATAATATAAAACTTAATACTAATGCTTGTAAAGAGGAAGAGAAACGTTTTCTTTGGATTTTTATAAACTCTATTAGTTCTCGAACTGCACACACACACATTTCCAAGGCTAGGGTGCTAGACGTTTTAACGAGCAGGCCCCAAGGAATGCTAGGGAGTCACTCGTGTTATCTCTTCAGACGGGCTAGGAACAAAATGTGTATTCATCTAGTTGCCTATGTGTGTGTGTATGTGTGTGCAGTGTGTGAATGGGTCCATTACCTCCTTTTTGAGATAAGTATGCGTATGTAAGTAAGTCTGATGTGTGAATATACAAATGTAACTAAAATGGTCACTGGGAAATTAAGGAGACTCGTATTCTGTTAGATTGTGTTTTGCAATATAGCTTTTCTTTTTGCTGAGAGCTGTTTTTTGCTGTTTTTCCCTTGTATTTTCCTGCATGTGTGTGTGTGTGTACTTGATTTAAATGTGTCGAAGATGAGATCATACTTTGTGACGTATTTTCTTCCAGCTTAATTGGGCACCAGATAAGACTACCTACGAAGCTTGGGACAGTCATCCATTGACCAATGGCGATAAAAATAATGAGCTTGCTTTCCAGCGTGAGTGTATGCCCTTGAATGTGAGGCCATAAATGTGTGATGTGTGCGCATTTGTCTGTTTAAAAATGGGCCTTTAGAACTGTTTTTTGCAATTCATCCTACCACAAAAAAACATCTTATTAACACGATTGTTTCATATAGTCGGCCATTACAGTGGTCTGTAATGATATAAAAATATACCACAGTAGGAACGAGCAGGAACAGGGCAGCAGGCAGGAGGGCTAGGTGACGGACAGGTTGCAGGGTAGGCGAATACAGGTGGGCGGGAACAGGGCAGCAGGCTGGACGGGCGAAACTGAAAACAAGACTGGACAAGTTAGGAACAAACAAACAGAGGCCAAAAACACGTCAAACATACAGCAACTGACGGAACGAACTGGTGACGATACAACCAAAGAGTGGAACTTAAATAAAGGGAAAACAGGTGTGACGCATGATAATTAAAGTGAGTGAGGAATGTATGCGGGAGTAATGAGGTGAGTGCGGAATTCTAAACGGGGAAACCATGCCCAGCCTGCACAACACGGAGAGACAGACAAGGTAAACGGAAAAACATGACATGAAACAAGAGGAATGGGAAAAACAAGGAACGGAATGGAAGGTAACGGGCGGATGTTACAATTACTTCAAAGCTGTTATTAGTTCAAAACATGGGCTACTGCGGCCGTGGGAATAAAAACCTAATTGAGAGCTTATTAGCTAGCGGTTTTGTGAAACATTAAAAAAATATGCCAAAAGCTATATTTTTTCATACACTGACGCATATATAAGAGACCCAAACCATACTTAAAAATGAAGGAAAACCCCATTCATTTTTTCCATAGACCGTCTGTTTTTAGATCCACGGAAGTAGATAATGCTACCATTGAATGTCTTTCATTGCAGTTATGAATATGATCACACTGACCACATAACACTATGGTCAGTACGGTAAATGACTGTCAGCCAATGAAAAAAAAGTTATCTTTTGAATTTCAAGCAACATAATTCTCTGTGTCAGGGAGGCAAATAAAACATTTCTCGGTAGAAAAAGCCACAGACAGATGTCTGTTTTCTTGCTTGGTACGGCACAGTAATATATTCTTTTTATATATATTTATATTATTTCTTATATAGAGACTTTTTTCATCTTTTTCTAAAACAACAGCCTATTTCAACAATTCCTCTTAAGGGCTATTTTCTAACAGCCTTTTTAAACCTTTGACGCGTACGGTCACACTGGTGTTACAGCGCTAGAGTGGTCCCTGAAGTGTACGGTCACACCAGTGTGATTAGAACACAGGATTAGAATGTCTATTTACGAATGACGCAACAGTGGTTGAACCTCATTCTTTCTAGGACTAAACGCACTTATGTTCCACAAAACAATTGCACCAAATAAACTCTTTACAACCCCAGAGATCCGGTGATTAGAGAAAATGCACCGACCTTGACTACAGGGCGCAAGTGGAGACCAGCAAGAGCAGTGGAGGAGGCAACTGCAGCTCTCAGACATGCTGACATCGTGGGGAATGTTCAGCAAGGAAGAGGAGGTCTTGGACTAACAACTAGCCGCCCAGCCTGGAGAAATGCCACTGCTCCAGCACGGAGGAAGATGGTGGTGGAGGAAGTGCGGCGACAGGAGGAGGCGGCAAGATGGGCCAAGGCAGTCGCCCTCGGCAAACAGGGACTCTGGACACGGTGGGAGGGTGTCGAAAGGAGGAGGTTGAGCTGGAGAGAGATATGGGCCATGGAAGCAAGGAGCTTGAGCTTTGCCATCAGAGCCACTTATGACGTCCTTCCAACACCAACTAATCTCCACCAATGGTTTGGCGAAGATCCTGGGTGTGTCCTTTGTTCCAGGCCAGCCTCCCTTCGGCACATACTCACAGGGTGTAAAACCAGCCTTTCCCAAGGACGGTACACTTGGCGCCATAACCAGGTCTTGAAGAGCCTTGCTTCCACACTGGAGGGAAAACGATCCAGCATCAATGCCCTACCACCGCCAATACCTAACACCTCATGGGAAACTGCCTTTGTCCGTGAAGGGGCTACAGCTACCAGGAGCAACTCCACACCATCGGAGAGAAGCCAGCTGTGCCTAGCACGTGACTGGAAGATGCTGGCAGATATTGGCAAACAGCTGGTGTTCCCCTCAGAGATTGCCATCACCACCTTGAGGCCTGACTTGGTGCTCTGGTCCCCTTCCTTAAAGAAGGTCTACATAATCGAACTCACCGTACCCTGGGAGGATTCCATGGAGGAGGCATATGAGCGGAAACATCTGCGGTATTTCGAGTTAGCTGCCGAAGCACAACATCGCGGCTGGAACGCGGAAGTCCGCCCAGTGGAGGTTGGGTGCAGAGGGTTTGTGGGAATATCTACCACAAAATTGCTGAGGGACTTGGGAGTTAGGGGCCAGAACCAGCGAACAGCCGTTAAAGCTGCATCAGAGGCAGCAGAAAGAAGCAGCCAGTGGCTCTGGCTGAAGAGGAACGACCCTAGTTGGGCCCCTAAGTAGCGTTCCAGGAGGTATGCGGTCAGCTTAAGCTCGACTCAGGGAACAGGACGCCCCTGCCATGCATAGTCCCCTGAGATGTTTGCCACTTGACAACAAGGTGACTCTCATGGCTAATTGGGCTTGGGACGCAAGCTCAGGTCTGATCAGCCTGTAGCTGGCCGCCTCTGGGGAGGGTGTATAGTGTCAAAGGCAGAAACACCCTATGACCCAGAGGAACACTACTGATGATGCGTCCCGTAAATTCAATTCTTCCCACGATTCTTCTTCAAGTCTACTATCCGCCATTCATCGGCAAGTCCACCAGTTATTTGCATGTGCTTGCACAAGGAGATCAACATCTCATCCTGTGTTTTCTGGAATCCGAATATATCAATTCCCTAACAATGTTTCTGGAAAGCACAAAACAAGTACAAAAGTAAAGTATCATGTCACGTTATTATCTTTGTTTGGACCAGAGATGACGTTATATGGCACCAGTGTTATTAGCTCTATTTTAGCATTTTAGCATCGTGATCAGTACAAGCTTCAGAAAAGTACTTTACAAACATCATGGGTGGCCATCACAATTTTTGCGAGAATCAGAATACATCTTTTATAACAAGTCTTTGAAAACATGCAAATACTATTGCAAATAAAGACATTTTTACCACAAACCATTAGATCTGTATTGGTACAGACTGTTTTAGCATCTCATACAAATTGACAGTGCACGTAGCGAATCAGATGATCCCTTTGCGCCTGGCACACAATGAGTTGTTGCGCCGTCTAGTGTTGTTGTATTCGTTTCGCTGTAGCCTATATTTATATACATACATACACATCTATGTTATATAATATATTATACATTATATATTCATATACAGTACACATAGATATATATATATATATATATATATATATATATATAATATATACTTATATCAGATAAAATACAGAATGTTTGGCAAAAGGATGAGACAACTCAGCAATGAGGAAATTCTGGAGATCTTTTTTAATTCTGATAATGAGTCAGAGTATACAAGCGAGGAAGAGTCTGACAGTGAGAGCAAAGAGCTGCCCCCTAACGTAGCAGCCATCCTTGAGCCTGAGAGGCCCTTGCCCGAAATACCAGGTCCTTCAGTTGATGCTGTTGAAGATGGAGGCAGACAGATTTTAGGTGAGGAGGTCAGCAGGACCACCTGGAAGGCTGCCAGCCATTTCACCCCCCCTGGCCCTGGTGTGGTGTTTGATGAGTCACAGTCAGGAGTGCGGCACCATCAATTATTTCCTTCTGAGGCAGAGTGCTTTACAATATTTTGGAGCTGGTGGGAGACATTGTTGAAGAGACAAATCTCTATGCCAGTGAGCTGCAGGAGAAGATCGAGCCAGGAGCGAGGGGGAAGCTGGCTAAGTGGGTAGCAATCACCATGAGTGAGCTCTACACCTTCCTGATGGCACTCCTAATTATGTGGGTTGTGAAGAAGCCCTCACTACGGGATTACTGGAGCACAGATCCTATGTTTGTTACCCCCTTCATCTCCACCCTCTTCTCCCAAGACCGCTTTCTTCTCCTGCTCCGATGTCTTCACATTGCCAACAATGCTACTGCCAACCTCCGAAACCAACTTTATAAAAGGAGAAGTGTCCTAACAAGCCTCAGGTCTGCATTTCACCGGATCCATGTCCCTTACAAGGACCTGTGTATTGATGAGTCCCTGATGCTCTGGAAGGGTAGGCTGGCATTCCGCCAATACATCCCTTCAAAGAGGAACCGTTTTGGGGTAAAGTTTTTTATCCTCTGTGATGTCAAGACTGGGTTTGTCCAGGACATTGTCATCTACACAGGAGCCACCACTGATATCACTCACTATGACGGGCTGGGACTGTCCGGGTCGGTGGTGATGACCACGCTGGCCACACCCTCTTTGTGGACAACTGGTACACCAGCCCCACACTTTCCCACCACCTGCTGACCAACAACACTGGGGCTTGTGGAACAGTCCGGCAAAACGGGAACACCCACCTTCTCCGGTAGGAAGATGCAGAGAGGGGATGTGGAATTCATGGAGAATGGAAGCCAGCTGGCAGTGAAGTGGAACGATAAGAGGGATGTCCACGTCCTCTCTACAGTCCACACAGCATCAATGGTGCCCGCTGGGAAAACAGACCACCTAACGGGAGAAAGAAAAATCAGGCCAGAATGCATTGCCGAGTACAACGTGAAGATGGGGACAGTGGACAAGGCTGACATGATAAACAGTTTTGTGGCCTGTGTGAGAAAGACCACAAAGTGGTACAAAAAAATAATATTTATTTATTTATTTATTGATTTATAATAGCCTTGTCCACCGCCAGCTGACAGGTGAGATGATCACATTTATACATTTCAAACTATATATTAAACTATATATATATATATATATGAAATTAAATACAATTATATTGACAATACCCCCCTGCCCTCACCCATAGGTCAGAATCTCACCTATCAGGTGTACCGGACCAATGTGACGAGGCAGCTGGTGGAGGAGCACCACACCCCTCGACGTCCACCAACTAGAGGCCGCCCTGCAGCCGATAACCCCCTGCGCCTCACTGCTAGGCACTTCCTGTCTGCGGTCCCTCAGAAGGAGGCCCAAGGCAGCCGCACGCGGAGGCACTGTAAGGTCTGCCTGTCTCATCCAGGAAGAGGAAACAGAAGCGGGCCATAAAGTTCATGTGTGCACCCTGCAACACACCCCTGCGCTGTGCCTTGCTTTGAGGAGTACCATACTTTGAAGCACTATTAGGCACCTTCGCTTCCTGCTGGAAAAAAATTATTAGTTAGTGGTAATGTAAAAAGTTCTTAAAATAAAAAGTTGTTAATGTATAGCATATTACTAGAATATTATATCAGTTGTTATTTTGTAATTATTCAATCAGTTTTATTTCCAAGGTGTTAGTTATGATATTTACACGTTATTAGTTTTCAGTTAGTGTTTATATTATATATTGTAAATATTTTAACTTTTAATAAAAATGATTGACATATCTGTTATTTGTCATTATTCAATCGGTTAATTTCCAATGTGTTATGATATTATTATAGTCGTCAGTTGTGTATTGAACTTTCTAGTGTGTAGCAGTAAGCTTCAGGCTATTTGAGAGAAGGTTCATGGCATGCATAGCTATATCAATGCTATTCAAATTCAGTCTTGGGGGACCCCTGTGCATGCTGGTTTTTGTTCCAACTGCAATTGCAATCCTAGAATTTTAAGAAGCCCTTACTAATTCTTGCTTTTCATGTCCTCTTAAACCACATTGTCAGAAATGGCTATGCATGCCATGAAGAATAAAAGTCCCATGTTCACCTTGTCTTTATTGTGCTATATTATATACAATAACAGAGGTACATTTTTTAACAAAAATAAAAACTGGTGAATCAACAGGCTCCTAATTAGGTTGCTGACCACATGTGTTCATCTTTCATAGTAAAAGCAGGTTTGGTTTATCGTTTGATTTGTCTTTGAATTCTTCATATCTACCAAATTGTTAGTTTTAGTGGCCAGGTGTACACACTTTTACCAATTAGGAGCCTATTGATTCACCTCAGTCTGTATTCTGATCAGTTAAAACATTTTTCTACCTCTCCATGTAATCGTTTGCAGTATAGCACAATGTGAACATGGTACTTTACTTATTCAGAGCACGCATAGCTATTTCCTATGTAATGTCGCTTAAAAGGGTAAATAACCCCTAAACATGAAAAGAACCCCATTAAAGAAAAACGAACAGGCTTGTTAAAGGGATTGCAATTGTTGGAACGAAAACTAGCATAAACAGGGGTCCCCCAGGACCGAGTTTGAACGCCACTGCTCAGATATGAATCGGCAAAAAGACATACCATGTGTAGCTAGCTTGCTAATCCCCTTGGTTTTTTGGTTGTGCATGGACCGTGTCGAATTTAGAAGTCAACTCGTCCCAATTGCAAATGCAAACATCTAGAAAACATTACTGATGATGACAGCTGTCTTGAGATAAATTATCCAATTTCCATGGTTAGCAAAATTAAATTTTTTTAAAATAACAGCGGCTGCTTAAAAAAATAAAGCGCAGCTACAAAGCGCAGAGGCAAGTGGTCACGTGGTGACTAGGGAGACGCAAAGGTGGCAGGTATCAGCTGATGTGGGATCAGTCTGGAAATGTACACACTAATGTAATGGGTAAGGTTACAATTTGGGTTAGGTGATCAGATCTGATCACAGAACTGGGGATCAGATATCAGTACTCAAAGGCAACTTCAACCATAGGAAGGCTAGTGTGACGTAACAGACGAATTCTAGAACAGCTGGTGCGCATGCAGAAAAACTCACTCTTTGGGGCCGTTGGAAATATTTTGGAGTTAAACGGTTAGGGTCATTTTCTTTCATGTGCTTTTCAATTTTTTTCTTTTATCTACTCAAAGCTGCCTTTAGGTAGAAGTAGACTATAAAATACTACCACTTGATTGTATTTTCCAACAACAGTATTTGAAGCATGCAGAAAAACTCACTCTTTGGGGCCGTTGGAAATATTTTGGAGTTAAACGGTTAGGGTCATTTTCTTTCATGTGCTTTTCAATTTTTTTCTTTTATCTACTCAAAGCTGCCTTTAGGTAGAAGTAGACTATAAAATACTACCACTTGATTGTATTTTCCAACAACAGTATTTGAAGGGTGTTGTCATTATTAATATATATTAATTCAATTATTATTTAATAAGTATTGAGATATGCTATAAATATATTAATATAAACTAGATCTGAAATATGGACCACAAACGTTGGAATAGTGGTGCTTCCAAAAGGAAAGCCGAAAAAGAAAAGGAGGCAAGAGAGTGTTCCACTCATTCCAACTTCTTTCAAAAACCCTCTGATAGTAATAATTATGACAGCACCACTATTGTCAGCTGTGAGAAAGGAACTAGCACTAGTTCAGTTTCCAGTAATGTTGTCACTCCCCCAGAGCCATTCTTTGAAGGCGAACCCTCAACAGCTAATGGTATACAAGAACCATCATTTCCACCTCAGGAGCAGTTGGGCAGTTCACAAGAATCAAATCAACCAAGCCATTCCTGGTGCTATGAGGTCGCTGACCCTGCATTATGGCAAAGAACTTCCACTGACATTGGTAAGTCAGTGCTTATTAAAAGAGGAATAGTCCCCTTCCAAAAACGCAGTGAAAAATACCCAGCTTCAGTCCGAGATGAGCGCTGAGCGCTTGGTCGAAAGACTAGAAGTTTCAACAATGAACTTCTGAACTGTATATTGCCAAATGGGCAGAAGGTTTCTAGACAGTGGCAACTGTACTAACCCTCAACAGGTTGTGTGTACTGTTTTGCATGCAATCTCCAGCAAGCTTGGTGCAGTCGGTGGCTTTAGTCAGGGGTTTAGTGACTGGAAGCACTCTGAAAGAATAGGGGAACACGAAAAGAGTGCAGAACACAGATCACGCATGCTTGCCTTGCGCAGCACATTCACTTAACTTAGTTGGTGGTAACACCTTAGACGGCAGTAGCCCAGAGGCTGACAAGTTTTATAACATGTTGCAGTCACTGTACACATTTTGCTCTTCATCCACACACAGATGGGGGAAAGTCTTTCGGAAGACAGATGTCAGACTGACATTAAAATCGCTGTCCAGTACTCGGTGGAGTGCTCGGGCAGAGTCAACCAAGGCACTGTGGAGAAATTACACCCACATTAGAGAGGCCTTCGGTGGTATGTGCAATGATGATAATGAGAAAAGAGATACTCGAATTGAGGCCGCTGGACTATATGCTAAATTGGACACCTTAGAGATGGTGTTCATGGCACATTTCTGGGACGTCATACTTGACCGGTTCCACGCTACAAGCATGGAACAGTGAAATTGATCTCTGTAGCAGCACAGCTTTTGTCTTCGTTGAGGGATTTGTGGCGGGACAGCGAGACCAGTTTGAGGCTTTTGAAAGGGCAGCCGTAAATGTGACAGGTGTCTCTCAGTCATATAAGCAGGATCTTCAGCGAAAGAGGGAACACAAAACATTTCCAGATGAGAGCTCAGAGCCAGGTGTGACACTTGAGGAGAGGGAGAAGTTCAAAATAGAAACATTTTATTTGGTTATTGATAAGCTAGTGGCATGCCTTGAATATTGCTTGGACGCTTACAAGCATTTGACCAGTCTCTTTGGAGTTCTGTTTATGTCAGATCAGGTGTCTAACAGTGATGTCATAGTGGAAAAGGTAAATGCACTCTCCGCTGCATATCCATCAGACCTGGACATGAACTTTGCCAACAAACTCATCCAATTCAAGTCTTTCATGTCTGACTCTGAGGGTGAGAAGTGCCTAACTAAATTGCTTGAGACGTTGCAGGCACTTAATCTGCAGTCAGTGTTCCCCAATGTTTTCTTGGCACTTTTTTTAACTTTGCCAGTGACAAACTGCCAGGGTGAGCGGAGTAGCATGGTCTCTCAATAAAAAATTAGCTGCGGAGTAGCATGTGCCAAACACGTCTCAGCTCATTGTCACTTATATCAGTCAAACCTTGTCAGACAGCTAGATTTAGACAATCTAGTGCATAGGTGTCAAAATCCGGCCCGCCACGTCATTTTTTGTGGCCCGCGAGAACCTAATAATCTGACCCGGAATCCGGCCTGCCATGTAATTTTATGCGGCCCGCGAGAACTTAAGTATCTGACGCGTTTATCTACGTTGCTGGTTAACGGGGATGTACTTTTACGATATAGCAGACGCGGACGCACACCCACGGCACATACGTTAAATAAAACGTTAAATGTAGTTTGTGTATATTAAAAAAAAGGCGATTGCACCCCCCCCCCTCCCCTCAACAATTACAATCGAGGTCCGCAAAAATTCTTGATTGCACCCCCCCCCCGTCAACAATTACAATCGAGGTCCGCGAAAATCCCAAGTATGGTTATAATTATAGTCTTACAGTTACAACCGGCCCTTTGAGGGCAACCATAATGCTGATGTGGCCCGGGGTGAAAATGAGTTTGACACCACTGATCTAGTGGATGATTTTGTGAGGAGGAAGGCAAGAAAGACACCAATATAAAAAGGCGGGGGGGGGGGCTCCAAAAGACATGTGCCCGGGGGCCTCACGGGACCATGATCTGGTCCTGCTCATCACCCACACTAAAATGAACTATAGTAAAAATATAGTATGACTACAGCATATGCTTTCAATTAGTTACTATCGTATTACAGTAGATACATGATATAATGTTGGTCTAATAAATAGGGAGCGTTGCGCAGCAAAACAGAACAACCCAGCGAAAATCTTTGTGTTGTAGCGGGCGGTAGCGCAACCCACAGCAGCTAGTGCATGTCTGTAGGCTTCCAGCACCGGGCTGAGCAGAGGAGGGAGACGCCGACTGTGTAGGCTAGGCTACGTGCAGTGCATCGGTGCGTGGATGGTCATTACTAACTAATTAGACTTGTTGTATGTTATTTATTTTAAATGCGGAACATTCTCTTCTATTGAGGAATGCAGGACAAAATGTGTGACTGTGGGGGGCATTTTTTGCCCCTGTAATTGTGTTTTCAGGGGCCAAATAGTTTTTATTGGGGCATTTTTGCCCTTTACCCCCAAGTATTTCCGATGCTGTCCCCACATTTATGATGACGTGTCATCATGCGAAGATTTGACTTTTAAATGCTCCATGTTTAAATGTTCAATGTTTCGTAGATTGTAAATAAGTTTTTCTAGCCTTAATTAGGCTATGCGTTGTGCTCAACGATTTGAGACAAGAGGCTGTCCTATATGTTTTCTAATGTTTAAATTGCTTTGACTAATTTGAGTGCCGTCTTAAAATGTATTAATTATTTAACGCATTCAGATTATTGCCTTATCCTTGTTAAACAATCTCAAGTTTGTTATCTTTGTCGTCATTTCTTAATCATTGGCTACTAGGGGTGGGACGATTCAATCCCATCACGATTCGATTCGTTTCCGATTCTTTAGGCAAAGGTTCGATGCATCATAATATCTTACGTTTGACCACGATTCGATTCGATTCGATTCGGTTCGATTAATTTAGATACTTTAAATAGGTATGCTAATGTGATTTGATACCGATACATTCAGCAGTAATTAAATATTCAATTAGAACCTTACACCAAATTCACAGCATTATGTTTATTGTTAAGGCATGCCATACATTTTGCAGCTGTCTGCAGCAAATAATGCAGCAATAAACATGACTAACAGTGTATTTTCTAAAGTTGCCCTATTTAGGTTATTGTTTTTCAAACAGTGTCAGACATGGTGCCCAAAATGAAAATGGCTAAATGTATAACAATTACTAAACTGGGCCAAGAAAAATGAAATAGCCTATAGGTTAGTGTCATGCATAGTACTTTCCTAAATCTTAGTACGATCTAGAACTTCGGTGGAGCAAGATGCCCATCCATCCGTAGTTAAAGCTACTCTCGTAGCGTTTTGCAAGGACAGTCGAACAGTTTTCTTCACCTCTTCATACAGAGCAGGTATACATTTTTCACTCAAATATTTTCTGCATGGTATGGTGTATCTAGGTTCCACGACATTCATTTTGTGAATCGGACAGTTAACGTAGTAATAATTAATTGAACGTAAGACATTGGAAATAGTCTTACTATTTTTGTTTTTTGTCTCTAACGTCTACTAGATTTTGAATAGAAAATGGTTTAAATTTAAATATCAGAAAGCACTTTACAATTAACTGTCTGGACACGGTATGTGTATAAAAACGAATAAAAACAATTATACAAAAAAATAGAACTGTTTGGCCATTTCTCCAGGAAACTCATCAATGACTCCCGAGTTTAGCTTGCTTACCAGCTTGCTAACGCGCTTGCTGTCCTTCACGTCAATTGTGTATCGTCGGCTCAAATGGTTTATCATGTTTGTGGTGTTGCCTGTGTATCTGATTTCTACTTGGCAGATCTTGCATATTGCAGCGGTTTTGTCAAGTACACCCTCCTTCTTTCTAAACCCGAAATGCTTCCATACCACTGTCTGTTCGGAACATCGCAAATTCTGAGTTTCTGTCTCTTTTGTCGCACTCAGCGAGCACGCAGCTAGCCATTTCGCTCAGATCTGTCCGTCTCATTGTCGCTACTTTCAACTCACGCTTACGTTGGGGTTGGAGCAGAAACATGGATTTAAGCTGGTCAAAAGAGTTTTAAAAGTAATCGTGTCTCAGAAATATATATTTTAAATAATTTTGGAATAAATGAATACGTGTACATTCATTTAAAATGCGATATTAATCGATGCTTATCGATTCGAATCTTGCAGATCGATGCAGTTGTATTTACACATTCGGATCGATGCATCGCGATGCACCGGTGCATTGTCCCACCCCTATTGGCTACATATTGGTCTTCTCTTGATTATTCAGCAAATTAATAGTTTGATTATTAGGCTACTCAAGCTAAATCAACGGAAAAAAGTCTAATGCTGTAGCCCATACCCAGATTTTTCCAGCGCTGCAGCTATCAATATACATAACTATGTAATAAGTCAGTGCTACACATTTTATGCTCTATTCATTGATATTTGTAATTCAGTTAATTGTTTGTTTGATAATTAATAACTATAAATGGAAACAGGTTGGGATTAATATCCATATAACAGTAAGGTTACAGTAGGCCTATTTTACAGCCGACAGTACGCCACTGGATCATAATGTAGTTCACATGGTTCCTTACCGGGGGATTCAATAAGACAGAAGAAGATGTCAGGGAATGATACCTGAGGCCACTGAGTTAGATCATTTGAGTTAGATAATTTGTCCACTGACTAACCGTATAAGGACAGCTCTCGAGTAGCTTACTGTTTGGTTTATTTTGACAAACTATCTTTAGGAAACAACGTGTTAATGTAATTTTCTGACATTATAATAGAATAACAACGACAGTTTGCTTGATCTACAATGTGTCCCTACTCAGAACAGTGACAGATGCGACATTATTTTCCCCTTGCTGGCCCCGCCCTTCAACTATGACAGAAACCGACTGAATCTATGGCCCCGCCCACCACTGTCAAAATTTTTTTTTAAATAGTTGCGTGAGCAGGGAGAACCGCGAGCAAGAAAGAGAAATGCGAGCGCAACCAGTAGCTGTGCTCGGATAACAGTTTTGTGCGCTGGTTCAGGTTATGTGCGCGTGCAAAGCCTGTATTTTTCCTCAAAGGCCACAATATTGCACTCAAATATGGACTTTACTCGCGCGTGACTTGTGTAAAAACACACGGCAAAAAAATGTGGATGCACTGAGTTTCTGGCTGTGCACACGGCTCCTCGATTTCCACGTGCGTAGATTTTATTTTCTCTCGTGATTTTTGGCATTGATATGCCGCCATAGCAAAGTGGCAGTTGCGTATCTTGTCATATATCTAAAATCTTTGATTGAGGGTGCAGACTGCGGGGCTGTGTCCGAATACGCCCCCTACACTCATTGAGGGCGCATATTTCAGTCCACTTTGTCAAAAAGCTTTTGAGTGGGCGACTTTTTCTCACAAATGGGGGCACTTAAAATACCAGGATGAACCCCTTATTTCTGGGGTTTTGTTGAGGGAATTCAGGAACACACTCATCTGCAGAATGGTGCACTCATCTGACAATTTCAGTCAGTAACCCGGAAGTAAAAGCGTAAAAGACATAGAGCGTATATGTAAACATCGAACAAAAAGTTAGGAAATTTGTGTTTGGTAGATTATTTCTCTGTTGTAACAATGCTTCTTGGCAATACATTTTATACCGTTGGAAAGCCTGTTTATTTCCCTTTTAAACGGTGCCCCATTTGTAAGGAACATGCATTTGTGGGATGAGCAGCACAGCTGAGTATGTGGGTTGCGCCCATGTAAAATTTGCCAAATCTTCTCTGCCAATGCCAAACAGCTTACACCTGCACTGGAACCTGAACATGTAGAGGAACGTTATGTTCAGCGATGAGTCCAGATTCTGCCTACGGAAGTTGGATCGTAGGGTCAAAGTGTGGAGAAGACAGGGAGAACGCTATGCTGATTGCTGCACCGATAGAGTAACGGCAGTGTGATGGTGTGGGGCGGCATCTCCATCACTGGAAAAACGAGGCTTGTCATCATTGGAGGCAATTTCAATGCAGAGAGATATCGAGATGAGATTCTGCAACCAGTGGCAATCCCATATCTCCACAGTCTGGGACCGAACTCCATCCTCCAAGATGACAACGCTCGCCCCCACAGAGCGGGGTTTATCAGAGACTAGCTCCAGAATTTGGGAGTAGATGTTGGGAATTCCATTAAATCCATTGGTCACCTGTGATAATATGTATTGACTATATTTGAATATGAATCACTTTTAAACTATATTACCTGTGATAATATATATATTGACTATATTTGAATATGTATTACCTTTAAACTATATTACCTGTGATAATATGTATTGATTATATTTGAAAATGTATCATGAGCACTCAAACACATAGTGAGATATATATATATGGAATCACATCATAATATGAGCAAAAAGCACAGATACAGACTCAATGTCTATCAAAAGCAAGTTTCCTTCAAAAGGTCCAGAGAATCTGATAAGATGATAAGATGTTGGGGCGGCAGTGTGGTATAATGGTTAAGGAACTGGGTTTGTAACCGAAAGGTTGCAGGTTCGATTCCCAGGTCGGACACTGCCGTTGTACCCTTGAGCAAGGTACTTCACCTGCATTGCTTCAGTATATATATCCAGCTATCAATGATGGATGTAATAAAAAAAAAAAAAAAAATGCTGTGTAAGTCGCTCTGGATAAGAGCGTCTGCTAAATGCCTATAATGTAATGTAATGTAATGTTCCCATAACAATGATTGTGTTGAGCGCTGTCCAAGGGCTCCCGGGCAAACAGATATTTTCAGACACCTGCTGTCTGACCGACCAAGGCTCAGTACAAAATAAGCAAAAGAACACATAGTAATATACTAATTAGCCATTGTTATTTTTGCACACAGTCAGCAGTCCAGGAGTTTGAAGAAGAACTTGGATAGTATCCAAGAAACCAGAGTCTGATAAGAGGTGGTTTCCCAGGCCTGAAGGGCGATGCCAGGGGGGGGGGGCACACAGCTGGAGATGGGTGGCTGGGGATCTAAGGGGGGGGGATTTTGAGAGCTATCTTTGGGGGGCGGAGCCGGGTGATTGAGAATCCAGGTGTCACCTAGATACAATCCAATAGGAGTAGGCCCTACAAAGGAAACGTTTGGAAAGTTCTCAAAGAAAGGCGGGGATAGAGATTGCCTGTGTTTGTATGGTCAAATAGGTCAGATGGACAAATAATGAGATGTACAATCTGATAAGAAACTGTATAAAGATGGACTGTAAACCAAGAATAATTGCGAGTGTCTCTGCGGAGGGGCACAGCCAGCCAGCGAGGGTAGTGTCTCTGGGGAGAGGCACTGCCCTGGGAGTGTCTCTGGGGAGATGGCAAGACCTTGATCGTGCGGTGTATGGGATAAGGTCTGGCATTTTTGATAGTCTCTGCGGGGGCACTCCGCTGGACTTTTTGTTGTATGTTTAATGAAATAAAGTCTAGCATTCTCTGAGAATTATTGCCTCGTCCTCTTTGTTTAAACACTTAGAGAAATTTGAGAGGTAAAGTTGAAAAACTCTGAAAAATTTCTGAAAACAACTCTGAGATATTTTCACTCGGAGATCCACAACAAATTGGCATAATCAGACAGGTTTGGATCCAGTATCCACAACAAATTGGCGTAGTCCGGCAGGATAGGGCCAAGGTCAAATTAAGTCTTCGCGGAACAACTCCGGAAGACCGGTTGCAGGTGTGGACGGGAGACGGAGAGAGAGACCTTTTTCCAATCGGCCGATTAAAAGAAACCAAGGTAAGCGAAGTTAATTTTAGATCGCTTGAGAAAGACCTTGTTGAATATATGTATAGATATAGTGTGGAAGAAGGGTCCCTTTTTTCCTTATTCTGTAAACCCAGCAACCAAGACCTTGCCTATTAAAAATCCTGTGTAAAAAAAATAAAATAGAGATAAATTAAATAAAATTGTATAAAAGAGGACGGCAGTAATTTTGGAGAATCAATGCGCAAGCGATATAGGTGTAAGTAAGTTTGGGCGGTTGGAGTCACAAACTTGTTTCCGTGGAAAGGCGTGCGGAGGGAAGGGGGTACCCCCGGATAGAATAGTTAAACGTCTTGAAAGTTTTAACGGTTGGAGTTAAACTTGTAAGTTTGGGCGGTTGGAGTCACAAACTTGTTTCAGCGCAAAGACATACGGTTGATATTTACAAATTGGTGGGGTAAATAAACCAGTGATGGGTAATGTAAATAATATAAAGAAATAGGGGTATGTCTAGCGCGGTGTTATTGTTATTATTATTTTTTTTATTTTTTTTCCCTCTCTTTCTTCTTCTTCTCTTTCTTTCTTCTTTTTTGATGTATTGATGTAAATAAAGTGTGTTATAAAAAAGTGTTGAGATGCAATATGCATTATAGTATATTAAAAAAAGTTACATGAAGGAGGTGGCATAACTGATAGGTGTATACACGGAGAGGGTTGTACATCCAGAGAACAAATTAAATATATGATCGAGAGAAAAATTAGTGAAAAAACAGAACTTGCACTTGAAAATACGCGAAGTGAGTGACATGAAGAAAAATTAACGGGTAAATGCTACACGGACGGTGTATGCAAAAAATTTGAACTAATAAAGAGTTATAAAAATTAATAAAGACAAAGAAAATAGTAGAACAAATTAATAACTTAATCTGTTGTGTGGATAAAATTGGGGAAATAAGGTAATACATTTTTTTTTAAAAATGATAAGCTAATAAACGGGAAAAAATTAGAACTTGTATTTGAGAAAATACACAGCATGAGTAGCACGCAGAAAAAATTAAGGTGATATTACAAGGAAGGTTTGTTCAGAAATTTGAAATAACAGAAAGTAATAAAGAACAATAAAGAAAAAATAAGGTAATAAGAATTAATGGCAGTAATATGAAAATGTATCTGTTATCTGAACAAACATATGGTGTATGAATAAGAAAAGTATTTTAAGTGTTAAAGTATGTTAAAAAAGAACTCGGATAATTTGGAAAACAAGTTGAAGGACAACATAAGATAAAGGAGGGGGGGGTTTGTGTTTGGTATATTGTTTCTCTGTTGTGGCAGTGCTTCGTGCGGTGAATTTTGTACCGTTGGGGTCCTGTTTGTTTCCCTTTTGGGTGGTGCTTCATTTGTGGGGGGCATTCGTTTGTGGGAGGAGAGGATTTGTCGGGTTTTGCGTGGGCATGGCCCGCGCGCTTGGCTGTGCTGCTTGTCCCGCGGGTGTGTGTTCCTTACGGGTGGGAGTGCTATTTGCGGGGGGGGGGGTGGACGGGCTTTCCGACGGTGTGGGGTTTGTTACCGGGAGCCGTTGTTGCGGCGGAGGGGTGGTCTGCCAGGCACGGGTTTCCGAACTTTTTGTTCAATGTTTAAAAAGGGAATACAGAAGACTGCATTTAAATAAATGCGAGTGTGAAATAATTTAGAGAATAAAGTGTGGAATAAAAATTAAGGTAAATAAAAAATTTATTTTCTATCTGAACAAACAGAGGGTGTCTAAAAACTGTGCAAATGAAATTAAATAAACAATAAGATACAAAAACGGAATATAAGATCAAAGTGTAAATAAATGCGTGTGAAATAATTTAGAGAATAAATTAATTTGAATAAAACAAATATAAAAAAGATATAATAATTAATAGAATAAGTTAACATATGGTGTTTAAATAAGTAGGAAAAAGTTTTAACAATAGTTTGAAGTACTATTCAAGAAATAAAACTGCGACTAAAGTATGCATTTAAAGATAAATAACGAAGTAAGAAATAACAATTTTTATGAACTAGTTGAAGTTAAAAAGTGGTTAAAAGTAATTAAAAGAAATGAGGAATGATCTTCATATATTAGCCTGTTATAGTCAGATTGCATAATTATTTACCCATTTTCTTCAATATGGGGAACAGCATGAATATGATCCCATTTTCGAGTGAAAAAATAGGTATATTGTGTCTTGGGGCCATATAAAATAATGTTTGATATGGGGACTGTGGTTATGATGAGCTAATAAGTTTGTAATGAAGTACAAAACAAAACTGGATGATAATCCTTGTTTTTTGGGGTGGTTGGTACTGAGTTACACACTGGGTCCATTCGGACCCAGAGTTTTTGTTAACACCAAAATAAGATAAATAAATAAGCAGTGCACAAGGGTTAATAGAAGGAAAAGATGGTTTATTTTGTGAGAAAAAATCAATACACTGGGATACAAAAACGGACCATGAATTACCGGGTAATAAGAATGCAATAAGAGAGGCCGCCGCGTTAGCTCAACGGTAAAAGCGCTGACTTTCAGTCAGCGCAGTTGTGCTCCGAGGACCGGGGTTCGCGCCCCGGCCCTGCCATATCCGAGCGTGGCCGGCGCCCTGTGGAAGCGGCAATTGGGCGCCGCTTCCGGGTGGGGGGAGGGGCTCGGAGAGAATCACTGCCCGCACGGGACCCAGGCGAGTCGCGGTCAGGAAGTTCGAGGAGTCGCGCCCTGTAGAGGACGTGGCGACCTCCTTCCTACTACTAGTACCGATAGACGGGATTGTGTAGCGGTGGTTCTCTAGCGGTTGCTACATGGGGGGAATTGAATTAGAATAGGGGTTCAATTGGCTACTAAATTGGGAGAAAAAGGGAAAAATCAGAAACAAAATTTAAAAAAATAAAAATAAAAAAAAAAAAGAATGCAATAAGAGAAAAGTGGTACGAATTTTGAGCTAAATATTGGAGACTAAGAATCCTGTAATAAATTGTTAAAAAGTAAAATAAACGAATAGCATGCTAATAGTAAATACGCATTGGTTAGTAGAAAGGAAAAGTGGTCTTTTATGAAAAAAACTCCATACGTAGCGATCCAGAGACAGACGACGAATTACCAATTACTGAAAGGGCAATAAGAGAAGAGTGGGTAGTGCGAACATTAAACAATTTCTCTGAGTTCAGAAGAACTCTGAAAGTATATACTGATTACAAATTGGAACGTGGTACGAATTCCGACTTAAATATTGGAGCCAGATAGTAAACTCAGGACAATAGATCTCTAAAGTGTTAAAAAGAAACAGATATAGGGAAAAAATAATAAATTAACACATAAAAGCAAATTAACATATAACAATGAATACACCAGTAGAGAAATTGGGAAAGTGCTGTCCAGCCCTAGAAGAAGATATAGCCAAAATATCAGCCAAATGGGAAAAAATAACTAAAAAAGGAATCACACATTGGCCAAAAGAAGGAACATTTGCAAATGTTTAAAAATGTAGGAATAGAGGTGGCAAGAGCTTACAGAGGGCAAAGAGGAAATCCAACACCGCAGACCAAGCAGCCCCTAGAAGACCCGAATCAGCTGCCACCTTATACAGAACAGGTAAATGAGTCGGCTAAAGATAATCCACAGAAGGAGGAAAAAGGTATATATCCAATAATAAGGGGATTAGTGAACATAACCGGACCATTGGAGCTAAAACCCACTAAGGAGGAGAGACAAGCAAAAGAAGTAGAAGAGGAGAAAGCAAAGACACAAATAAAAGAAGCAGAAGAAAGGGAAAGAGAAGTGCACGAGAGAGAGGCTAAATTACAAGATATGGAAAGAAGAATGCGAGAGCAAGCACAAGGCTGTGAAGATGAGTTACACGAAAAAGAAGAAAAACAAGCCCAAGAGGTAGCAGCTAATTCAAGGATGTGGTTAAAGCTGCAAGAGGAGCAAGAGAAAGGGGAAATTGACATACAGACCGAACGAGAAGCAATGATAAAAGAAAGCCGAGCAATGGAGGAAAGTGTCAGACAAAGAATTGAAGAGATGGAAGTACAGCTGATAAAACAAGAAGAAGCAATGCAAAAGCTAAGAAAGAAAGAAGAGAGGCGCCAAACTATGTTTGGAAAAATGAGAGCAACAAGAAAAGACTGGGGAAGTATAAGAGATGAAAGAGCAAAAGAGGACCAAGAGCAGGAAGACAGAGTGAAGGAGCAGGTAGACACACAAGGAGCAATGGGATATCAGATAATGAGAGGGGAAAGTGCTGATGAGGATAAATTACTTGAGGGATCAGACGAAGAAAGCGACAAGGAAGAAGGTAAGGTAAGAATGAATACAAGGAGCAGAGAAGCTAACAAAATCTGTCCAATGCTGATGAAGGGACCACTCCCACAGTATGTTCCCTGGGCTGCCCAGGACCTCCAAAATCTGATCACGACCCTGCCGGAGATACAGGATGGAGCGGCCATTTGGATAAGGAAACTGGAGGAGGAAATGGTGGGAAGGATGCTGGCGCTGGGAGATGTGAAGGCCCTCCTTGGAAAGGTAGTGGGAAAAGAAAAAATGCTGGATATAATAACTCAAGCAGGTTACAAACAAGCAGACAGATCCGAAGTGGATGGGGGAAAATTTGACCTTTACAGGAAAAATATATGGGAGGCCCTGAGAGAAGCCTACCCCACAAGGCCAAGCATGGCAATGCTAAAGGGGGTGCCTATGAAAGACGGGGAGTCTCCAGCAGCATTTGTGGAGAATCAGTACAGAAACTGGAGAATGACATTGGATAAAGACATCCAAAAGGATCCCATTATGACAGCAATGTTTCGCACAGCCATCCTAGAGGGACTGCCAGAGCATGCCAAAAACCGTCTGGACGAGGTAGTGGGACTGCCTTCCATGTCACACAGAGAGTTTGTGGACCATGTGATCCATGCTGTGGAAAGATATTGCCTGGAAGAAAAGAGACTAAGTAACCAGGAACGAGAGGTGCAGAGAAAACTTTTCCAGATGCAGCTGGAAGATTTGAAAAGCAGAGAAAAGAACAAAAATACAGAAAAAGAAAAGAAAATGGCACCGATCATGGCAGACTTCACCTGGCAAGAACCAGAACCCCCACTCTCTGAAAGAGGAAGAGGCCTGAACGGATCCCAGCCGTCCATCATCTATAATTTCGCTGGAGTTCCTCCGCCAGGATTCCCGACACCAATGTACGTTCAAGGGGCAATGCAGGGAGCCCCGCCACAAAATTGGGGACAAGGGAACAAAGGAGGAACTGGACAGAACCCATGGAACAAAGGACAGGGATATCAGAATAAGGGACAAGGTCAAGGAGGTTATGTGCAGAATCAGCAAGGACCCCCTCAGGGTCCACCAGTATGCTGGAGGTGTGGCCAAATAGGGCATATAAAGAGATACTGCCAGAATGGCCCCCCACAGCAACAGAATCAGCAACAGAGACAACAGCAGTATTTTCAGGCAGGACCAAGTCAGCAGCTCCCACAGCAGTACGTACAGCAGTATCAGGGAGGACTCCAAGTGCCTTTGATTCCAGCACAGGCCCAGGGTCCTGTGAATTACATAGGTTGACAATACCAGTGCCAGTAAAAATAGGTAGAAAAGAAACTACTATACCATTGATAGTATGTAGTAACACTCCTGTGAATTTATTAGGTAGAGATGCTATTTTAAATTTAGAATTGCAAATACAGTGCCAAAAAGACGGAATTAATCTAATGGGAATGTATGGAGTACAGAAAGAAAAGGAAAATGACTGGGCCAATGTCTACTGGTTGGGAGGCATAGAAGAGCAAGTCAGAGCACAAGCCTGGAAGGAATGGGGAAAGTATGTGGAAGCACAAATACCTGAAGCAACATGGCCTGAGCTAGAATTACATTGTACTATGAGATTTGACCCTGCTCAAGATAAAGAATTGGAACAAAAATGGGCCCTGGAAAAGGGAAATGAACAATATATTCGATCCCAAGCTCTTCTAATTGGACCAGAAGGAGCCGCCCTAAGGGTGGATGAAACAGAATGGACACAAAAAAGGATCAAAGTGTTAAAATAGAAGGAGCAGCACCTCATGTGACGCTAAAAGTGAATCCTGATTACAGATCAAAAGACTTAGGAGCAATGATAAAAAAGCAGAAAACATGCAGTTTTACCGTACAGAAAACCTGAGAATTTGGATGTCTGAAGACCAGACGATGATAAAAATAATAACTGAAACACGAGATGTTGACAGGGCGAACAATGCCAGCACCTACACTAAGGGGGCCTTCAGGGGGTCCGACCTTAGAAATTTTGGAATTAGAGCTAAGAGAGTACATGAAACAACTAACTTCCATACATCAGACAATATCTGAACAGGAAAGAACAAACCAGCTGGAGAATCCGGGAGAGGAGCATCATCTGAGACCTGGTGACTGGGTCTACGTGAGGAAATTCCGGAGACGGTGGAACGAGCAGAGGAGAGAAGGACCATTCCGAATTACCAGAACGACACCAACGGCTCTACAAAATTGTGGGAGCTTATCCTCTGGTGGCCGAGACATCTCAAACCCCAAAGGACCCTTCTCTGATACTGCACCTGGCTACAGATGAACATTGGTTTCAACGTGGAGAACACCATCCAATGGAAACTGCAATGACTGTACTCCAGTTGACAAAATATGATAATGTGTAAATCCCTCATTCTGACCAACTAGCTTACTCTGAGTAATAGGAGGAATTCAGAGTTGTAAGAGGAGTGCAACCTTTTTCTCCTCCCTAGACAAGAGTGGGAGGTTTTTTGGTTGTGCGTCTCAGGGCCCTTAGTCACCTCTGGAACGGGCGATAGAGAGCTATATTTACTTATATTTAGAAAAGATCTAAGTGATCTACTTAGTATGCGTGCCTCTTGACACCTGCTCCAGATATGACCGAGGATAGGGTAGTATTAAACTGTAAGTGTGGGGGGGGGAGTGGCTGTATGCCGCGATTGGTGGCATATCTCTACGCTCCCCTGCGGCACTGCAGAATTTAGATAACGCGTGGAACACTGGTTCTAATAATTGAGACATTGTATAAATGTGTCCATGGGCCCCATATATAATCAATTTTTACATTTTTTACTCATGTATTTTTTCAGTGCTGCATGGATTGAAGCGGGATGGACGGCCGGGAAGTGTCAGTGCATCAGAGATAAACGGAAGGCAGAGTGGTACTACTGCCTTTGAAACTGCGTGCAGACCCCTCGGCTGTCCGCCTGCTGAAAGTCCTGCAGCACAGAATTAAACATATTTACTCTTATAATCATATAAATGTATACTAGCGCCAGATCAGATAAAAGCGGCGGCCAGGCATCAAGGACTACTGGCTGCGAGATAATTGATCTCATTTTGCAGTATACATAACATAATCAATTTCTTATATTTTTTTTACTTTTAAATTTTTATTTTTTTTATTTTTTATTATTATTATTTTATTTTTATGTTTAGCCGCTGCAGGGGTACAGCAGTATACCTATAGGCTGAGACACTCTGCAGTACAACTATAACTGTATGTAAAACTTAGATAAGGTATGTATTTTAATACATCCCTTATTTTATGACAGTGACAGAAAGGTGCTTAGTGTGGCTGCAAATATGTACCCAGAGTACGCTTGTTGCTGCCATACACCTAGAGTAAGTCGTGGAAGGTTGATTAAAAGCCGGTGAGTTAAAAAACAAGAAACATTGGTAAAGAGGGGGTCGGATATAGGAACGATCCCCTACAGCACTGTATATTTATACCGGAATTGTTAATGGTGAGGCTATTAAGCCTCAAAGGGGGGATTGTTGGGAATTCCATTAAATCCATTGGTCACCTGTGATAATATGTATTGACTATATTTGAATATGAATCACTTTTAAACTATATTACCTGTGATAATATATATTGACTATATTTGAATATGTATTACCTTTAAACTATATTACCTGTGATAATATGTATTGATTATATTTGAAAATGTATCATGAGCACTCAAACACATAGTGAGATATATATATATGGAATCACATCATAATATGAGCAAAAAGCACAGATACAGACTCAATGTCTATCAAAAGCAAGTTTCCTTCAAAAGGTCCAGAGAATCTGATAAGATGATAAGATGTTCCCATAACAATGATTGTGTTGAGTGCTGTCCAAGGGCTCCCGGGCAAACAGATATTTTCAGACACCTGCTGTCTGACCGACCAAGGCTCAGTACAAAATAAGCAAAAGAACACATAGTAATATACTAATTAGCCATTGTTATTTTTGCACACAGTCAGCAGTCCAGGAGTTTGAAGAAGAACTTGGATAGTATCCAAGAAACCAGAGTCTGATAAGAGGTGGTTTCCCAGGCCTGAAGGGCGATGCCAGGGGGGGGGACACACAGCTGGAGATGGGTGGCTGGGGATCTAAGGGGGGGGGGGGGTTTGAGAGCTATCTTTGGGGGGCGGAGCGGAGCGGGTGATTGAGAATCCAGGTGTCACCTAGATACAATCCAATAGGAGTAGGCCCTACAAAGGAAACGTTTGGAAAGTTCTCGAAGAAAGGCGGGGATAGAGATTGCCTGTGTTTGTATGGTCAAATAGGTCAGATGGACAAATAATGAGATGTACAATCTGATAAGAAACTGTATAAAGATGGACTGTAAACCAAGAATAATTGCGAGTGTCTCTGCGGAGGGGCACAGCCAGCCAGCGAGGGTAGTGTCTCTGGGGAGAGGCACTGCCCTGGGAGTGTCTCTGGGGAGATGGCAAGACCTTGATCGTGCGGTGTATGGGATAAGGTCTGGCATTTTTGATAGTCTCTGCGGGGGCACTCCGCTGGACTTTTTGTTGTATGTTTAATGAAATAAAGTCTAGCATTCTCTGAGAATTATTGCCTCGTCCTCTTTGTTTAAACACTTAGAGAAATTTGAGAGGTAAAGTTGAAAAACTCTGAATTTCTGAAAACAACTCTGAGATATTTTCACTCGGAGATCCACAACAAATTGGCATAATCAGACAGGTTTGGATCCAGTATCCACAACATAGAGAGAATGGAATGGCCTGCCAACAGTCCTGACCTCAACCCAATTGAACACTTGTGGGATCAGCTTGGGCGTGCTGTTCGTGCTAGAGTGACCAACACAACCACGTTGGCTGACTCAAATCCTGGTTGAGGAGTGGAATGCCATCCCACAGCAGTGTGTGACCACGCTGGTGACCAGCATGAGGAGGAGGTGCCAGGCTGTTGTGGCTGTGTATGGTTCTTCCACACGCTACTGAGGCTCCTGACTGTTTGTTAAATTAATAAATTGTAAAATTGCCAAGAGTCACTAGCAACATCAGAATAAGCTGTTTGGCATTGGCAGAGAAGATTTGGCAAATTTTACATGGGCGCAACCCACACACTCAGCTGTGCTGCTCATCCCACAAATGCATGTTCCTTACAAATGGAGCACCATTTAAAAGGGAAATAAACAGGCTTTCCAACGGTATAAAATTTATTGCCAAGAAGCATTGTTACAACAGAGAAATAATCTACCAAACACAAATTTCCGAACTTTTTGTTCGATGTTTATATATATGGTATAAGATTACAAACTACTCTTTTTTATTTTTGTTAATTCTATCTTCATTCATAATCTACACTAGATTGATTTATATTCAAAATGTAAAAATTTAAATCAATATTACAAACTACTTCCTCACTAGTTTGGAAAAAGGTTTTGCGGGATTTATTTCGCACACTGCTTGCAAAGTGAGGGGACAGGGCACATAGGGACAGGGGTCTGAGTGGAAGATTACAATGTGAAATATTATTATTGTGTAGGCTATATCAAAAAATGCATAATAATAAAAGGGTCCAGAGGTCAAAGAGCACATAGTCCTGTCCCTCAGCGAAGGGGAATGTGCCAATAGTTTATGTAGCCTAATCTTCCGGGGGGACAATCTTCTGTTACGGGACAATGGCTATTGAAAACTTTGCTGATAACACCTATATCAAGCCTAATGCGCAAATTGTCATTTACACCTAATGCATAAAGTGTCATTCAATGGAAAACTCGCACACTGCAATAGACGGAGATTTGAGTTCTGAAAATGTGCTTCAGATGTCATTACAACACAGCTCTCTAGGCCTACAGCCTGTTAGTAAATAGAATGGTTTTGACTAAAAAAAGTTCAAAACCTTGTCCAGTTAATATTGTATTTCAAATAGCCTAGGCTACAGCAGATTCACTGTGCATAAGGTTTTTTCAATAGCCTAAAAACGGAAATAAATGTCACCATGTTAACTGAATTGTAACCTTAGCTATTCTTCGTCCTTCATATTTTTTAAATTACAGTGACAAGGTTTCCATACTCTCAGCTTATTAAAACCCAGCTGATTTCACCTGTTATTCCATAACTGAACAAAATATTTTAAAGAGAACTAAGTGTCGAATTAGAAACGAAAACAAATTTGCAGCACATTACACAATTAATTCACAATTAATTTGAATGCCATTCTCTGCATGTGCACTTTAACATCATGCAGGAGCAGGTCTGTTTCCCCTGCTTTTCACAGTCTTCCTGGGAAAGTGGATTGTTTTAAAGCATTACACAACCAGTATATTTAATGAAGAGACTAGGTTCAGCCCATTTGCACATTGCGCCGTGCTTAGCGCTAAAAAAACAAGCCGTCTAAATAGCAAAAGTGGACTTGGACACGCCCTAAATGCACTTAACGCCATGCGCTTAGACCAAGCGCTAAGATCGCCAAGATAGAGCCCCATGAGTGTAATCCTTAATCATTTACACTATAAGCACTGTTTACATCACTAGATGGTGCTATTTCGTTTTTAAGCAGTGTTCTCTCAGATTAGTTTTCATTTTGTAGATTTTATTTTTGCAGTTGACCGAATAAGTCATATGCCAGTTCCCTTAGTAAAGAAAAAACTGCATGGGAATTTGTTACACTGGGATACAGTATATTGTTTATTATAGATGTAATGTGCATAAATAACATATCACAATTAATTAATATGTTCCTTATACCCCCTAAATCTACATTGAATTACTGTTCATCAGAGTGGACTTGGAAAATGTCCCAAAACATAAGTCATTAGTCAACAATCTGTATTTTTGTTTTAATTATATTTACAAAGCCACTGTAATGAATCTCTGTGACTTTCTACATGTGTTTAATAAGTATAAAAATCTACAAACTATACTAATAATATAGAAACTTAATTTTTGTGTATTATCCAAACAATAACTATATACAGTTGGAGTCTATCAACTGTTTACATTAGGTTGAAGTCATTAAAACAAATTTTTAACCACTCCACACATTTCATGTTAGCAAGTCAGTTAGGACATCTACTTTGTGCATGACACAAGTAATTTTTTCAACAATTGTTCAGATTATTGACAGATTATTTCACTTTTATATCACCAGTGGGTCAGAAGTTTACATACATTAAGTTGACTGTGCCTTTAAACAGCTTGTAAAATTCCAGAAAAGGATGTCATGGCTTTAGAAACTTCTGATAGGCTAATTAACAATATTTGAGTCAATTGGAGGTGTACCTGTGTATGTATTTTAAGGCCTACCTTCAAACCTTCAAGCTTGACATCATGGGAAAATAAAGAGAAAATCAGCCAAGACCTCAGAAAGAAAATTGTGGACCTCCACAAGTCTGGTTCATCCTTGGAAGCAATTTCCAAACGCCTGAAGGTACCATGTTCTTCTGTACAAACAATAGTACGCAAGTATAAACACCATGGGACCACGCAGCCATCATACCGCTCAGGAAGGAGACGCGTTCTGTCTCCTAGAGATGAATGTGCTTTCAATCCCAGAACAACAGCAAAGGACCTTGTGAAGTTTCTGGAGGGAACAGGTACAAAAGTATCTATATCCACAGTAAAACGAGTCCTATATTGACATAACCTGAAAGGCTGCTCAGCAATGAAGAAGCCTACTCCCAAATCGCCATAAAAAAGCCAGACTACAGTTTGCACATGGGGACAAAGATCTTAATTTTTGGAGAAATGTCCTCTGGTCTGATGAAACAAAAATGTAACTATTTGGCCATAATGACCATCGTTATATTTGGAGGAAAAAGGGTGAGGCTTGCAAGCCGAAGAACACCATACCAACCGTGAAGCACGGGGGTGGCAGCATCATGTTGTGGGGGTGCTTTGCAGCAGGAGGAACTGGTGCACTTCATAAAATAGATGGCATCATGAGGAAGGAAAATTATGTGGATATATTGAAGCAACATCTCAAGACATCAGCCAGGAAGTTAAAGCTTGGTCGCAAATGGCTCTTCCAAAAGGACAATGACCCAAAGCATACTTCCAAAGTTGTGGCAAAATGGCTTAAGGACAACAAAGTCAAAGGTATTGGAGTGGCCATCACAAAGTCCTGACCTCAATCCAATCGAAAATTTGTGGGCAGAACTGAAAAAGCGTGTGCGAGCAAGGAGGCCTACAAAACTGACTCAGTTATACCAGTTCTGTCAGAAGGAATTGGCCAAATTCCAGTGAGAAGCTTGTGGAAGGCTACCCAAAACATTTGACCCAAGTTAAACAATTTAAAGGCAATACTACCAAATACTAACAGTGTATGTAAACTTCTGACCTGCTGGGAATGTCATGAAAGCAATAAAAGCTGAAATAAATAATGATATTTATCTATTAATATGACATTTCACATTGTTAAAATAAATATGTGATCCTAACTGAACAGGAACTAAGGAACTAACTAAGGATCCTAACAGGAAATGTTTACTAGGATTAAATGTAAGGAATTGTGAAAAACTGAGTTGAAATGGATTTGGCTAAGGTGTATGTAAATGTTCAACTTCAACTATACATATGTTTCCAAGTGGAAACCACCCTGTGAGTCTTGTGTATCACAGATATAGATGCAGCATCCTTGTGCAACATGGAACTGAAACTAAGCATTTTTGTTGCAAGCCACTCTTCCACACTTCCCACGGTAACGATGACTCTGCATTAGTACGGGGTCACTCTACACCTCTGTTGCTGACATTTGAATTGAAGTGGCAGTCTGTGATTGTTATCTCTTGGGCTTGAAATAAGTCAACCTGTGACTTCCTGTAAGAATGCATCCTACACAGCAGATTGAAATCTAGATTACAATTTTGCATAAAGAGTAACTTTCTATATTTTGACAGATTAAAAAAGGTTACTGATAAACGTATATGAAAGGATCCATTATTATAAAATAGTAATCTGATATCATGTAAGTATGTTTGTGTGCAAATTAAATTTGTTCTGTACAGGTTAAATAGTTTATATGCTTACAGGGTGCAATTAATTGGTTTTGGTTTCTGAAATTATCCATCCATCATCCATCCATCAACCCGCTTATTCCTATTCAGGGTCACGGGGGGGGGGGTGCTGGAGCCTATCCCAGCATGCACTGGGCGAGAGGCAGGAATACACCCTGGACAGGCCGCCAATCCATCACAGAGCACTCACACCATTCACTCACTCATTCATACCTATGGGCAATTTAGAGTCTCCAATTAGCCTAACCTGCATGTTTTTGGACTGTGGGAGGAAACCGGAGTACCCGGAGGAAACCCATGCTGACACGGGGAGAACATGCAAACTCCACACAGAAAGGCCCTCGGCCGGGAACTCGGTACCTTCTTGCTGTAAGGCGACAGTGCTAACCACTGCACCACCGTGCCGCCTTATTTCTGAAATTATGAACCCTTGAAATGTTTTCAGCTGGAATAACCAAACATTTGTCAAACAAGTGTGTGTTTAAGTTGACTGATGAAATGTGGTTACTGAGTTTATTTTCTAAAATATGTTTCACCTCTTTACTGACTTGAAGTTTGTTTTAAGGTGTGGTTAAGAGTGGTTATAGTGTTGAATTGGACTGTAGGCGTCTTTATACAACTTCCAGTACCAGTGACTACGATGGGCCCCAGTGCAAGCTATTATGACGGGCCCTAGTGCATGCTAGTTACTAGTTATGAAGCGCACACACACACCATTAGGCGTATATATATTTTACGAACAATGTGTTGGATTTTACAGTCGAATGAGTTACTTAGGCTATTGTATTGGGAAAGTAGAGAGGTCAAAGAGAAAGAACCATCTAGCACTCTGACACTCGGTAACGTAAACAGATGGTCAATCAAATCAACAAGTCAACTAATCAACCAACTATAGCTGGAATATTTACATACCTATAGCTGTTATTGGAAAGGTATGTAGATTTTTTTTTTTTTTAAATTTTAAACACATCAGCAGGCGAGTTCATAGATAACTAGCCTATAAACTACTGTAAATATGTATAGCTGACTAGAGCTAACTTTAAGTTAATTTTTGACATCGATAAACTGTTTCTGCAATCAGTTTAACCAGTTGCTTGTTGCTGTCGGCTTCACAGAACGGAGATGCGTTCATCAGCTGATCTCTGTGACTGAAATGTCGGGAGAAATCGTTGTTGCTGGCGATGTAAACTTTCAAAGAAGTAACAATGAAAACATGCACTGATGTGTCATTACTGCCATTCAAAATCCTCTATTGCACACGTGTCATGTCGTGGTGTAAATAATTTGTATTTGCTTACTTTTAAATAATATAAGTATTTTGAGTACAGTAATGAATAAGTAATTTGTTCAAGGTTGCTTTCCTAATCATGCAATAATTGGCGGAGGGAAAATTGACCGTCAATCAGACTGTGTGTGTGTGTGTGAGAGAGAAAGAGAAAGATTGGAAATATATTCTGTGTTTTTTGAGTGAAGTTCGCAAAAATAATATTTCTACGCCTTATGTGTTTTCTATTGCACTAGCCTATTACACACTCAAAGGGTAAATAGCGACACCGTATCGTCAAAGGCAGTCCCTGTAGCTTGTATCTAGCTTCCTGTTAAAATCTCTTTAGTCGCTTATAAGGTTTAGTTATCAGACATAGTTATCGGACATGCTGCCGTAACATTATACTCCCCATAGTTACTAGTAATATTCTTAAAAACACTGATGAAAGGCATGGTTTGGTACGGCGGGACACACAGCGGCTTTATCCACATCTGAAAAACACAGACAACACTATGAAACAGGCGCTCGGTGGCGACCTGACTCCGAAATGATAACAACCTGTTAAATAGGGGCACGGCAGCCCATCAGATACCCAAAATCCCCTTGAAAAAGCACTTGTACTCACCTATTTGAATGGAATTTGACGAGCCTTGCTGAGAAAAATCCTTGGCAATGTCCTTAATGTTCATTGGTCAACCCGGGCTCTGATTCTTTCAATGGAGAGGATAGCCAGCCCATTCAGCCTCGTATCGATACACCTTGTAAAGTTGCTAGCTCGTGAAGTACAAGCTAACTAGCAATAGCTTGTTAGCTATGTATTTTTTTATATAGTGTAAGATATTATTACAGCACTAGTCATTATGAACAGCTAGCTAGCTAGCTAAAGTAAACCGTGCTTGACACTCGTTTGACCGTACGTGCAAAATAGTTATCTAATGCTAGGAATAGCCTACCTAGCATCTACTAGGCCATTAGCTGGCTATCCACCTGGTAGCTACCATAATTTACCCAACTTGTAGCCTAGTAAGCCTACCATAATGTATGTATAACTTGTCTTGAAATTTATATCTAACAATAGCCTAACGTTATATCTAGCTTGCTATCATTGCCACACCACCACATCAGCAATGCTGATGCCAGCTGAACTGTTGCATTGCTGCTTGGAGGGGGGTCATCCGTGGGCTGGCTACTGTTTATAAAAAAATTATTTAATTTAGGGAGCTTTGCTACCTACTCCTCTTGTTCTTTTCTCTCCTGTATTTTCTTACTGCCGCTTTTATGTTTGAAAGGCATGATGACTGCTTGCTCGAATTGCAGATGTGCTCAGTTTGTCAGTCTTGACGTTCAGATTTTGCGCCTAAACTAGCTATATCGTATTAACTCGTCACATGATAAAATAGAGACTTGACATTGGACAACAACATACATATTACCCAGCAATCATCATTGCATATATGTATATGACAAAAATACCAAAGAAAATAAGAAATGATTAATTTAGTTGAATAGTTTTTTATAGTTTATTTATAGTTTATGTAGAATAAGCATATTATTTTGTTATAAATTTCTAAAGACTATTTTACCAAAAAAATAAAAAGAAAACCATGACGTGGTTGGGTTTTCCTTTTGGAGGGCACATATAACTAATGACACCAACTTTCATTAAATGTGAGTAATGTTTTGAACACAGGCGTACTTTTGAGGTGGAAATCTGAATGATTCACAAGGGCCCGTTCTACGCCCAACACATTTTTGGAGGCCCCCCCCCCCCCGCCCCAGTGCAACCGCACTGCCTGCACTGTCTATATTTACACCCCTCTCCAGTACACTGGTTCAGATCCATCCATGCAAATAAAATCTTTTCATAGTTTTCTAAAAAACAAGACCTATACTCCAATCTTACACATATTCAAAACCCGATTAACACACCTGGAATTTTTCCCAAACTTTATATTCTTTGGTGCACATAGACATCTTCAGGGCTGGATTAAATGGATAGATTGCATTAGGCAGACAATTGTTTTCAGCCCCAATCAATTTAATCCCACTTTGCAGGGTCAGGTGAATAGCTTGCCATCACCCTGTCTGGGTCGAGTTGTGTGAAATAACATTTGGTTCACGTTCTCTGGCATGTTCCATTTCCGTGGATGTCTTCTCCTCCAGCTGTCCTGCTGCTAACTCAGGACCCGTGTCACTGTGCCAATTAGAATCAGACAGCGGCAGGTGGTGTTGATTTTGATGCTGGAAAACCACTTTTGAAAAACCATTTTCTGTCGTTTTTTTTCTTCCGTTACGCCCTTGCAGCAATGTTTTTTGGTGGAGCAAAACACAAAAAAAAGAAAAGTGAAGAGGTAGCGCTGCTAATGTAGCAAGCATGATGAGACGGGTGCGTGCGGGTTGGACCCGTAATGCACGACTCAAAACACAAATGTAATAATAAATGCCTGCAAAGGCTTTATTATAGGGAAATCCAAAAAATCATAGTCACACAAGCGAAGTCCAAAAACCACTAAATCCAGCCAATAACCAAAAATACAGTACCGAAGGAGAAGGCAGTCTCGAAATCGGTATCCATGCACAAGTTCAGTAAACAGAGTAGTTGTCAGCGGAGCAGAAGTACAATTCAGGGGTAAAGCAGAGTTCGTTGGTTGTGGGGCGTTGCAGGAGTCAGACTGAAGTCCTATCCATGGGGCAGAGGTACAAAACAGACAGCAGGCAAAACTCGTGGTCAACAAGCAGGCAGTAACGATGGTCAGTAAACAGGCTTGATCTATAACGGTAGTCAGACAATGGCTACCGCTCAAAAGTGACAGTAGATAACTAACAGGCAACAATTTCGCAAAGACATGACATGAACACTGATCTTATATGCAGGTGTAGACAGGTGCAGACACTTAGCTTGAGAGCAGCATGCGAAGGGAAATCAGGTGTGGAGGGCTGACAAGGTAACAAGATAATTAGTACTCGTTAGTAATAAACCTATCCTGACCTAGCGTTAGTAAATTAGTAAATGACATGCACGAGAAACGTAAGGTAAACATGAACACATGGTTAGAGAGTTAATATTACCCAATCCTGATCTAATGTTAGTAGATTAGTAAATAGACACGGGAGAATGAAACAATTAGGGAAGCGTGAGTGACAGCAAGAGAAAGAAACAGCATGAACGCAAGGCTGCGGAAAAACACGGAAATGTGTATGCTAACAATGAACTGCATCGTAACATAAACAGAACACAAGCATGACATGAACAGAAAATAAACTGTGACAAACTAAACATGAAACGTGGCATGAACATGACAGAAACGTAACACATGACCTGCACCAAACTAGAAAGATTTTTTTACACACATTTCAATATGTGTAGCGATGCTAGGTTGTGCATGATATTTTAAAGAAAACCTACATTGATTGAAATAAAAGTTTTAGATTAGGTTTTTTTAAAAATTTTATCCAAAATTTGTAAAGATATTTTATATTTGAATATAATTTAAAATATATTTTTACAGGCTAAAGTTCATGTTTTTTACCTCTCTTTCTGGGCCCCCCTCTGACAATTAGACCCTAGGCAGCTGCCTAGTTTGCCTATGCCTCTGGACATTTTACTTTGTAGACAGAAGTGGAGAGATATGGTGTAAGGTCAGAAATGTTCTGTTCTTCAAAATTTGCCTGGCCTGTGATTCCTTCAGGATCTGACTTCCCAAAAAATGTATGCATTTCACCGGTGAAAATATATTGTTCAGTGTTATGAGCTTTGGACTAGCTAGCTGGCTTGCACATTAAATAACTGAAATTAGATTTATGCTTCATAACTACTAGCTAGTTATAATAATAATAATAATAATAATAATAATAATAATAATAATAATTTTTACGGGCAGAACATTTTTGTCCTTACAACAGCCAGGAAGCAGTTACTAGCTACCTTTTCCATTGAGCTGATTATGGAGAGAATCATGTGGCTATTGGAGTAATCACATTACTTATGTCCATGTGTACGTGATAAGTTAAATACTGGCATAAACAGATTACTCCAAATAATCGTATCTTGGTGGGCAAGTAAACGTACCCACTGGCAGGCACGTGCACACATAGACCTCAAAGGGGGCTTGAGCACCTGCCGTTTGGCCTCCTATAGAAAAGTGCCCTTTTTCTGTTTAAAAAAAAAAAAAAAATTTTTCCTCATTTTATCGAGAAGATTTTCTTGTTATAACAACATATCAATGTATCTTGTTATAACAAGAATAGGATCTTGTTATAACGAGAAACTTTATCTTGTTATAACTAGAAACTAACCTATCGAAAACAGAATTCATTCAGTGAAGGCCAATAACTCAGGAGAATGGCTTGTGTGCATGACTTAATCAAGTTTTACTTTAGACTTGGATTAAGACATGATAAGATTCTTCTAACCTTGAGCACTTTAGATGGTATTGTGATAAGTGTGTGGAATGTCTGGGGCTGTACAAAAGAAAAAAATCAGTCTGACCCTCCACTGAATGAATAACGTTATGTGTAATGATTATGTGTAATTATGTGTAATGCCCAAAAAAAAGTCACACACTCAAATTTTCCGTTAGACCGCCTTTAGCTTTGATTACGGCGCACATTCATCGTGGCATTGTTTCGACAACCTTATGCAACGTCACAACAATTATTTCCGTCCAGAGTTGCATTCATTTTTGGCAGAGATCGTATTTATGACGGGAGAGTCGAACCACTCCGTAAAGTCTCTTCCAGCACATCCCAAAGACTTTTAATGGGGTTAAGGTCAGGACTCTGGTGGCCAATTCATGTGTGAAAATGATTCCTCATGTTCCATGAACCACTCTTTCACAATTTGAGCCCGATGAATCTTGGCATTGTCGTCCTGGAATATGTCCATTGGTGGGATAACCTGGTCATTCAGTGCATTCAGGTACTCAGCTGACTTCATTTTATTCCTGCATAACATTGCTGAGCCTAGACCTGACCAATTGGAGCAACCCCAGATCATAACACTGCCCCCAGAGGCTTGTACAGTGGGCACTATGCATGACGGGTGCAACGAGTGGAAAATATTTTTTCACTGTGGCAGCAATACACTGTGTACTGCTATACAAACCCGGTACACAGCAGATTATCTATAAGTAATTTCTATCCCATGGTTTCCAACAATTGGCAATTAGAAAAACACAACAGCTTTATGTATTTGGCTTGGGCATACTAACAGGACCTTTTCAGTACATTGGTTAGCCGACTCCTTGGCATTCTGTCAACTGCATGCCCACAGAAAGAGAGAAAGAAAGAACTAAAGATAAAGAGAGAGATAAATCTGACTGCACTCTATTTATCTGTCTTCTGGATTTGTCAGTGTACCCAGATAATGTATGGCTTGTCATACAGTTTATTCCTTATATATAATTTATAGAAAAGTAACCCTGGCTAGAACATACACATGGGAAAAAATGTATATCTGATCTACCTGTGGTTAAGCCACATCACTGATGCCACAACGCACTTACCCTGGTTGTAGATTGCGATTGCTCACTGTGGGAGGGGGGGTGGGCAGAGAGTTTGCATTCACAAAGGGTACCTGTACTTTAAAAAACATCGCTGCAGTCAAAGGGGCACTTTTGCTGTCTCCGGACTGTCTATCTGTGCACATTGCATAGCTGGTCATTATCACTTCACTCTAACCTGCAACGTTGGGGTGAGACTATCTTGCTTGTCACAAGAGCTTGATTTGAAACTACCTTGATTGCTCTGGATAAGAGCATCTGCTAAATGCCTGTAATGTAATGTAATGTAATGTAAAGAGTCTAAGGAGAATCGTGTTGTCAAAAATGAAAAAACAAAACAGGTTTTAGGAGTTACAATTTCATTGTTTACTCAACAGGTACTATGGCTTTTTATTCACTTAAGGTTCCATCCCAACCTGAAAAAATGCATTCATGTAAAATTCCATTCCAACATTGAAAACATAGTTTTGTAACAATTGCTTATTGATTCATTCACATCTAACCTGTGCAAACCCATATTATTTACTGATATTCTTACATTGTACAGACATTAACTGGTACAATGGACACAACCTGAAGCTCATGTACCAGCAACAAAAGATGTTACCGTGAAACAAGCACAGTTTGCTTGTTTACACTTTAGGATGAATATAGTTTTTGTTGATTGGCTGTCCTTTCCCCGTTGTTGAAAAGCGCTTACGCAAGTTGTGAGTGTTGAATAAATCGTGCGTAAATTTTTGAGTAATTAAGGTAAAAAGTTTGCTGTCTCACCCTGCTTGCGTAGGAGGTCGGATATCGGAGGTGGTTCATTACCGACATCAGTGTGTTCGAGCTGCACAACTGGGGAATTGGCGTCATAGACACCCTTCACAAGAAAGTTTTGGCTTTTCTAGCAAACATAGCTAAAACAGTTAACTATAACAATAACATTTTAACCTTTAATTCTATGTTTATCATTCAGTAGCCTAACGAAAAGTAAGCAGAACTATTACTTCCAAGCAGATAATTTTTTGACTGTGGTCCCGATGTTGTGCCGTTTCTTTTTACCAGGGAGTGCCCTAAAAAAATCAACCACAGTCAAAAAACACTTTACAAAAAGATTATATCCTAGTTAAGCGCATAAGCATAATATTTCTGACGTTTTTGTTTGTTATTGCATTGAAAACACAACCTTCAATGCTTAACGTTAACTCCGGTCCTTTCAAAACAATATTTAATTTTGCCGTATGTAGCCTATGCATTATGTCCCGTTTTATCCTATGTTCATTGAATGCATCCGGCAAATTACTAAAGAAATTGTTGACTACAGTCACGGCACATGTTTTCTATGGAACACCGAGAGTGCCACAATGATAAATAAATAAATAAACAAATAAATGTGGAAATATAAAAATGTATAATTAAAATTATTTGGAAATAAATACATATGGGAATGAATATAGAAATGTAAATGTATGTGCAATTTATTTAAGTTATTTTCAAATATTTTTTCTAATAAATAAATACATTTATTTTCATTTATATTTCCCAATTAATTTCCCTATTAACTAATTTACTTCCATATATATTTACTGATTTCCCAATGAGCACAATCTGTCAATCAACTTGCTTTGCTCAACCCACTAAGTTTGCCTCGTTCCCACCCTTCCAACGTACTGTATGAGTTCAGTGTTGCCAGATTGGGTGTATTCCAGCACAATTAGGCTATTTTAAAAAATAATAATTGTGCAGGAATTTTTTTTTTTTGCGGCTTATCATAACTTGGGCTATTTTTTGTTATATTGGGAGGTTTTTCATCTTTCTCTTTCAGCAAATTATTCACATTCATTGGCTCTGGTGTAGTTTGTCCTTCCTCTCTCTGCCTACCATGACATAATTCAAATTAAAATGCAAAAGGCCACCTTGCGTTTTCATTTTCAAGTGGGTAATGATGGGCGACAGGAGATAAAGCCTTGTGGGGATTGTTACCTCTCCACACAGGCCCTGACTTCGCCAAGGGTCGCTCACGCACCTCCGGGCATGGCGCTAATTAAAACAGTAAACAGACAAGCAAAGTTGAGATGTAGCAGGCTATCAATAAAGTGCTAGTCTATAATTTTGTCGGAGTGGAAGACCTATTTAAATGAAAATGATTCTGTTCTAAAAACGCTGAGCATAATGTCACTGTGCCAATTACTGACATGGATTATTATTACAGGCTATATATATATACAGATGCAGCTCAAAAAATTAGAATATCGTGAAAAAGTTCAATATTTTTTGTCATATATTATATAGATTCATTACACACAGAGTGAAATATTTCAAGCCTTTATTTCTTGTAATTTTGATGATTATGGCTTACAGCTAATGAAAACCCAAATTCAGTGTCTCAGAAAGTTAGAATATTACATAAGATCAATAAAAAATTATATTTTAAACAGAAATGTCAGCCTTCTGAAAAGTATGTTAATTTCTATGCACTCAATACTTGGTTGGGGCTCCTTTTGCATGAATTACTGCATCAATGTGGCGTGGCATGGAGGCGATCAGCCTGTGGCACTGCTGAGGTGTAATGGAAGCCCAGGTTGCATTGTTGGGTCTGGTGTCTCTCATCTTCCTCTTGACAATACCCCATAGATTCTCTATGGGGTTCAGGTCAGGTGAGTTTGCTGGCCAATCAAGCACAGTAATACCATGATCATTGAACCAGCTTTTGGTACTTTTGGCAGTGTGGGCAGGTGCCAAGTCCTGCTGGAAAATGAAATCAGCAGCTCCATAAAGCTTGTCAGCAGAAGGAAGCATGAATTGCTCTAAAATTTCCTGGTAGATGGCTGCGTTGACTGTGGACTTCAGAAAACACAGTGGACATGGCACCCCAAATCATCACTGACTGTGGAAACTTCACACTGGACTTCAAGCAACGTGGATTCTGTGCCTCTCCACTCTTCCTCCAGACTCTGGGACCTTGATTTCCAAATGAAATGCTAAATTTACTTTCATCTGAATAGAGGACTTTGGACCACTGAGCAAAAGTCCAGTTCTTTTTCTCCTTAGCCCAGGTAAGACGCTTCTGACGTTGTCTCTGGTTCAGGAGTGGCTTGACACGAGGAATGCAACATTTGTAGCCCATGTCCTGGATTCGTCTGTGCGTGATGGCTCTTGATGCACTGACTCCAGCCTCAGTCCACTCCTTGTGAAGCTCCCCCAAATTCTTGAATGGATTTTGCTTGACAATCGGTTATCTCTGTTGCTTGTGCACCTTTACCTACCACACTTTTTCCTTCCACTCAACGTTCTATAAATATGCTTGGATACAGCACTCTGTGAACAACCAGCTTCTTTAGCAATGACCTTTTGTGGCTTACCCTCCTTGTGGAGGGTGTCAATGACTGTCTTCTGGACATCTGTCAAGTCAGCAGTCTTCCCGATGATTGTGTAGCCTACTGAACCAGACTGAGAGACCATTTAAAGGCTCAGGAAGCCTTTGCAATTAGCTGATTAGAGTGTGACACCATGAGTTTCCAATATTGAACTTTTTCACAATATTCAAATTTTCTGAGACACTGAATTTGTGTTTTCATTAGCTGTAAGCCATAATCATCAAAATTACAAGAAATAAAGGCTTGAAATATTTCACTCGATGTGTAATGAATCTGTATAATATATGAGTTTCACTTTCTGAAATGAGTGACAAAAAAGATTGAACTTTTTCACGATATTCAAATTTTTTGAGCTGCACCTGTATATATATATTTTCATTATATATATATATATATATATATATATATATAATTATAATTTATTTTTAAGTCATATGAGTAGGCTACTGTGGTGACGAACAGGCACAGATGTAGAACCCAAAAAGGTAGACTCGAAGCCTACAGCCCGAAGGAGATTTTATTACACACAGTTGCACGGTACAGAGTGTTAGGCAGTTCATAGTTGGTTCAATGCAAGGGTCAAAAACACAAGTAGGCAATCCGTAAATTCAAAGTACAAAAATCAGAAGGCAAGGCTCATGGTTAAAGTCCAGGCAAGGGTCGATATCCAGAATATCTGTCAGCGGAGGCACAGTACTGAAAACAGCAGGCAAGCTTGTAATCAGTAGGACAACAGGGTTCACAACAGGTAGGCAATTCGCAAAGGCAAAGGTACAGATAGACAAACTCGTAGTCAAGAAAACAAAACAGGGTCAGGAATGGAACTGGCAAAAGACGTGGTCGTAAACAAACAAGGTCAAAACGTGGAATCAAAACAATAGATAAACACTCAAAAGTGCAAACAGTAAACTGAGGCAACAATCTCGCAGTGAACATAAACCAAGACAGAGTTTAAATACACTCACAGACAGGTGCAACAAATTAGAGAGAGCAGAAAGCGGACACGAGAATCAGCTTTAGCGAGTAGAAGAGTTAACGAGGAAATCAGGAAAGAGAATAGTGACAGCAAAGGCAGAAAGGATAGACAGCTGTAGCGAACAGAGAAGATGACATTAGATAATTAGTAGATTAGTAGAAACCCTAATTTCTATGAGGTTAGTAGATTAGTATCTCCAAACATTACAAGGTAGTTAGTCATTAGTAGATTAGTATCTCCAAACATTACAAGGTAGTTAGTCATTAGTAGATTAGTAAACCTTAATTCTATGAAGTTAGTTAGTAATCATAAGTACTGAAAGAAGGAAATAGCAGAAAATTACAGAGAACACCGAATTTACTGAAAACACAGGGAAAGAGTGGGAATACAAATGTTACAACTGTCGGAACTCACTACTATTCGCATACAGTCAAAAAAAAAATATTTTTTACGTTCTCTCAATAACCATGTAGCCCAATTAAATTGAACAAATTTAAATGTAGTGTAGGCAAGGCTACAACTATAACCAGTAAATGTCTATGGGTAAAACAGGAAAATCAGTGTCATAGAGGCTAACCACCTCATTTTACAGCATTGAGATCTAGAAAGCTCCAGAGACTTTGCGAATAACATTAGCCTACCTACTAGCCTATCAAAGACAGTGGATTGTGTTGTGGCTATATGGTGTGACATTATAATAAAATAAAAATATAATTTTTAAAAATCGTGTAAATGTCCATGTGGCTATATTACTAGGCTACATATAGATTATTACAACAGCTGAGACTACAGGTAAATAATCTTTGGTAGGCTATAGGCTCAGGCTGTCTCAGGCTTTCTGTGGACTATGTTACCTTTGCTGTACATATAGCCTAAGGCTAAGGCTATCTAAAAGACATGGGCGTAGGTTTGGTCTGAACATTGGTAGGGACCAGGGCGCGGAGGTGAAGTAAAGCGCATGTGTGGTAATTATTTTGGTGATTTCGTTTGTTAACCCCCCCTCCCCCCACCCCCGGGGCTGTATACATTGCAAAATGTCTAATGCAAACCCAATTAATAGGGAGGGTGTGTGACCACTGCAAAAATGGTTTATTAACATACAAGATCTGTATTTACATTTAAATAAAAACTCAAGGATCAAAGACAAAAAGAAAGTAAAACAATATTTCTGCATTTCTGCATCCAACATCAACATTTTTATATTCAGTAAACTAGTATTTCTTGTTTTCTGTGTTTTTCTTATGATAGTCCTTGGTGTCTATTTAAACAATCCAAACAGATGCCTATGTCGGTCATTCACAGATACGAACTGTTGGCACATATCTTTAAGATCTACTTAGGGATGGGAGCGAGTCATGCAGCAAAGGTCAGATTTGAACATACAACGTTGCGGGTAGAAAAGGTCATGGAGCAGCTACCTACTCACTGAGCCACAGAGACACACTTCAGAAAGGCATATTTCGGCGTGTACTAAAATGCATATATAAATAAACTATAATAAAAATGTAAAAAATCTGAAGTTATATACAGAAAAAAGAGCATATTAAAAATAGTGAACTAGTAGGCTTAGTCTCGTGTAAGCTACTTGTGCTCACTGGATATCTTTAGCTTACTTTTGAGTGTTATGAAATAGAAAGTGGCCTGTTTAGTCCAGACAGTTATAAAATCCATAGGCTAGGCTATATGTAGCGTAACTACGGTTTTTATTTTGTTTTTTTTAAAGGGTTTCCGCATTGTTATATTTTTGAAAGCTCCGCGTTATCATAGCTATGATGAGCTTTGGCAAAAACAGGTATGCAGAACAGACTAGCCTTTTTATTTTAATTTGTTTTTTGTATTCAAAAAGGGCATTTCTCCATATAATTGCTGACTTGTGGCGAAAGTGCCGCCGTGGTGATAGATTTACCTTAACATCTGTCCCAAATTGTAAACAGGTCGGGGATTTTCACGGTGAGAAATCTTATGACAGCGTTAGGTAGCTAGCAGGTTTTCATTTTTAATCAACGTGGCTACTGGCTAGTTAGTTTACTACTTATTACTTATTACTGGGTGGTGAAAAAGCTCCTGATGTCCCTTATCTTCTTTGGTGGAGGTGGCATGATATCTACAAAGTACAAAGCGTGTTGGCATGGACAAAATTACTTATGTGTGCAGTGCAGGCAATAGAGGAAACTTTACTCAGGAAAGGGAGTAAGACGGTCATCTGAAAGACTACATTTTCGCCCATGCTTGAGGTAAGGACTGACAGCCCTGAGCCCTGATAACTTACCGTTCAATGAGAAAAAGAGTAACCGTTGTCAGCACACACAGATCATCTCTCGCCTCCTCCATGTCTGGCAGTAAGTACGATATTTTATGTCATGTGAGCCTTCAGATCAAGCGAATATTTGAAAAAGAACCTCCTCCATTTCAGCCAATCAAATGCTAGCATGCCTAAATTGGTCATCTTGGAGACGTTGCCGCTGGGAGGGCACATTGAAATGATCTAATATGACTTCACTCCAAAGATAATGGGAACGAATTCACTCAAATATTGGTAGGGACAATTCTGTCCTCCCAAAATATTGGTAGGGACATGTCCCTACCGTCCATATGCAAACCTACGCCCTTGCTAAAAGAAAATAATAATTAATAGAAATCCTGATGCAAATGCCCACGGTGAAAATGAGAGCATATTTGTCAGGCATAGCCTGCCATGAATAGCTGGCTGGTTTTGACCACGCAAACCCGTAACATTAGACTATCGGCTAGTTACCACACCAGATTAACGAAAGCAGGGGAACTAGGCTGAACATTGGGCTGGCTATGGCTCATTGTAACTTTTAGGCTACCTCGTTTCCTTTTTAATTCTTATCATTTAACCTATAATTGTTAGGACCGGTGGAAAAAGGGACCCAGTAGCAGGCAGGGAGTACAAAAAAAAACGAAGTTTAATAAAGGGCAACGGTACAAAAAACAGAGTCCAAAGAGTGGTCACAAAACAGGCAGAGGTCAGAACCGGGAAGGAACAACAGAGGTACAAAAACAAACTCCAAACTCAGGGTCGTGAGAACACAGGCAAAAGTCGTAAACCAGGGAATGACAAAGAAACACAAAAATAAACCACGAGAAACAGACAAGGAAAACAAACCCAAAATGAACAGAAACTCAGAACAGATTACTCGGGAAAAACAGGTACTTGAAGGTAGACGTAAGACACTGACTGGATATCACGTAAACACAATGATAGCAATTGACCCGGAGTTAACAGGTAACACGTGCACAGCTCAAAGGGGAGGAACGCGGAAGTGGACACATGTGCAGAGAATGCAAAATCACAGAAAGATACAGGGATAGGATAACAAGGGAGAATGACAGCTGCAGGTAGAAACTCAAGATAAATTAGTAATTAGTAATGTTAGTAGAAAATTCTAAATCCCTAATGTTAGTAAGTTAGTTGTTTAGTATTATGTACATGTTAGTTTGTTAGTAGGTTAGTACTAAGTCTAATCTAATAGTTAGTACGATTAATATGTTAGTATATCCGCCGTGCCTTGTCAAATGTTCCCCACTGGCTGCAAAATGCCTTTTACAATTAATATCTAAGTGAACAGAAGCTATCCTGACCTCTAAATGGTACAAAGGTAAAGGGTAGTTCCACCGAAAAACAACATGAACCTTTAACAGATCAAGGCACAACTAATTAATTCTATCTTTGTTGCTGGCCAAAACAACATGTGAAAGGAAATATTGACAGCTAAAGTTACAAATTTGGTAGAAGTATACTCAAAATTACGTACACCTCTACCACTTCCTTGTTTTTGAAAGACTACAGTGGCATCAAGTGGGCTTGTAAATTACATAGGCACTTATTTTTTTACTTATTTTTCCATGGAGTTGAATAGAAAAATTTGTCAGGAGAAACAACCCTTTGTCATAGTCCGTGACAATTTTTTCCTGTTTCACTACAGTTCTCGTCCTCTCTCTCCGGTTAGCAGTCTATCGGATTTTTTCCACGTTCCGGTTCGGGGTTTTGCTTCTCCTCGCTTATCATTCGTTTCACATGTCCTATTACCTGCTAGGTATTTAAGCCCCTCACTTCTGCTTCCTGGCGCTTCTTTGTCATTTCGTCCCTTCACATAGTCAGGGTTAGTTAGAATATAGCTGCTATATATTTTCTCTACTAGATTGGGTTTAGCTGCCCTTGAAGCTCTTTATGGAATAGTTCCCTTTCGTTATTTGTGTTTCTTACTCTCTTCTACTCTCTGCTATATTGAGAGTTTTATTTTTATTTAATTTATTTTTCACCTCTTATCGGGCGTTATAGTCTACGTTTCGAAGATGATTCTTTATTTTTTGTTCTGTTCTGTTACCTTTCTGCTCACATCTACGAGTCACACCCGTGTTAGTGGGTTGTTTATTATTTTGCTACTGAGACTCCTTTAGTGGTCCTCACGTTCGTGAGTGACTTGTTCATATCGTGTTTTGTTTTGTCGTGTTTGGTTCGTTACAAACCTAAACCCTTACACCGCAAAAGTGATCCATCCATATCTACTACATATCTGGCAGCAGAGTGATGAAATACCTCAGACCCTTGATGACTTACAGCCATTTCCTCAACCATGTATTCCATACTGTTTTAGCATAATGTACAGCTAAATCTAGTCCCACAGCCCAATTCCTATAGAGATCTATTGAAATGCAGAGTAATTTATAGTATAGTATAGTATCATAAAGTAAGATATCAAGAGTCTTTTGGGTGTTGCATCACATACATCAGAAAGTCATGGCATGCAAAGGACATGCATGCGACCAAATATATTTGGGGGGGGGGGGGGGGGGTGGACAAAAGGTTCTATAATTTCTAAACGGTTCATTTGATATAGATGAAAATGCCCTCAAATTAAAGCGGAGAGTCTGCACTTCAAACGTATTGTCAATGTACATATATTTCCAAAATAATAGAACCAAAAAAATGTGTCACTGTCCAATGAATTATGGTGTTCACTTTACATGAAGCATTAGTCAAGTTCACTTTTCTATAACTACTGAGTTAGATATCTGGAACCAGATATCTTGCTCTCCTGTTTTTTTACAGAGCATAAATATACTTTCTATATTGGGGTGCCCAGAAATGAACACTCTTTATCTTTATGTATTCTTTATTTGATCTTTTATGCAAGGCATTGCGTAACATTAATATAACTGATTTATACTTAGTTTAATTGTATAATCTGGAGACCTGTTTCTGTTTGCATTTGTTTTACCACTTTGGCACAGTGCCTAGATCAAGATAAATTTGAGTCAAGTACGATGCACACTTTGTTCAGGTTTAGCACATGTAATGCCGTACAAAATTCTCAATTCTTAAATTCTGCAAGTTTGCATTGGTCTATGCTAAATTCTGGGTTCTCTTTAAATCTTCTTTATTTTCAAGGCTATTTTTCAAGGTAAACTTCAAGTTCAACTTTTAAATAGTCTCTAGCAGGAACCAAAACAAGGAACACTGAGGAACATATTGTGTTATTAATACAGTTTATAAAACATAACATATAATACTATGTGTTGGTTACAAATTTTTCACAGTAATGTATTTAATGGTTTGTCCCCTTCTCTGTAAACAAGCATAAGTATTATAAAATCAGTACTGATCTAGTATTTGAGAGAAAAGTGGTAGTTGAGGGACAAGTGTAAACATTGCCATCCCTTACAACACAGTGACATCTGCTGGAGACTTATTTGAATAACATATCCCCACTGAAAAAAACTAACTCAACATCACAAGGGTTTGAACAGTCATGGACACGTTCAATTCTATTTTATTTTTAATCGTGTTTCCTGCAAAAAATTTTTTAAAGTAAGTAAGGATATATATATATATATATATATATATATATATATATCTTGATTTTAGAAAGTAAATCGCCTATACTTACTTCTTGTATTTTATGTTTTCATGTCCAGAACTTGCCTTGTTTCAGCGATGCCATTTGAAAACCCCATACTGATAATACTGTTATGGAATATTTTTTAAACTTGAGTTAATTTGGAAAATATTTCTACTTTTATTACATGTATAGGTAACATTGCAAACATTACCATTTCCCCTCATTAGGGTACGCCCACTCCTCATACTTCCAGTATTCCCTGGCCAGTACGTTCCCATCATATCTGTGATACCAGCTGTCAGTGTAATAAGAATAATAATAATAAGGATAGCAAAAACAGTGTCACTTAAGACACATTGTGTATGGTGAGCCGTCGCACTGGCAAAGTGTAAATGTCGTCATGGATTTTATCACGCCTGAGCCCGTTTGGCAGGCCGTGCGGCAAAGTGAGAGGAGAGCCACTGTGAGGGGTGTGTCAGTTCAGATCATAGGAGCGCAGTACAATTTTGGTGGGCCTGGTTGCAATTTTGCGGTCAGATTAGACTATGATTCGCGCCTGTGCCATACGCCTGCTCAAACCAGGTTTATGGCGTAAATCGCAGCCGAGCGTATGGCGAGTTGCTCATTTCTGGGCTTTCCCAAGCAATACATGCATGTTAAAACTAATATGGGCTAATCGGAAATAGGCAGGGGAACTCCCCCAAAACCTCCTTGAGACATTACATTACACATTACATTACATTAAAGTCATTTAGCAGACGCTTTTATCCAAAGCAACATACAGTAAGTGCATACAGAAAGGTCATCGAAGTAACTACAGAACAGATAGGAAAGCACATTCTTCCCATACAGTAACAGCTATCCCTAGTAATGAACACTGAATGCAGTTCACAGTGAACTGGGTACATCAGCTCTACTACAATTCTATTTTAAATATTATAAATTTGGATACACAGTTCAACAAGAACACATACCATGAGGTCCTAGATAAGTATTAGTCCAGGTGGAGTCTGAAAATGTGTGTTTTCAGGCCACAACGGAAAGCAGGCAGGGTTGGCATGGAACGTAGGGGAATGGGAAGTTCGTTCCACCACTGGGGAGCTAGGGTGGAAAAGCTCGGCAGTCGGGACGAGCGGGTGCCATTGACACGGAGGGGGGGAAGTGCAAGTCGCCCTGCAGTAGATGAGCGAAGTGGTCAAGCAGGAACATAGTTCTGGATCAAGTCCTGCAGGTAGACAGGGCCTGTCCTATTAGCTGCAGTGTAGGCCAGGGTCAGAACTTTGAACCTGATCCTGGCTGCAACAGGCAGCCAGTGGAGTGACCTCAACAGGGGGGTGACATGTGAAAATTTCGGGAGGTTGAACACAAGCCGGGCAACTGCATTCTGGATGAGTTGAAGAGGCAGGATGGCGCAGGCTGGTAAGCTTGCGAGCAGGGAGTTACAGTAGTCCAGGCGTGAGGTGACCATAGTCTGGACCAAAAGATGGGTGGAGTAGGTGGTCAGGTACGGTCGAATCCTCCTGATGTTGTACAGGAGGAACCTGCAGGACCGTGCCGTTGCCCTGACGTAGTCTTTTTTTTTAAAGATTTTAAATTTTATTTATTTTATTTCTCTTTATTCGCACAGTAAAAAGCAAGACAATAAAAAATACACAGCAATGACAACTGTACCATACAAAAGATACTGTGCAGGGAGAGGTAAAAAAAAGCCCAAGGGGCTTATAGGGAACCTCCACCTAAATAAACAAAAAATATGCATTACATAATAGTAGTCTTTGAAGTCCAGCTGGTCATCTAGGACCACCCCCAGGTTCTTTGCAGAGCGGGAGGCAGCCACCATGGTCCCGTCGACGGTGATGGAGAGGTCAAGTAGCGGGGAGGTCTTGTATGGCATGAAGAAGAGCTCTGTCTTGTCGAGGTTGAGCTTCAGGTGATGGGTAGTCATCCACTCAGAGATGTCGGCCAGACAAGCAGATATCCTCTCCTTCACCTGTTGGGTAGAGGGAGGGAAAGAGAGGAAGAGTTGAGTATCGTCAGCATAACTATGGTAAGAGAAGCCATGTGAATTGATTACTGAACCAAGGGACTTTGTATAAATGGAGAACAGCAGAGGACCCAGTACAGATCCCTGCGGGACTCCTGTAGACAGGGGATGAGGTGCAGAGACAGAACCCTTCCAAGAGTCTTACCCGGCTATGCTACGTGTCTAGTGGAGCACCCACTATACAACTGGGCCAATATCCCACTTGTCTGAGAGGCAATGTGACGAATCTGGATCGACCTAGTTATTAAAATTTTATGTGAACCATGTTATATGTAGGGGTGTAAAAAGTACCCAGAAATTATACTTAAGAGAAAGTATGGATACTGTCTCAAAATCTTACTCAAGTAAAAGTCAGAGTATCTGGCTAAAAATAAACTTTTACTGAGTAAAAGTAAAAAAGTTCCTACTTTTAAATGTACTTAAGTACTAAAAAGTAAAAGTAAAAACTTTTTTTATTGCAAGGGATAGACAAGGGGTCTCAAACTCATTCCATCGTGGGCCGAGTGTATACAAGTTTTCGTTTCAACTACACATTGCACCAGGTGAGTTAGTTGAAGAGGTGACACTTTTTGCATAAAAATTATTTAATGCACTTCTCCATCAAATTTGTAAAAACATTTTGAGGTAAACTAACATGGACGGCATTCACATCACAGCATCCAGTTGTAAAGTGGGCCAAACTACAACCTTGGAAAAAATTAAGGGTTTAGTTCAGTTTTTTTTTATACGTGGGTTCGACATTGCACATCCTAAGGTTCTTGTCAAATATTTATTTTGATAGCAGGTGTCTAATCAAAGATCCCTGCTTTCTAGTCTTGCACAAGGACCAATCAGCATGGGTATGGGCGGGTACATTTTCCATTGATGGGCATTTGATTGGCTGTTTTAAATAAAGTGCTGCCGCAGGATTAATAACGTTAATGTTAGTTCGGCCAGAGAAACAAATATACTAATTAAAATCGTTGGACCTGCGAGATTTGTACTTTGTACTTTGAAGGTCTGCATTTTAAATGTAAGGAGTAAAAAGTATATATTTTTTCTCTGAAATGTAATTGAGTAAAAGTACAAGTATACAAACTTAATAATACTCGAGTAAAGTACAAATCCCCCAAAACAGTACTTAAGTATTGTAACGAAGTACAATTACTCAAGTACTTTACACCCCTGGATATTAACTTTGCTGTGCGGAACAGATCTTCAAAGAGTATGAGTTGGAGGATTAATTTTCTGCACAGAGCAGAATACTGGCACGTCCCATCTGTGTTTTTTTGTGGGTTTATTATTGAAGGGTAACATCAAACCTGACCCTGCCAAGATCCAGGCCGTGGTGGAGTCGCCTCGCCCCACTTTCCGGAAACAGCTCCAGCAATTCCTCGGATTTGCTCATTTTTACAGGCGGTTCATCCGCGGTTACAGCCAGGTCGCCGCTCCACTCATTAACCTTACCTCTACCTCTGTTCCTTTGGTATGGTCTCCAGAAGCTAACCTTGCCTTTTCCACTCTCAAATCCAGGTTCACCTCTGCCCCTGTCTTGTCCCACCCTGACCCCAACCGCAGGTTTGTGGTAGAGGTGGACTCCTCGGACACCGGTGTGGGGGCTATCCTGTCCCAACATTCGGGTAAGGACACCAAGATTCACCCATGCGCCTAATTTTCCCGCTAACGGGCAGAAGGAGCGGACGAATTGGGACCTGGGAGCTGCCCTGAGGTGCGTGACCCCCCGCAAACCCTCTTCCTGGAGCAAGCTTCTCCCATGGGTCGAATACTCGCACAACTCTTTGAAGTATGTCGCTGTGGTAGGGGGGCGTGGTTTTAGGCGAGGCCGGCAAGAGAGAGAGTGAACTCAGGTGGTTTATGGAACCGGCACAGCTGTTGGAAATCAGGCAATTGGTGACGATTGATTGTGGTATTGTTTGTATCAATTAACCAATTGCCTTGATTGTTCAAATGAGCCCCTGCCACATTTCAACGTCTCATGGACAAGGTGCTGCTTCCGCATGCGGCTTTCGCTGCAGCCTATCTGGATGACATCATCATCCACAGTAACAACTGGGCTCAGCATGTGCGGCATGTGGGGGCGGTGCTGGAGTCCCTGAGACAGGCGGGACTCACGGCTAACCCAAAGAAGTGTGCGATTGGCAGAGCGGAGGTACGGTATTTGGGGTACCACTTGGGAAGTGGACAGGTGCGGCCTCTTGTGGACAAAACCGCAGCGATTGCGACCTGTCCACGACCCAAGACCAAAAAAGAGGTGAGGAGGTTTTTGGGACTGGCCGGCTACTACAGAAGGTTTATTCCGGCTTTCTCTGAGCTGACCAGTCCCCTAACCGACTTGACTCGGAAAGGTGCCTCAGATCCGGTCCAGTGGACGGAATTGTGTCGGCAGGCGTTTGAGAGGGTGAAGGAAGCTCTTTGTAGGAAACCGCTTTTGTTCACCCCTAACTTCTCTCTCCCCTTTAATTTGCAGACTGACGCATCGAACAGGGGGCTGGGGGCCGTTTTGACTCAGCAGGTGGAGGGGGTCGACCGACCAGTGCTGTATATTAGCAGGAAATTGTCACAATGAGAAGCTAAGTACAGCACGGTCGAGAAGGAGTGTCTGGCCATTAGATAGGCGGTCGGGTCCCTTCGTTATTATCTACTGGGTCGCCCATTCACCCTCTGCTCGGACTATGCTCCCCTCCAATGGCTTCACCGCATGAAAGATACCAATGCCCGAATCACTCGTTAGTATCTGGCTTTACAGCCTTTTAATTTCAAGGTGGTTCATAGGCCGGGAGCGCAGATGGTGGTGGCTGACTTTCTCTCTCGTCCGGTGGAGGAGGAGGAGGAGGGGGGCCTTGATTTTTCAACAGTGAGCCTGAGAACCTATAAAAAGAAGCCTTCTGGGAGTTGAGGAGAGTAAAATGACTAAGATCTGGAGGTCTTACTGTGTGTGTGTGTTGTGAAGAAAGGCGGAAAATAAAAACCCCGTTCTTCTTACCCATTTTCATTTTTTCATTTGACCTTTATTTTGACTCGAAAAAAATCAGCTGAGGTGAAGGCCTCATTTACAAGCTTGGGCTGGACTCACGCGAGCACTACGGCTCACTTCGCTACAGTCGCCCTTCAAGTGCTCTATGGGGTACCAACCTCCCTTGTTCCTAGTCCAGAAAGAGGAGGTCTCCGTCCCATCTGTCCAGTCCCACATCAACAGATACAAGAAGATCTGGAGACTGGCACGCACCGCACTCCTCCGTACCACCGCCCGCACCCGATGCCAGGCCGACCTCCATCGGACCGCAGCCCCACAATATGTCCCGTGACAGCAAGTCCTCACACGGGGCGCCATTAATGTAAGGAATATGCCTCTATATTCTTACATGTGGAGTATTACTCATGCAAGCAGTTTACATATACATTTAGCAGTAGTGGTGATAGACAAATAAAACATGTCCGTCTTACCAGTCTTCACCTGGCACCAACTAATGTAGAGAATACGTACGAATCTGGTAGCAGTGAGCAAAATGATTAGTAATATTATTTCTGAATCATCAGAGTCCTCACGCGGCACCAATTAAGTAGGGAATATCCTCGGATGGGGCGCCAATAAATGTAAGGAATATGCCTCTGTATATATAAAAACTCTTACATGGGATGCCAGAAATATAGGCAATAACTATGGAATAATGAAGTTTACCCTTATTATTCTTAAGTTAGGTTAAAATTAAATCAGTCTAATTTTGATTATTATGGATTATGATTACTACTACTTCAATTTACCATCAAAGCACTAATAACTAATAAGGGTTGAAGGTATTACGTTCTAATGATTAGGTTGACTCAGCCCTCGTGTTCATATAATATCAAAACAGACACCAGGTTTAACAAAATAGATTTATTAAACAAGGAAAAACAGGAATATCACATTCTACTAAATAGACACAACGTGTGCGTATTGGAGTATTTGTATGGGTATGCGCACATGTGTGTGTGTGTGTGTGTGTGTGTGTGCGTGCCACATGTGCTCAGAACAAAGGAGTGTGGAGTAAACTGGCTGTGTCGCAACACGATGGTGGTTATAGATCTCAAATGTAACGTTACTATAAATAAGTTCACGCACTTCGGTCAGGAAATGCTGTTAACCATCTACAGCTAGCTAAAATGAGATCATATCACACAAATGTTAGTAAATGTTAAAGAAGATGAGCAAACCATGAGGCATGCTTTGGTTAGTTAACAGTACTACCACATTAGCTATAAAACGATAGGCCAGCCGGCTAGCTTGCTAACCAGCGCAACAAGTTTATACAGCTATTATTATCGCACGAGATACAATCAAATTACCAATAAACAATTCAGACTAAAATCCTAAACTATGCCTGGGATGTTTGATCAGTTTTACTGAAATCCGCGGTGAGTTGATTACAGCTGGCTTTATCTGTGAGGTGGGTGGCCAGGGCGTCTCCTTGGCATTTCTTATCCCGGTTGGGATTTCTCCTGATTGGAGCTTCTCCGACGTCGTCTGGTTACCGCATGGTTTGCGTCTTTTTTGTGGCTGGAACAGTCGGAGTCGCGTTAATTCAGTCCTCTGGTTAGATGTCGTAGGCAAGCTAACTCGTTCCTTGCGCCTCACTCCGTGGCCCACCTTTGTAGCTGTGTAGCTAGTAAAAGGGGAAGACAAAATGGAGTGCTGCCTCTTGTGCGGTTGTGCACAAGAGTGGGCTTGAAGGAAAAATGGGGTGACAGACTGGAATGTCTTCAGTTTTATCCGTTTTAGTTTTATGACCCTTAGTGTCTCATATTTCCAAATGAGACGATTGAATCACTAAAACAGATGTCCTTTGGTTGGGTTTTCTGTGGAATGAAGGGAAATGTAGTCTGTGGTCCCTACTCCCGCTTTATCGGTCCATACCCCATCAGCTCCATTATCAACCCCTCCTGTGTCAAACTCAAGCTTCTTACCTCTCTGAAAATCCACCCGACCATTCATGTCAGCCAAATCAAGCCCGTCTCCTCCAGCCCACTCAGCCTGCTCGCCGAACCCCCTCCACCCCCCCAAATCATCAATAGCGCCCCCGTCTACACAGTCTTCCACATCCTAGATATCTGTCGCAGAGAGCGGGGTTTCCAGTATTCGGTGGATTGGGAGGGATACCCACCGGAAGACCGCAGCTGGATCTCCCGCCAGCTTATCCTGGACCCCTCCCTCATCCGGGATTTCCACCGGGCTCACTAACTCAGGATCCGGCCCGGTAGCACGCCTGAGGCTTTCCTTGAGGGAGGGTACTGTGAAGTCCGCCATTTACCTGCCTTTCTACCTCCCTGTTGTTTCTCCGTGTTTTCCCTATTCCTCTCATTCCATGTCATGTCACTAGCGCAACAGCAGCGCAGCGCACCACCCCTGCCCCTCCCTCAAAAAACCTACAGAACATTAGAAAATATCAAAATCTTTGACATTGAGGGTATGTGATGTGATTGTATTTCAGAACTATTTAGTGTGTGTGTGTTAATCACCATTAAACTCATAATTAATCAACATATATTTAATTTAAGCAGTATCACACAAGAGGGAGGTCTATATCGATTATATCAGCCGATGGACCAGCACAGCCATGCTGATATAGAGTGCCCCAGTGGTGGGGGCCTGTACCCCAGTAGCGCCTAAAGTCTAGTGATGCCCCTGGGATATACCCATCACACAATCAAAATAAATAATAAATAATCGCTGGACAGTGGTTGCACGCAATATTATTAAGTAAACAAATAAATTGTTGGATTTACTGGAAAAAAGATAGAAAAATCTAATCTTTTTTATTTTTTACAATTTACCTAATAAAGTCATGTAGACTATGGTGGTTGAACACAATAGCCTATATGCAACGTCTTCAACTTAATAATTTTTGAGAAGCTGTGCTGACACAAATCGTCTCTCTGTTAAAGCGAATATGATCCAGACACTGTCTATCAATTAATCCAACTAATATTTGTCTGGTATGATATACCAGATGGTCAATCATCTACTTTTACACATTTTCCTTTTTATGGCTCATTGATAATTGCAAGTTAGCTATGCAAAGGAAAATATGACCAATATTATGTTCAAATAATATGCACTCATTCGAATATCCATTTATGCGAAAGATGCTGTATAATAATCTATTGGCAGCGCTAGACATAAACCACCTTTTTTTCTGAACAAAGTTGCGCCTCATTTTCATCAAATCTCCACCTCACGCATGTAATTCCACGTGGAGAGACGCTTAAAACAGCGGATAAGTCAAATGTCTGAATCATAAATAGCTTAAGGAGTTTGTTTATCTCAACTCTGAATCTGGCCCATACTGTCTAGCTAGCCACTCATTGGCTACCTAGCTAACCAACCAAAATAAGTGACAACAAAAACAGTACAGAACAGTAATTTCCATAGCTCAGTGCTACACACCGCTGCTAGAATATTTTGCCATGTGTCACGATTGTCTTTCCACCTGCCATTCAGTATACCTACCGTTGCAGCAGGGGAGATAGCCTAATCAAGAAGTCATTTTAGTACGCTCAGAGAGAGAGTTGGCTAGCGATTTTGTTTTCTAACTACTCCTCAAGAGAATGTCTTCATGATTTTGTTTTGATATTTTGTTATGATATTTTGTCAACCTACCATTAAATCTGCCACTTTGTCAGTACGTGGCATTCAATTCTGGCAGCTACGTGCCACCTTGCCGTCATCTAATGGCAGCGTCAGTGACACCTGCCATTAAATTCTGGCACTTGCCATGGCATGTAGGCAGGGCTATAGCCTGCTATGCCATTTAAACTTTCAATCCCTTCTTTTCAAAATGTAATGGCCAAACTGCCAGCTATATTGGATATTTATTCAACAGTCAAATGTGTTTGAATAAGACTGAATGTGTTACGTTTCTGTCATGTTCATGCCACGTTTCTTGTTTAGTTTGTCACAGTTTATTTTCTATTCATGTCATGCTTGTGTTCTGTTTATGTTACGATGCAGTTCATTGTTAGCGTACACATTTCCGTGTTTTTCCGCAGCCTTGCGTTCATGCTGTTTCTTTCTCTTGCTGTCGCTCACGCTTCCCTAATTGTTTCATTCTCCCGTGTCTATTTACGAATCTACTAACATTAGATCAGGATTGGGTAATACTAACTCTCTAACCATGTGTTCATGTTTACCTTACATTTCTCGTGCATGTCATTTACTAATTTACTAACGCTAGGTCAGGATAGGTTTATTACTAACGAGTACTAATTATCTTGTTACCTTGTCAGCCCTCCACACCTGATTTCCCTTTGCATGCTGCTCTCAAGCTAAGTGTCTGCACCTGTCTACACCTGCATATAAGATCAGTGTTCATGTCATGTCTTTGCAAAATTGTTGCCTGTTAGTTTACTGTCTACTGTCACTTTTGAGCGTTTATCCATTGTCTGACTACTGTTATTGATCCAAGCCTGTTTACTGACCATCGTTACTGCCAGCCTATCGTTTCTACTGCCTGTTTTTGACCACAAGTTTTGCCTGCTGTCTGTTTTGTACCTCTGCGTCCGCGGATAAGACTTTGGTCTGACTCCTGCAACGCCCCACGACCAACGAACTCTTCTTTACCCCTGAATTGTACTTCTGCTCCGCTGACAGCGACTCTGGTTCTGAACTTGTGCTGATTTCGAGACTGCTTTCTCCTTTGGTACTGTATTTTTGGTTTTTGGCTGGATTTATTGGTTTTTGGACTTCGCTTGTGTGACTACGATTTTTGGATTTCCCTATAATAAAGTCCTTGCGGACATTTATTATTACGTTTGTGTTCTGAGTCGTGCATTACGGGTCCAACCCGCACACACCCGTCTCAGAATGCCTGAATAAATATCCAATATAGTTTTAACATTAAATTCATCTGAATGCAGTCATGTTTTGAAAGTAGCTATCATAGCTAACTAGCTATGAATGGCATGTTATGGCTTTGCTTAGCCGCTGACAATGTCACAGCAAAGTGGCAGGTAGCAAAACAAACAGCTAATATTTCCAAGTAGCTGACTTTTACAGGACAGTATGGGTGCTATGACATTTCAGTTAAATATTTCCTACTACTTATTTCTGTAGTTCAATAGAAAGATCAATGACACCAGTAGTTAGGCCTCATGCTACTGTAGCTACCTAGCTAACGTCAGTCATCAACAGCTAACATGCAACACGAGAATAAAACGGGCCCTAGAATTATTAACTAACGTTAGCTAACTGAACACGACAGCTAGCCGACTTAGCTAATGCTTTATTTTATTTTTTTAAAGCTATCCATTTATCTGGCACATAATTAAATAGTGTCATTAAATTTTGCCAGCTGCCACTAGTGCCATTAAATTCTTGAAGCTACCTGCCACTTTGCCGACACCTAATGGCAGCAGCAGTGACGCCTGCCATTAAATTCTGGCAGCTGCGACCAAAATTGCTACGGAAACTACCTGCTCCATAGTTAAAAAAACTCAAATTGGACCATTAACTGAAGGTCAGCTTGTGAAAGTTACTGACAGCACGACCTGAGCAGTATAAATATAACACGTCTGTATTATATTTAAGACATCTTTCCATTTTACTGCTGGTATGAGATTATCTGGCCTAATTTCGCCACTGCTTAGGTCATGCTATCAGTAACTGTAACAAACCTGAGGTAAATATATGATTGTCTCAATTGATTGTTCACACACAAAGTTATAAGTTTCACCATGGCAGTAATAAACAATGAAAATGCTAAATTTGGCAAAGCAATATTTATTGTCAATAATGTCATGCACTCAACCATAACATTTGTAGTTAATTTCAAATATGTTGTGATGCTAACTGTACCGTAGCTAGTTATCAAGTAATTACGTGGTGATTCTATAGTTTTTCCTGTAAGGTCAAAGGTATTTTGACGCTGACTACGTCATCAAGTGTGTTCCAAATTTAAAGAAATTGCATAGGATAATTACGTTCTAGCTAGTATACTTGGAAGAATGTAGGCTATTACCTAGTATGCAAATAAGATTGACACAGTTGTTTAATGTTTGCCATATGTTGTTTTCTACAATTTAAAATATTGCATTCCACGGCCAAAAGGAACTCCTCCGAGACTGGTGGGCCAATGTTCATGAAACACAGGATTCTGACCCTTTGGAGTATGCTGGTGAAAAGTTACCAAAATAATTTTTGTAATCCAAAATGGTCGGCCACAACACACTTTCAAAAAAAGAAACGGTAGGTAAAAAGGACATGATGCATAACCTCTGAATAATGCACGCAACCTGAATACATTCCCATGTTTGTCTGAAGTCCACAAAGCATATTGAGTACAAAGAGTAGTACATGTATTTAAAAAATATTTTGTTGCTCTATAGTGCCTCTATCGGATTAAGCCTGTATTTAACAAATATGTTTGACTCCTCAACTCCTTGGTCTACATTCAAGATCCTTACATTCCAAAATTCATCAGAGTCAGGTGTTTTGTGTCATTCATTACATCCTGACAAATGATACATAAGACTCTGCAGTTGTGCCCATTTGCCCAATGCTGCTTGGACTCTGTTAATTGCCTCTTGCGGCTACATTTATTATTGTTATTATTATTATAAGCGGGGCAGGTTGATTTTAATCAGGTTGATTTTAAGAAAATTATTGCATGTCATAGACAACACCAAGGATTAAGTCTTACAATGGCATTTCTCTGGTTTGAAACTAGAATACAGAAAATCTACAATAAACTTAGGCAGTTGATGAATGCATGCAAACATTGATAAAAACAGGATCACAGTGCAAACAGCACATTAAGGTGTCACATATTAAAATGTAGAATACACCAAGACTCGTTGCTACATTCAATTAGGGAGTCATCAAGGGTCTGACGTATCAAACAGGCCTTAAAACATCACTCTGCTGCCAGAAATACAGTAGATATGGATGGATAACTTGAAGGGTTTCTTCTCCTGACTTATTTTTCCATAGAGTTCAATAGGAAAATTTGTCAGAAGAAACAACCCTTAAAGTGATCCATCCATATCTACTACATATCTGGCAGCAGAGTGATGGTTTGAGGCTCATTTGATACCTCAGGCCCTTGATGACTTACAGCCATTTTACCAACCATGTATTCCATACAGTTCCAGCATAATATACAGCTAAATCTAGTCCCCCCCCCCCCCCCCCCCCCCCCAATTCCCATAGAGATCCATTCAAATGCAGAGACGTTATAGTATCGCTTGTAAGAGTACCATAAAATAAGATATCAAGAGTCTTTTGATGTTGTTGGGTCACAGACATCAGGAAGTCATGGCATGCAAAGGATATGCGACCAAATATTTAAAATGATTACTTTATTCTATATATAAATGCAGGGGTGCCAATAATTGTGGCACACATGGTTTTGTTAAAAATAACAATTTCTTGATGAGGGATTTTTTTTTTGTTTCAGAACGAACACGCCTTCGTTTGCGGTTCAAAAAATGCCAAAATTGGGTTTGGGAAAGATACTCGTGAAAGGGTTGGGCTCGAGTTAGCAAGCCACGCCCTTTTTTCACGTGTATGCTCATTCACAGCCATAATGTGTTTTGTTCGAGCTGCTCGCTCCAGCTGCTGATCCTGGATCAGTGGCCATGGCCGAGGCGAAGAACTGGAGAATGTAGGCTCCATTTAGGCCTAGTTATAAACTTAGCTCTCATCTTAATTTAGATAATTTTCTAGTAACAGTTAACGTTATTAAAGACTGCTAAGTTGAATTAATTAATATACAATGAAACTCGTAGTAACTTCACTAAATTGAGTCATAAAGCCACATTAAAACCTCAAGAAACATCTAATTTTGGTCAAAACTGCATAAACATAAACATTGACGAGTCATAACCATTTAACTGTTGGCTAAGTTAACTAACGTAGGTATCTTGTGGGCTATTGTGTCATTTTTAGATCAGTCCTGCTACTAACTTGTTTTTCCCATGGCCTCAAAAAGCGGGAGAATAGCCTAGAGAGAAAAAAAAAAAAAAAAAAGATTGCTGCGATTAAATTAATTATAGGTTTAGGGTTATTTAAGAAAGGGACAATGCACATTGATAAATGTGCCAGATTTAGCCATTGGGGCAAATTTTCATCTGTAGTCCCTGGGCATGTTGATGGGGGGGGGGGGGGGGGAGTTTTTTTAGACTAGATTTTCCGGAGCATAACCTTATACGCCTGTTTGCTTTCGAAAAGTTGGAAAAACCGTATATCATACGGGTAAACTGTATGGGTTGATACCTATGCCATCCTCTCTCTATCAATAGCTTGTCACTCACACAAATGCTCCTCTCCACAACTTGCTGGATTTGAAAAAAAACAAAACATATTTATAGTGTAACGTGGAAGGGCGTAGCCAGATGCACCAGTTGGTGTGACATCACATGTACTGCACGTCACATATACTCTGTGACAGCCAATAGTAAAATACAACTGCAATAGCCTACGTTTCACCACCAAAACGCTAGTTAGCCAAAATACACTACTCTTCCTATAAAATGCTAAACATTGCGATGAAATGTCGCGATTTGCAACAGGATCAATCTCTAGCACATGGATATGTTCAAATATATCAGCAATCAGCAAAGAAAAAGTAGTTTTAGGGTTTACTTACCCTTTAAAAATGTGTCAATTACGGTGGCTGAGAAGTGCAAAACACAACGACATTTCACAAAACACAACGACATTTCACAAAACACAACGACATTTCACAAAACACAACGACATTTCACAAAACACAACGACATTTCACAAAACACAACATTTCACAAAACACAACGACATTTCACAAAACACAACGACATTTCACAAAACGGAAAGGGTAGGACAACACTTCTTGTTTGTGATTGGACAGAACCCAAGCCCCTCAATGTAATTTTCTTTCACAAAACGGAAAGGGTAGGACAACACTTCTTGTTTGTGATTGGACAGAACCCAAGCCCCTCAGCGAAATTACGAATCCTACTATGGCCATGCCAAGACCCGCCCTCCTCTGTCTCTGATTGGCTGGTCGTTCTGTGCGCTCTACCCACCCAACTCTCTGTTTGAGTTTAAGGTGACTCTCTTCGCTGGAGCGCATTGCAGTAACTTATTTTCCGAAATTGCATGCAAATTCAGGTAGCCTAACTAACGTTACAGCATAAAACGTGTACTGACATCCATTAGCCTAAAATAAGTTTACGTTTTTAATACCACCAATGTTGATAATAGTTCTAGGCTATAGGACAAATCAGAATGTTTGTAAACAGAGGTTGCTACGATACTTCCGGGTGGCCACTCAGCACTTCAAAACCGACTGAACCAGTCGGAGCTGTGTAGAAACAGTTAGCTAACGTACACTATGCCGAAATCGTGTTGTGTTTGGGGCTGTAATGCCAAATGTAATCAGGCACACCGTGGGTTGGGCTTTTTCCGATTCCCCGCTTTAAAGTCTAAATCGACCCAACGGAACCTGTGGATTCAGAGACTTAAAATAGAGGATACCCCAGATCATACAGTCCGTTTGGCTAGCTAGTGAAGGTAACCATATAGCTCGCTAGCTAACGTTAGCTACTTGTTAACGCTAACTTAGATGAAAATACGGTGTTAGCGAACTTAGCTAACGTTAGCTGCTTCCCTCAGAAAAAAATCGAACCATCTATCAATCAATAAAACAATGTTTGGCTATCTGTCTGTTGTACTTGTAACGTTAGCTAGCCAGCTAAGAATCCAGAGGTTGAGTTGTCAGATTTTAACTTGTGTTTTTACTGTAACGTTAACGTTATTGACAACTCAACCTCTGGATTCTTAGCTGGCTAGCTAACGTTACAAGTACAACAGACAGATAGCCAAACATTGTTTTATTGATTGATAGATAGTTCGTTCATAGCTGGAATTACCTATTATTTTTTTCTGAGGGAAGCAGCTAACGTTAACGTTAGCTAAGTTCGCTAACACCGTATTTTCATCTAAGTTAGCGTTAACAAGTAGCTAACGTTAGCTAGCGAGCTATATGGTTACCTTCACTAGCTAGCCAAACGGACTGTATGATCTGGGGTATCCTCTATTTTAAGTCTCTGAATCCACAGGTTCCGTTGGGTCGATTTAGACTTTAAAGCGGGGAATCGGAAAAAGCCCAACCCACGGTGTGCCTGATTACATTTGGCATTACAGCCCCAAACACAACACGATTTCGGCATAGTGTACGTTAGCTAACTGTTTCTACACAGCTCCGACTGGTTCAGTCGGTTTTGAAGTGCTGAGTGGCCACCCGGAAGTATCGTAGCAACCTCTGTTTACAAACATTCTGATTTGTCCTATAGCCTAGAACTATTATCAACATTGGTGGTATTAAAAACGTAAACTTATTTTAGGCTAATGGATGTCAGTACACGTTTTATGCTGTAACGTTAGTTAGGCTACCTGAATTTGCATGCAATTTCGGAAAATAAGTTACTGCAATGCGCTCCAGCGAAGAGAGTCACCTTAAACTCAAACAGAGAGTTGGGTGGGTAGAGCGCACAGAACGACCAGCCAATCAGAGACAGAGGAGGGCGGGTCTTGGCATGGCCATAGTAGGATTCGTAATTTCGCTGAGGGGCTTGGGTTCTGTCCAATCACAAACAAGAAGTGTTGTCCTACCCTTTCCGTTTTGTGAAAGAAAATTACATTGAGGGGCTTGGGTTCTGTCCAATCACAAACAAGAAGTGTTGTCCTACCCTTTCCGTTTTGTGAAATGTCGTTGTGTTTTGTGAAATGTCGTTGTGTTTTGTGAAATGTCGTTGTGTTTTGCGAAATGTTGTGTTTTGTGAAATGTCGTTGTGTTTTGTGAAATGTCGTTGTGTTTTGTGAAATGTCGTTGTGTTTTGTGAAATGTCGTTGTGTTTTGTGAAATGTCGTTGTTTTGTGAAATGTCGTTGTGTTTTGCACTTCTCAGCCACCGTAGTCAATACATGAAATGAGACAATAAACCAACTTGGAATAATAAAATCCATTTACAAAATATTGAGCTTTTTCCATGTGATCTGTTGCAACTGTTGCTTTTATTTACATGTCCTTACTTGTTTTATTTATTAAAAAATTTTGCCTTTGATTTCTTTTTAACAGTAGGTTAAAAAAGTAGGTTGCTCATGTAAATCAATAAGTTAATCAGTCAAAAAAGCAGAAAGTATGGACTTCTTTGCATGTTTGTAGCCAACAAGCAAGTACTAGATTTTCCAGACAAAAAATCTACATCAGTTTCACAACTGCTGTCTCATTCAATTTGTCTTCTCAACAACTCGTTCCACATCCTCAGGGTAAGAACATTCATACTATAAGAAAAGGTCAGCGCCTGTATGTATTGTTGCATTACATTCACAACACTCACCCAACAGTAAACCAAGTGTGTGCATGAGAGACGTGTTAGATACTCTAATCATCACACTACCAAACCATCTGGACTTTTTTGAAGAATATAAAATATGTTTTGGCAGAAATCTGATTTATGATATATGAGGACTTTATAAGAATTACAAGAGTGGAATTTAATTAGCAGAGTGGATTCAAAGTAACTTACAGGACAATTTAATGTAATAGCCCTGTTAGGGAGGAGCTAAAAGTTTAAAATGGGTTTTCCAGAGAGGATAGTGTAGGTTCAGCAGTGTCATAGAGCAGATTGCTGAATGCCTGAATACCTACAGGTAAAGTATAAAGTATTACTTGCGGTCACTCTTCCTTTGGAAATTTTCTAATTTAGCTCACTGAGCCCTCGCCCAGGTGTGGGCGTGACAGATGAGTAATGTCAACTCTGACACAGGGAAATTCCCCATCATATTGCTCCACTAGCAGTATACTCCCTGTTTTTTGACCAACTTGGACTGAAAACAGAGGAAAACTTGTGACTATCTTACAAGAGCAACAAGAAATGTATTTATGAAAATTAAGATATTGGGTTATCCCATTCAGGGTCTCACTAAGGAATTTCTTTCAGTGCATTTCGTGGCTGACTGTGGCTTCGCTTTGGGGACTTCACACACATTTACACCTGGCCTGAACAGACTTCTGTCAAAGCTGTCAGCAAGGTTAACCCATGGACCTTCCCCCAACCACTGTTCTCTGTGAACTGAGCCATATATCTATCTTTCTTCACACTTCACATAATGCATCAGCAGTGATGAAACCTGCATTATCTTTAACGATCAGTGATAGTTTTACTTCCTCCTTGTCAAGCACTTGTAAAGGTATGCCATCCTCATTGCATACACAAAACACTCAAACACTCAATGTGGTTCATTGCCAGAAAAAAACATTTTCTTCACTGATTTTATTTAACATTGACACTCATAACTGTATTTACACATCTGCTTTTTAGGTACTTTTGTGTAGACACCTTTGGAGGAATCAGTTGCACGTTCAGGCCAAAAAGTTCAATTTTGGTTTCATCGGACCAGAGAATCTTGATTCTCATGGTTTGAGAGTCCTCTAGGTGCCTTTTGGCAAACTCCAAGCGGGCTGTGATGTGCCTTTTACTAAGGAGGGGCTTCCGTCTGGCCACTCCACCATAAAGGCCTGATTGGTGGAGTGTTGCCTGAATGGTTGATCTTCTGAAAGGTTCTCCCATCTCCACAAGGATACTCTGGAGCTCTGTCAGAGTGACCCTCATGTTCCTGCTCACCTCCCTGGCCAAGGCCCGTCTTCCCCGATTGCTCAGTTTGGCCGGGCGGCCAGGTCTAGGAAGATTCTTAGTGGTTCCAAACTTCTTCTATTTACGAATAATGGTGGCCACTGTGCTCTTTGGAATTTGTAAAGCTGCAGAGATTTTTCCGTACCCTTCTCCAGATCTATGCCTTGACACAATCCTGTTTCTGAGGTCTGCAGATAATTCCTTTGACCCCATGGCTTGGAGTTTGCTCTGACATGCACTGTTGTGGGATCTTATATAGGCAGGTGTTGGCAATCCCCAATCATGTCCAATCAATTGAATTTATCACAGGTGGACTCCAATTAAATTGTTGAAACATCTCAAGCAGTATCAGTGGAAACAAAATGCACCTCAGCTCACTTTTGGGTGTCATATCAAAGGGTGTGCACACTTGTGTACATATGATATTTTACATTTAGATTTTTAATAAATTAGCCCAAATGTCTAAAAACCTGTTTTCACTTTGTCATTATGGGCTATTTTGTGCAGAATTTTGAGACAAAAAATTAACTCAATCTATTGTAGAATATGTCTGTAACGTAATAAAACATGGAGAAGGTGAAAGGGGTGTGCAGACTTTCCGGCTTGACTGTATATGGAAATGAATGGGCGTGGGTTTATGCTAATTGTAAAATAAGATGCACACGCCTGCCATTTATGATGAATCAGAATATGTGAACATACACACAGAATATGAACAAATCTGCCTTTCTCACACGGTTTGATGAATCCGGCGTAAATATTTTGTGCCAAATTGTTTCGTACATAAATGTACGTGCAAATTTAGGAACGTTTCATTAGTTGAGGCCCATTATGTGCAACAAATTGTGCAATACTTGTACAACTAAACAAGTTTGTTATGAAAATGTTTTCAAGTTTGTTGAAAATATGTAATACCTCAAGAACAGCTGGTGTAAGTTCTTTCACAATATGTCCAAAGACTTATGTGTATATACTGTATGTATGCGTATGTGTATGCATCTCAGCAATAATTAAGGAACACACATCCTCTTCATTGTAGTGACTAGGATTTAACAATAAATAACACATTTTGAAGAGGCTCCGATAACTTAGTGACTTGCGTATAATACAATAAAATGTATCTTACATTTTTTTTATTTGAATAAACCCACATTAAAGAAATAAATGAAAAAATAGCTATTAATGTACAAATGACATCTTAACATAAATTTTATTTATGGACACATTTACAACAAAACACATTTTTATGTGTGTGCATACATGCATGCATGCACATGGAAAAAACAAAACAGCAGAACTGAAATACATTAGCAATGCAGTGTCGCCAAATTATTCAGTATTGCATCTTTCTAGCTGTCCACAACATTAAGCATCATTAAACTGTGAGCCTAACAGGAAGTACACAAGTACCGCATGTTCAGTTAATAGTGGTTACTCTTAGTGGCACCAGGAAGGAAATGCTCCGAGAGCATTTATTCTAACTCAGCTCACCAATATTCTCATTTCCCTCCATGACTACTGATGGTGTAAGACAATGGTAACACATAAACCTACCAATGAGTCATCTCATTTAGCTGCTGGAAGTCCTCAAGCATGGACCCGTTGAGGTCCCTTCTGTCAGGGTGATCACAGTGAGCTGCAGTGTATATACACACAGAAGGTTTCGCTGAGATTTCACTTGTTTTATAGATATCTAAAAAACTATGTAAAACCAGTGAAATCTCAGCGAAACTTTCTGGATGGATAGATAGCACTCCGGGTACAATGAAACATATCTTAATTTCATTTTTGGGTGAACTGCCCCTTGATGTATATTTTTAGCACATTGGGCCTCATTCATGAAACGTGCGCAGAATTTGTTCATATCAGCAATTTTGTGCATATTTTGGCATTCATCAATGTTCATACCTGATGTTTATGTACGTGCAAATAATTTATACCTGCTCAGGACCACGCATACCGCATTTGTAAAATCAAAATGCCGCTAAATGTAGCATCTGAATGTCAATTAGAATATAAAACTATTTTCATTTTCTGTTAAATTCACAAGACTACATGTCGCCTTTAAAGTGCTCAATGCAAACGTAATAATAACGTAATGAAAAGCAAGCGTGACAGCCGTTTTACGGGTGAAATTTATTGGGAGACAGTCCCCGGGGTGTTGAGCGGGGCTGTTTCTGGAAATCCTCATAACAGCGTTACTTCCGGGTTAGGTGAAAGAGCGGCGGTGGGGTACTGCAGAGCCGGTCGGCAGAGATGGAGCCAAGGCGACCCGGGAGTGTTGTGGAGCTTCTGTGGGGGGGATTCTCCTCCCCCAGACGTTAAGGAACTTGTTTCCGAGCTGCAGTGTGTGTGAATATTAGAATATCGTGAAAAAGTTCAATATTTTTTGTCACTCATTTCAGAAAGTGAAACTCATATATTATATAGATTCATTACACATAGAGTGAAATATTTCAAGCCTATATTTTTTGTAATTTTGATGATTATGGCTTACAGCTAATGAAAACCAAAATTATCTTATCCACTAATATACTGATTAGCCTATACTTTAGCTTTATATTAAAGCATCTCAAATCTCAAAAATTTAAACATTTTATTTTAGAAAATGCCCTGTGTGAAGTTATGCATGAAATTAGTTTTAAAAGGCTCAAATCTTTCTGGGGGAGGACCCCCCGCTACTTCGTCCCCCTCTTGTGCCCCACCAAAATCTCTTCATGACCCCCCAATCAAATCAGTCTAGAAATGGCCCTGTCGTATACTATGTTAGCTAACATGTTTTATATACTAGAAGTACAACTGACAATGTATATTCATTCCATATAAAAGTCATATGGACTTATATGGAATGAGTATCATCATATCAAGTGAGTGTCAAGTCAATGATTAGCAAGTCATCAGATTTTTTTCATTTTGTGTCTGTGACCCAACAACATCAAAAAGACTCTTGACATCTTGTTTTCAGGTACTCTTACTAGCGATACTATAACCTCTCTGCATTTGAATGGATGCAAGTCAACAAGGGTCTGAGGTATCAAACGAGCCTGAAACCATCACTCTGCTGCCATATATGCAGTAGATATGGATGGATTTCTTCTCCTGACTCTATTTTTCCATAAAGTTCAATAGGAAAATGAGTCTACACTCATCCCAGCATGCATTGGATGAGAGACAGAAATACACTCTGGACAGGTCGCCAATCCATCACAGGGCACACACACCATTCACTCGCACACTCATGTCTTTGGACTGTTGGAGGAAACCGGAGTACCCTGGGGAAACCCACACAGACACGGGGAGAACATGCAAACTCCACACAAAAAGGCCACTTACCTTCTTGCTGTGAGGCAACAGTGCTAGCAACTGCACCACCGTGCCTCCCCATTTGCAATGGTCACTCTCCTACTTCAGTAAGTCCCTAACCTTCTCCTGTTTCTTTGCCCTTCCTCACCCTGAGTGTGCAGAATGCTCCTGCCCCTCGCCCCGAGTTTGTGGCCCGCTCCAGCCCAGTCCCTCCCCTGGTTCAAGCCCACACCATGATGCAACCTAGAGTCCCAGATGTTTCATCCTGCCCCTCTGGATTGCATATTATATATATCTCTTCATTGGACTTTATACTTTCCACATAGCTCAGATAACCTGCTCAACCCATTTGATTATTTGCCATGATAGATCCCTCACTACATTTTGTTACCATCCATTCCACCTTTAGGTAAGCCAGGCCAGCCAACAGAGGACGGGCTCCCCCTTTCTAGCCATGTTCCTCCCAAGATTTTTTCCCATCAGGGAGTTTTTAACTCAGAGATTCTGCTGTACTGGGATGGCAGGTATGCCATTTATCAAGTTTCATGTCAGCAGGGCATATCCCCTTATAGTGTACCAAAATTATTGCACTTATTGTTATTGTTTTAATATTAAAAAGTAAGAGAGGTAATCTACCTTTCCTTGCTGTATGTTTTAATCATGGATAATTTGTGAAAGAAAATTACTGCCTCAACGGTTTCCCTTACAAAAATATTGGGCTTCAAGCAAATGTGCAGCAAACATTTGGAATTGTTGCCACATGTTTGCGGCACGCTCATATTTTCACATGAAAATTAGCTTTGTGGGAACTGCCATTCACTTCTGGCAACATTTTTAGTGCACCACTACTGGCAATGCGCTTCATATTAGCTGCAGGTTTGCGGCAAACTATCCTGTTTTGTAAGGGTTACCCTTTATACCATCTGAAAAAAAATCTATGCTTGCTCTTACAGATTCAGAAATCAGGCTGCCAACTCTCATAAATGAAGCAAGCGAGAGCATGATGTCACTTCTATCCGTACATGTATACCTTCTAGCCTGCCTCTGAGGGACCTAGCTAAATTATTTGTTGGGTTTATCAGCAAATACAGTACAAAGAAAAGGGGGGGGGGGGGCAAATAATGTCTCCATCCCCATGCGAGAGACTCTTCTAGTAAGTAAAGCACAGTTCATTTGGATAACACACATTTAGATTTTTTTGGTAATTAAGGCTTTCTTCTAATTGGATTGCACATGCCTTTACACTGGCTAAGTGCATTTTATTGAAACTATGGGCATAGCATTGCCATCTCATGATTCAGTGTCTGTCATTATCTTATACAATGGGGGAAATAAGTATTGGACACGTCAACAATTTTATTATCAAACATATTTCCAATGTAGCTATTCACATGAGATTTTGACCAGACATTGGTATTAACTCAATAAAACTACACAGCTAAAGAAATTGTAACGTTCCAATTCTTTAAAAAAGTTATGTGCAATAAAGTGAAATGACACAGGAAAAAAGTATTGAACACGCTAAATTAAATGTATTTAATACTTGGTAGAAAAGCCATAGTTTTTTATCTTATGGCCCTGTCACACTATTGCGTATCGTACTAGCGTATGAAAAATATCACTCATACGCTGACATACACTAGGGGTACGTTAGGCATAGGTTGTATACGTTTCAAGCACGGTCGCATACGGTGGCATACGGCGAGGCACAAAAAGCTTTTTAAGCATTTGTGCGTATTCGGATGTATGGTTTATACGCTAAGCATACGCTAGCCATACGCTATTTTCAAGGGCTTTTTGTGCGTATGAAAATTATTTTATGAATTTACATATGCAACTCATATGTTTCTCTCATACGCAATAGTGTGACAGGGCCATTATCAACAACAACAAACCAACATAGACCGTACTCCACCAGAGAGATGCACCACTGTGCTGAGGGTGATGTATGGCAAAACGAAAGTTTCATATCATTATGAAATCGGAATTTGATGCCTTCTTGAAAAAACATAAAATGTGTCTGGCTTGATTATACAAATCTCAGAAGGTTTTCAGTTATGTGTACAATATCACGCGTGGATCAATCTTGCAAAGCCCATTACAAACTTGATTTCAAAATATTAAATTGGCTTGATGGCCAGTAAGCTAATGTTACATTAGAGTTTTGTATCAAAGAGAAAATGGAAGCAGTTTGTCAAAATCATCCACTTATTTTGATATTACTTGCATAAGCGGTGATCCCCATAGCATTGAATGTACATTTTATCTTCTGCTTTTAACTCAGTCAATTTTGGTTGTCCTTTCTAGAGGGCTTTATGACAGAGAGAAAAACTTCAGGAAACCCCGCCACAGAAACCATGAGCTCACACAACTGCATCATATGCTATTTCTGTGGTGTCAAATTTTGTAACGGAAACAATCTCATAAAACTAAGAGTGAGTTCTCCCGTGAAGGGATTATTCACCTTCTGGGTTTTTTTTATATAATTTTGGATTTAGTGTAGGTTTCAGACAGTTCAGTACAGGGCATTTTGGGGATTGAGGTCTAAAGCAGGAAAATACATTTCAAGTAAATCCAAAGCAGCTTGTACAGTGATGCTATTTTTTCAGAGACTACATATTAATTTTATAGCATTTATTCACAATTATAAACATAAATAAGTTTTTAATATTGATTCCTTTTGTTCAGAACCTTCTTTTCTTAAGCAGTGCAATTAAGCTCACTCCCAAGGACACATGTAGTAATAAAAATGTGAATATCCCTTAAAAATATATTGGCCTTCCAACAAATTTGCAGCAAACCTTTGGCATTGTTGCCACAGATTTGCAGCAAGCTCATATTTTCACATGCAAATTAGCTTTGTGGAAACGGCAATTCACTTCTGGCAAAGCTTTTAGTTCACCACTACTGGCAAACTCTGACAAACCTCTGGCAACATTTTGTGAAAAACAATTTAGTTTGGGGCAAATGCGCTACATATTAGCTGCAAGTTTGCAGCAAACTATCCAGTTTTGTAAGAGATGTCATTTCTTGAAAAACGATCAGAAAATATACACACGTACAGCCTCTGGAGGCATAACATCACTGTCCATAGCATAACATCACTGGAGTTACTTTAAGTGTATTTTCTTGATGGAGACTAATTTTGAATGCCCCAATACTAGTTACTTTAAGGCAGCTAAGTCATCGGAAACGTCTGTATATGACCCATTCTACAGAAGTGGTGTAAATTCAGGTTTTATACAGTCAAGCCGGAAAGTCTGCACACCCCTTTCTCCTTCTCCACGTTTTATTACGTTACAGACACATTCTACAATAGATTGAGTTAATTTCTACAACACAAAATAGCCCATAATGACAAAGTGAAAACAGGTTTTTAGACATTTGTGCTAATCTATTAAAAATCAAAATGTTAAATATCATATGTGCACAAGTGTGCACACCCTTTAATATGACACCCAAAAGTGAGCTGAGGTGCATTTTGTTTACACTGATACTGCTTGGGATGTTTCTACAACTTAATTGGAGTGCACCTGTGATAAATTCAATTGATTGGACATGATTAGGGATTGCCAACACCTGCCTATATAAGGTCCCACAGTTGATAGTGCATGTCAGAGCAAACTCCAAGCCATGGGGTCAAAGGAATTATCTGCAGACCTCAGAAGCAGGATTGTGTCAAGGCATAGATCTGGAGAAGGGTACGGAAAAATCTCTGTAGCTTTACAGGTCCCAAAGAGCGCAGTGACCACCATCATTCGTAAATGGAAGAAGTTTGGAACCACCAAGAATCTTCCTAGACCTGGCCGCCCGGCCAAACTGAGCAATCGGGGAAGACGGGCCTTAGCCAGTGAGGTGAGCAGGAACCCCAGGGTCACTCTGACAGAGCTCCAGCGTATCCTTGTGGAGATGGGAGAACCTTTCAGAAGATCAACCATCCAGGCAGCAATCAGGCCTTTATGGTAGAGTGGCCAGACGGAAGCCCCTCTTTAGTAAAAGGCACATCACAGCCCAAAAGGCACCTAGAGGACTCTCAAACCATGAGAATCAAGATTCTCTGGTCTGATGAAACCAAAATTGAACTTTTTAGCCTGAGTACCAAGCATCACGTCTGAAGGAAACCAGGCACCGCTCATCACCGGGCTAATACCATCCCAACAGTGAAGTATGGTGGTGGCAGCATCATGTGGGGATGTTTTTCAGCAGCGGGAACGGGGCGACTAGTCCTGATAGAGGGAAAGATGAATGCAGCTAAGTACACCGAGATCCTTGAAGAAAACCTGCTCCAGAGCGCTCTGGACCTCAGACTGGGGCGAAGGTTTACCTTCCAACACGACAATGACCCAAAGCACACAGCCAAGAGAACAAAGGAGTGGCTTCGGAGAAAGTCTGCATGTCCTTGAGTGGCCCAGCCAGAGCCCAGACCTGAATCCAATTGAACATCTGTGGAAAGAGCTGAAAATGGCTGTGTACCGATGCTCCAAAATTGGCAAAAATGTCCAGAAACAAGTGTGCCAAGCTCGTAGCTTCTTTCCCAAGATGCCTTGAAGCTGTAATTGCTGCCAAAGGTGCAGCAAACAAGTATTAGGCTAAGGGTGTGTACAGATATGTAACCCCTAAATAACCTATTTTTGTCAGTAAAATAAAATAGCATATTTTCTAAAAACCTGTTTTCACTTCATCATTATTGGCTATTGTGTGTAGATGTTTGAGGCAAAAAATGAACTCTGTAACATAAAATAAGTCTGTAACATAATAAAACGTGTGGAAGGTGAATGGGGTGTGCAGACTTTCCGGCTTGACTGTATATACAGTGGGGACAGAAAATATTCAGGCAGTGACACAATTTTTGTTGTTAGGCTCTGTACTCCAGAACATTGGATTTTAAATGGAACAGTGAATATGAGGTTGAAGTGCAGACTTTCAGCTTTAATTTGAGCGTTTTTAACATCCATATTAGGTTAACATACATAGCCATACCATTTCAGGGGATGAAAAGTAATTGGACAAATTAACAAACTTACCTCAGGGGTGTCCAATCTTATCCGAAAAGGGCCGGTGTGGGAGCAGGTTTTTGTTTTAGCCCAGCACTACTACACCTGATTCAACTAATTAACTAATCATGGTCTTCAATCAAGACATGGATGAAGTAGAATCAGGTGTCTTTTTGCTGGGATAAAACTAAAATCTGCACCCACACCGGCCCTTTTCGGGTAGGATTGGACACCCCTGACTTACATAATGTCATCATATTTAATATTTGGTTGCATATCCATGCATGCCATGACTTTCTGATGTCTGTGACTGTGACCCAACACCATCAAACAGACTCGATATCTTATTTTCTGGTGCTCTTACAAGCGATAATATAACCTCTCTGCATTTGTATGGATCTCTATGGGAATTTTGGGGTGGGACTAGAGTAAGCTGTAAATTACGCTGGAACAGTATGGATCACATAGTGGGCTAAATGCCTGTAAGTCATCAAGGGTGTGAGGTATCAAACGAGCCTCAAACCACCACTCTGCTGCCAGATATGCAGTAGATATGGACGGATCACTTTAAGGGTTTCTTCTCCTGACTTATTTTTTTACATAGAGTTCAATAGATAAATGAGTCAGGAGAAACAAATCTTAAAGTGATCCATCCATATCTACTGCATATCTGGCTGCAGTCATGGTTTTAGGCTTGTACAGGCCAGCAGCCATACCACCATGCACTCTGCTCCTGCTGAATGGCTGAAGCTAAGCAGGGATGGGCTTGGTTATAGTACTTGGATGGGAGACCTCTTGGAGAAACAAAGTTGCTGCTCGAAGTGGTGTTAGTGGGCCAGTAAACTGCAATGCCCTAGTGCTGTAGGAGATGCTGACTTTCAGATGTTAAACTAAGGTCCTCTTTCACTGTGGTCATCCCATGCCACTTATTGTAAAGAGTAGGGGTTTCCCTGGTGTCCTGGCTAAATTCACAACCTGGCTCTTTCAATCTGCCACCAAATCATCCCCCAGTTTATTTAGCTAAAAAATGTGCAACTCAGCCTGCGGCCTCATTGCTGCGTGTCATGGACGTCATGATATCCTGCAACAACACACTCCCTTTCATGAACTAATACCCCTTCGTGCAGATCCCTGAGTGGCCATGGCTCCAGCGCCAAGATTTTTCTCAACTCAGATATTCATTTCTCCTGCAACCAAATTACGAGTGGAAATGACAAACTCTGTTTCATCTTTATTAGTACACGATTTGTGACAACTCTGCCAAAGACTGAGTTTCTAGGTGTCACTATTGTCCCATACAATTCCATTTAACAAGCAAGCCCCCACCCAGTCTCACCTGCAACTACACCTACCCATGCGTGACACAGTAGACAATAGCGTCTATGTGTGAGTTCAGAAATATATATATATTTCTTTTTTCAAAATCTTTTTATTGAGTTTTCTACAGACATGGCAAAGTCAGTACATTAAATGCAGGACATGGCAAGGTGTCTGTGACAGAAAAACAAATAAAAAGAACCACCTGTAGGAGTGAATAACCAAACCAGGAGGCTTCGGTTTAGGTCGAGCCGGGAACAATGCCCGCAATCTTTATTTATTTACAATTACACCAAAGGCCACCTGCGTCATATAATTCACGGACCTCTTATGACGCAGATGTGTCAACACTACAAGGTGAATTATGTCCCAGCAGTGGCTGCTACAACCATGGCCGCTACATCCATCCTCCCAGAATTAACCAGACCTGGCAATGCTAAATGAGGGGGTGACCGAACCGCCCGATCAAAACGAGTCCGCAAGGCCGAAACGGCAGCTGGTGTGGACGCAGGTAGAAGGTAGAGGGCGCTGGGGTGGCGCAACGGCCGGAGGGCGACCTCGCCATGGGGGCTGCCCCAACCTAACGGGCTGGTCCAGATCTAGATGGGCTGGTTTAAGGCAGTCCAAAGAAATGTAGTCTGGTTTACCACTGATGTCCACCAGGACAGTCTTCCAAGAAATGGACCATCGTAGGGAGGCTAAAGGAGTCCCCGATGTGCATCGTGGCGTATGAAGATATACTCCGCCACCTTCAGGCCACCGAGTGGTTCTGTCAACTATTGTGAGAAGGTGGGTGAATCCATGGGAGGGCGGCAAGGGCCCCACCAGGTCCATGTGCACATGGTCAAAATGTCTCTCGGGAACCGAGAAAGCGCCAACGGGGCCTTAATATGGCGATGCACCTTAGAGAGTTGACAAAAGGTGCAGGTGTCGGCCCAGTTGCGGACGTCCCTCTTGAGCCCATGCCAAACAAACCTAGCCGACACCATCTTCTGAGATAACTTCTTGCCTGGGTGGGAAAGGCCGTGAATGACATCGAAAACCTGCCGCCTCCATCCGTCGGGCACGACCGGTCGTGGTTGCTCCATGAAATGTCACACAATAGCGTGTTGACGGCATCACCGAAAGCGATGTCCTGTAGCTGAAGCCCCGTGACGGTAGTCCTGTAGGCCCGTACACCTGAGTCCGAGGCTTGATCGACCGCCATACAGGCGTATTCGATTCCAATATGGACGGTGCTGGCTCCGGCTCGAGAAAGGCAGTCAGCTACGTGGTTGTCATTACTTGCAACGTGTCGGATGTCTGTAGTGAACTCCGAGATGAAAGCGAGCTGGCGCTGCTGATGGGCAGACCACAGTTCTGACATCTTAGCCATGGCAAAAGACAGTGGTTTGTGGTAGACAAACGTTGTGAACGGCCGGGCCTCCAGCAGAAAACGGAAGTGGCATATGGCAAGGTACAGACCCAGGAGTTCACGATCGAAGGTGCTTTACTTCCTCTCATTGGGGCACAGTTGGCTAATCCACTGCTCGAACACAGCGCTGGCAGCATAATCCGAAGCATCCATGGTGAGTGCGATCGGCGCCTCAGGAACAGGGTGCGCCAGCATGACCGCGTTAGCCAGAGCTTCTTTCGTGGCTGCGAAAGCGCTGTCCATCTCCGCACACCAGTCAACGGCCTTCTTGGGGGGCTTGCTCTTGAGGGCCTCGTAAAGGGGCTGCAGGAGCTGAGCTGCATGGAGCTGCAGCCTCCACCTTCGATGGCAGTGGCACCGCCCCATCCTTAGTGATGCGGTGCCCTAGGAAATCAATGGCAGCCTGTGCAAACTGGCACGGATTAATTATAAGCCCATGCTGGCTAAGCCGCTCAAAGAGGGTTCGAAGTTGTGAAGCGTGTTCATAGAAGTCACGGACCTCTTATGATGCAGACGTGTCAACACTACGAGGTGAATTATGTCCCAGCGGTGGCTGCTACAACCGTGGCCGCTACACACCCACCCTCCCACCATCCCATGTTGGTCATGGTCACAAAAATAAAATAAAATAAATAAGTAAATAAAATGAAGCATAAAGTGGGATGAGAGGATAAATAAATAAACATATGTAGTAAATGTGATTAACTATAACAAATAGCTAATTGATGAATGAAAATAGTAAAAAAAAAAAGCGATTGTATCAGGGTGGCGCCACTGGCTGACTGGCTGAGTGACTGAGTGAGCAATGCAGGTGGAGAGCAAGCAGGCTGGCGGGATAAGGAGACAAAACTGGAACAGGGATTAAACACAAACAAGCTAGAATGAGAGAAGTACACAGGCTAAGTTACAAAACACAACTAGTCAAATGAGAGTATGAACTGGCGATGAGACATCAAACAAAGAGGGAATATATAGTGAAGTAAATGATTCAATGAGTGAGTGCAGCGTGAGAATGTATGCGAGAGTGATTGAACGGTAATTAGCAGTGTGTGGAATGCAAGTGGAAAATTCGGGTGATAGGCTGAAGGATAATGAGGATAACGAGAAGGGAAACCGCGCACAACCTGCACAAACACGGAAGACATACACGAAACATGAAATAACTGACAAGGGACGAGAGGAAGGGGGAAAACATGGAGAACAAAAGGGAAGGTGAACTGGAAGGGTGGAGGCGGACGTGCACCTGGAGGCGTACACCTCAAGGAGCGCCTCCAGGTGCACCAGCGAGCCGGAACTTCTGCGGGTGTCTGGTGTGGAAGTCCCGGATGAGGGAGGGGTCCAGAATGAGTCTGTGGGAAACCCCGCTGCACTCTTCTGGGCCGTAACCCTCCCAGTTCACCAAGTACTGGTGACCATGACCCTTGCGGCGGATATCCAGCAGGTGGTGGACGGTGTATGTGGGAGCGTCCAAGATGATGTGGGGAGGTGGGGGGGGATCGGCGGGACGCCTGAGCGGGCTGGAGGTGACGGGCTTAATGTGGCAAATGTGGAAGACGGGTGGATCTTGAGGGTCGGGGGGAGGAGCAGCTTGATGGTGGAGGGATTGAGGACTGTGAGGATGGGGTAGGAACCAATGAAACAGGGCTTGGAGAGGGATGGAGGAGGTGGACAACCAGACTTGTTGACCCGAGGGGTAACGTGGGGCTGCGGTCCGATGAAGGTCCGCCAGGCGTTGATTGCGGGAAGAGGTACGGAGGAGGGCGGTGCGTGTCGCGTGCTAGATCTTGCGACAATGGCGGAGGTTAGCGCGGACCGAAGGGACGTTTGCAGATGGACACACACCACAGGGCAGCTCCCAGGTCCTGGTTAGCGTGCTCCGTCTGGCCATTCGTTTGGGGGTGGTACCCAGAAGACAGACTGGCGGAGGTCCCCAGGGCCAGCTGAAGGCTCTCCAGAGTGGAGGAAAACTTGGGCCCACGGTCCGAGATGATCCCATGCAACCTCACCACATGTTGGAGGCCCGTGCAATTGCCTATCCCAGGTTCACACGTTTTCACATTTCTCTAATGTGCACATCCCCAGGAGACAACACCCAGCAAGAAAAGGAGGTCTGCACACCGCAGGAGTTGGAGTCAGCCCCCATCAACCACTCTAACCAGCAAGGGGAGAAGGCCTGCCTACCGCAGGAGGTGGAGTCAGCCCCCATCTCCAACCAGTCAGTGAACCCAGGACAGGATGCCACAAGCACTTACCCAAGTTACAAAAGCCCTCCTGCTGTTTCCTCACAGTATAGAGAGAACACAGGGCAAAACACTGGACTTCCCTCACCATGCTAGCGGCTACTAAAAGGGAGAAACCTGCCTGAGGGACTGCAGTGGTTCACGCTGAGAGCGAGACACAGGCGAAAAGCACTGGCTCATCTACGACATGCTGCAGCTTCATCCCTCTGGTCCCATAACAAGAAAGGGAGCCCATTGTCCCCTTTTCCATGAACTGTGCACCCAAATTCCGAATCCCAAACACACACTGTCCTAGCCCTAGCTCCGCCTTCCAGGAAATTCACAACATATTCCTGTCTAAGTTGTGGGCAAAACAGCGCACTGTGGGTCTCCGAAGGTCCCGGGAAAAACAAGCATTTGCTAAAGAGACAGTACGGTACTGGACTATAAATTGAAAAGCCCTGGAGGAGGATGTTGGAATGAGAATATCTCCCTATTGCCATTGGAAACATGGATTGGATTGACAGATGCCCCCCCCCCCCCCCTTTCCGTATGTTAAAGGCCTATGTCCTTCCGCTGCCAGAGAGAAGCAGTCAGCTGTTTCTCTTGGAGGTAAAACAGGCAGTACTTCCAATCACCACCTTCGGATTACCCACAGGAACTACAGCTATGAAGTCCCTTTGGTTTACAGCGAAATGTAGTGTTATGTCACGGGGTCGGTCTAAATGTGTAACTCTTTTTTTGTACCTGTTTCAACAAGGTACAAGTTCGTTAGGAAGTTCTCACTATGGACCTATGTATTTGCTGTAAGTGTATGCTATTACCACTATTTGTTATTACCACTATTTGTATCTATATTGACAAATAATATAGCACTACCGATGGAATGGGTGATTGTTGGAGCACAAGTCCCGAATACTCCTCTGACGACAGGATCCTAATGTCATTTTCGCAAGTGGGACACTCACAGTGATGGAACATGCAACACATCTGCCCCCACTTAAGAAGCGGACCCAGACTGCAAGGAGCAGTTGAAACCCGACTGGATCACAGGCCAGACGGCGAAGAATCCAACAGGGTAATGGAGCTCAAAAAGGAGTGCGGAAGAGATGCTGGTCTGCAAATAGCTCCCCCAGGGGGGAGACTGGCTCCAAAACTGTCTGTTGAGAGAAAAATCGCACACAACAGGGCTCTACCATCACCCTTAATCCAGCAAAACCGTCCAGAGAACTTCTTCATTAGCGCTAGAAACAGGGCAAAAAAAAAAAAAAATAGAAGAGACTTCCGGTTAACACAAGAAATAGACACATCTCTTGATGGACACTATGGGATGGCGTGAAGATGTCTCTAATCCACTACACAGCTGGAGTCCATTCAAGGAACATGGATTGTGGTTTCAGGACAGTGATCAAAGGTGGACATTCTCCTCTTGGGATTGATTGGAATAATGCAAACCTAATTGCCTTGTAAATGTAAATCTTTGTGTCGCTAATTGCAACCTACCTCCATTTAGTTTCTCTTGTTGTTCTGTAAATTGAAGTTTCCCTCATAAAAATAGGTCATGTTGGTGTGAAGGATTTATCATTTACAGGGGTGGTAATTAACCCTTCACAAAGAAGGAATGTAGGACCTCTAATTGACCATATAGCCAGTCTTCGGCCCTAGGAAACTTCAAAGGGCTAAACTTCAATAAGATATAGAGAACAGGCAATAGGGGTAGCTATTAGAGGTGTAAATGTTGTGTAATGTCTATTGCTCTCGCTCTCTCTCTGTTTTTCTCTCTCCCTGTCTGCCTCTCTCTGTCCCAACTGGATCCAGGCTAAAGGAGCCAACATGGATTCCGACAGGGAACAAGGCACTTCCCCGCCCGTCAGAAGAGAGGTCCTGACCGCTCTTTGACACCTGTGGATCGTCCAGCTGCCTGTCACAGGAAACAAAGCCCCCGCACACCGTGCAGAACTGGTAGGGACACTGTTGGGAGTAGGCTGCCTTTCACTCACGCAATTGCAACATTAATGGGAAAAAGCACTGCATGTTACAAGGAAGTCCAGGGAACTTCTTGTCCCTTGCCAGTCTAGATACCCTGACACTGGAGAAGGAAGAGACTGAACCAGGGTACCATAACAGCAGCGACACAAAACAGTGTCTAATGTCTCCGCACTACACTGGATCATATATCTGCTGGCCAGCAGATCCCAACGGGACTATTCAACTGGGCATGGACTAATTTTTTTTAAAGATGGTTGGTGAACCATTTGGACAGTTGTTTTTGTTGTTAACAAGTAACTGCATCTTCAATGTTCAAATGTGTAATGTGATTCCTATTTGGTGATAAAAGTAAGAATAGGTTTTTAGCGGGTGCATGCACATATTTTTACAAGCGAGGGAATGTAGGATATCTAATGTTTAGATATAGGTAAAACTATTTGGCTCCTCCATCTCATCCTCCACCCTCCCCCCCTGTCTGTCTCTGTCTTTCTTTCACTCACTCACCCCCACAAACATCAAAGGGAATCCTCAAGTCTTTGTCATGTGTGAGAAGGGACCCCCCCTCCCTTCTCACACATTAACCCAATCAGGGCAGGGATGCCCTTTCTGTGGAGAATAAGGGCCTATTTATTGGGGGCTGAAAGAAAGATGTTCAGTTCAATTTGGAGTTCATCAAGTCTTGTATCTGGGTGGTGTTTCCGGTGTCTGGAATTTTGCATTTCATCCCTGGACTTTTTGAACATTCTTCTGGCTGTTAGTTCTTGGACTTTGTTGTTAGTGCATTCTGGGGATTACCTTGGGAGAGACAAGCTGTGGTCTGGTATTATCTTTCATTAATTTATTTTGTGACTGTAACTTGTCCATGTCTGTAACATACATTTTTTGTTAAGGTAGTTGAACCTACATCTTTAGTTAAGGCGTTGAATACATGAATACTGTAACTTAATAAATCTTTTACTTTTAATCTGGTTGTGAGTTGTACATTTTGATAAAGGTTGATCCAACACGCTGCTCTGCCTGTCAATGAATTTGGCCATTTAATTGATGATTGATATCTTTGATAATCATTCACAAATTAAATCAAATAAATACATTTTAAGTGTTGGATAAGTGAGGAGTTTTAACCGATGATGCCACTTGTGCTCGGTATTCAGAGTGCCGAGCATTAAACAAAGGCGTTGGCTGTTAAAACTGCTGGATTCAGAAAATACACATTTTAATCCTCACTTCCCCGACAAGTGTAAGCGTTCATTGGTGGCCCAGTCATGTTTTATGTTAGATGTACCGATTGTCATTGAAGCTAGAACATTTGGCAGCTTTTTCCTGATGGCGGAATATTATATTCTCAGGGAAAGCCTATGCCAAGGTGCTGGAAAGGAGACTCCGACTGCTAGTCGAACCTCAGATTCAGGAGGAACAATGTAGGTTCCGTCCTGGCCGTGGAACAGTGGACCAGCTTTTTACCCTCTCGTGGATATTTCAGGGGGCATGGGAGTTTGCTAATCCAGTCTACATGTGTTTTGTGGATTTGGAGAAGGCCTACGACTGTGTTCCCGAGGTATCTTATGGGAGGTGCTGTGGGAGTATGGGGTACGGGGGTCGCTACTGCAAGCTATTTGGTTCCTGTACACTCGAAGTGAGAGCTGTGTTCACGTTCTTGGCATTAAGTCAAGCTCGTTCAATGTTAGTGTCAGACTCCAAAAAGGATGCGCCTTATTTCTACTTCTATTCATGGTTTTCATGGACAGGATATCAAGGCGTAACCAAGGTCAGGAGTGTGTTTCCGGTTCCGTGTTGTGAGACAAGTGCGTTCGGTGTGGAGACAAGTTTGCGCATCGCTGTTGCGAGTGTCGGCGTCCCAAAAAGTTTTGGCCGACAGACATCGTCGGACAGCTCCCTCTTATCAGGTAGGTCAGTGAGTATAGCTCTCGTCATGAGATTTGCCTTTGAGGGTTGAGTCGCGTACTTGCTCCACGGTACATTGGACCATTTAAAATTATCCGAAGATTAAATCCAGTCACAGTGCGTCTTCAATTGCCAGGCTCTATGGGGATTCATCCTACGTTCCACGTTTCACGTTTGAAACCGCTGCTTATCAGTCCATTGTCTCCTGCTGAGAGACCCCCTCATCCTCCTCGGATCGTGGATGGAGGTCCAGTGTATACTGTCTGCCGCATTTTAGCGGAGAGACGGATAGGTAGGGGGTGGCAGTTTTTAGTGGACTGGGAGGGGTATGGTCCAGAGGAACGGTTTTGGATTCCAGCCAGATATATTTTGGATCCTAATTTAATTAAAGATTTCCGCAATAGTCTGAGAGATCGTCTGGGATCGTCCCTTAGAGGGGGGGTCCTGTCATGGTTCGTGGCTTTTAATTTTCTTTTGCGGTTCTCGTCCTGGTTTCCCGATTGTGAATCAATCAGATTTTTTCCACGTTCCGTTCCGGGGTTTGCCTTCCTCATTATTATTTTCACCTGTGCTTGGATGTCACGTGGCGCTGTAATGGCGACATGTAGTCCAGCTGCCTCTCATGTTTGTGTTCGTTAATTCGAATATGTTTTGTTGTGTTGGGCTTTTGTCTTTGTTTTTTTCATGCGCTGTGTGTCTGTAGTGGGACGTGGAAGCAGGCTGGTGATTTTTCAGGGCACTCCTGCTGCTCGTGTGATAATATTGACGAATTGTCTAGTCGATATAATTTTGTTTGTGGTCGTCACGATGGAGACGCATTCGCAACATATGCTCAGGAATGTTCGCTCATTCGCTCTTCACCGGAGTTGAGGATTTCGGGACTGATCCGGGAGTGCAGGCAATCTTCAAAAGGCAGCCAGAGAAGGAGAACATAATGCGGGGGAGGAATGAGGAGACAACTGGGAGGATTGAAGCAGTTCGGTGCTCTGTTTCTGGGGTGGGACCACGGCGCTGCGTGTATGGAGGAGAGTCGTGGAGGCGGAGTTTGTGTGTTGGACTGCTTGGTGACACTGGACATCTCAAGGCTATTTTTTGAATCATGGCTGTATTGCACTTTAATTCACTTAATTCACTTGATTTATGTAATGATTCTGTTGGATGTCTTTGTTTGATATGTTTGTTTGTGTGTTGTGGGTCTGCCCCACTGTCTTTTTTTGTTGTTGCTGGGGCTACAACTGAAGTTCCCTTGCGGGAAAATAAAAGTTATTCTATTCTATTCTACCTGCGGCGTATTTAAGTTCCTCGCTTCCGCTTCCCCGGTGCTTGTTTGTCATTCGACATTGCATCGAGCCAGGTATAGCCAGGTACTAGCGACCTCGTGATATTAAATGCTGTTTATGTTCACGAGGGACTTTCTATTTAGCTATTTTCAGGTATAGGATTTTTTTCCTCCTGTAAGCGTTCTATGCTATTTATTTCTTCCGTTGCTGTTCTCACGGAGAGAGTTTTTCTTTGTTCGTTTGTTTTAGTTTTACAGTCTTCCTGCTCTGAGCTTATGTAGCCGAAGGTGTTCTTTTCTTTGCTAGATTTCCCGTTTTAGCTCCAGTACTGAGCTTGGGAGATTTAGTTGGTATTGCACTCGTTCTCGAGTTCGCCCTATTTTAGTGGGTTGATTTTGTTTTGGCTGTTTAGCCACAATTAATTAGTTTCCTGTTTTTTCTTTCTTTTCTTTTATTGTTTTTCTCCCCTGTATTAGTCCTCACTGATGTGAGCTGACTTGTTCTGATTCCCCCACCTTTGCGTTTGAATCTCCGCCGCATAAAAACCCATTACAGGTGTTTTAGATTTTAACTGAGCTAAGCTCTCTCTCTCTCGTAAGACAGTTTCGGCACTCTTTGGTTTTGGTTCCATGCCATGTTACGGAAGTCCACATCCAGGGATTTTAGAATATACTTGATTTTTGCATACTTGCGGTTCGGAAAATCACTTGTAATTTTGTCATGGAGTTATTATGATATTATTTGTTCAGGAACTGTATTTGGAAGCTTCAGGAGCCTTGCTTGTAGACATACAGTCAAGCTGGAAAGTCTGCCCACCCCTTTCACCTTCTCCACATTTTATTACGTTACAGACTTTTACTACAATAGATTGAGTTCATTTTTTGCCTCAAGCATCTACACACAATAGCTAATAATGACGAAGTGAAAACAGGTTTTTAGAAAATATGCTATTTTATTTTACGAACAAAAATAGGTTATTTAGGGGTTACATATCTGTACACACCCTTAGCCTAATACTTGGTTGCTGCACCTTTGGCAGCGATTACAGCTTCAAGGCGTCTTGGGAAAGAAGCTACGAGCTTGGCACACTTGTTTCTGGATATTTTTGCCCATTCATCTTGGCATATCCTTGCAAGCTCCGTCAGGTTGGATGGGGAGCGTTGGTACACAGCCATTTTCAGCTCTTTCCTCAGTTCAATTGGATTCAGGTCTGGGCTCTGGCCGGGCCACTCAAGGACATGCACAGACTTTCTCCGAAGCCACTTCTTTGTTCTCTTAGCTGTGTGCTTCGGGTCGTTGTCATGTTGGAAGGTAAACCTTCGCCCCAGTCTGAGGTCCAGAGCGCTCTTCAAGGATCTTAGTGTACTTAGCTGCATTCATCTTTCCCTCTATCAGGACTAATCGCCCCGTTCCCGCTGCTGAAAAACATCCCCACATCATGATGCTGCCACTGCCATGCTTCACTGTAGGGATGGTATTAGCCAGGTGATGAGCGGTGCCTGGTTTCCTCCAGGCGTGACGCTTGGTATTCAGGCCAAAAAGTTCACTTTTGGTTTCATCAGACCAGAGAATCTTGATTCTCATAGTTTGAGAGTCCTCTAGGTGCCCAAGCGGGCTGTGATGTGCCTTTTACTAAGGAGGGGCTTCCGTCTGGCCACTCTACCATAAAGGCCTGATTGGTGGAGTGCTGCCTGGATGGTTGATCTTCTGAAAGGTTCTCCCATCTCCACAAGAATACGCTGGAGCTCTGTCAGAGTGACCCTCTGGTTCCTGCTCACCTCCCTGGCTAAGGCCCATCTTCCCCGATTGCTCAGTTTGGCCGGGCGGCCAGGTCTAGGAAGATTCTTGGTGGTTCCAAACTTCTTCCATTTACGAATGATAGTGGCCACTGTGCTGCAGAGATTTTTCCGTACCCTTCTCCAGATCTATGCCTTGACACAATCCTGTTTCTGAGGTCTGCAGATAATTCCTTTAACCTCATGGCTTGGAGTTTGCTTTGACATGCACTGTCAACTGTAGGACCTTATATAGGTGTTGGCAATCCCCAATCATGTCCAATCAATTGAATTTATCACAGGTGGACTCCAATTAAGTTGTAGAAACATCTCAAGCAGTATCAGTAGAAACAAAATGCACCTCAGCTCACTTTTGGGTGTCATATCAAAGGGTGTGCACACTTGTGTACATATTATATTTTACATTTAGATTTTTAATAAATTAGCACAAATGTCTAAAAACCTGTTTTCACTTTGTCATTATGGGCTATTTTGTGTAGAATTCTGAGACAAAAAATTAACTCAATCTATCGTAGAATATGTCTAACATAATAAAACGTGGAGAAGGTGAAATGGGTGTGCAGACTTTCCGGCTTGACTGTATTGCTGGACCTCCTGTGTATAATCACAGATGTGCCAGATGCTGTTTTTATTTTTTTTTTATAGTCTTAATGCTCAATAAAGACAGAAAAGTAGCGATGGTATATGCTCATTATTTAACAAAAGTAAAAAAATGAATAATCCATTACAGTTTCAGAAAGGGGGTGTCTACGATGAGATCACATCAGACTGTGGGGGAGGTGAACATTTCACACCTACAGCATGTGAATTCAAAATAATTTGCATAGCCCACAAACTTGAAGAAAATGCAACCACTGGGTTGAGACTGAAATTGTGTGAAGTCTAATTCACAGCATCTACACCCACGCATGCCTAATCTGCTACGTGTAAGCATTACCTTTTTAGACAAAAAGAAATCCGTTTTTAAAATAGGTTGGCATCATTTCAAGTTTTAATAATTTGTTGGGTTTCCTTATATTGTTTTTTTTACACTGCATAATTGGAATCTGATTATTTTAAAGTGGTTTTAACATCTAGATACCAAATATAAATAGTCACCGACCCCTGTTCTGTTACTTTTAGCAGAAAAGCCAAATGCTGAGATGATTGAGTTTGCATGAAAATTTTCATGATTTTTGTCAGTACAATACAATGTAATGAAAAATAAGTTTCTAATAGTCTCACACCAGGAAATTAAATTCACATACACTTGACAAATCCAAGTATCATGCCTGTACCATTAGATATGTGCTACTGGATTATTGTACCATATTTGCAACATTTCAGCATGTAAATGTAGAGAAGAGACAAATTAGGCTGCAAATACCCATCTGCTTGCTTTTTATACACACCAGCTCTCACTGATCGAGCTTGTAAAATTTATGAAAGCCTTGTGATTTTTTGAAATAAAAAAATAATCAAACGAGCAACTAGATAAAATATGTAATTGTCAACAAAAAAAACCACATTGAAGCCATGTCAAGATTTCCAAGCGTAGATTTCTGAGGCCACATATATAAAACTCTTGAGTAAAATAATGCGTAAAAGAACACTCAGGGTGAAAGTCGGAAATCTGCTTAAAAAAAGTTTAGCATTTTCTACCTCTGCCTTTCTGTCAGTGTCGCCATATCACACAAACCACAAACATTGCGTACATATGGTGTCCATAATGTGCAGAGGTACGCAGATTCTCACAGCACGTGTTATATTATACATCTGAATTTATGCGTGGAAACTCTCCTGCGCGGCTTTCTGAGGGCATTTTTCTGCTCAGCACTGTTTATACATGTGGCCCCTGGTCATGCAATAACTGACAATAGCACACACAGATCTGACGATATTATGGGCCCTATTTTTGTGACGTAAGCGCAAATGGTTCAGCGCAAGTGGAATTGCTAGTTTTGTCTCCTGCAAACAGAATATTTTTTGCCTCTGCCAGGTTTGGTCGTTCTGTGCTCTGAAAAGTGGCGTAGCGCAGTTTGTCACCGATGCAACATTAGAAAAATTGGGAAGAAGGGACAGGTGCTAAAGCAGTTCAGCAAGATATTTAGTTGAGTCTGTTATTCTGTTAGTCAGTCACTTTTCAGCTCTATTGGTCAGCGCCAGAAGAGTAGGTTCTACTTGGGTTAAACCATGTGACTCGACAGTGACACATCGTGATTCAACAATTCTGTGATAGACAGGTGGGGGTCTATTCGCCTTGAGGTCCCTGCTCGTCTATCAACAGTACAGTGGAATCTCCCCTTCTTCAGTCAAATAAAAAAATTACCTAATAATCTTTTTTTTTGTTCATGATTCCTGAGTTTACCCTCATGTTTTCCTGTGTTGTTGTTTTGGTTGCTGCACCAGTAAAAATATTATTATTTTTGAAACTTACCTTTTTGACTTCTTCTCTGCGTTTGGCTCCTCACATTGGACAGCTTCAGAAAATAAGTAAAATTGAAGACAATTTTGTGGTCAACTACAAATAAAAAGACCCTTAAATGACTAACACCATTGAGAGTAACTATTTAACCAATGGACACATTGCCAAATTTGAAAGAAAATGTCGTCTATATGTGTACCACGTGGTCAAATTGTAAAATGGTAAGAAGGGGGATGGTGTTTGTTGGCCAGGGGGTTTACTCTCGGGGGACCAGGGGCATGCTCTCTCGTGAGAGAATTTTTCCAAAAATCACTCTGAAATGGTTAATTCTGATGACTTCTGAGAGTAGAAAATTATGTTTTTCAACAATTACATGGCTGTCGTGGATGCAATTTGCCAGCCTTAACCTAAGCGATTGAAGCCCTATACATTAAAATAAATCCATATACAGTTATGTGCTACCGGAGGATGCTTCATCGGGGAAAGACAAGTGTAGCCTTCGCAGAAGTCTTTTCTTGGAATGCATGACATGTATAGCCTAAATGATCCACCCCATCTGCCACAGACAGGTACACCCCTACACAAATGCAATCTTACCATTCCTTTCCATTTATTATAAAGTGCTTTAATCCATAACAATAAATTCTTCAGGACAGACAAAAGCCACGTTTATTCATGAAAAAAGAGGCTAAAAAAGCATTAGAGTTCAGTGCGTAAGCATCTTTCTGACTTTTTTTTGTAATGGTTTCAGTTAGCGGCGACGGGAAGGGGGATCAGAACAAGTCACCCACAAAGATGAGGACCACTAAAGGAGCTTAAGCCACTAATGGACATTAAAAAAAAAAAAGGTTAAACACTTCTGGATAAACAGCTAAATAATAATCAACCAAGGAAAAATGGGCGAACTCGAAAACAAGAGTGAGTGAGAACAAAAACAAAGTTTCCCGAGCTCAAATACTACAGCTGACCCGGGGAGACAACAGAAAAGAAACACCTTCGGAACGTAACATTAAAACGGCCAGAAGGAAGATGAAAAGAAAATGAAACAACAAAGGAGACTGTCTCAGAGAGAACAGCACAAAGTAAGTGGAACAGAATTAGCACAAACGAGGAATAATCCTCAACGTAAAAACTAATGTAACTAAAGCAAGTCGCTCGTAAACATAAAGCAAAGCTTTAATATTATGAGGTCGCTTGTACCTGACTATACCTGGCTTAATGTAGTCGATAAGACAAAGAAGCGGCGGGAAGCGGAAGTGAGGGGCTTAAATACCCCGCAGGTAGTAAGACAGGTGAAACGAATAATAGACGAGGCGAAGCAAAACCCCGGAACGGAACGTGGGTAAAAATCAGATAGATTACTAGCCAGAGAGAGAGGATGAGAACCGTAGCGAAAAAGGAAAAAATAACCACGGACCATGACATGTTTTTGCTTCCCATATCATTCAGTTTGTGTTACTGCATAGGAATCGCAACCTTCAATGCTTAATGTTAACCCATGTCCTTTAAAAAAAAAAAATGTAATCTCGCCATATGTAGCCAGTAGCCTATATGTTCATACAGTTGAATGCATCCAGCAAATAACTCAAAAATAGGCTGTACAATCATAGCATATTTTTAATATAACTGTAATAGATTAAAGGTCACATATTGTTGCCCTGCATGCTTTCATATTTGTGCACTCAGGATTACTGAGACAGAACTGTGAAAATATGAATTAGGTACCTTTAGTCATTTTTAAGAACCAGTAATGACAAGTCTTTTACAAGCCGTTTAGTATCGTTTAGCTTTGCTATGTTGAAAGGGGGGTCCAATCAATGGTAACCTATTTGCATATCCTTGTCTGCCCTGCCCTGGTACGTGTGACCATCCTGGTTGGCATTCAGAGCGAGTGCGCGCGTTAATATCTCTGCATTAGAACATTGCACATTAAGTTAAGGTGGTTAAATTCTATGAAATAGAAATAGTAGTTTGTAACATCATCATCATCCATCAACCCGCTTTTCCTATTCAGGGTATGGGGGGTGCTGGAGCCTATCCCAGCATGCATTGGGCGAGAGGCAGGAATACACCCTGGACAGGCCGCCAATCCATCACAGAGCACTCACACCATTCACTCACTCATTCATACCTATGGGCAATTTAGAGTCTCCAATTAGCCTAATCTGCATGTTGTTTTTTTTGGACTGTGGGAGGAAACCGGAGTACCCGGAGGAAACCCACGCTGACACGGGGAGAACATGCAAACTCCACACAGAAAGGCCCTCGGCCGGGATTCGAACTTGGTACCTTCTTGCTGTAAGGCGACAGTGCTAACCACTGCACCACCGTGCCGCCAGTTTGTAACATGACTGTATTTTTTGATAAATTTAATGCTCCCTTGGTGAATAAAAGTATAAATTTCTTTCAAAACATACTTTTGAATGCTAGTGTATATATACATATATATTTTTAAAATATATATTTTATGCCTGAGATGCCGGGGGCTTGCCTCTGTTGACAGCTGCTGCTTCGCCTCCGAAACAACAGCATTGGGGTTATGAGGTTTTATAAACACAAAACGGTGCATGATGGTGGTGAGAGTGATAGAGAATGTGTTTGAGAGAGAGAGAGAGCGAGAGAGAGAGAGAGAGATATGATGGTGTATTTTAATATATGTGAAGTATTCCAAAGTTAGAGAAAAGTAGGGCTGACTAGCCAATGCGCAGCAGTAGGCTAGCTACTAAAACACACACACACACACAGGCACGCACACACGTGCAGCCAGCTAATGCAAGCTATAATATAAATCAAAACAACTATGCTAGATGCAAAATGTAATAAATCAATTTAAAATCTAATCTCCCAGATGGAGACTCTCACCACTATCCTCAACTCACTATGTAGCCTAAGCTAGGCTAGCTAATATTATATCCTAAGCAATGCGTAGTTATGAAGAAGTGACTGCATAGATTGATCAAAGAAAGTGACCTCTATTCCTCGCTGCGTCTCCATATTTTATATGGCCAAACCAACCAATCAGATTTTGTTTGTTTTCTTACCTCTGTTATTCACTTGCTCATATTGTAATCGAGAGGTATTTTCTTTTCACTCGGTTCTCAAGTATGCCCTGTTATTTGGGGTTTGTTTTGTTTTGGCTTAGGGCCTGGAGTGTTTTCTACTCTCCATTCCTTGGTTATTCATATAGATATATCCCCCTCTCAGAGTACGGACCCGTCCGTCTTTTTGGTGCACACTACGGTGTGTGCTTTTAGAACCCTTAGCTGTCGTTTGATTCTCTGAATCTTACACTCCACCTGATAAAATGGACATCTACACGATTTTTTAAAATTATATTTTTATTTTATTATACAATCCACCGTCTTTGGTAGGCTAGTAGACGTGGTATTTGCAGTCTCTGGAGCTTTCCAGATCACAATACTGTAAGACAAGGCAGTTAGCCTCTATGAGGCTGATTTTCCTGCTCAAGGCTACACAAAACATTTTAATTTGTTCAATTTAAATACGTGGTTATTGAGAAAACGTAAAAACTGGTATTTTAGAGGGTTTGCGAATACAGTGAGTTCCAACAGTATTCGTAGAGCTGTAAAAAAAAAAAGGTATTCGCATAGTGCTCAGTCTTTAAAGAACATAGGCTTCAGCATAATTTTTATTTAAATAGCCTAGCCCTACCACTTAGAGACATACACACTTATTTTATTTTTGTGACATGAAATATAAGCAATAGCGTTGCTATATCACAGCCCTGTCTAAGGCAAACCGGTAAACTGAAATCTATTGCCTCTATGGCAAGTCCTCCCTGCTGTTAAGTTAGTTAACATTGGGCTGGCTATGGCTCTTTGTAACGTTTAAGCCACCTCATCTGCTAATAAAACTTCTAATTCAGTGTCGGTATAATTATTTATTTTGCTTTTTTTGGGCCATTTTGACTTCCTATGGACCATAATAATAAATGGAAGTGACAACCTCCATATAAGGCAATTCATGGGCGTGGATTTATGCAAATCACAAAATAACGTGAACGTGCTTGTATGAACATACTAAAAAATCTGCCTTTCCCACACGGTTTGATGAATTCCGCGTAAATTTTTTGTACCAACTCCTTTCATACATAAATATACAAGCATACTTAGCAACACTTCACGAATGAGGCCCATTGAATGAAAACTAAATGCAATCGCAGATTTGCATTTTCATTTGAATTTTGGCACACATATGCTTCCATATGTACATGCCACCGTTTTTCCATATTTCATAGAAGTATCTCAATCACTCCACTCCATATTATTTGACCTATTCCAACATCATTTTTTGTTAATGAGGATAGATGGCACTAAATAACACACCTTCTGGTGTGAAATACTTAAGCTTAAAGCGTAAAACCAATTTTCTGACACGTTGTCTATGGGAATACAACCTGTATGTGATTAAAACATTTGATCAAATGACACTGTTTTTAATTTTTATGTATAGTTATTCAGCTTTTATATTAGTGGTGGTTGAGGTGAGTTTCCCCCTCATCACTATAAAGCGCTTTGTAATTTCCAACGATCAGTGCTTACTAATGTCACGTAGAACATTCCAACTTGTGGCTAATTGATGACATGATGACTTCACAGAACTTTGTTTTCCGTGCGCTTAACTTCCTGTCTCTAAGATACTGTATAAAAGGTGTGAAATTCTGTCTAAAAATGACAATCACTCAAGTGTCACTTCTGAATGCAACATGATGAGATACACAATACTCATGTTCACCCTGCTGCATTACAGCTGGGGAGACGGCATCTATGGGGAGATCAGGAAACACCTTGAAAACCTTAAGAAACAGCATGAGCATTTCACATTTGTAAGTCTTTGCATTATTTAATTAATATATTTTATAACTTGCACTTAAGGTGTAGTGGTGTGATGCACAGGCACAAAGTATACAATCTACCAGTATGGGACACTTTATTTTAATAACTTTCAGCATGGTGTTCATGTTTCACTGAGGTTAGATCCTTCTAAACAGCTGAACTTTGTATTTGCTGATGTGGGGAACAGTACACCTGCTTTTCCACTGATTTCTCCAATTTTGCCATTATCTACAGGATAAAACCACACTGCATGTGCCAAAGAGGACCATGACAAAGAACCCTGTGAGTTTTTCTGTCTTTATTTATTTCTGTGGTACTAAAAGGTTGTTACATCTCAATTTAAAAATGTTGAATGGTAATAAAATCATCATGGACATTTAGAAAATACTGGACTTTTATTTAAAGCCAACAATACTCATTGTTTCTTGCAGTGTGGCTGTGAAACAGTTTTCCTTAAAGAGCTGAAGAAGGTACTGGAGAATGTAAAGCCTAAGGCCAAGGACTCTAACAGGAAATATGAAGAAATTCTTTCAAAGCTGCTGGCCAATCTGAAGCTGGCCAAGATCCAAGAAGAAAATCCAAGCAAGGTCTGTCTCAGATTGGTTTTATTCTCTTAATAGCTGATTTATAGCTTGACTGAGAAATACATTTTGAACTCATAAACAAGTTTTGAACTTGGAGTGAGATCTGTAGATATCATTAAATGTGATCTTTTTCCTAGTTAAATGCCATTATGAGTTTAATGGCACTGTAAATAAAAAAATAAGTGCTGCTTAAATATTTCCTCTCTCAGTTCTGAATACAAAAGTCCTGATCTGGGCTGTTACTGGGTACCTCATCCAGCCACATTTCCAGTTTTATTTTCTAATTTTATTTATGTATTTATTCTAACTCCAGTTAATTGGCTGCAGTTCATGCAATTAATGATAGAAATGGACTTAAATGCATAAATATGATTATGATATGGGTGGGGGTCTATAGATCAATATATTGAGGCTATAGAAATGTACAGTCTGTTGAGGCCTTTAGTTTGTGTAAGTTGTGCATCTTCTTAAACAAAGTCTTTGAATAATTACTGAAAGGCTATTTTTTCTTAACATTAAGGCATTTCAGCATTCCAGAAGTATTTTTGTTTTCTGCTATTATGGAAATTATAGTGTCTAATCAATAGCTTTGCCAGCTATCATTTCTGAAAAAACTACTGCCACTTTACAAAACATACTTATTTTCCCCTCTTTTTGACCATTTCAAGGAGGAACATGCTTGCAAGATGAAACCTTCAGACAATGACGATCAATTTTTTCTAAGGAACATAAATCTCATAAGGCGCAGGACTGAACGCTGCTAAAAGCTTTGAACACTGTGAAATGTAAATTGACATTATTTTCTGAATGGAATACACTGCATATTTCTTTGAATATTTAATGTATTTATTAAAAGTTATTACTATTTATTGCTTTAAATTATTTGTTTATTTATTTTTTATACAATTTTAGACTTTATTTAATTTGAATTAAATGCCCATATTGGCCATTGAAAAATGTATCTTTTGTCTTGTTTTAGCACTATAATGTATAATGCAAGTTATTTATATTCAGGAATGTCTACACATAATAAACAGAATATTACAAATATTGTGCTTGGAATCTACTGAATGCTAGTTAGAACTCACATACATGCTCTTTCACAGACAAAAAATAACATGAAACACAAGAGGGCAGTGTATTCCCTTCTTGCTTGAAAAATGAACACTGCAGAAAGCAGTCCTTAATAAAAATGTATTTCATTTGCAATGGAAACCTAATTTCCATATTTTCATCAAAATCACAAGGCTCAGTGAAATGTGACCATACAGTGATGTCAAAAAGAAATTATATGGTTTTACATATTCAGACATAAATAACCCTCCTCTAGTCCTCACCAAGTCCTAACAGTAGATACATCTAACCTCATGTGACTCATAACACACACAAATGTTACTGTGTCATTATGTATTCACCCAAATATAAACCAACATGCAGAAGCCACATGTCAAATAGTACAGTGCCCTACATAGATATTGGCACAAAGAAGCATTTTCTCTTAATTTGGCTCTATACTCCAAAAGTTCAGATTTGAAATCAAACTATTCATATGAGGTTAGCAAACAGATGTTCAGCTTTTATTAGAGGGTACTTGTAAAAATTGTGGATTCACCATACCACTTTCTTTACATAGTCCCCCTATTTCAGGCCAACTAAAGTATTGGGAGAAATTTAAATAATGTAATATAAAGTAGCCATGTTTAGTATTTGGTTACATATACTTTGCTTGCCATAGTATTGAAACATTCAAAAGCAGCAAGTGAGTATAAGTTACCTAGCAGAACTCTGGGTTGTGTAGGTATTAAGTACTAATGCCTACATTCACAACTGGCACATACGCTAAAGCGAAAAATTATTCAAAACAAAACTTTAGTGTATCCTAACAAATGAGCTCCTATCAGCTGGGCAATATTAAAGTGTAGTTGTGATGGTTTCCAGTGGCAGAGAATCAAACGCAACGGGAAATGGGGATCAGAACAAGAAGCTAAAACAGCCAAATAATAATCAGCCCAGGAAAACAGGGCGAACTTGAAACATGAGTAAAAACACAAAACACTCAATACTAGAGCTAACACGGGAAACTGAAAAAGAAAAGGACACCTTCGGCACGTAAACCTAACACGGCCAGAAGCAGATGAAACAAAAGTGAAACCTCCAAAGAAAAACTGTCTCAGTGAGAACAGCACGGACAAAATAACACAGCGAAGCTTACAAGAGTGGACAAACCTAAAACAAGTTTAATATCAAAAGGAAAAAATAACCCACGAACCATGACAGAAGTAGATTGTAATCAGTGCTTAAACATCTGTAATACAAAACAACAATTAATACAAATTAAATCTTTTATATCAGTCAAAGTAGGTCATACCTTTTAAAACCTGGAAGAGCCCATTCTTCTCAATATGGTAGGATCACCACTATACAATGAAAACTACAAGCAAGAAATTGTTCAAATATATGAACGTAGGTGCACAGAAAGTTTTACATTAAAATGGTAATACATTACCTCGGGTTACTGCAGAACATGTGTTTCATTGTTTTGAATGTAAAACCTGAGGTTGGCGTTTTCGTCTGATAGGCACCTTTTCTCATTCGTTATTCTCATACTGTTTAAAAACTGAAGAATGCTTCGCTATGTATTTGCGATAAAAATCTGCTATATTAGATATATTGTATGATTTTGTACTGGATAGTGTTTTCAATTCGGTAAACAGAAAGAGCCTAGATGCTGTAGAGGATTAGAATTAAGTATTTTGGCTGCAATCAGAATTCATAAGCAACTGGTGCTTTCCAGCTCCACGCTAGTCATAAAATCCATTTCTTTCTCTGCGGCAGGAGGCCTGGATATTTAGGCATTGCAGGCTACCAGGAGGGGCTATTCTCAGAGCAGTAGCAGTGATGCATGTGCTATGTGATTAAGCATGAGTTCTGTAAAGAATAACATCACTTCTGCTCTACATCAGACTTCTTCATAGAAAAGTTTTAATTTAATGTAATACTGTGCTTTCTAAGAGTGACTGGATATAAGGAAAATGCAAGTCCTACACCACCCTCCACCTAACAAGCCGTGTACCCATAATAAAAGTTGACAATATCACCCAAATGTAAACCAATTCCCTTACCTCAGCAGTCCCCCCTCCTCAAAAGCCGATATAGTCTCAACCACCAGAGTTGTGCGAGTAGGGCCTATGCTACAAAAGAGAGTCTCCAAAGACCACAACCTCCAGCCCAAACAGAACTCCTGATTTACAGAGCAGTTGTCCTCCCCTCACTGCTGTACAGAGCCAAAACATGGACCACCTACACCAGGCACATGAAAGTCCTGGAACAACACTACCAAAGATCCTTATGAAAGATTCTCTGCTTGGCTCTGACGGAGGCGGTCGCATATTCTCTCTCTCCTCTCTCCTCTCTTCTCCCACCCGCTCGGAACCATTCTTTGCACGGTGTCTTTGAAACTACAAAATTATGGAATTGATAAGGTGGTCTCTCAACACAATTGACAAAATTATTTCAACAAGAAGCACTGGTTCGGGGGAACCTACTTGCCCAGACGGGACTTTCGCTGCGGGCTACATAATGGATGCGTGGGAGAACTGGCGGGTTCTTTGCCTGGCGGTTCTCTCCGTGGAAGACGTGGAGGACGTCTACATATTTGGATTTATGATGGCAGGACAATTGCTTCTCGGACTGAGCATTGCCCTGGTCTATCGGAAAATTAGAAAGATGGGAGCTATTCAAGAAGGCCAAAGGCTGCCCATGATGATTAACGAGGTCGGCAGAGCAGCGAGTACTCAGACTGTTGCGATATGTGACCTAAATCGCAAGATGGTTAACGTTTTGGAAGAAATCACTGTTTTGCGAGGAGAAGTGGTCAAGCTGAGAGACCCAGAGAGTATAGAGGAGTAACGAATTGGAATGCCGTTTTCCTCGCTATAACCCAAACATCTAATCTTGTTTTCGGAACCCCATCGCTTGTTGGCCTGCAAGGCCGCCTGCAGAAATCTCTCCCAGAAGACTCACATGCAAAGAGGCGTTCCTACGCACCTATCTTCCCTGGACTCCTGTTGTTTACTTCTGGACAGGGCATTCAAGGATATCTCCATAGCAACCTGCTGTGTTATCGCGAAAAGCCCTATGGACTAGTTACATCGAGGATATCTCCATAGCAACTTGCTGTGTTTCGTGAAAAGATTCTACGGACTTGAGTTATCAAGATTGCTGAGTGACAGAATGTAACCTTCAGTCTTACGCACACATAAACACGGACTACTCACAGCTATACACACTTGCACACACATGCATGCATTCACCCGCCTCCCCACCCCCCCCCCCCCCCCCCCTCTTTTCTCCTATGTTCTATGCATTTCCTGTTGTTTGTATTGTATTAGGATAGATAGATATACAGGTTTTTATTGTATTAGGATAGAGAGATATGCAGATTATATTGTATTAGGTTAGAGAGATATGCTGGTTTTTATTGTTTTAGGATAGAAAGTTATGTAGGTTTTTATTGTATTAGGATAGAGAGATAAGCAGGTTGTATTGTATTTAGGTTAGAGAAATATTAGGTTAGAGAGATATGCTGGTTTTTATTGTATTAGGATAGAAAGTTATGTAGGTTTTTATTGTATTAGAATAGAGAGATAAGCAGGTTGTATTGTATTAGGATAGAGAGATATGCACGTTTGTATTGCATTAGGATAGTGATTTGCATGTTTTATTGTTTAATTTGTTTAATTTGCTCATTGTATCTAGACTTATTTACTACTTTTATCATTCTATGTTTTATGTATTTCCCTGTTGTAAAGCACTTTGAGCTGCATTCAGTTGTATGAAAGGTGCTATATAAATAAAATACTTACTTACTTATTCTGAGGGTCAGCTGGGAGTACAGACGCTCAAACACCACCACCACTACAATAATGCAACACCAACTCAGATGGATAGGTCATGTCATCCGATTGCATAATTCGCGTCTCCCCCAAACAGATCCTGTACCACCAGTTGAAGGAAGGTCAGTGAGCCCCTGGTGGGAAAAAGGAATGCATCAGAACAAATCTGAAAAAAAGGAGCATCCACAAATGCTCGGGCATTTACGAGCAATGATGGGTTGAGGTTTGCTACTTTGCGAAAAACTGCGTGAGCGAATAGTCCAACAGTTTAAGAACAAGGTTTCTCAACACACGAGGAATTTATTTCACCATCTACAGTCCATAATATTTTTAAAAGATTCAGAGAATGTGGAGAAATCTCTGTGAGTAAAGGGCAAGGCCGAAAACTAATATTGAATGCCTGTGACCTTCGATCTTTCAGAAGGCACTGCATTAAAAACCAACATGTTTCTGTAATGAATATAACCACATGGGCTATGTGGTTACTTCGGAAAAGCGTTGTCAGTAAACACAGTTCGTCGCTGCATCTAGAAATGCAAGTTAGGATGCTTAACAAAGCATAAGCCATATATCAACAACATCCAGAAACAGCGCCGACTTATCTGGGCTCGAGCTCATCTGAGATGGACTGACGCAAAGTGGAAACGTGTGCTGTGATTTGACGAGTCCACCTCTCAAATTGTTTTTGGAAATAATGGACATTTTGTTCTCCGGGCCAAAGAGAAAAAGGACTATCCCGGCTGTTACCAAAGCAAGGTTCAAAAGCCAGCGTCTGTCATGTTACGGGGGTGTGTTAGTGCCCATGGCATAGGTAACTTGTGCATCTGTGAAGGCACCATTAACGCTGAAGGGTACATACAGTTTGGAGCAACATATGCAGCTATCTAGATTATGTCTTTTTCAGGGATGTCCCTGCTTATTTCTGCAGGACAATGCCAAGACACATTCTGCACGTGTTACACCATGTCTTCGTAGTCAGAGAGTGCGGGTGCTAGACTGGCCTGCCTGCAGGAGACCTGTCTCCCATTGAACACGTGTGGTGCATTATGAAGCACAAAATATGACTACGAGTGTTGTTAAAAGGTGATGTAACACAGTGGTAAACATGACCCTGTCCCAACTTTTTGGGGACGTGTTGCAGGCATCAACTTTTGAATTAGCATATATTTACAAAAAACAACAAAATGTAAACAATAAATATCTTGTCTTTGTACCGTTTTCAATTGAATACAGGTCAAAAAAGGATTTGCAAATCATTGCTTTCTGTTTTTATTTATATTTTATACACAGTCCCAACTTTTTTGGAATTGGGGTTTGTAAATGTATCCTACCCAATTAAGCTGTTTGGCTGATAAAATATATTTGCTTTTATAGGTAAGGACCTCTACAGGTGAAGAGTACGCCATTGCAAGTTTCACAGCCTTAAAGGGTAACAAAACACGCTGGTTTCGCTAGACCCTGCCACCTTTTGAAATTCAAAAAATGCCTAAATCTGGGCATAAGGTAATAATATAGAGGCCAAGCTCCAGGTATCAAACCACGTGCCAGCAATTATTTTCACTAGGAGCCAAAAACTACTACTACAAATTTACAGCACACACAGCGGCTGCTTTGTTCCAATCTCTCGCTACCTCTCTCACTCATACGCACACAAACAAACACACTAGCTCCAGCTCCTGTCGAGCCACAAGTTGAGGCAGAAGCAATAGTGGAGAATGAGGATGGGCAATGTTTTGGAGTGGTAGGTGGTGGCACGCATTGCCGCTTTTGGGCTTATAATGATGCGGCCAGCAAACAATAAATCACACGCTGTACAAATAGTTACCCACGCCATGTAGGCTAATAATTTTACACTGGCTGTAGGCAATCACACTAACGTTACCTGCAATATTGGTTTCCATTTCAACGGGTGCGCATGTGGTCACTGCACTCAACTCTCTCCAAGAGAGAAGCTGTGTTGAACAAAGCAGGTTTATTAGCCAACATATTAGCCCCCAGAAAGCAGGAACCTCTTATGACCATAGACATGTCAGCTAGCGACGACTGTTAAATTATGCTCTCAGAATTGTACAGTTCTGTGGTTATGCTAAATGAAAGCAGTAGTAGTGAGGCGTGAAAATGACAGGCTATCACAAAAGCCTGTTGCCAATAGTAGCTCGATGGACATTTAAAAGAAAAACCAGGCATAGTTATAGCTACTTTAGAACATATTTGCTAACCTTAACGTAACCCCATCCATGTATTCAGCTGCATTCCAATCTGAACGTTGTTTTGAAAGATGACATTACAGTTTAGTTAAGCCTAACTGCAATGGACATAACGTTATTTATGCTAACCTTCCTATATCCAGTAGGCTATCAGATCGGCTGACCAGACGTCCTGGCTTTACCCGGATATTTCTTCTTTTTGCACTGAAAATATTTGTTCGGACACTTGTGCGCCGTTTATGCGGTCTTAAAGTGCAGTAGCTATAACGTTATCTGGCTTTGATAGCCTAGCTTTGATGCTCAACTTCAGTTCCTTAAAGCGTTTGATTTCTTTAGAGCAATGAGAGGGTGCTGCACACATCGACATAGCTACAAGAGCAACATAAAATGGTAACGCAGCCAAAAATAACTTTCCACGTTATGTAGACCTAAAGCGGCAATGTCATAGCCTACAATAAACGGGAGCACTCGCTCTTCGTCGCAAAAATTAATCGCATAATGCAGTTACTGTGTCATGTGGTTGGACAAATACAGACGTGCTCAAATTTGTTGGTACTGTCAGGCCAAAATGTGTCCGTGAGCCAAAATGTGTCCGGGCCAGGCATCGGAATGCTTGGAATGTCGTTGCTATGCCAACAGACACGCGAGCATTGTGACGCGATAGCATTGCACTTGCTTTGACCTCAGAATCGCCGGAGATCGTTGGACGGAGATAAATCACTACATCACTCAAATAACCATCACTATCACTCAGATAACCTTTATAATTTCCCTTTGTATAGGCTACTAAGCTTTATATTGTTAATTGTTTTCGATTTTAGATTGTGTTAGCTAGTGATTCATTTTGAAGTAGATAGTATTTTACTGAAACTAACTAGCTAGCAATACTACATAGTAGTTTCCTGGTCAAATGTTGCTTTATAAAAAAACGAGCATCCGTTAATAACGTTAACAACGCCGGATTAAAAAAAAAACCCATTCGCCTGTTCGCACTGCAAGTTAAACCAGCGAGGTGGAAAGAGTAAGTAGGCCAATCGCGTTGTTGAATAGCCCAATAAAACTAATCTAATGTCACGTCGTACAGTAGGCCTAATTGTTATTTTTTTGTGGGCCTATTGGTAGTTTTTCTGATGACCGATTAATACCGATTATTATTACGTTTCCTAAAAATGTTTTGTTACGTTGAATATTGTTTTCAATAAATGTTATTTGTTAACTTTTATTTAGTGAGTTGTTGTCATGTTTTGTAGGATAAAAGCAAGCGCGAGCTTGTCACCCGGCGATTCTGAGGTCAAAGCAAGTGCAATGCTATCGCGTCACAATGCTCGCGTGTCTGTTGGCATAGCAACGACATTCCAAGCATTCCGATGCCTGGCCCGGACACATTTTGGCTCACGGACACATTTTGGCCTGACGGCACCCCTGGTTAAGATGTGTAAAAACCCAGATAGCAAGGACATTTTGAATCAACATTGATGTTGTGTTATAAGCATCAGTATCGGTCATCAACTAATTTTCAATGGTCAAATCAACATTCACTTTCTGATGGCAATGGTCACCGATGTATTAGGTTGAAATGGAAACATTGTATCAATTTAACAATAACAACAAAAGTCATCATACTGATGAATAACATTGATTTTTGATCAGATCGATCAGATTCAGGTGTGCTTTCATTTTCAAATAAAAAAACCGTTAGAATGATTCATTGCCTGTTTTCTGCGGTCGCTGCTGTACATGCTGGCACGCTCGTATGTGTATGTTACGTGGTAAGTGAATTTATTTTTTCTTGGTTAAATTGGTTAAGTTAAAAGTTGAAATTGCTACGGGTGACGTAGAAAAATAAACAAAAGTAGACTTAACAGCAAAGTGTATTTGTGGTTGATGCTAATGCTGCATTCGTTTATTAATTTCCCAGTAGGAAGCCCAATATCTGACGAGGTAAAATGTAGCCTAATAAAACGCCCTTTCAACTAGGAGTTCCATGTCCGAAATCGGGGTTCGGGAATCAACCCCGACCTCCGACTAAGAAGAACTCGACATCACATCATCATGGCAGCTCACACCGCGACTCACATTGTGAACAGTAAACAAACATTATTTTTAGACGAGTTTATCTTTTAAAACACTTCAACTTTCGTTTTTCAGCATGAAACTACTACTATTGCATGTATTGTGTCCATTAAGCAGAGGTTTAAAATCCATAAAGAGCTTTGCATTTTTAAAATTGATGTGAATGTGTTATCTATTTTAGTAGCCTAACTAAAAAATATTTAGAGTTGTTTTTTGTAGATTTTGACTACTTTGAGCAAGAATTAGTTACTTTGAGCAAGGTAAAATGTAGTTATAAAATGATGTTATCATTAGCTATGATAGATTACATTGATAGTAAATTGATTTAACATCATATTACGTTGATGTCCATTGTTAACATCAACGTTGTTTCAACATTATTTCAATGCATTGATTCAACGTAAACTTGATGAGCACCTAGACGCAGAATCAACATCAGAGATCAACATTGAACCAATGCTTCATCTTATGTTAATTCAACATTGATTCAATGTTTTCTTGCTATCTGGGAAGGATTATGGAAAATTCACCGTTTGGTGAATTAGCTTAATCTCACACTGAAAAAATTTGAAAAATCCATCCTCTAATTGACGTTCATTTATTATGAGGAAAAAAAATCCCTCATCAAGAAATAATTATTTTTATAAAACCATGTTGGCCACAATTATTGGCACCCCTGCATTTATATATAGAATAATCATCCCTAATCATTTAAAATATTTGGTCACATATCCTTTGCATGCCTTGACTTCCTGATGTCTGTGACCCAACAATATCAAAAGACTCTTGAGATCTTATTTTCTGGTACTCTTACAAGCGATACTAAATGTCTCTGCATTTGAATGGATCTCTATGGGAATTGGGGGGTGGGACTAGATTTAGCTGTAAATTACACTGGAACAGTATGAAACGTTAGAAATATTACACATGGGAAAGCATTTTCAAACCATTTCATTAGCATGCACAAGATAACTGTTAGCTAACCAGCTACAGTCAGCTACTGTGCTGTATGCTCTTTGCGAGCTAACCACCATAGTTCAGTGGAGATGAGATTTCATTTGAAGTGAAAATGCGAATAGACCTCCTCACATGATTGTACTGTGACATAACTAGGATTACATGACCCTGTTCCAAATCTCATCGGTTTGTTCTTAAAGGAGAAGTTCGGCATTTAGCATTATAAGCCCTGTTAAATGGTTATTTACGATCATATACAACGGTCCATATCAACATTTTGACAAACTTTGCTGTCTTGAGATATATTGTTTATTGCTCATGTCACAGCTAACTTGCACAATGGATCTGGGCGTGCATAATAGAAAATTCTTCAAAGAAACACCATAAACTCTAGTTTTCAAAGACGGGAAACTCCCAGAGTGGTCACTGGTGTCCATTGATGTTCTGACACAAAAATCGTCACAAAATATGCTTCGTATCAGGTTGTATTTATCATTTTATTAAATCTATTGACACCAACAGAGGTTTAGATATACATCCGCAGCCGGAAACTGAAAATACTTCTTAATTGTTTTAGAAAGTTTATAATTCAAACTCAGCCAAAACCTCCCAAAATTTCAAGCGGAAATTTACAAACGTATGGCTGTATGCCGACTGAAAATAGTTCAATAAATCTTTAAACAGTAAATATATCTCAAGACTGCAGTTTGTCAAAATGTTGATATGGACCATTGTATATGATCGTAAATAACCTTTTAACAGGGCTTAACATGCTAAATACCGTTCGTTAACTAACTGCCTAGGCTAGCTAACAGGATATCTTTTCACCGACAAATTAATTATAGACATACTTAGGCTACAGATTTTAAGTGAGCACTCAAATTTGTTGTGCCGCCGTGGTATGCCAGTTGCTTGTCACATATTTGACATTGAGCCTTTTTCTTGTCATATGTAATCTTGAAGTGTTTCCACACAGCCGATTTCTTCACAGTTGTCATTGTGCTAATGGACACGTGGACTGAAGCGTTTGTGGAGTGAGTGATGCATGTTGCATGCTCTGTCTTTTTTATTTTATTTTTTATAATATGCGGTTTATCCTCATAAATTACAAACAAACACAATGTATATAGTACTGGGATATTCGGACTAAATGTAGCCTATTGTGCAGTTCACCTTCATTGAAATATGCCTAAAAATTATATATATAGTAATAATCATTTTTTTAAAGAATAATCGGAATCCTGAATTGAGATTCGAATGCCAATATACTGAAACATTTTTTAACGTTCAGGGCCAGCCCTAAATCAATCAGAGTTCAGTGCGCCTACTCAACATTTTACAAATCATGCCTCTTTGTTTCTGTGTAGCCTAAAAAAAACTTTGGCCCAGGAAAAATGTAAAATGTGATTGCCTGCTTCTATTGATTACCATATTGTGAACTTTTGGTACCTAGATTGCGCTGGGCGACTCCGTTGACGTTCACAACGCTCCATTGGAAATACATGGCAGACCTCATCGGTAATACTATTTCCGGGCCATGGCAGCCATCTTGCGGTGGTGCCATTACGGAAGAACCAAATTTAATAGGGTTGAATGGAACCACGTGACCACGTTTCCTTTCTAGTTCTTATATAGGCTGCATTCGAATAGTCAAATTCGAACAAGGAAGGATCCTTTAGATCGCATGAAAAGAAAGTAAACAAACAATGACACAATCAGACAATACACAACATTTATTAAGAAGCTAAATTTTGCAGATATAAAACGAACAGCTCAAGTGAAATGCAGACAGCAATGATGCGCCTTTTGTCATCATTTTTCGTGAAGTTGTAGTTCGCTATGTTGAACAGTCACGTCAATACGACTGGACATGGACATCGCACCACGACGCAAGGTAGAGAAGGAGGTTCGAATTCCACAGTAGACTAGATTCCTTGTAAATCTGTCCTTCTAACTTTTCCTTGACCCCCATGATGTTTTCTGGCGAGGTCAAGGAAAAGTTGCAAGGAAACTTTTTACTATTAGAATGCAGCCATTACGATGCATGGCGCAAAGTTAGCATTGAGATGGGGCTATCAGGTTTGTAGATTCGGCTGTAATATTGTATAGTTATTACGCGGCATAGAACTATTATATTATATAGTGATTACATATTGTTTATTGTTTATTGAATGGATCCCCATTAGCTGACGCCGTGGCGACAGCTAGTCTTCCTGGGGTCCATATAAAATGCATACAAATATAAAAACATTAAAAATACATAATTCAGTTCAATTCAATACAACATAAGATTGAGATTCTTGTTATGAAAAAACATGATTACAATACATTGATTGCAATATGAAAATACATGATTACAATATATTATACAAAAATTAAATACAACATAAAATTAAGATTCCGGTCAAGCGGTCAGCTGCAACAAGTGTGTCTTTAAGGCTATTTTGAATGATGATTTATTTTGTGTGAGATGTATATGAGATGGTAACACGTTCCAGAAAGATAAAGATCTGTAAATAACTGTGTGTTTGAGGAGATTAGTTCTTGGAGCAGGAAGTGTTAAATGACCACGGCTGGCATTCCTGGTGTGATAATTGTGTGTGTTGGTTGATTTTAAATACTCTTTGTAAAAATAATCTGGTGTTTGATTTGAAATAATGTTTCTGAAGAACGTGAGGAGACTACAAAGCAGTTTTTGTTCAACAGTTAACCAGGACAGACGTGCATGCATATATGCAATACTAGTGCGTGTTGAACAATGAAGTGCCAGTCTGGCAGCTCTGTTCTGAACAAGTTGCAATTTGTTCAGGTCCGACTTAGTTGCCGCTGACCATACTACAGGACAGTAATAAAGGTGACAAAAAACCAAGGACTGAATGACTTGACCCATAATTAAGGATGTCAAGTAGGTGGAGCACTTCCTGACCATGGCTATTCCTCTTCCCATTTTCATTACAATACCATCAATATGATCAGACCATGACAGTTGACTGTCAAGTAAAACACCAAGCAGTTTAGTTGTTTTAACCTGTTCTATAGGCATTCCTAACATAGATAGATGCAGCTGAGGGTCACCAATAAGCATATGCTTGGAGCCAAAAACAATACTTTTTGTTTTGGTGACATTCAGGGCTAGTTTGTTATCTTTCACCCAGTTGGACACCCTTTCTAGATCCTGATTTAAAGTGGTTACCAACTCATTCAATGTAGAAGCAGTGCTGTACAAAGTAGTGTCATCAGCATACATTACCATATTGGTGTTTGTTGTTATACATGGAAGATCATTTGTAAAAATAATAAAAAGTAAAGGACCTAAGCAGCTCCCTTGAGGAACCCCGCAGTTATTGTAATTACGTTCTGATAGGCTACCATTAAAAAACACTCTCTGCGATCTCTCTGACAAGTAGCTCATCATCCAACCAAGTGCCATACTGCTAAATCCATATTTTCTTAATTTAGATATCATTATGTCATGGTCTATGACATCAAATGCTGCACTAAAATCAAGCAAGACAGTACCAACCAACTGCTTGATGTCCATTTGTGACAACCAGTCATCCGTTAACTGAGCAAGAGCAGTTGATGTGGAATGACCCTGCCTATAAGCATGCTGGGAACTAGTGATCAGTTTGTTATTGATAAAATAATCTTGAATTTGTTTAAAAACTACTTTTTCCATTAATTTACTCAGCACAGGAAGTATGCTAATTGGCCGACTGTTAGTACCAGTGAATTCTTTCTTTTTGTCCTTAGGTAAAGGAATGACCTTTGCCTCCTTCCAAACCTTAGGACAAACTCCATGTGTTAAACACATATTGAAGATGTGACAAATTGGATTACATACATAGCATGATGCAATTCTTAACAGTTTGCTGTCTAGCATGTCAGTACCAGCAGGTTTCTCACATGGTAATGATGATAGCAAGTTCTCAATGTCAGTTATACTAACTTGCACAAAATCAAACTGACAGCCTTTATCTTTCATTATATAGTTTTCAATTAATGAGCACGAGGAGGATCCATCAGATGGTGTCATTTTTCCTCTCAGATTTTCAACCTTAGTTGTGAAGTAGTTGTTAAAGTACGTGGCAATCTCCACTGGTTTAGTCAGAAAAGCTCCATTTATTTCTATAAATGAATTAGTCTGGTATGATGATCTTCCCATTATTTGATTCAATATTTTCCATAATTGTTTACCATTATTTTTAGAGTCATAGATTTTATTCTGATAGTATTCTTTTTTATTACTTCTATTTATTTTAGTTACATGATTTCTTAATTTACGGTAGATCATCGTGTCAGACAGTAAACCAGATGAGTCAGCCAACTTTTTAGCCTGGTTACGTTCCTTCATAAGAGCTTTAAGCTCATTGCCAATCCAGGGGGCGCCATTAGCCCTGACAGTTGTTTTCCTGACAGGAGCATGTTTATCAGCAATCTGCAAAAATAATCTCATGAATATACCCAAAGCAACTTCTGGATCCTCCTCAAGACACACAGTTGACCAGTTAACATTTTTCACATCATCTATAAACATTTCTTGATTAAAATGTTTATATGACCTCTTATGTATAATCAAGCTAGGTGCTTTAGGGACCTTAGTTTTCCTTTTAAGTGCAATTACGTTGTGATCACTGAAACCAAGAGCTATTGATACTGTTTTTGTGCATTTTTCAGGAACATTTGTGAATAGGTGGTCAATACATTTGGATGATTTTACCCCATTTTTATTTATAGTGGTTCTAGTTGGTAGAGTACTTGTCTGTGTAAGGTTGCAGGCATTCGCTACAGCAGTCAGTTTCTTTTTAAGTGGACACATAGATAACCAGTCCACATTCATGTCCCCAGTAAAATATAATTCCCTATTTTCATCACTCGATTTGTCCAACATCTCACAGATAAAATCCAGGTATTTTATATCCGCACTAGGCGGCCTATAGCAACACCCTACAAGTATGGGTTTAGTCTGTGGCAGATGAACCTGAACCCACAGTGCCTCGATATCATCCAACATTAAATCATTTCGTATTTTAGCAGGAATATGATTTTGCACATACACAGCCACACCTCCACCATATCTATTTCGATCCTTCCTGAAAAGTGTGTATCCATCCACACCTAATACTGTGTCGTCAAAAGAGGAGTCAAGATGTGTTTCCGATATTGCCAGGATATGAATATTATTCGTCTTCATTACCTCACATAAATCTGGGATTTTATTTCTTAAGCTACATATGTTTAAGTGAGCTATCAACAGGCCTTTGCCTGGTAAATTAAAACTGGATGAACCCATAATGAAGTGAGAAACATTTAGATAAAATATATTGCCTTTCAGCAGTTACACAGAAACCCAGTACAAACGGAAAACAAACATAAAACCGTTCCTCAGTCAGCATAAAGTGGTAATAACTCCCAAAAAGTACAGAAGCATTAAACCTTTTTTCCATAATTATAAAGTTATCAAAACCGCACCAAGGTAGAAAAAAATAGAACCTTTTGTAAGTAATTATAGAAATATAAAAACTACAGCAAGGTACACGAAAAAAATAATGTATGTCCGTCATTATATGTGTGTAAATGTCCATCATAATAGACACAGTGGTCCTACCTCACAGCAGGTCTTTCAACCACCGAATCTGTCCATATCTAGGATGCTTGTCATGTGGAGGACTGAGCGGCACGTCAAGCCTATGCTGAGCGTTGCGTTGACGCCCTAACGCCAGTCATGTGTAAGCAGCGATTCTCAAACTGTGGTAAGTGGTACGCGAGCCTCCCTCAAGTGGTACGCGAGAGGTCTCATTTTATGGTAAAAAAAATTTCAACATTAAAAATATAATTAAAATACAATTAAATTAAAATTAAAACTATCAGTAAAATGAGAAATTAAAAACAATTTAATAATGTTAGAACTTAATTTTAGCCTTTCCTGTCATATTTTGATTGACAGCAGGCTACGTAGCCACGTTCATGACGAGCGGTGGTCGCAGCGCGTGCGGTGTCTCCGTACACTACACTTGACTTTCAACCTGTCAGTAAAGCTAGATAACTAGTGCAGAGAAACTGAAAATGTATGGTTCAACAAATGGTCTTACATTGTGGCTCAAAACAGGATGGAAGAGAAATTAGGGTCGTGAGGACAGTGACATTTCGGACAGCCCTGTTGAAACTGACGAAGTGGATACAGTTATCCGTGGTCCGAGCACAATAAGCCTAGTAGGGCTTTGTTCACAGAAGCAGGCGCACCCTTGTCATTGATTATGTAGCCCAAGTAGCCCTTCAACCAGTCGATGTAGCCTACACCCAACAGATATTATCTTATAACGGTTGCTTTGTACAATGACCAAGGCCGTTAATGAATTTAATAATAATAATCAGAAGGGACGTCAGTCATGCAAGAAAACAGATAGTTGTATTTTATATATGCAGCTCAGAGAAACAGTAGATAGCTGTTAAAGGCCAACAAAGTCTCTGTCTGTTCTATTAAAGGTCCCAGATCCCAGTCCACAGCTGATAAAGTTCACAAAAAACCCCAAAAAGATGAAGCAATCCAAAATATTGGCGACCCAAAGAAAAAAGGATAGATCTCACCACTCTGTAGTATGGAAGTCAATCATTTCAATCAATCACCTCCAGTAATCCATGAGAGAAAGAGAAAAAATGAAAGTTCCTTGTAATCCATTGGGCCTTTGTCTTTTCTTTGTTCTAAATTTCAAGCAGTCCAGCCAAGCAAACAGAGATTGCCTGAACTATAAGAGCCTTGATTTAGAAAACAAAAACCGCAAATAATCATTTCTTCTTATTTTAAAATGATCCAAATGCTCTAACTAGACTTAGCCAAAACCATGCTCCTCTCTCCTCTCCCTTCTTCCACCAAACATTTCTCTCTTTTCTCCTCCCCTCTAGCACCTCACTTCCTGTTTCCTGGTGGTGGGAAAAGATATAACTTTTAAAGAGATAGGGAAGTGTTTACAAGCCCTGCTAGTTAATGGAACCCTGTTCATTCTGTGGGTTACATATACCCCTCCCTTCAAGGCGAGGTTCAGATGGACCGAAATACAGTTTCAGATTTTGTACATGGAAAACATCTCTGTTATCTGGCTGGTCAATAAAAGCTACTCTGTAGTTAACTGGACCAAGTTTTTTCAAAACCCGTGCAGGACCTTTCCATTTTGGTGCCAGTTTAGCCATGTAGCCTGCTTCCCCCCTAGACAATGGATGGTCTCTGACCCACACCAGATCATTGCATTGAAAGGACACCTGCTGGCGCTTGAGATTATAGTAATGCCCTTGCTTTTCCTGTGCCTTCACCACATTGCGTTTAACTTGCTCCAGCAAACTCTGTTGTCTCTCAAGGAGAGAGTAGGCCCTTTGGTCAGGGTCAGGTGACTTGCTGATGAGTCTTTCCAAAGGACCCTTTAATCTCCGCCCAAGGGCTATTTCTGCAGGTGTGAAACCAGTGGATTCTTGCCAGGCCGAATTGATGGCATATCGAAACTCAGGCAACCATTGATCCCAGGTGTTGTGCTTGTCTTTGACAAAGGAAGCAATCATAGTTTTTAGGGTACGATTAGTACGTTCAGTCAGGTTTGTCTGAGGGTGATAGGCAGTGGTGAGTTTTTGTACTACCCCCCATTGATGACAGACTTGGTTTAGGAGATGGGAGGTGAACTGGGAGCCTCTATCTGAAACCAAGTAGGCTGGTGTACCCCATCTCGTAAAGATCTCATCTATAAGAATAGAAGCAAGCTTTGGGGTCTTTGCTTGTCGTAGTGGAAATAGCTCAACCCACTTGCTGCAGTAATCCACCACAACTAATAAGTATTGGTTTTGCCTCTTACTCTTGGTAAATGGTCCCATATAGTCAACACCTAGCATGTACCCTGGCTCCTGGATGGCAGTGGACTGTAGATGCCCAGACAGTTTGGTCATTTGAGGCTTATACTTTTGGCAGGTAATACAGTGCTTGGTGTACTCCCACACATTCTTCCTTACTTCAGGCCAATAGGCTACCTCTAAGAGTTTGCGAAGAGTTTTTAGTCTCCCTAGATGACCGCTAAGTGGACTGTCATGGAAGTACCGTAGAAACTGGTCCCTCATTTTTGATGGGATGAACAATTGCAGTTTTTGACCTCCTTGCTTTTGAGGTACTGCTCGGAAAAGGAACCCATTCTCCATCACATAGGCAATGCGGCCTTGTTTCTGGATTCCACTTTGGATGCCTTTCATGAGAGCCTGGGTTTCAGGGTCATACTGTTGCGCTGCAGCAATGTCTGCCCAATCAACAGGAAGTGTACATTTATGGTCCTTGTCCACTTGATACACCACCACCACCACCACAGAAAGTAGGAAGATTATGAGGCTGAAGCAGAGAAACAGTAGATAGCTGTTAAAGGCCAACAAAGTCTCTGTCTGTTCTATTAAAGGTCCCAGATCCCAGTCCACAGCTGATAAAGTTCACAAAAAACCCCAAAAAGATGAAGCAATCCAAAATATTGGCGACCCAAAGAAAAAAGGATAGATCTCACCACTCTGTAGTATGGAAGTCAATCATTTCAATCAATCACCTCCAGTAATCCATGAGAGAAAGAGAAAAAATGAAAGTTCCTTGTAATCCATTGGGCCTTTGTCTTTTCTTTGTCTTTTCTTTGTTCTAAATTTCAAGCAGTCCAGCCAAGCAAACAGAGATTGCCTGAACTATAAGAGCCTTGATTTAGAAAACAAAAACCGCAAATAATCATTTCTTCTTATTTTAAAATGATCCAAATGCTCTAACTAGACTTAGCCAAAACCATGCTCCTCTCTCCTCTCCCTTCTTCCACCAAACATTTCTCTCTTTTCTCCTCCCCTCTAGCACCTCACTTCCTGTTTCCTGGTGGTGGGAAAATATATAACTTTTAAAGAGATAGGGAAGTGTTTACAAGCCCTGCTAGTTAATGGAACCCTGTTCATTCTGTGGGTTACAATCTTTTAACATTATTCATTTTACGGGGGTAGGCCTAGCCTAAATATCGGTCATATTATTTTTGTATTTTAATAACGTATTGAATGTGTAGGTGCTTTTCATATTGTTTATTTTGCGGGTGTGTATTTAAATGTCGGTCATTGATGGTGGTAAGCAGAGACCCTAGTATTTTCTGAAGTGGTATGCAGTGTAAATAGTTTGAGAACCACTGCTTTAGAGTATATATAATGTAGAGACAGCGATGCCAATAGAAACCAACAGGGAGCACATCCGAACCAGGAAGTTTTCATTTTGCGCTCATCTCACATGCGCAGTTGTGTCCAGTCAAATCACATGTACAACGAGGAAGGCGCAGATAGGCCAAAATAAATAATACAAAAAAATCATATATTTGTCTGCGTGATAAGAACCAAAAAAATAACTTCGGAAAAATAAGTTTTTTTTAAGGAAATATAATGCATAAATAAAAATATAATGGTAAATATAGTTACCATCACTATATATATGGAAATATTTTTAATTTGCTGTCAAAAATGAATGGAGCCCAATGGGAAAACAGGCTTTTTGAGCGCAAATCATAGATATCAGCAGAGGGCGACATTATATCCGGTGCTGAGGCGGAGAGCCGAAAGCTGGCCCCTTGACCAAAGCTCATATCACTTTCAGAGAAGCACATGATTGATGACAACGGGTGCTGTAGAACCATGTGATCGGTCTGTTTTGAGTTTCGGGTGGAATTTGGGGTTTTGAATTATAGATATAAAGGAGTGATACCCCTCTTATTTCGAGGGTTGTTGTCGTTAGTTGGTTGTTGCGGCGAGTTTGTTATTATTGCAATTAAGCGTTTTTTGAGGAGTGTTTGGAGTTCTTTGAGGAGTTTTTGATTTGGTTTTGTACAGCTTTTTACAAAAATAGCCTAATGGAACCTGCACGGAAGTGAAAATCTTCTCCTGCTTTGGAATATTTTGACCTAATATCTCCCAATAAGGTAGGCCTGTTAGGTTAGGTGAAAACAGGGACCCAATAGCAGGCAGGGAGTACAAAAACCAAAGTTTTAATGAGGGACAGGGCAGCAATCCGTAATGAAACGGGCAGGGTCGAACACCAGAGAGATAGGGCAACGGTACAAAAAGAGTGGTCACAGAACAGGCAGGTCGAAACTGGGAAGGCACAGCAGAGGTACAAAAATAGAGTCCAAAATCAGAGTCGCGAGAACACAGGCTGGAGTCAAAACCAGGGAGGCATAATGGGAAAACAAGAGAAAACAAAAAGACAGCAACAAAAAAAAGACGAGGGACAACAAAAACTCAGGAAAAGAATAACACTAACGGACAACTTGAAAGACACTAACAGACAACTCGGAAGATTCTTAGAAAATGCTAGAATAAACAAAACGGTGAGGAACTCACAACAAAGGACTAAAAGCACAGAGTATAAATACACTGAGGGAGACAAGAAACAATGAGGATCAGGTGTGAGGAACCGAGAAGGGCAAATGACAGACAGATGCACGTAATGAAACAATGAGGAGAACAGATAATAAAATAACAAGGGAGAACAGATACATAGAGATAACATGACATGGACTCCAATAAGACAAGTGTATACAAAAAGGGATAGGAAAGTGGAAACGAGAGTCAGCTGTAGTTAAGAGGAACCAAAGTAAGATAATTAGTGATAGAACAGGCAGAAAGGGAGACAGCTGCAGCGAGGAAAGAAGTGGACATTAGTAAGTTAGTAGAAAACCCTGATTCTATGGCGTTAGTAGATTAGTATTATATACAAGTTAGTCATTAGTAGATTAGTAGACACTAATTCTAAGATGTTAGTGGTTGTTAGTTAATTAGTATTATTTACAATGAAGTAATTAGTAATGAAGGAAGCGCATGACAGAGGAAATACAGAGAAAACTGAAATACCCACAGACTCCCGAAAAGTGTGACGAAGACAGGGAGTGACAGTAATACAAAACACATAACAGTGAAACCACACATAATCAGAATAAATAAACATGTAAAAAATACAAAACAGACAGACAGAATCTCAGAACATAACAAGGCCTAAGTGGCGTAGATATAAAAACACACTGGAATGCTAGGGATTCGAACACTGGGCTCGCAATCGACTGTGCATGTAGTTTGTTAGTTGTTATTTTAACGTTACTACAGCAGATTATTACGATTTGTTTAATATTATTATGATTTGATTGTTAATTCTTATTCTTTCTTATTATCATTATCATCTGCATTCCTTCTCAAATGGCATATTATTTCATTTTGAAGGTGAAGTGCTTGCTGTGCCTAAAGGAGCAGGCTTACAGCAATAATACCTTGTCCATGCTGAGGCATTATTGGGCAATGCATGAAAATGCACCAGCCAATGAGCCAGAAACCAGTGGAGATTATTTATTTATTTATTTTACTTTTTAATAGCAGCTATGGTTGCTTTATCATAATCATACTGACACACATGTTGATAAAAATACATTTGCATATTGTTATTTTGCCATAGATTCCAGAAAGCAAGAACTTGAATATCTCCCCTTCTACCAGCTGGCACTACGTTTTTTGTCCACGCCAGCCTCCTCTGTTGAGTCTGCAGTATCCACAAGGCAACTGTAGTTCAATTCAAACAAATTACTTACTTTTAGACAGCAGTATTGGATAAATCAAAAATAAATCTGAAACCTCGAGGCCAATGATACAATGACTAATACCGGTAGCCATTCTCAACAGTGTTGAGTAGGATTGTTCCTGTCCAAAAGAGAAATAGTTCTGCCCCATGTGGGATTCAGACTGAGATCTGGATTTGTAAACAGGAAGTTTACCACTGGGCTACCTAGAAAGATGACTATTCTGTTGAATAGGCCTATCCAACATTGTCATGCTCGATCGGTTTTGCTCATTCAAATTTTTAAACAGATTTTCAATGTGGAAATGAAATCAGTGGACTGTAATTAATTAGAAACTCAGGTTTTTAGTTTTAATGGAGAAAAATGACAAAGAAATTGACAAGCCGCTCATGAATATCTTATCCACGGTGGCCCCCTAGTGGTAGTTGTTGACGTCCCAATTACATGTTTCTCAGAAATTATTTAAGTTTGGTAGAACTTTGGGTTGTGTAGTTACCTGGCCATGATATGAGTCCAAATGGTGGCAAAATATGTTTGTTAGTTGCTCTGTGCTCTCCTGTAGTGATAATCCAGAATAGGTTATTTGTCGCTCTCCATTCACTTCTACGAGGAAGCTTAAATGATCTCAAAATGACTCTTCTAGCACATATATGATTGTGAACTAAGAGGATTCTGTCAATACAAGCAATAAGCATTTCTCTTACGTATTTTTTCAATTTTATTAAATGGTCCAACCTGCCGACATTTCTTTTCTGGTAGCTTGCTAACAACATTGAAGAAAATAGTACTTTATAAATAATTTGAAATAGCCTACAATTTCGGTTTAGTAGACAGCTCATTTTTTTCCCTACAAAATTTGCGATATAAACAAATGTTAGGAACCAAATATCCTGTCTGGCGCTACAAGTGTTTTCTTATTAGGCTAACCCTAAAGAGCTCATCTTAGGCTATTACAGTTCGCCAATTTTCAGCAAAGTTGACATTTCCACCTATCGCACTTGCAGCTGTAATACATTTCTGTTGTAAAAAATAGGATTAGCTTTAAACGCATGCCTTTTTTAGCCTACGTAGCTATATACAAACATTAGCTTACATAATTGTATGGGTAGCCTATATGACGCAGTCTAACTCTTGGCTACTGTAGGCTATGTGACAAAAATCAAATCAATTCTGACAGTGTACATTTATTAATTTCTGAATTGTAGCCTAGCCTACAACCTCTTCTTCAATTCAAACTTTAAAACATGGATGTGCAGTGAATAGTTTTTGAGATATGACATTTAACTAGTAGGGCCTAGTTGAAAACAACAAGCCTCAAACTATCACTCTGCTGCCAGATATGCAACAAATATGGATGGATCACTTTAAGGGTGGTTTCTCCTGACAAATTTTCCAATTGAACTCTATGGAAAAATTTGTCAGGAGAAGAAACCCTTCAAGTTATCCATCCATATCTACTGCATATATGGCAGCAGAGTGATGGTTTAAGGTTTATTTGATACATCAAACCCTTGATGACCTAGAGCCATTTAGCCAACCATGTGTTTCATACTGTTCCAGTGTAATTACAGCTAAATCTAGTCCCACTCCCCAATTTCCATAGAGATCCATTCAAATTCAGAGAGGCTATAGTATGGCTTGTAGGAGTACCATATCAAGATATCAAGTCTTTTGATATTGTTGGGTCACAGAAATCAGGAAGTCATGGCATGCAAAGGATATGCGACCAAATATAAAAAAATTACTTTATTCTACATTATGTTAAACTGTCCAATATTTTTTGATGCCAGAAAAAGGTACAAAAGTTTCTATAATTTCTAAACGGTTCATCCGATATGGATGAAAATACCCTCAAATTAAAGCTGATAGTCTACACTTCAACCTCAAACTCAAAGTGCTATAGTACAGAACCAAAATAACAAAGAATGTGTCACTGTCCAATGAATTATGGTGCTCAGTGTATGTAGCCAGCGAGATGAACTGCAAATTACAAGCAATACTTTTTTCATATTGCAGAAAAAAAATGTCGGCGAATGCATTTTCTGTAGCTGTTTGCATCATATGACATTGACTAGATTAAAAAGCATCCCAGAAAAAAATACAAACACCGTTGATAACACCATCGGATAAAACTGTAGGGTGGAGTGTCAGGTTCAGAGTACCAAGAGCGAGAACTAAGGAATCTAAAAGTGTACATCGTAGTGTACACCAATAAAGCGGACAGGTCCACACCAGGAGAGGGAAATATACAAACAAAAATAGAGAATTGAAAATACTCCAGGCATAAGTCAATTCAAAACGCCCAAAAAACAGGGCGAACTTGAGATCCTACTGAACAGAGAATACCTCTCGCTCACATTACATTACAGATAATTGGCAGACACTTTTATCCAAAGCGACGTACAATAAGTGCATATTGAAGGTCATTGACACAACTACAAAGCAAATCAGACAAATCACAACTTTCTCACAATGTAGGAGCTATCCCTAGTAATGAACATAGAATACAGTCGGCTATACATTCTTAACTATTAAAATAGCAAAAAACACAAATAGAAAATAAAAGATAAACAGGAAGTACGTACTATATAATGGGCCCTATATAGGTAGTTAGTCAAGGTGGAGTCTGAAAAAGTGTGGGGATTTCGTTCCACCACTGGGGAGCTAGGGTGGAGAAGCTCCGCAGTCGGGACGAGCGAGAGCCGTGAACACGGAGAGATAGAAGTGCGAGTCGCCCTGCAGCAGCAGAGCGAAGTGGTCGAGCAGGAGCGTAATGCTGGATCAAGTCCTGTAGGTAGGAGGGGCCTGACCTTTTGACTGCAGTGTAGGCCAGCGTCAGAACTTTGAACCTGATCCTGGCCACGACTGGCAGCCAATGGAGTGACCTCAGCAGGGGGTGCCGTGTGAGAACTTTGGGAAGTTGAACACAAGCCGAGCAGCCGCATTTTGGACCAGTTGTAGGGGCAGAATGGCGCAGGCTGGTAGGCTTGTGAGAAGGGAGTTGCAGTAGTCCAGACGTGAGGTGACCATGGTCTGGACAAGGAGCTGAGCGGAGTAGGTGGTCAGTTAGGGCCGAATCCTCCTGATGTTGTACAGGAGGAACCTGCAGGACTGTGCCGTTGCCCTGATGTGTTCTTTGAAGTCCAGCTGGTCATCCAGGACCACCCCCAGGTTCCTTCCAGAGCAGGAGGCAGTCACTATGGTTCCGTCGATGGTGATGGACAGGTCTAGAAGCGGGGAGTTTGTGGTTGACCATGTCAAACGCTGCAGACAGGTCAAGGAAAATCAGGACAGAGGAGAGGGAGAGGAGGCTCTAGCAGTGGCGAGTGCCTCGGTCACAGCCAGGAGCGCAGTTTCAGTAGAGTGCCCGCCCGGTTCTGAAACCGGACTGATGAGGGTCGAGCAGGTTGTTCTGGTGGAGAAAAACAGACAGTTGGTTAAGGGCAGCTCGTTCTACAGCTTTTGACAGGAAGGGCAGGAGAGACACAGGACGATAATTTCTGACATCAGAGGGGTCCAAGCTAGGTTTTTTTAAGAGTGGGGTAACACGGGCAGTTTTGAAAACAGCAGGAACATAGCCACAGGTTAAGGAGGTGTTAATAATGGAGGACAGATATGGAAGGACCTCACCGGATATAGACTGGAGGACTGCCGAAGGGATGGGGTCCAGTGGGCAGGTGGTTGCACGCTGGTGTGATACAAGTTGGAGTACATCTGTGTCCTCCAGAGTCTTAAAACACAGAAGTGTAGCTGTGGGTTCCAACTAGATCTAATTAGCAACACAAAACACAGGTAACCGGCCCAATTACAGCACAGAAGCTACAAACTTAATGCAAACAATTCAAAATAAGCTAAGCTACCAGGAGACTCCAATCTGTTCAATTAACTAACAACAGCTGAAAGCAATGAAATAAGATACGCTTATCTGAATCCGAGTGTAGACGATCCACAACGCAGCAAGATGCACTCTGGAGGTGATGAGCTGTAAACACGCTTAATATATCACAATACAAGAAAGCGATATAAACAGAGGTATGAATAACAAATGAAAAGGAAATAAATCTCTCACTCTCCATACGGGAGAGCACTAGAGAGATAAGCAAAGGGAGTCTAACGAGAACAGAAGCGAAAACCAAAACGAGGGACAGAAAGCACACAAGAGAGAAAAAAAAATCCAACTAAGAAAAACTGTAATGCAGCTAATAAGCAAGTCCCGCATAACTTTTAAGCAAGCTTAAAAGTGAAGTGGTCGCTTGAAATACCTATACTTTACCGGCTTCTATATCAAGTGGCAATGACAATATCAAAGCACTGGAAAGCGGAAACCCTGAGCTATATATAGCCGGCAGGAAACCCAAAACAGGTGCAGAGGATAATGACTGAGCGAGATCAAAATACCGGAACGGAAGACGGAAAATCCAATAGAGTGACCTGACGCGGCAAAAAGAAAGAGCGACCACAGAAATAAACGGAGGCTGCCAAAAATAATTATTTGTAATGTAAATAAAACCGGAATCACGTGAAATACTTCAGAGCTGCAGGTACAGTACAGACGTTCGATGTGTAATAACGAGCTAAACTGGTGTGTATTTCTCAAACAGATTGTCCAAAACGATAAATGACCACTGAATTTTGAAAGGGACTATGCTTAAAACCAACGGTAGGATTGTATATTTATTTCATATTTAGTAGCAGATATTTATAGTGGTATAAACGAATGTCTCGTTGAACAAAATCTTGGCGTCGGCATCCTGGTCACTAGGCATCTGTGCAAAGGGGTTAAATAGAACACCCCCTAAATAGATGAGAATTTACCAAATTTGGCAGTTCATTAGTTGAATGTTTCTGGCATTGTCATGGATCTGACCTTTCTTCCCTTATCTCCACGTCGCTTTATTCGTTTTTATCGTTTACCGGTAATCTATCGGATTTTCCTGTGTTCCGTCACGGGTTTTGCTTTCACCTTGTCATTAGTGAGTTCACCTGGCAGTTATTTCCGCTCACTATTTATACCCCGCTTCCGGCCTCTCTCGTTGCTTCCATGTTATTTCACATGAAATTCGAGCCGGTAAAAAAGGGTATAGGAAGTTGTATTGCTATCGACCGCTTTGATTAGCAACGCGGGACTTGTTAGCAGTACAACCTTAGAAAGAAAGCAGTTCTAGTTTATACGCTCTTATTTCAGAGCAGAGGTTTTCGTTTTCTTTTGTTTCTCTACTCTACCTACGAGTGTCTCACCCAAAGTTTTTGGGGTCTTTTCAGTTCGCTGTTTTTTGTTGTTTCACTCCACATACGGGAGTTAGATAAGCGTTATTGCTTATTCCTTTGTTTTGCTCGATTATCGAGCTCCTCGTTTATATTGCGAGGTTTGTTGTTCTTTCATTTTTAGTTGTTTCTCCACTACGGATTATTGTCTGTTTCTAGTGGTGTTCTTAAGAACACTTTAAGATTGCCCAACTACTTGCATTTGGATCTCCAACATTCCCATCTCTGTTTCTAACAGAGATCCCTCATAGAACATGGAAGCCACAGGGGAGTTTCCAGCAGTAGTTGCCAATCTTAAAGTGGTCATTGCCACTCAGGAGGCAGCCCTGGCGGACCAGAGAGAGAGTATTCGTGCCTTGCAACACTCACAGCAAGCTTTACACGAGCAGATGCATCTACAAGCTGTAGCGCTACAAGATCTGGCGGAAAATATCCGAACTCTCTCTCTCAGGTCCGATTCTCCTCCAGTTACACAAGCACCTATACAGTCCACCCCCCCAACATTTACACCTGACGATAGGGAACCGAGACTCCAACTCCCCTTGCGGTATAATGGAGACGCTGGTAAATGTCAGGGGTTTTTGACACAATGTTAGATTTTTTTTTAAATACAGCCCTCGCGGTTCCAGGCACAAGAGTCCAGAGTAGCCTTCATTCTCTCTCTCTTGACCGGTAATGCTCTCGCATGGGCCGACCCACTTATTAGGGCTAATTCATCCATTGTTAGTAATACAGAGCGGCTTATGGTGGAGATGGTGTCAGTGTTCGATCAAGACGTTTCTGGCAAGGAGGCTGCCATGCGTTTAACCCGTCTTCATCAGGGCACTGACACCGTGGCCGCATTTGCTATTACTTTTCGTGCTCTTGCGGGAGTGACAGGGTGGTCCGATGAGCCTCTATGTGCTCTGTTCCTAAACGCCTTATCGGAAAACATAAAGGACGCCATTGCGGGTATCGAACCACCCGCTACATTCGGGGCTCTGGTATCTACGGCCATTCGGTTGGATAACCGGTTTAGAGAGAGAGAGAAGGAGAGGGCTTATAAGGGTTTTAAACAGCACCCACCTCGTTACTCTTCCTCTCACACGCCAGCACCGGCTCACAGTCCTTTTGTAGCTCCCATTGAACAGGAGGAGTCCATGCAGGTCGATAGTTCCTCCATGCGCGAAACAGGGGATGCTAAGTCTCGTGAATGGCGGTGTAGGTATTGTAAGAGGAGGGGCCATTTAAGGGACCACTGTCCCAAACTTGTGGGAAAAGATTAGTCCCGCTAGTGGAACCGAGTCGCATAGCGGGACTAGATTTAAATTACCCTCGGACCTTCCTGTCGGTGTATTTGCGCTGGAACGATCGCCAGATTTCCTGCAATGCATTCATTGATTCCGGGGCAGTTGAGTGCCTCGTTGATTCCAACTGGGTTAAATCCCACAAAATCCCCACCCACCCTCTTTCTCTACCTCGCCTGGTTACGGCTTTAGATGGCCGGCCCTTAGGCACTGGCACTATCTCCCGGGTTACCGCCGCTATACGCATGCGCGTTCCGTTTCGTAAACATACGGAGGAGATTCAGTTTTTTTTAGTGGAGTCCCCAGTTTATCCGCTGGTTTTGGGTCATTCCTGGCTCACTCGCCATAACCCACACATTAATTGGGGGGGGGCGGGTCCCGTTATTCAGAAATGGAGTCCCAGATGCAAACGCCACTGTTATGTCGCCAGTCATTTTTTGTTGAGAGAAGGGGGTGAGGATTATGCACAGTCTGACTCAGAGAGTGAGGATAATTACGCTATTAACCAGCTGTCCTCTCATGTTCCCTCTGAGAATGGAGAGGAAAGTTTAGACTGGGATTACTCTGCGGAACGACCTCCTGCGTGGCAGGAGTTGACGTCCGAGTCAGATATTGATTGGGAAATTCACTCTGTCTCGGACACTGAGGGTGTTGAAGTGGGAGGGGCACTCGAATTCCAGCTGCCCGCTAATGTTCCTAAACAGTACGCCGATCTGGCGGAGACATTTAGCAAACAACGTTCCACTTCACTACCACCTCACAGACCATATGACTGCGCTATAGAGCTATACCCAGGCACTACCCCCTCTAGAGGGTCTCTTTATTCGTTATCCATCCCTGAGAGCGCAGCCATGCATAAATATATTGAGGAGGCTCTGGTTAATGGGTTTATTAGACCTTCCACCTCGCCTGCAGGGGCGGGTTTTTTTTTTGTTAAAAAGAAAGACGGAGGTCTCAGACCCTGTATTGATTACAAGCCCTTAAATGACATAACGGTGAAGAACAGGTACCCCCTTCCTCTTATGAACTCCGCTTTCGAGCGCCTTCAGGGGGCGTCTGTTTTTACTAAACTGGACCTACGTAACGCCTATAACCTTGTTCGTATTCGCGAAGGCGACGAATGGAAGACCGCTTTTAACACGCACAGCGGTCACTACGAATATCGCGTCATGCCGTTCGGGCTCACTAGCGCCCCCTCTGTGTTTCAGGCGTTGATTAACGATGTGCTGAGGGAGATGCTGGAGAAATTCGTCTTCGTGTATCTTGACGATATTTTAATATTTTTGCCCGATTTTACCACACATGTCGGTCAGGTTCGTCAGGTTCTTGCTGCACTTCTCAAAGCCCAATTATTTGTAAAGGCAGAGAAGTGCGTTTTTCACACTGGCTCTGTTTCATTTTTGGGTTTCATTATTAAAGAGGGTAAGGTACAGATGGATCCGGAAAAGGTTTCCGCTGTAAAGAACTGGCCCACGCCGTCTTCCGTAAAACAGGTACAACGTTTTTTAGGTTTTACAAATTTTTATCGGCGATTTATTCGGAATTTTAGTGCGGTAGCAGCGCCCATTACTGCGCTCACTAAGAAAAACCTCGGCAGCCAGTTCCAATGGAATTCTAAGGCAGGGTCAGCATTCTCTGAATTAAAGAGAAGGTTCACTTCCGAACCCATCCTGGTTACACCCAACCCCTCCCTTCCCTTTGTGGTAGAGGTGGACGCCTCCGAGCTAGGCGCCGGAGCCATTCTTTCCCAATGTTCGCCACTTGACCACAAGATGCACCCCTGCGCTTATTTCTCTCGCGCCCTAACATCGGCAGAGAGGAATTATGACGTAGGGGATCGAGAATTGCTTGCGGTCAAGTTGGCTTTGGAGGAATGGCGCCATTGGCTTGAAGGAGCGGAACATCCATTTACGGTCTGGACAGACCATAAGAATCTTGAGCATGTTCAGCTGGCTAAGAGGCGTAACTCACGGCAAGCTAGGTGGGCGCTGTTCTTTCTAAGATTTAATTTTATTATCACGTATCGCCCCGGGTCTAAAAACGTCAAACCTGACGCTCTCTCGTGGATTTACGACCGTTCTGAGACAGATTCAGTTCCCGAGCCTATTATCGCCACTGACCTCATTGTTGCCCCGGTTATTTGGGAGGTTGAGGCAGCGGTGCAGAGAGCCTTGCGCTCGGACCCAGGTCCAGGTGGGGCACCGGCCAACTGTCTTTTCGTGCCTCCTCGTCTTAGGTCGCGGGTCCTCCAATGGGGCCACGCCTCCCAACTCACCGGTCACCCAGGGGTTCATCGAACTAGGGACTTTTTATCCCGGCGTTTCTGGTGGCCTAGTCTGGAGAGAGACGTACGCTCATTTGTCGCGGCTTGTCCGGTTTGCGCTCGCAGCAAGGCCTCTCACCTTCCTCCCTCGGGTTTTCTTCGCCCTCTACCTATTCCCATCCGTCCCTGGAGTCATATTTCCCTGGACTTCATCACGGGGTTGCCGTTATCTTCAGGCAATACTACCATTTTAGTGGTGGTCGACCGTTTTTCCAAAGCGGCCCATTTTATTGCGCTGTCCAAGCTGCCCTCGGCACCTGAGACAGCGCAACTTATGATTAACCATGTGTTTCGCCCGCATGGTCTTCCGTCGGATGTGGTGTCCGATCGCGGTCCTCAGTTCGCCGCCAAGTTTTGGCGGGCGTTTTGCTCTCTGCTGGGGGCTTCGGTTAGTTTATCTTCCGGGTTTCACCCGGAGACTAACGGCCAGACAGAGCGTACTAATCAGACTCTAGAGAATACTCTTCGCTGCCTTGCCGCATCCAAGCCTACCTCCTGGAGCCGTCACCTCGCCTGGGCGGAGTACGCTCATAACACGCTGCGTAATGCCTCCACCGGCCTCTCCCCCTTCGAAGCTCAGCTGGGTTACCAACCACCTCTTTTTCCTGAGCTTGAGAAGGAGGTGGAGGTGCCCTCCGCAGGATCTTTCGTTCGGCGGTGTCGGTCGGTTTGGAGACAAGTGCGGTCGTCTCTTATACGGGCTTCGGCTAAACAAAAAGTTGCGGCTGATAGGCATCGTCGAGCTGCACCATCCTATAGAGTGGGACAACGGGTTTGGCTTACTACTCGGGACCTTCCGTTGCGGGTCGAGTCCCGCAAACTCGCCCCTCGTTTTGTGGGTCCCTTCAAAATTATTTAAAAAATCAACCCAGTCACATTTCGACTGCAACTGCCGTGCTCAATGCGCATCCACCCCACGTTTCACGTCTCCCATCTGAAACCGGTACTCGTAAGCCCCCTCGCCCCGGTTGAGAGACCACCTCCGCCTCCCCGACTCATAGAAGGGGGTCCGGCTTATACCGTTCGCCGCATTGTGGCCGAGAGACGTGTAGGTAGAGGGTGGCAGTTCCTTGTTGACTGGGAGGGTTATGGTCCGGAGGAACGTTGCTGGGTTCCATCGAGAAACATCCTGGACCCTCAGTTAATCACCGACTTCCGCAGAGATAAGGTTGTGGAAGCGTCCGGTGCCGTTCCTTAGAGGAGGGGTCCTGTCATGGATCTGACCTTTCTTCCCTTATCTCCACGTCGCTTTATTAGTTTTTATCGTTTACCGGTAATCTATCGGATTTTCCTGTGTTCCGTCACGGGTTTTGCTTTCACCTTGTCATTAGTGAGTTCACCTGGCAGTTATTTCCGCTCACTATTTATACCCCGCTTCCGGCCTCTCTCGTTGCTTCCATGTTATTTCACATGACATTCGAGCCGGTAAAAAAGGGTATAGGAAGTTGTATTGCTATCGACCGCTTTGATTAGCAACGCGGGACTTGTTAGCAGTACAACCTTAGAAAGAAAGCAGTTCTAGTTTATACGCTCTTATTTCAGAGCAGAGGTTTTCGTTTTCTTTTGTTTCTCTACTCTACCTACGAGTGTCTCACCCAAAGTTTTTGGGGTCTTTTCAGTTCGCTGTTTTTTGTTGTTTCACTCCACATACGGGAGTTAGATAAGCGTTATTGCTTATTCCTTTGTTTTGCTTGATTATCGAGCTCCTCGTTTATATTGCGAGGTTTGTTGTTCTTTCATTTTTAGTTGTTTCTCCACTACGGATTATTGTCCGTTTCTAGTGGTGTTCTTAAGAACACTTTAAGATTGCCCAACTACTTGCATTTGGATCTCCAACATTCCCATCTCTGTTTCTAACAGAGATCCCTCATAGGCATATTGTGCCATATTCATATGGTTTGCGTCTATTTGTCTGAAAAGTTTTTTTTTCATGGTACTGTCTACAGGTTTTAGAAAAGGAAAAAATAAAGGTCCAGCAAGTTCTAAATAAATAAATATTGTATATATATATATATATATATATATATATATATATATATATATATATATACACAGATTGCTGGTCGATGGGTGTGGGTGTCCACCATGCAGGAACGACACAGATGCACACTAATCCTTGACCACACTTTGTTTATTGGATGCATTCACAGTTTTCAAACAATGATGATTGTACACAGCTATGATCAAAAGAGGACTTTAGTAAAGGAAGTTAGTAAAAAGTTAGATTTTTTTCTACTATGACTGAAATTTCTCTAGAAATAAAGCTAAAATATGACAAAAAAACTGGAATGTTATATTACAACATATAACTACATGGGATTAAGGAAGGTTTGCAATCAGGGCAATATTATTTTATTGTTTTTTTAATGTATTTTATTATTGCTGTTGTACCTAGATATTAAGACTTTCTCAGCATCCTTTCATTCTTCCTCTAATGCAGAGTTGCACTGAGAGACAGCAAAGCAATTAATTCATTATTGTTCCAATTGGGAAATGTAGTTTTTGGCATTGATTAAATGGTTACATCAAAGAGATACTGTACACAGCTGCCTGTCCTGTCTCATCAACAGAGTTTAGAATACTGCTAGAGGTGCTACAATACTCTCTTCAAACTTTGGTAATGCTGTTTTATGCTGCTCCTTCTACAAAATCTTTTGAGCAGTTGCTGACAAATTATACACTGCTCAAATAAATTAAGGAAACACTTAATCAACACAGTATAACACCAAGTCAATTAAACTTCTGGGATATCGATCTGTCCAGTTAGGAAGCGTAAACGATTGTGAATCAAGCTCCTCCAGGATGGCACATCCATACGTGCCGTCGCAAGAAGATTTGCTGTGTCTCCCAGCACAGTCTCAAGAGCATGGAGAAGATACCGGGAGACGGGCAATTACACGAGGAGAGCTGGACAGGGCCGTAGAAGGGCAACAATCCAGCGGCAGGACCGGTATCTGCTCCTTTGTGTGAGGAGGAACAGGAGGAGCACTGCCAGAGCCCTACAAAATGACCTCCAGCGGGCTACTCGTGTGCATGTTTCTGACCAAACTGTCAGAAACAGACTCCATGATGGTGGCATGAGGGCCCGACATCCTGTACTGGGACCTGTGCTCACAGCCCAGCACCATGCAGCTCGATTGGCATTTGCCAGAGAACACCAGAATTGGCAGGTTCGCCATTGGCGCCCCGTTCTCTTCACAGATGAGAGCAGGTTCACACTGAGCACATGTGACAGACGTGAAAGAGTCTGGCGAATGTTATGCTGCCTGCAACATCATCCAGCATGACTGGTTTGGTTTAATTGACTTGGTTGTATACTGTGATGATTAAGTGTTCCCTTCATTTTTTTGAGCAGTGTATTTTTATCCTCAATGTGAACATTTTCCTTTTGAATAGATGCACTCTGTGATCATGAACATTCACTGCACAAGCTCAGGAAGGCACTTAATAGACAGAGTTCAAACTTCTCTGGTCAATGGGGTAGTGTGGGTAGGCATCGGTAGGTAAGTCATTTTTCAACTCAAAAACAACACAGACATTGAATAGACAATTCCCAGAGTGAAAAATTTTTTTTCTCAACCATAACAAAAAAAGAGCAGAGAAAATACAAAACAGGACAACTCTGAACAGAAGTGACCAAAAAAACAGACAGATTACAGCATTGCTTTCCCTGTCACTAATACAGTTTATACTGCTACTATAAGTATTTGATGTAGGTATGGATGTTATGTATGAAATATAATATACTCAGATTCACTGTTGTGTTTAAGCTAGTATCGGAAGAAGCATTCTCATTGAGGCACAGGGAAATTGCAATTCGAAAGGGAAGAGAACTAGTTCCACAAGGCAGGCTCCATACAGTCATTCCACGTGATTATACAAAAAGAAAAACGTTGTCTACCATCTCTGACTTGTTCCGTTAAGTGGTTTACTTTACAACAGTAAAACAGTGATTAGGGTGATTAAACAGTAGGATAAAACAGAAATAAAATACTTTTACTCAAAGAACTTAATGTTAAACTGCAAATCTTAATAAACAGGAACAACTTGTTTATGTCTCTGTAGTAATGGCTTATGGAAAGGTCTGCCACTTATTAAGGTACTGCATCCACAACTGTCATGCCTGAAAGCCAAAGTGGGTAAAGTTTGGCCAAATTAAATAAAAAACATTACAAATAATAAATATTTATACACTTTAAATAAATATGTTTATACATTTGATTTATTAAATTGCTATTATTATTGATGTTAAGTTCCACTATATACTTGTTTACCGCAGCGTTAAAATAATCTACAAAAAAAATGCACTGGATAAGAATAAGACTATATAGAACAGCCATATTTGAGATCAAAGCTTCACAGTGCACTATATCTATATTGAACGTTTTTTTCTGTCCTGTTTCAGTTAACAGACTCTCGCAGTTTTAAAATAGTTTGATAAAACGATAATTAAATGCAGTTTAGATTTTTAAGCACATGAAGCAACAAAGGATTAAAATATGTTTTCTTTGCAGCATTGTCAAGGATGCCTGTTTTCAGTAATGAGTGTGTTTTTTATTGTCTCTAGTCCAACAATACTCATGCTGATTAGGCGTGATCTTTATCAACATCATGGCAGTTTGTTCGGGCAGAAAAAAGGATTTAGCCTACAGTGGTTTCCATGGTTCGATCAAGTGTGTATAAACATCAGCTTTTAAGATTTGAGAGGGCAGTGTATATATATATATATATAAATACAAAGCAGTCACACATTTGTAGTTGTTTTGGCTCTGTATTCCAGCACATAGGATTTGAAATGGAACAGTGACTATAATTGACAAATTGACAAATTAACATAAACTTAAATAGAAAGTCATCATATTTAATATTTGGTAACATATTCTTTGCATGTCATGACTTCCTGATGTATGTGACCCAACAACATCGAAAGACCGTATCTTATTTTCAGTTACTCTTACAAGCGATACTATAACCTCTCTGCATTTTAATTGGAATTGGCAGGGGGGCAGATTAAGCTGTAAATTACTTTTGGTCCTAAAATGGGGGGGAGGCTATGTATAAAAGGGCTACAATTGCTACACGGTTCACTCGATATGGATGTAAACACCCTGAAATTAAAGCTGAAAGTCTGCACTCATAGTCACTGTTCCATTTCAGATCCAATGTGCTGGAGTACAAACAACAAAAAAGTGTGTCACTGTCCAAATACTTTTGGACTGCACTATGCATAATAACAAGTAACATTTGGAAAAATAACATCACACAAGTTATCCGACTTTAAAGCAACCTTTCTCTTTGTTCTTTTTTTTTTTTTTTTGCTAAACTATGGGTGGCAAATGAATCCAGCATCAGTTGTTCAAAGTCACATTCATAACACATTTAATTCTCCATTGTATTTTATACTGTTTGCACACAAGTTTCTCTTAAATCTTTGCATTTAGTTTAGAGTCAATAAATAGCTGAGGTGAAAGAAACATGTAAAACATATACACCAATTTTTATGACCCTGACCGTTAAAATAGGGCCCTGTTCTTATGACATCAGTGGTTTTCTACACATGACAGTTTTCTAAATGGCTAATGTCAAAAATGTAAACATCAGTCGTATTGAATAAGTTTCTTTTAAAACTCTTCAGATAGAAAATATTATTTTAAAAACAGCACATTGCATTTCCTTAAATAAAAACAATTTCCAAATTGCACTGAACAGATTTTTGCACCAAGCTTTGTTCATGATTTCATAGATTCTTGGTGTTTTTTGGGTTTTTTTTTTTGCATGTGTTTTTGTTAGCATTACATTTTTTTATGTGATTAATGTCAAAACATATTATACATCATACATATTATATTTCATCAAAAATGCCAACATAATATAAAATTTTCCACAGTTTTCAATATATCCAATTTTCTTGCATGGTTATCTCCCCCTTCAACCCTATTTCATGTTTTGTACTGTACTATACTGTACTGTAGTCTTGTCCAAAAATAACTAGCTGGTATTAAATTTGGTCTCAGTTGAGTCACGCTCTGCTCTCCCTAAAAAACGGCCTATTGGCTTTTCCCTTGCGCTGCCATCTATTGATTCACTTGCTGTTTCTCATACTGTCAAATCATCTGACCTGGCCCTGCTGCTAGCTTTACTCAAACTGCTTAGTGGTCTGGTGTCTTCTATCGTCTCAGTAGCCTCCACCTCAGCCTCAGAGGGTGGCTTCTCTACATCTTCCTCTTCTTCATCCTCCTCTTCCAAATCTTGCTGCTCCTCCTCATCACCCTTCTCCTGCCCCTGCTCTTCCTTCTGCTCAGTGGTCTGGATGTAGGAGAGCAGAGTCTCGTCATACACCTTGGAGATGTCTTCGAGGGGCCCTGCCTCATCCACGCAGGACTTCTCCTCAAAAGTCTCAAAGGGCATCGGCAGCCTGCCTGCCTCCATCCCCACTTCTGTCAGGGGGAAAAAGTGGGACACTGGCTTGTCCTCCTCCAGTAGTTTGTAGCCCTTGGCCTTCTGGATGGAGGAGACAGCCATGGAGGCTAAACTCTTTTCTGGAACCAGCCCCCCCTCCGCTTGTTGCTGGGGGGGCTTCCGGAAAACAAAGCGGATCTTTTTCAGTCCCAGGTGGCTGATCTCCACAAAGTTGAGGAAGAGGGAGACGCAGGCAACAGCCAGCATGAAGATGATGAAGACGGTCTTCTCGGTGGGCCGTGAGACAAAGCAGTCGACAGTGTTGGGGCATGGCCAGCGGCTGCACTTGTAGAGAGGTAGGATACGAAAGCCATAAAGGAAGTACTGCCCCACCACAAACCCCACCTCAAACAGGGTCTTGAAGATGATGTGGCAGATGTAGGTTCTCAGAAGAGTGCCCTCCAAGCGGAACTTCTTGCTGCCCTTGGTGCTGGTCTCCTTGGTGGTCCTGACGCTGCCCTGGTCCGGTGCCAGAGGCAGCCGCTCCTCATTCATCTCCTGCTGGCGGTTCATCTCCGCCTCCTCCCTTTCCTTGCGCTTCTCCTCCATGTGGACATGGTGCACGGCGTGGCCCACATACACCAGCGAGGGCGTGGAAACAAAGATGATCTGGAGCACCCACAGCCTGATGTGGGAGATGGGGAAAGCTTCGTCGTAGCACACATTCTCGCAACCCGGTTGCTGGGTGTTGCAAACATAATCCGACTGCTCGTCGCCCCAGACAAACTCAGCAGCTGTGCCCAGGATCAGGATCCTGAAGATGAAGAGGACAGTCAACCACACCCTGCCAATCACCGTCGAGTGTTCGTTCACTTCCTCTAAAATGTTTCCCAAGAAGCTCCAGTCACCCATGATCAGTGGTTAGCACTGCAAGGTAGGAGGGGGGAGGGGAGGATTGGGGGGGGGGGGTAGTAAAGAAAACAAGACGTAAGAAAAATCAGGTGTAAAAAACAAAAACTACACAGAACAAAATAAAACAAATATCTGTGCTATACCTATCGTGCAGATCATATAATTATTATTTCTGTAATTATTATCACACTGTCACAGGTGCAAAAATATCTAATTACAAGCAGGAATAACAGCAACCATAGCAGTGCATGCAGGCGGGTTTGGTTTAAAATAGCATGCTGTTGGTTTAAGCTACTTCTCTGCAAACTGGTGCTAAACAACATATACATAACCCCTCACAATGACAATAATGACCTGTCTTCTATCACACGCTCTCCCATTTGAAGCAATGGTAACAGTACTGCCACAACAACACATTACAAAATGGTCTCCAAGCTGCAGTTCACAGAACAGTTTAGCAACACCAGAGCACCCCCCCCCAAACCCCCCCCCCACACCAAAAAAAATAAATAATATATATATATAGACATACCCCAGAAAAAACCCCACAAAACAACGTTTAAAATGGAATCATGGCTAAACTGTGGTAAAGACATCCATCCGAAACAATCATATAGAGTAATGGCATCAAATGGGCAACTTGCCACAGTTATATGTTCCAATGTGGTTGTGTTCCCCTTCTCTTGGCACTCTGCGCTGTAAAGTGAACTTTTTTTTTGTCTCTCTTTCCCACCTAAAGCCCTGTCCCTGTCGCACCACTGAGCAGATGTGAATGAATCTGGTCTGATGGTTGGTTTTTAGTTTGCTGCAATATTTAAGCTGGGAGCCAGACGGTCTTTATTCAGAGGGCGACGTGTGGTGACGCAGGAGACAATAGGAGCAACAAACACAAACGGGGAACATATGGGACCCTGCTGTTAGGCAAGTGATTCCAAAAAGGTGTGCTGTAAACTGCTCGTGAAATAATTGAGGTGTTTTTTTAATCATTACAGCAGTGATGGATCTGAATATGGCTTTGTGAAAATAAATTAGCTGCTAAAGATAATTTTTTAAATAATGGTCAACACAAAGTTTTTTCTCTCTTCCCTGTAACAGGCAGATTGGGCATGCGCTGTTAACTACAGTCATGTTGCAATCTGTTCTTTTTCAGGTCTAAAGCTCAAACTGCTGCAAAGCTGTCAAGTGGATCTGCATTGTTCCTCTTCAGAGGTTATTCACAGAAAAAGGCAACATCTGGTAACAACATTTGATGGGATTTTAAAAACACATTTAAACAGTTCTCACCCCCCCCCCCCCCCCTAAAATATAGATTTTTATATTTATTCATATTTTGATAAACTGCATTATTCCCATTTTCATAAAGGGAAGTTGCTCCACACTTAATAAAAATGTTTCATATTTTTTATGTTATGTATTTACACTTTCTTATGTCTGTAACACTTTTGAATTTAATAGAATTACACCTCACTTAGCTTACACCTCCATGGACAACTGACAGTCTAAGCTTTTAAAAAAATATTCAACTAATGATTGTATGTATTGGAGTTAATGATTCAACTCCAATACATTTATTGCTTTGGAAAGTATGCATGCTGGAGAAACACTTATACATCAATATTCCCTTCACTACTCTCATTCTGCTTTATTCTAAATTGCTTTTGAAATTTTGAGTAAAATGGCAGATCATTGCATTATTATGTGTTTATTTAATAGATAAAAAAATATAAATCTGAATGATTAATGTATGTGGAGCACAAAAGTATAATACAGTATAAACTAATAAGTACCAAAAATAAGAGTAATGATAACAAAAATTTACATATATTGAAAATACTTTAAATTAATATAATAAGTAATAAAGCACTAAAGCCTCAACATAACAGGTGTCAATTTTATAGCCTGTTAATTCATGGTGGATCCACCATGTTGGCTTAAGAGGGCCTGCTTCACATCTAGCAGTTTACGAGCCAGTGAGTGAGAGTAGTGGGTAGGGCCAAGCTGCCCCTGACTTTTTTTCCCTTATTATACTTTTTGTTATACTGCGTTTATACTGCCAAAAGCGATGAAACCTGCACCTGCTCATGATATCTATCAAGAGCCAAAAAAATAAATGCATACGAAATGAAGAAAGAAAATAAATAAAACACACTGTTCTATGTCTTGCATTCTCAACACAAGGATACATCCAATATTTAATAGCTTTTTAAAGCAAAGATAGTTATGTTATTTTTATCTAATAGTCATTATTGACTAGCAATGTTACTAGTTAGGCAGTATTATTTTTAAGTCTCATCCTAAGTCTCATAATTTCCCCCATCAATAAGGGTGTTTTACTGTTGAAACTATTTAAATGTGAAAGTGCCATCAAATCCCATATTTTACTGACTACCACACTTTACTGATGCTGTATAATGCCAAATATTTCCTCGTTAAAACATTAAGCTTGGAGAATTTCAGCTCTCTTAAACTATACTATATATTTTATTTCTTAGAATAGATCATTTCATTGAGGTTGATGACAGCACATGCACTGCATATGTGTGCCCTGCCCTCCCCTAATTTGCATGCAGTGTTTTCATTGGTTCTCATTGCTTGCTCACTATTTTACAGAGAGAACCACAGAAGCAATAAGCAAACACTGTCACCAAAGTCATTCCACTGCTACCCATTATATGTAATACAATGTCTGCAGTTAACATAACACATGTTATCACGGTCAACCTTAAGACACAAAACATCCTGAATAAATAATTTTGATTGATTTCGAAAGATGTTCTAAAGGTTTAATAGAAGAATAATGAATGCTGTATGATTACATATTGTATGATAAGTGTGATGTCAGTATCAGCAAGTTACCTACATTTCCTGATTGTGAAATGACAATTCAGTTCATTAGCTATTTACACTAAGAAATTCTGAATCCCATGTCGTCTTCATTCATATTCTGAAGAGAACTGGTTATATTAAAAAACTAAAATGAACATCCAATATTTACGCAGAAGTATATTCACAAATATATAGTTAAAACATTATTTTCATCAGTCATCTTTTCCAGCATGTGGGGTATGCTATGTGTGTAGTTTGTGATATTTATAAATTTTTAGCAGAAATATTGAGTGACTTACAATGACAAGGCATGAATACATAACAAGAACATTACGTAAGCAATAATGACCAAGAGCTGGGCATTATACAGTTTGAATTTTTCTCCGCAAAGGCCATTCAAACTGTATAATGCCCAGATCCGAGGTCATTATTGCGTTTATAAACCAACGAAAAGCATAATTGCATTCAAAACTGATTTTCAAAATATGCAATTATATTGCAATGGAAACATTAACGTTGCATCCAGCAAATATCGCAAACAAATGTGAATTTGTCCCTCTTCCAACGGGGTTAGCTTTATGCTAGTTTCGGGTGACAAACAGCAGGAACTGAGATTACACTCCCACTCGAATCCCACTCTTGAACCCCTGACCAGGTTTCCCCAAGATCCACCACTCCCCAAGCAGTACACCAACCAAGTAATAAAAGATAAAAAGATTTTTATTTATACAAAAGTTCATAAAAATTTGTATACATCAACGACTGACAGGGGACTATGCCGTCTGTGGGTTTTTTGTTCCCTTCCACCACTCGCACAATTTTGCCGGACGAAGCCGGACTCCTCCCGCAGGAAAGCGTGCCCGCCCCACACACCACACAGTACTCACTTGTCACTCAAACCACTCGTATAAGCTGTGCAGAAATATATTTATGCTACTGGGCACACACACACTCGTGACCACCACACCCACAATAGTGGCAGCCAGCCACTCAGCCCCGCTATTCCGTACGAGGGAGAGCCCACACAGACTGACATGGCGGCATACACCCACACAATAACCAAGCTCACTTACACTCCACGCCACAGACAAACAAAAGTAAACACAAAGAAATCAAAAAGTAGTGGAGTCCTGCCCACACCGCACCACTGGGAGGACTACCACAAAATAAAAGAAAAAAAAATACAAGCCATCTGGCAAAATATCCATACACACACAACACACAAGGTGGCGTGTTCCATACTGTTCCAGTGTAATTTACAATTAAATCTAGTCCCACCCCCCAATTCCCATAGAGATCCATTTAAATGCAGAGACGTTATAGTATTGCTTGTAAGAGTAACATTAGCACACGTTGTTTCGAACAAAGCATAAGTAGGCGGCCACTTTGTGCAGAAGATGACGTCCATTCAATGGCAGGTTTTTAGTCAGAATGAGGTTTGTGATTGTGGTTGCTCATTGGCTCCCCTAGACTCAAAAACACTTTGATTGGTGTGAATTCGACCAATAATTATGGAGAACGAGCAAAAAAACTCCACCTTCTCCCTGTGTTTGGAATACCGTATTACCTCACAATGTTGCGAACAGACGTTTTGAAGCTATTCACGATGTTATATGTAAATAACTCAAAAGAGGGGAATTCAACTACGTTTTTTGTGTTGTTTTTTAATAAGCAGTTTACAGTTTAGGAGCGTTTCTATCACCATATAAGCCTGCCCACTTCATCTCTCACTAGCAAAAACCTCCCCACCCCCACTGTCACTGGGGAGCACCATTACCTTGTCAACGTTAGCTGAGACGGATCGTGTAGCTGTCTCGTACCAAGATTTTACAGAGAGAGAATGAATTAAACTTTACACACAAATAAAAACCAGATGACCTGGTTGTAAATATACATTTGTATTTGTTGAAAAGTTGAAATGTTCGGAACATCGTACACAAAATTGGTGTTCGGAACATCGTGGGCTGATGTTACCAGAAAATAAGATATCAAGAGTATTTTGATGTAGTTGGGTCACAGACATCAGGAAGTCATGGCATGCAAAGGATATGCGACAAAATATTAAAAATTATTACTTTATATATAAATGCAGGGGTGCCAGTAATTGTGGCACACATAGTTTTGCTAAAAATAAATATTTCTTGATGAGGGAATAATTTACAGCTGAATCTAGTCTCACCCCACAATTCCCATAGAGATCCATTCAAATGCAGAAAGCTTATAGTATCGCTTGTAACAGTACCTGGAAATAAGATATCGAGAGTCTTTTGATGTTGATGGTTCACAGACTTTAGGAAGTATCAGCATGCAAAGGATATGCGACCAAACATTAAATATTATACTTTAAAAATATGTTAAAGCAAAGGTATGAATACTTATGTAAATGAAAAATTTCAGTTTTCGATTTTTAATACATTTGCAAAAATTTCTAAAAACATGTTTTCACTTTGTCATTATGGGCTATTTCGTGTAGAATTTTGAGACAAAAAATTTACTCAATCTATTGTAGAATATGTCTGTAATGTAATAAAACGTGGAGAAGGTGAAAGGGGTGTTCAGACTTTCCGGCTTGACTGTATAAATAAATATATATATATATAGTATATTTATATTTTATAATGTCCTGCTTATGGAAATATGACCAACATGTTTTTACTGGTAGCTTAATGCCTTTAAATGAATTAATGAATCCCTATTGCATTATTAATATACAGTATAATCCATCTTATTTTTATTTTTATGTCCCCTCGGAAGATTGCAAGAACTATTGACCAATATAGAGTCATAGCTTGATCCAAGGTAAAATAAATGTTGAATTATTCATATAATTTCACATTTTCAGCTTTGTCATATGTGAAATAACCAGGTGGCGCAGCATGATTTAGATATGGCAACAGTATTCAGCTGAGCGCCGTGGTGGCACAGTGGTAAACCTTGCACACAGAGGGCCCAAGTTTGCGCCCGGGTACACAGGGAATTGAATCCTACTTGTGTAGGGGATCTCTATTCCCAGTGACACGGAGGAAATATTGAAGGTCCAGGTGCGACAGATGAGGAATCTAAACGTGTTTTAAACGAACACCACTAAGACGGACTATAATCCGTAGTGGACGGGGAAAATAAGGAGAACACAAATAACCTTGCGATAATAAGCGAGGAACTCGATATCCGAGCAAACAAAATAAATAAGCAGATACACTTATCTAACTCCCATTGTGGAGTGAACAAAAGAAAGGAAGGAGAAAAATAAAAAAAAACTAAACCTTAGGGCGAGAGCACTCGTGGGTTTGAGCGGGAAACAAAGAAACCAAAACCTCTGCTCTGAAATAAGAGAAGCAAAGCGGTCCATAGCACGCACAACTTCTATATCTTTACCAGCTAGAATGTTACATGAAATAACATGGAAGTGATGAGAAAAGGAGGAAGTGGGGTATAAATAGTCAGCGGAAATGCAGGACAGGTGAACTCACTAATCACAAAAAAGCAAAACCCGTTGCGGAACACAGAAAAATTTGATAGATTACAGGTAAATGGAAAAAAGGAATACTAAAGGCGCGATCCATGACAACTAGGGTACATTTGGCTAACAAATTGGGAGAAAACTGGGAAAAATCTGAAACCAATTCCAGTATTGTGCTGAATGTATGTCACAGGATCAACAGTGATCACAATTGAACAGGACCAATCACAACTCTGTGAAAAGTGTATTTTTACCAAAGAATCATGCAAGTAATATGAATTTATAAACACACAATAATTGTTATAATCAGGTATTTAACTTTTTTATAGTGAAAGCACATTACATGAAGGACTCATAACTTTTTAAAACATTGTTTTTAATAGAGCAGGCTTGTGTAAATTACTAATTCCTAAAGTTCTAGATGGAACTCTGTAAATACATTTATCTAAATGGTTATGCTTTTGTTTTGTCTCAATACTCTTTCATAATTTTTTTTACAGAAGAGATCCCAAATGCCCTAACATAGGACTGCACTGAGGTACACTGTGCACAGTTCACAGAACATTCACTTAGATGTGGAGAAATTGGCAGGGGTTTATTTGAAGGGAGAAATTGTTTATCAGTTGCCTAAATTGTTGATATTTTGTCATCCAATGAAAAACTTTTTAGAACGGGAAAAAAATAACTGTTAAATCACAGCCAATGGGTATGCCACATTGACAGAATGTTTATTTAACGCTCTGTGTCCTAGTTCCCTTGTATAATCTTTCTCATGCCCCTGAACACATTATTGTTCCCACAAAAGGACTTCATGAAGATACCATGTACTACACTGGCAAAATGTTTCTTTCCAAGGGAAGTGAACTTATTATATATTGCTAACATATTACATATTGTAAATATATTGATAATAACAATGTGTTTAATACAAATTTTATTGTGTTTTATATTTATTTGATTGGGAGGTGATAAATAAATAATGCATATTATTATTGAATGCCTATTACTAATATCACAGCCTTTAACATTCACTGTTGTTCAAGAACAGATCTCTGAATACCACCTGTAGCCTCCCTTATCCATTCAGAGTTACGGTAACATGTGACATGCCCCTGTAACCGTGTTCTATCATCCTGTATGTAAATTATTTTTTCTTTTTGTAACACTTTACAAAAAGAGCCCTGTTAAATCTCTCCTGCAGAAATGAAATTATTCCATATCATTAAAAGCATTGTGAAATTAGCAGGGAACATTAATTTGTTGTTTATAATGAAGATGTGACCATATAAGTGTAAAATTTTCACTTGTGTAATTAAGAATACCACTAACTGTTGTTTCATGTTATCTATGTTGGAGTTACTCAGCAATAGCCTCTTGTTCCAAATTAGTTACAATTTAGCTACACAGGTATAAGTGCAACTTAATGTGAAGTGTTACCTTTATTTTTTAGTGATCAAAGGCAGTCAGCACTCAGACATGGTCTTGTCTCATGAGTTATAAGTAGAACTAATCTACAACATATCTTCAAAACGTATGCCCGCAGTGTAATATTCCCCTCTTGTGAGATTGCCAACAATGGCTTGGATTCATCAATGTGATTTGCAATTTAAAAACAAGCTTTAGTTTTTTTTTTTCATAAATAGTTTGCTAGTTCAGAAATCCCAAAAATAAACTACAAATTGTGTTTGTGAAGAAAAACGTTACTCTTACATTTATGCATGGGTCACAGTTAAGATTAAATATTGATTCAATCCAGGCAGTGGATTGTCCTGTTCTATATGCTTCAGGTGGAGGAGGCAGGTTTTGCAGGTGCAGAATAGTGTCAAAAGCATTCTACAGGCGGTATTTCCTTCCATAGTTCTGTTCAGTTACCTTGCTGTGGTGTGGAGTGATGAGAGGTCTCAGAGGCCCCACTGACAATGCATCAGGTATGTGTATGTGTGCAAAGAATCCAAACCTATGTTCCGACCGCCCGGAATTCCATTTCAGCAAATCACAGTCCACCTAACAGTGTGGTAGGGTGTGGGGGATTGACCAGTGGCTAAGGTGCACAGAATAAAAGTGAGCAGAAGGGGTTATACTCCGACACTGCTTTGTGCTGAGGGCCAAGACCAGGAAGTACTTGAATCAGCGCTGATGATTTGCATGGCTATATCTCCCTCATCACTGTTTCTGCTTCATGTTAAAGCAGAGGTCATGTGAAGTGGCTGTACATATTTCCCACAAAGTCACAGTCCCATGTTTTCCTTTTTTTGCCCAAGAAAATTACCCTGGGTACCTTTTAAGAAAATAATGCAGTGTGTAGTATGGACATGATCAGCAGCTTATTTAATCAACTAAAATGTGGCATGCACAAAGATAATAGGATTCCAGGGTCTTATAAAAAAGCAGTTAAGCTTATTTTTGGCACAGATAGCCTGAAATATAAATGGGTGACAAAGAGGTATGCATTTCATTCAAAACATCATAAAAGTCTATTGTAATTAATAACGAAATTTTCCTTATCAAAATGTTTTTCGCACAGTTTGTTCACACCTAAATGCAGCCTGATATTTCTCTTCCCAAGTATCCCCCTCCCCACACACATACACACACAAGAAGTAGTAAAAAATATATATATTTTTTATTAATAGTAATAATATTAGATTTGTAAGTGAGCAGCTCTTTCCCCAGTAGCATGGCGACTGTCCTGCCCTTTAAGTGCAGTACTTGTTGATATAGCCAGCGGTACTGGGGCTAAGCCGTGAGTGTGGCCATGAATGGCGCTGGGATTTCGCACAAAGACATGATGTCATGACGGAGCGCACGCTGCCCATTGAACCAGAGCGCTGACGCGTGAGGCCAGATTGTGCCAATGAAGCAAGCCTCAGAGGACCTATCCATCTAAAAAACTTATCCTACACCAATCTGCCAACCAGCGGGGGTGCGACACGTGTTTCCTGCTCTTTGGAGTGGTGTGAAGGGGACTGGGTTGATTTAGCTGACCACAAAAAATAACGTAAAATATAAAAGAAGGAAAACAACATTTCCTCCATGAATTATCTAACACGCTTATTCCTGGTCAGGGTCGCGGGGGGGGGGGGCAGGTCACCAATCCATCACACCATTCACTCACACACTCATACCTATGGGAAATGAGTCCCTAATTAGCTTAATATGCATGTTTTACTGTGGGAGTAAACCCACACAGACACGGAGAGAACATGCAAACGCCACACAGAAAGGCCCATGGCCGGGATTTGAGCCAGGACCTATTTTCTGGGAGGTGCCAATGCTATCCATTGATCGTGAACGGGGGGAGGAGATTGTGATCGCGGACCGGGTGCAGGTAGGGGGGGGGGGGGGGGGGGTGGTGTTGTTGATGGGGACCACCTGTGGGAAACGCCATAAGCTTTTTTGGTCTCTACCGCCTGTCAGCACTATAAACTTTAGCATCTGTATCTTCTGCCTATAACCTAATTATTAGCATCACCTCCTGGTCCCACCCAAATCTTTGTGTGATCTTCCTATAGATGATGCCGCTGTTAAAGTTACCAAAGAGCTCTGAATGCACTGGGAAATGAAGAGCACAGAACTCTGGGAAAAGTATCAGAGGTCAGAATTATAGGGCTCTGTCTGACATCATTTTCAAAAATGTGTTTTTGCAATACAACAGCTTAAATTCTGTGTTAAAGTGAATACCGATGCCATGAAAAACAATGTTATAACATAAGAAGTTCAAAGCTTGATATCTCAGAGCTTTACTATCGACATATAGAAAACTGAGCTCCCAACCAAGGTAAAGTTTTACGTCATTTATAAGTCTTGCAGTAGATTTTACACTTAAGAGTTTAATCAAACACATGACAATGATTTTTTATCATGAGGTACAAAATATTTCTGCAGATTTAAGTATAGCAGAACATTTGTTAAGGAAAAAGGGGGAAGTCGTAATGTTTCATCAGTGACTTGGTAGCCTTCTGATGTCTGTAATTCACACCCTTTGGTTACATGAGGTATCCAGTATTTTTGACACATACATTATGAGTTGATGGGAAAAAAAAAATATGTGAATTTTTGGTCACATACTACATCACAGCCATATAAAGTTTTCAACAGCTATTCCCATGCCAATAATGATTTAATTAGCCCATTAATTTATTTTTCTATATATTCACAAGCTAGAGCTGCAGACTGCATGTATCCATGGTGAAAACATTGTACTCTGGTCTGATATCAGAGCAAACAGCTATTTCAAAAAAGTCAGAAAAACTGGTTGGTACTAAACCGATGTACATCACCAACTCCAAGACTAGTTTGGGAACATTTAAACGGGAATACCCCTCTTGACTCCAAATGAAAGAAGCTCCTATCTTAGATATAACAATACATATAACTATTCAATATACAATAATCTCAAATATAACTATACAGTATATACTGCCTATAAAATAATATTGTACTGCTGAGATGAGCTGCACTTTTAATCTGGTGCTTGACCACTGCATACACTGAATTCTTCCAAAAGAATTGTACTGATATAATGTCTGGATTCAATAAACATTCATTCTTAACTTTAAATGCAAGAGTTAAGCTTTAGCTTGACTTAAGCAGTTGCAGTGGGGGGAAATGTATTTTTATGTAAACATGTGCACGTGTTAGAATAAGTAGGTTAATGATGCAAATGAAAGTCTGTTTCTGTAGTTGCTTTTGGGCAAACACCCATGTCACACACTGCCTCCTGATGAGCAAGACCTTGATACGCACACGTGCACGCACACACACACACACTAGAGTGCGGATCGGGCCGCATATTTCTGTCCGAACCCGACCGAGTCCGAGATAGTAGTAACCGAGCCCGACAGGAATTCTGCTTTTTTATGTCCGAACCCGACCTGAGCCCGACGCAGTTAATGTAAGGCACTGAAGCGCTGACATAGTGTTTCCCGCCGCTGCGGTAGTACAACGGTAAAAAGCGCTGACTTTCAGTCAGCGCAGTTGTACTCCGAGGATCGGGGTTCGCGCCCCGGACCTGCCATTTTCCGAGCATGGCCGGCGCCCTGTGGGAGCAGCAATTGGCGGCTGCTTCCGGGTGGGGGGAGGGGCTCGGAGAGAATCGCTGAGCATATAGCAGCCACGGACGGGTTGGAATCACGGTCAGGCTCGGAAGGAGTCGCGCTCTGGTAGCGTGGCTACCTTCGCTCTACCGCCGGCTGACGGAGGTTGTGCAGCAGTGATTCTCTAGCGGTTGCTACACGGGGGGAATTGAATTAGAATAGGGGTTCAATTGGCTACTAAATTGGGAGAAAAACGGGAAAAAATCAGAAACAAATAAAAAAAATAAAAAAAATAATAATAAAATAATAAAATAAAAAATAAAAAAAGACATAGTGTTTCCCTGTCACGCAGTTGTTGTTACCATGGTTACAGCTTCCCTGTTTAGTGGACACTGGGCACCTAAATGACCGTCAAAAAATAAAATAATATATCTATAATAAGGTTGTTCTTGTGTTGAGTGCATAGCCGCCGCCGTCAGTATTGCCAGTATTGCCATGGCAATACTACTTTTCAAACAAGTATTGCCTGGCAATACTACTTTTTCGCAGACCATATGGCGTTTATTTCATTTAGAAAACTTAGGTAACCTGTAATGCAACCCTAATGTTATGTAGTGAAGAATCTTATGGTATCTGCTGCGATATATGAAAACATTCGACTTTATCAATGAGCTAGAGTAGATACGACACGTTGCGCCATTTGAGTGCCTGTGCACGACTACCGCGGCGGTGCGCGTGCACTGTATTCTAGTAGATAGATGGAACCGTTCCTCTCCGCTACCGCCAAACCGCCGCGACTAGAGACAGCGGGAAACAGCTCAGAGGAAGAGATGTGTCGACCGATCAGATCAAGTCATCTAGCTAGACTTCAAAACACAGGTGAGATGTGTACATAAAAACAAGCATATTTTGCATCATTATCAGTATTGTACAACAGTTGGTTGTATTTCTGACTGAAGCATTGTTGCATGTGTTCCTCAATTTCTAACGTTTCGTGGTCAACTTCAGCCGCTAACATTAGCTAGGTAGCTAGATCGAGGCACTGAGGCACTGGGACAGTTGGGCAGCAAACTTAGTGAGCAAGCTTAATTGAAATTTCAGAGTCGAAATGTAATGTTAGATGCATCTTGAGCCGAAATGCATTAACGTTAGCTCGTTCTTATTAGCTCCGTAGCTACTTGCTAGCTTACTAACCAGCTAAATTTAAATGATTTAAGTGAATGGATAACTAGCTAGCTAGCTATATTAGCTAATGACACAGTCCACACCATCGTCGTGCATTTCGATGGACAATGCATGAATTCAAGCAGCTTTAAGTTGAGTTTAATTATTTATGTCTTTTTAAATTCAGATTAAGTTGGCAATGGCTAGTATTTTTTCCCCATGCAGACAGGAAGAGAACAGGTTGCACGTGCAGTGCATGTGGCAGCATGAAGCATGCAGGTGCACCTTCAAAGACATTATGGTCTTTCTTTAAAAGATTTGTGAAGGGTTAATGAAGTAGGGAACATTTTTGTCCAAAATGATTGAATTTGCAGCGGCTTTTCTCTCAAAAATTGCGATGCAATTTGCGACCTTTTTGGGTTATTTTGCAATAAAATTGTGGGAATGTTTGAAAATTGCAATTGTCAGCTGGAAAAAATTGCGATTGTTTAAAGAACTCACCCCCAACCAAAGATCATTTTATGAGGGGAAATTGCAGCAATTGACTAAATTTACAAGCGTTTTTTTTCTTTCTGATTTGACCATATTATGCGGAAATATTGCGGGGATTGGACAAAATGGCAAGCTATCGCAAATAATTGGATTGGTTGAATTTGCATTAATTCTTGCAATCGCAAGATCGCTTATTCCTGGAGGGACTGATTGTAGTTGTATTGTATTAACACGCACAAGTAGTTGTTAAAATAAAATGTGTTGGAAGTACATTTTAAGATCATTGTAAATCACTTGTATGTAGTAGAGGCCTACTCGTGTATAACTATCCACCTAATTGCAAAGAACTTTGTAAAGAACCTGTCAAGAATGTATATGTATATTTGTGAATTTCAACAGTATTAATAAATACATTTGTACATAAATGGAGTTTGCATGTGTTCAGACAAGTACTTGACAGCTGTGTAGCTGTCAGCTGCTGCTGAGACTTAATTCATGATGTAAACAGTATGGTGAATACAGGTAAAGTGGGACAGCAGGGACACTTCAATTTCATCATCTTTATCTTTGTGTATATACTTCCATTACTAAAAATAAACTAAGTTTATTATAAGTTTCCGTAGCTCTGACATTTAAACCATTTTGATCATAATTTAAAACTATGCAAAATGTAAATGATCAGAAAGTGTCCCACTTTACCTGTATTCACCTGTATTTGCCTGTATTTATCCTATTTAGATATTAGTATGATTGTGATAATTGCCTTAATGGGGGTTCATGCTTCTTGACCACTCTAGGGTTTTGGGTTCACCAACCATAGGAAAACATATCTGTGGGAAACTGTTACATTGCAGTGATATGATCCATAATTACATTGTTAAAATATTTCACATTTAAACTTATAATAACCACACAGAATAAAATAACAAAAATACAATACTACTTTTACACTGGTGATGGCACCTCTGGTTGAGTGTGCGGTTTACACACGAACCATCAATTATTGGACAAAGCTCAGTGTGCCACTTCTCTTTTTTTGGACGTACTCTTGCTGCAACCTGCACCTCTATTGGAGAGACACGTGTACGTTTAACTATTTTTCTGTTGGTAATCATACTTTTACTTGAATACAGTTTTTTGGTACTCTACCCGCCTCTGCTGGCCATTGTGAACGTTCCTTTGCACATTGTTTAATTGCATTTGGAGGTTGTTTCTGGACTTGTGAAAGTAGCTTTTTGTTCTCAGTTGCCGATTAAAGCCGTGTCTTTTATTTTCGGTAATGATTTAGCTGGAGAAAATGTGTTTTCTCTGCCTGAAGTTACGAATGAGCCTAGCATGAATGACAGTACTGATAACGTGGCATGATAATTTATCTCTGTTCTCACTGCGTGTGTAGTGACACACACAATATTCAGTATCATTTTTTAAAATTTCACACTATATTTTCACCAAAAACAACTTGAAGCACCATGTGAAGTAGGCTAACCCATCCTAATTAGTAGTTCAAAAGTAAAATGTTCGCTAGTTGTTCAGCCGCCGTGACCGAGCCCGACCCGAGCCCGAACATCATTTTAAAAGTTTAGTCCGAGCCCGGCCCTACCCGTCGGGTCCCGTCGGGTTCGGGTTGGGTATCCATCCTCTAACACACACACACATACACAGACAGCAGGGGGCACTCTGAATGGAGCACTCTATTAAGATTTCCAGTTTACAGATCTCCTGATCGATCAGTTAATGTGCACTTATTGATGAACTATCATCACCTCAGGTGCATACCACATTATTGGCCCATTTCAGAATGTGTATGTCTGTTTAGTTAAGATTATGGTATTACCGTCACTAATATGTTTGCGTATTCCTCCTCTCTCTTCTTTCTCTTTCACTGTTCCATGGGGACCAAATGTTTGGGATTATATCACTGCTCTAGGTTGGGAGACATCATCATTGTAATGACAATGATAATAAAAATAATAATCATAATCCCTAATCACCATAATAATGTACTCTAGAGTTAAAGGGGTGTCATGGTTTCTCAGTCTGCTCTTCTCTTGTTGGCCACTTCCCTGTGGAGCGCTCTTGTAGCGTCCTCTTTCTTTTGATTTTCGTTGTTCATTTCGTGTTTTGGTTTTTCTTGCCGCTCAGTGTTTTCACCTGTGCTGCATTTCCATTCATTATTTAAACCTCACGTCTTCTTTGTTTGACGCTTCCATATTGCCATTTGTTTGACAAGGAAAGCCAGTAATTCACGGTATAGGACTGACAGATCAATTCGACACGTGTGTGTATCAAGGTCTTGCTCATCAGGAGGCAGATACAGAGCACAATGTGTGACATGGGTATTTGCCCAAAATCAACTACAGCAACACTTTAATTTGCATCATTAACCTACTAATTCTAACACGTGCACATGTTTACATAAAAATATATTTCCCCCCACTGCACTGCTAAAGCTTAACTCTTGCATTTAACTTGAATGGTTTCTTCTACTGATTTATTTTTCCATAGAGTTCAATAGGAAACTTTGTTAGGAGAAACCACCCTTAAAGTGATCCATCCATATCTACTGCATATCTGGCAGCAGATTGATAGTTTGAGGCTTGTTTGATACGTCAGACCCTTGATGACTTAGAGCCATTTAGCCAACCATGTATTCCATACTGTTCCAGTGTAATTTACAGCTAAATCTAGTCCCACCCCCCAATTCCCATAGAGATCCATTCAAATGCAAAGACATTTAGTATCGCTTGTAAGAGATACCAGAAAATAAGATATCAAGAGTCTTTTAATGTTTTTGGGTCACAGACATCAGGAAGTCATGGCATGCAAAGGATATGCGACCAAATATTTAAAATTAATACTTTATTTTATATATAAATGCAGGGGTGCCAATAATTGTGGCCAACGTGGTTTTGTTAAAAATAATTATTTCTTGATGAGGGATTTTTTTTCCCATAATAAATTAACGTCAATTAAAGGTTGGATTTTTCTCATTTTTTCAGTGTGAGATTAAGCTAATTCACCAAACAGTGAATTGTTTACAACCCTTTTTACTCATCTTTACCAGGGGTACCAACAAATTTGAGCACGTCTGTATAGGCTACTGTAGCTATACTGTGACAGCCTACATTCTATTGCCAGTTTGTTGCATCTCACATAGGCTAATTCAGAAACATTTCCGTAGATTACAGAAACAAATTTGTTGCTTCATATTATCTGAGTTATTGTTTCCCAATGTTCATATTATGGCAGTGTTCACACTGAAAAACCTTTCAGTGTGTCCTTTGGAAACAATTGGTTGAATAAATTCATTATTGCATATTCACTTACTGAAATAATGCAACCATGCTTATTTATGTTTAGAGTCATGTTAGTTTAAGCAACATTCTTGTAGGTCTACAAGCAAATAAGTAAACCAGCTGGTATTAAATTTCCAAACTGGTCTCTAGGATATGCCACAAAAACGAACTGGCATTTTCTTCATCCGGTCAGGATGCTATGTCCTATTTGTGATAACCCTACAGAAGCACACACAATTTAGGCTAAATATCTTGCACTGAGGAATATATATTCTGGGGATAGTCACATAAGGCACAGCTACGCATCATCATTGTTGCGATCTTTCAAACTTGGTGGGCGTGAGAGCGATGATGCCACCCAGAAAGATTTCCGCAGTAGGATACATCGATGTATTCGTCGCCAGAGGAGCCGAGTTTGAAGGCACTTCATTCCTCTCTTCCAATATTTGGACAGTGGAGGGAGATAGGAACAAGATAGGTTACGACGTGAATCAGTTGGTATGTCTTGGCTGCTCAAGCTATTCCTATTAATAGACTGCTGATTTTCAGTGAGCCCAACGATGATTTGTGAGCAAAAACAAAACAGAGAACCCAAGGCCCTTTTGAATTGCCCCATGACGCTCAAATGAGTATACAGAACAAAAGCCATTCATTTTCATGAACTGACTCTGATGAGACCGCAACTACTACGCCACTGGCTGCTCTGAAATGGTATAGTACAACTGTGTGACGGGGGTGACAGGTCTGCAGTGGCCATTTGCTTATTGAGTCAGATTACGCAGAGGAGGGGGCCTTTGATGAATGCGGACGATTTGTTTTTTGACCCGTCACCCCCGTCCCACAGATGGACTCTTTTCAGTGCTGCCTTTTAATGCTTTTTAAACATCCTGGGAGTTACAGTATAGCGGTGGATGACGCATAATGGGTTTTGGGATATACAGTTTTCTGGGACGACACTTCATTTGCAGCTAATGCAGGCAGAGTAGCTTGACCAGAGGTGACACAAGGATGTCAAGGACTCACCCTATTACTCTCCCTGGGCCAACATGTGCTATCTTGTGGGTCTGCCAGCCACAGTTGGCCAATTAAATTGGTTGAAATATCTGTGTTTATTTGATGAATTGGCAAAAGGGGTCTCACACACCGTCTGGCTGGTATTGTCTCTGTATGCATTATTTTGTGATGCCAGCTCTGTTGACATTGGATTGCTGGGAGACGACCAGAGCTAGGTCTGAAATTATAGAATGGAGGGGGTCCCTATTCATTATATAGCGCACTGTATTCACTTTCCACCGTTTTATTTGAGTGTCAGAATTCCAACTGTAAAATTTATAGTGCCCTCAAAAAATCCCACAATGCAACGGAATATATAGTGTACAAAGCATGTACTCTATTAATACAAAAAAATACCACAATGCAATGCTTCACCTGGCAATATGTATAAAAGTACCTGAAAATTAGATATCAAGAGTCTATTTGTGCCATTGTCTTCCCGTCACCTATCCTGACAAAGCACTGAAAGTCCGATCTGAGCGTTTAAATTCAGGTTGAATGTTGGCGATCGGAATTGTATTGGAATTGAATACCACATACGAAGGAGGCCTATGTCCGATCTCAAAAAATTGGATACCATGTGTTTTTCTTGTGTTTATGCTTTGAACAATTAAATCTGATCTGTGTCAGATGAGGAAAAAATAGGAATCAGGCCCCATCAGAGCGACTAGTCACTCCTCAAACAATTATCCCATTTGCATCACCTCAAACATGTAAGTTGATAAAGTAATTGGCACTAATTAAGCACAGACAATGACCAATGGTGATCTTTACAAGGGACACTCACATGTTAAATTCAGTTTGATTGTTTACTACAGTAGACATGCTTTTTAAATGTCATACAGGGGCCAGTGGCATCGCCAAGAGGTGGCCATGACCACCCTGATACAATCGCTGGCCCCCCCACTGGCCCCCCCTCGCGAGTCGCATATGCATAATATGCTGCTATCTGATATTTTACATTAGGTACTATTCATTTAAATCAATAATTATATTTTTCATAATAGTTCATGTATGTGAAAGAAAATAATAAATGTATAGCCAGCCAGCCGCTTAAGCGCAGTGCACTGCCAGGAGACTGAGCGCAAATAGGCCCCGCCCATCCGGGGGGGGAAACACATCCCGCTCTCGCCCTCCATTGACTTGATGGGCTGGTGCCTTCTTGTCATTTAGATCCGTTAGCTAACAGCTTAAAAATGCCTAAAAGTTGTTGTTTGGTGGGATGCACAACAAACAAGGCACAAAACCCAGAATTGCGGTTTTATAAGATTCCGAACCGCAAAACGGAGCCCATAAGATGAGAAAAGTGGATCCGAGCAATAAGACGTGAGGCATCGGCGGGAAGAAAGGGAAAAATGTGGGACCCTGAAACTCCACATGCTTATGTGTGCGGCAGGCATTGTTTCACAGGTAGCCTAAGTCAAATAAGTTATCCAATTGTCAATTTATGGCTAACTAATATTGCTGTAAGAAACACTAAAACATTTTGACCATATGCAAATGGTTTGTAGTGGAATGTGGATAAATCTATATATATAGAGTGCTATAACGTTACAGTATTATATTTGCAAAATATTATCATCCACAAAAAAGTTGTGGGCATCCAAAGAACGATAATTTTTTATTGTTGTATGCGTGTACATTCCAAACAAACGGTGAGACAAAGAAAAAGCAGTCAGCTTTCAATGGGTAGGCTACTCTTCTCATGCAGGTTGTAACTGTTCAAGTAGGCTAAGCTAGCGAAATAGAGGTAACATTGTCATAAAATTTCTTCTTACAGTGAAAATGGACGACTTGTTTAAATTCTCGGACAGATAAAGTATGGAAAAGTAAGGATGTTAAAGTAAATCTATCACCACGGCGGCACTTTCGCCACAAGTCAGCAATTTTGAAAAAAATTATAAATAAATAAAAGAAAAAGGCTATGCTGTTACTGCATACCAGTTTTTGCCAAAGCTCCATCATAGCCATCATAGCGCAGAGCTTTCAAAACCATAACAACGCGGAAACCCTTTAAAAAAACAAAATAAAAACCGTAGGCTACACATAGTCTAGCCCAGGGGTAGGCAACCCTGGTCCTAGAGAGCCGCAGGGTCTGCTGGTTTTTGTTGTTACTCACCACTTAATTGATCAATTAAAGCAGTTGATTACACAGTTAACTCACCTCACCTGGTTTCTTTGGTCTAATTAGTTGCTGTGTTTAAGGTGAAAACAAAAACCAGCAGACTCTGCGGCTCTCTAGGACCAGGGTTGCCTACCCCTGGTCTAGCCTATGATAACTGTGGACAAAACAGGCTGAGAAGAATGTGGCCTAATAAAGCAGGGATATGAATAGGTTGTGAGTAGGCTATAATAAAATGTATATTGTTGTCCATGATTATGCTTTTTTGTTTTGTTTTTCATTTTTGGACATATATAATATAATATTTTCGTTTACAAAAAGACACAGCAACAGCCAAATACAGCTGTATTGAAAATAATTGGAGGCCTCTGTGTGATGTTTTTAAACTCTAGTAGGCTTGTTCCCAGTAAATGTTTTGTTCCTTACAATCAATGTAGCTACTCCTTCAAATTAAAGCTGTATATTTGTCTTTTTAAGGAAAAGGACAACTACTAGCCTATTTGAAGAACAATGAATCGCCTATGTATATACAGATACATAACCCATTAAAACAGGATTGCTGTGGAACTCAAAATGTTAACGGTACCGGTATTAGTCTGTGCACATCACATAATTAGTAACATTAACTGTAAAATAAGAAACCAAAGTATATCAGTATGCGATTCCTTAACTCTCATATTTACATAGTTTTCAACTAGCCTATATACTACAACAACCTAATAGAATTCCTGAAATTCAGTTATGGCTTTTGGTTTTGGTGTGCCACCCCAAGATTGTCAGTGGCCCCATCTGGCCACCCCGATTAAAAATTTCTGGGGGTGCCACTGACAGGGGCATGTTAGTTTTTTTTGTTAGAAGCAATGGGAAATGCCCACATTAAAATGAAAGCAGTTATATATACCATTTAACTTTCACAAAAAAGTTTTTTAAAAGTAAATCGTATTTGCATTAGAAAATCGTTTGAAGCTGAGCTATATTAAAACAAAAGATATAATAGATATATAAGTGAATGTCTTGTAAAGTTCAAATGAAAACTTTATATTTTAGCATGGCCAGTTATTTAACAGTCTCTTTTGTGATTTTTTAAATGTCAGTCTATTGTTATCCCCTTTGTAATTGATTGTTAAATTGTGCAAAATAAATTAAATCTGTCGGTATGCAGTGTACCAGGCAGATACTGCTTCACTCATTTGCTCAAATACATGCTTTTTATGGCATTTAAACTTCCATCCACGTTCACTGACCTTCTTCTGACTCTCCCCATATTAGATCAACTAATTGCTTTTATAAATGTGTCAATTAGAAACTCAATTGTATAATTAACTTGACTTTGCTGGTGGAGTGCCTATGGGGACCCAAGGAGGATATCCATTGAAATACAAGTTTAAAACTCTGCAGGTCACGTGGGGGAAACAAACTGGTCGCCCTACCTATGACCAGTACGTAAGTCTGTAGAGTGTGATCTATGCTGATAAAACTTATGCTAGCTACACAAAAAAAAATCTGAATCAGTTGGACTGAAACCAAATGTAGAGATAGGATGGGGGTGTCCCAGCTCACTAAATATTTGGTTTATTTGGATTGTTTGGTCCTGTCCCCTGTCCCCCCAAATGCTGATTTTCCCATGTGAAAAGGAATGCAGGGCAGCTTACAGTTAAGCTATTGTTCACTCACAAAAATGACTAAATATATTCTTAAAATAGAAGAAAAATTACGAAGAATACCGTACTGATCCACAGTTGGGATATTTATCTTACCACTAGCAGCAGACATAATAACAATGAAAGCACAGAATTAATGTAGACATAAAAATAAAAGTGCAAAGGAGTCCTAATGATCTTGTAATCATGATCTTCAAATCACCTGTAACCAATGTAAAGAGGCCATTCGCCACTGCCTGGTCCCTTGAACCTGGTCTCCCGTCCCCTCTTCCCCAGAACACAAACCCAGTCTCTGAATGTCCTCAAACACAGCAATGTATCTGTTCACAAGTTTCGGATCTGCTGCTGCCTGGCCGACAGCAAATCACCCACGCCCAGGGTGACGTGGGGTGGAGGGAGAGAGATTGATTGTTCCCTTCCAATCTGACAGGAAATGTTAATACAACTTCCTGTTTCTGTTCACACAGGGAATGAGGGGAGACCCGCTGAAACACAATGGAGGAGAGGAAGAGTGTTTGACTGATACTAAGGGCAGGATTTGGTGGGTGGGGGCAGTGATTTGAACAGGGGAGAGAGGGAAGGAGAGGCAGAGAGTGGAGGGTGGGGGGTGAGGTACACAAAGGTGAAGGGGGTATAAAGAGCACAAGCAATCCATCCTATCAAATGCCTCTCCCCCCAGTTCCAAACATGACCTCATCTAGCAGGCTCCTTCTGCCAGCGCCCATTAGACAATGTTATCAGCACTGACACTGTACCCGTTCACACGCACTCACACACTTATACTAACATGCATGCATGTATGCGCGCACACACACACACACACACACACAAATACATTCATACACAAACACCAACATTAACAAGCACACAGACACACACAGGATGCGCCCTTTGCATGTTCTTTTCTGCAGGACCTTATTAGGGCCAGGATTGTGTCAGGTGTGAAATTACTTCCCCCTCCCAGCCCTGGCTCAGTCAGCGGGGAACTTTGTAGGGTGATAACCCTGCCGCAGGGGTGTCACAATCACACACCAGGGAAATATACTGGCAAGTCTCCCTTTTTAAAAATAAGGTGTGATGAATGGTCAAGTGTTCCCATTTATTGTGCCCACTCTCCACTCATGCATATTTTCACATCACAGACAAAAACACACACATTAAAGTATTCCATATTTCAGTGACTAAGACAGTATGATTAAATAAAATAACATGTTTGCTTCTTCGCTATGTTGATTTCTATTATAATTCTGCAGGACATTGTAACAGTCCATTCTGAGGTACAGTTACTTTAAATTAAATGGGTATACATATTTCATTATATAGATGTTTAATTTTCATTAGCTGTAAGCCATAATCATCAAAATTATGAGAAACAAAGGCTTGAAATATCTCACTCTATGTGTAATGAATCTATATAATAATAATATATATAATTTCACTTTCTGACATGTGACAAAAAATATTGAACTTTTTCACGATATTCTAATTTTTTGAGCTGCACCTATATTCCATCTTTCTGAGTCGTGCATTTTGGGTCCAAACCACCTTGTTCTGTCACACCCCTGACCTAAAGCCCATTGAAAACCTGTGGGCTGAGCTGAAGCGGAGAGTGCACAAGAGAGGACCTAGGACTCTGGATGATCTGGAGAGATTCTGTAAAGAGAAATGGTCTCAGATTTCTTGCTCTGTATTCTCCAACCTTATTAGATGTTATGGGAGAAGACTCTGTGCTGTTTTATTGGCAAAGACAGGTTGTACAAAGTATTAAATGCAGGGGTGGCAATAATTGTGGCACATGTGGTTTTGTTAAATTATTTCTTTATTAGGAATTTTTTTTCTCAGAATAAATGTATTTTATTATTTTTTTACAATTAAAGGTTGGATTTTTTAAATTTTGTGTGAGATTAAGTTAATCCACCAAATGGTAAATTTTTTATAACCCTTTTAACTCATCTTTACCAGGGGTGCCAATAATTGTGGAGGGCACTGTATGTGTGTGTGTGTGTGTGTGTGTATATATATATATAAAGTGCCCTCCAAAATTATTGGCACCTTGATAAATGTGTATAAAATAAACAAAACATGAAGAAAATTGTACCCTCAGAAAATATTATTTCATACTAATGCAATTGCTCAGAGAATGTTTTTCATGAGTAATCATTTTATATCTGTTTCAAATTGATTGTCGCCCCTGTTTTCAGTACTTTGTACACCGTCCCTTCACAAGTCTAAAAATACAGTGTGGTCTTCGATTTGTGATCATATTGGAGTGGATCTTTGAGGGTTCCTCTACAATGCTTCAAACAAAATAAACACCATTGTATTTCTTTGATAAATAAATACAAAACAAAACCCATCAATTACAATTCACCCCCCCCCCCCGCTCCCACACACACAAACACACACACACTATGAACTAAAATCATATAAAATAATCAACTAACATTCTTAAATGCATAGTTAAGACATAATCATACATAAATGATGAATAACCGGTCTTGTACCTGTTTTATTAAATACATTAATTAATGACATGCAAATGTTTACAGTTAGAAAATGTAGTTTACCGATGATAAACATGTTAGCTTTTAACTATGGTTTACATGCAATTCTTTAGCTTATTGAAATAGTTTTAAAGCATTTTATTACATAGGGAATGTTTGATATAAGGTTTTGATCCAACTTTAACAGAAGATGCAGAACACATTTCTAAACAGATTATTATGAGGATCTGTAATCACATACAACTCATGAACAACAGGTCTTGTATTTGCATTTATAAATGTTAAACACAAACTAATGGTAGATACTGATTTGCAATCAGTTTACTGACGGTTAAAAAATATTTAATAATGGTTTATTTGCATTATATTAGAAAACCGTAAGGTTTCTGGGTACATGACACATAAGGATTGGATCTAGGCTGAAAATCAGTCCCACTTCAAAAGTCTTTCTCCTGTTTATGGAGCCAAGTGTGGCCCATGTATCTTTGTCTTAATAAAGGGTTCTGAGAAAGGCGAACTTGCCTGAAAGATAAGCATAATCTTTGTTTTTGAGGACAAAATAAAGACTTTTGCTGAGTCAATTCAGAGTTGTGACAGCTGACCTCTGTCTTTCCATTGTAAGGCAAAAAGAAAACGGAGCCAACAGTCACACACTTCTTAACACGAGCAAACACTGGAGAGATGGAGGTAGAGATTATACCCCGATTTGTTTTGTCATCCTAATGCCAAAACACAAGCAGGTCAGACCCCTTTTTTGTTCATGTAGTCCATGGAAAACTGTTCCACATGAGTGGACTGTTGTCTGGATTCAATCAACATTTGTCCTTAAGTTTGACTTACAAATAAATGGCAGGGTTTTGTTTTTTTTGCCTTCACAAAAGCAGATTCGCGAGTTGATTTTTGGTGATTGCTAAAACTGTTTGCTAAGACATAACTAACGCTTCCATTTATTTGTAAATCAAACATAAAGACAAATGTTGATTGAACCCAGGTCAGTCAATGCAGGCATGTTCGGAGGAGAAAAGGCATGTACATTTGAATTTCTTTTTTTTGCCAAGCACCATGCCACCTAAAGGTTATCCTAAAGTTTTCCCATCTTTCTGCATAGGGTCCATTGTCATAAAAACAAGATTAAGTAAAAGTGAATGTCAGCCCTCTTTACACATCTTTTTTAAAGGGAATATAGATTTTAAATTTTTAAGGCAATTCATGCTGACTGAAACCTTTCTTGACATTGAAATCATTTTCTTTCTTTCCAGTTCCTGTTTATAATATAGGATGTCTGTAGATATCCGACCCCTTTCCTCTTTAATTGGTCTGTGCTATTTCTTCATCAATGTTGTCTCTTCTCACACAATGTCACTTGTTATTGGCATTAAGAAACACTGTTGGCACATGGTAACATGTGCCTCACTCCCCCCAGCTTGCAGTCTAAAGTGAGTTATAGCTATATAAAGGCTACCATCTTGCAGTCTGCAGTGGGGCCAGGGGTTCCAAAGGGAATTCTATAGAGATCCTCATGACAGGTTTGAAAAGATAAGATAGGAGAGGTGTTGGGACTCACAGAGTTGCCGATGACAACCAAGAGAGTTTGCAGTTGCACAGCTCACGAGTGCCCATTTCTCTCCTTTCAGCCTCCTCATGGGTTGGGAAAGGAGGAGGGGGGGAGTGGAGTTGTATTCTGGGATGGAGTATTTCACCCAGCCTATCTAACAGCAACAGAGTCACCAGAAGCTCCTCAAATCAAAATTGCAAAATCACATTCTGCAGGACAACTTTCGGACAGTCAGCCTTCTCCTGTAAGAGTTGTAAACTCTGGAACTCACTGCCATCATAAATAAAATCCATCTCAGAGTTTAAGATGTTCACCACCATAACTAAAACCTGGTTAAAGAAAAAACAAATCTGTACTCATCTGTAAATGAATGAATGAATGAATGAATGAATGAAATTTCTATTTTCGTGTCATGCCAGTGTGTATATTATGTGTGAGAGTGAGCGAGTGAAGGTTCTATATCATATAAATGCAATATTGGATTATTGAATTACTGAATTGTATTACATGGTCTTTTTAATTGATGTATATTTTGTATTGTACTGCAATGTTGTGGAAGAGCCCAACCGGGGACTGGAGTTGAGAACTAGCACTTAGCTATAAACTCTACATGCATCACATCAGCTACAAGCTTGTAACTATGTTTGTCTGCATTGTCCCTGTCAAATAAATAAATAAATAAAATAATGTTATCACAGAATAAATGCTATTAGTATTGTTTTATTATTAGTATTGTTTTATTATTATTATTATTATTCTCTTAGTTGGAGGGGCTGTAGTAATAATTAATCATTCAATTATGAGAAGGGTGTCCAATCTTGCTAGGAATGGCTAGTATGGGTGCAAAATTTTGTTCTATCTCAGTGCTACAAAACCGGATTCAACTAATGAACTAATCATGGTCTTGACTGAATTTGGTGTTTTGGTGCTGGGCTAGAACAAAATCTGCACCTACACTGGTCCTTTTTGGTCATGATTGGATGCCTCTGGTTTAGAATTTCCAGCTTCACAGTAACAAGCTTTTCAATTGGTCTTTAATTGTATAAATGGCACATTCCTTTGAATCTTTACTAATGACTACTGCAATTAGTGTGCCTACAGTGACGCCTGGAGGGTCAGGACTGATTGACAGGTTTAGTCACAGGTCACATGTTCAGGCGAAACTCATAGCCCTAAGTATTAGTTCTGCCATTAACAATAGAGATCTGCATAGGGATGTCTTCTTAATTCCACCCCCACCAGTGATCCCACAAATGATTCCCTCAGTAAGGGTCTCATAATTATGAATAAATAATGGGATGTACACTGGTTAAAACAACATGGCAATTCTTTTCATTTAATCGTATTAAATTATATTTGTTTGGCAGAAATATAAAATAACAATATATTTCATTCAAATTGAAATTAAAGTGATTTCTAACTAGTGCACACTAGTTAGAAATCACTTTAATTTCAATTTGAATGTAATATATTAACAGGACTGCTTTAAAAACTGGAGCCGTTGTCAACAAAAAAAATGGTAATTCATATTTTCCAATACCATAAATGGTACATAATGGTATTGTAAAATACCTTGTGCCTGTCTTTAGGTGGCATAATTTCATCACACTGAATGTTGGCTCTCCGTCTCATGGGAAAATAAACCACTCATACATGTACTAAATAGTCTAAATACATAACAAATTATAAGTTAAATTAAATGATGAGAAGAAATAATACCCACACATCGCTTTTCCTGTTGCTGTGCATGCAAACACATGAGCCCAAAACATGATGATTTCACCGTGCAATCAAACATTTGTGAAATGTTTGATCTTTGAGATTTTAAGAATCCTAAAATGTTTCCGCTATGAGTGTCAGACTGTATGCCACATTGCTCAGAGAACAGCACAGTTAATGCAGATGGAAGGTAATGGAGTATATTAGTAAGAACCCAGGGGCTTGGGTGAGTTCACGCTTCACAGTCAAGCAGGCTGGAGGTCTGAACACTTTCTGCCTTTTGGAGAAAGAGGAGACATGACCAAAATAGGCATTTCTTCATTGTGTTGGTTTGTGTGGCTTGAGCATTGTGTGCCTTTATATATCTGATTATGGTTTCAAGGGCTGTACATTACAGTGTAAACCTTCAGGAATAATTCTGAGAACAACAAATATAGGTGAATGTGTATGTCATTAAGTATTAATTGTTTATAAATAATTTTATAAATGGAGAGCTTGTCTTCAAGTGTTGGTCTGAAAAATAAATGATGATCAGAAAATACAATTAAATAAAAGCAAGTGTTTCATTGGTTATAAGAGGAGCCAGTTACTAGAGCATTAAGGCTGATGTTCTCATTTAGAAGCAGCCCATACTAAGGCTGTGTTCACAGTTTGTTGACTGCTGATGCCAGTTGTGTTTGTGTGAGTGTGTGTGTGTGTGTGTGTGTGTGTGCGTGTGTGTGTGTGTGTGTGTCACATGGCTGAGGCTTTACCATGGCAAGATCCACTGATTTAAAAGGGAGTTGAAAAAAGTATACTGAGAACATGGGTCAGTTCCATTGTTTTCTAATATAATCTCACTTCCCTTCCTGGTGCAGAGGTATTCTTCTTACTAAAATAGAGTACTAGGGAGCCAACCAGGGGCCGATTGTGAGCGGGAAGGGCGGGGGGATGTAGGGAGAGGGGATTGAGGAGGAGGAGGACGAGATGGGGTAAGGGGTGGTGGTTGGGAGTTGGGGAGGGGGAGAGGAAACGCTGTAGAAATGCCTGGTATGTCTTACCATGCCCCCCTGTGCAAGTCTTAATTTCTGCACCCAGACTGAGCAGCGGCCACAAGCACTCCTCACACACAGCAGTAGCGCGCAGACAGCTGCTCGCTTTCGTCAGCTGGAGGTACCCTCCTCTCGACAGCACACACACGGGCACACACACGCACACACAAGCTCCTGCCGTCCTCCATCAGCACCTCTACTGTTCTCCTCCCGAGGGCTTTCTGTAGCCTCTCCTTTGGAAACGTCCGGGGACTGCACTCAACATCTCTGAGACGGGACACCCAGCCACAGCGCCAACTTCATACAAGCCACGGGCCCACAGGTAATTTACTGCTTCCCTCCATTCCCTGGAGAAGGGTTCTCACAGTACCTGTGTGCCTGTGCTTATAGGGCTACGCTCAGGAGGCACCCAGTGTCATGCAGGGTTCTCGCTTCAGCTAGACCGGTGACCACTAAGCTCTTGTCCGCGGGTAATAAAACTGGGGGTTGGCATTGGGGGTGTTACCGTGATCCTCCTACAGCCTTTAGGCTAAGGTCCCCAATCCTGGTTCTGGAGAGCTGCAGGTTGTTTCACTGGGACAAAACCTGAGGGGTAATATTGGGGCAGGGGTGTGGGCATTGATGTCTGTCTGTGCCTGCTGTCTTTCAAAATATTGTGGAGGATCTCCCATTTGTTGCCAGTCAGCTGAAGAGCTATATACATAGCAAAGAACCCCCTGAAGGAGTAGTGGTTCCCTCTTTTTATCTGCGAAACAAATACACGGTTGGCTTCGTTTTAGCTGGGGCCAAAAACATTGCATTTCTTGAGTTGTCGAATTGTTATCTCTTTTACGACTGAAGAGTTGGAGACACAGAGCCATCTTTGAAGGCTTTCTCTATCTTTGAAGGCTTTCTCTTTGACCTCATGGCTGATTGTTTAGCACTGTTTCTATGCTGGATCACGTTATGGCAAACAAAAGGTCTCAAATATAATCTTGTGTTATGACAATAGTATATGATACCAATGTTGCATTGGAAAAGGATGCTTTTATTGAAAAGAAAATCGTATGTACAATTTAATATGGTGATGGATCTTTCATGTTATGTGTTTACTTTGCATCTACTGGTTCTGGGGCTTCTGTTAAGATCACTAGTACACCTCCCCCCTCACCAGGAAGTTAAACTGACACAAATAGAATGTTCCAGAAAAAATAAACTCTAAGGGGGGGTAGTGATTGCTGACCGGGGCGGTGGGGGGTCATCAATGCAACGTGTGGATTCTTGGATTTTTTTTACATGAACCTCATCAAAATGTAGTGGTTTGAATTGAAGAGGGCAGTTCACAAGTGCAGGCCAAAGGGTCTGAAGAATTTTGAAATATATGAAGGAAGGAATGATCAAATGCACCTTCCCACACAATATTATCACAAATCTCTTAAAACACTATAGAATATGATTCAGTACTATTATCCTTGTGAGGAGAGGGTGCAGAAAGTATTGAAAACAGGCAGGGGTGCCAATAATATTGATGGACTTTTAAGTGCAATTACAAAAACCTTCACCACCAGCTAGTCACTACTGAGAATCATTCTGGTCTTTCAGTTCCATGGGAATCAGATGGGAGTCAGTGCATTTCTGGGGAAATAACACATTCTAAAGTTGTCTGTGTTTGTTTTAGTGTTAACAATTGGATTTAACCTATTAAGAAAGAATTGTAGCCTTGAAACTAATTCCCATCACTGAGTTCGCTACACTGCAGGTTGTAATTGTGGGAAAAGTTATGATGTCATCAGTGCGAGACTCAGAAGAAAAGAGACATTCAAAGGAGGTATACAGCAAAAAGGCTACTAAAAATGTACAGCAGCACGGCAGCGCAACGCAGTATTTTTGTAACAGCTGCGCGTTTTCTATCCCGCTTTTCACTGCGTCAGCACGTCTGGGCTAGCTGTGTTGTACACACATTACCGTGCCAAATTATCCCTCGACAGCCTGACCTTTCCAAGTGGATAAATGTCCTTTTCTCCTTAAAAAACAGGAAACTATCCTTTATGAACTGGACTCGGCTTCTCACAAATGAGAACAAGTGGGTAGCTACACTGGGGAGCTTCTTTTCCTGTAATACAGTAGTAGCACATTAGTGCAATATCTGGGACATTACATTTCATATCAATTATTTGTATAAATTACACATTTGAATGCTACTTTTATTCCTTATTTATCTGTAATAATTTATTATTTAAGTCTGATTTATGCTGTGGGCAGGAATTTTGTTGGATTAAAACTGTGGATCTAATACTGTAGTATGTGGTCTGTGATAATGTGACCACAGATGAGACTATCCTTGGTTCACCCATGACACTGTTTTGTTCTACAGTTTCTCTCTCAGTCTTGGTTTTCCTCCTCTGAAAAGCACTGAGATTAGTTAGCACATGGCATTCACCACTAAGTCATCATTGACTGTCCCTTAATACTCTGTAGCACTGTAGTCATATATGTGTTTATTTTAGTAAAGCCTACTGTAATGTAACCTATAAAGACCCTGGAAGAAGTTAATGCCTCTTCCTGTAACTATGCAGTTATTTTAAGGTAAAGCCTTACTGCTGTGACTCATCCCATGGATGCTTAGTGCATAGCATTTAAAACCACAAGCGTGTAAAATTACCCCCTTCCCACTCCCAAAGCCTCATGCCGGGGTGGTATTTGTGTCCGGAAGAAGACGGTTCCCGTCTTTCAGGTTCGCCTGTCCCTGGTACTCATGTCAGTCCTGCTGGGCGTCTGCTCTATTGCAAGGGCGCACTGACTCAACTTCCAGGTTTTGACAAGTTTGCCCGCTTACGCATCCTTACTGTAAATACAGAATGAACATGGACGCTGGTGATCAGGCAAAATTCTCAAGACAAATAAGGTGGCTGTCTAAATATTTACTGTGGCAACGGACAGTAAAAGCTTAGAGTGTAGCTGTGGGTACAGCCTGTTATGGTACGGGGCAGAAAAGTGCCACAATCAGAAACAAACTGGCCAAGCTGCTGCAAGGGAGAACTCTGAACTCTGCTAGAGCAACACTGTCTGATGTCTATACATTACCCTCTCCCAATACAACTTTAACACTGAGAGAATGATATTGTGCTACTAAAATTACACAAAAATGGAAAATGGACAAAGGAGTATGGCAACTGAAAAAATGCCTTATTTCTGTCATCCTGGGGGAAAACATACTTTCAGATCTGCTCAATATAAAGCCTTGTTAGTTACTCAGCAACTTTTCCAAACACGTTATGCCAGCTTTGCAAACACTTTAGGCTTACGTTTTGCATACATATGCAAACAGATGTATACAGTCAATATAAACGACATATTATTAGATCTATTCTTCTGACTATGTAGTCAGACATACAGATGTGTCCTCTTCGATTTATCTTTAAAAATATCATTGTGGTTTCAGTGTTGTACCCATGCCCTGACAAGTTCAGTATGTATGAGTTTCAATTGGTAGTGGGGTTCAATCTTTTTACCATAGGTTGTGCACCCTACTGCAGAGTTTTTAGGCCCTGGTGTGGTCAAAGGGAGTGGGAAGTAGCCTCAACAATGTGACCACAAGTCTATTGAAAGTAATGTCGGCCATTGTCATTCTGTAAAATGGACAACAGGCTCATTCTACTAAAATAGTCTAATAGACTTACATTGTGCTAATGATGTTGTCAATGACACTCACCCACATTAAGGGACGCTTTTTGAGTGTGTAATGCTTTGTACTGTATCATTTTAAAACAGATTATCATATATTCCAAGCAAGTAACAGAAATGATCAGTTGCCTAAAGTACATATACCTCAACAACAATCCAAACCAGCTGCACAAACTTTGCCATTTTGTGTCCTACATTAGATTAACGTCCCCTGCATTTTTGATCAACAAAGTCACACTGTGTGTGGAGATTGATGAAAGAAAGGACTGAATGTTGGTTACAGGTGACAAACCTTGGCCAAAAATAGCCGTTTATTGTGATTTACATATATTCAAAGAATGTAAATATATTTTTAAAAGAGTCAAACACCCCATAACTTTTCAGGAGCATTCCAAATCTGGAAGAGGTTTATAAGGTTAAAACTGAATTTAGGTTTGAACATTTCAATTCAGGTGAATAGTTTGCTATAGAATTCAGTTTATCCGACAAGTACTAATTTAAATATAGTTTTTTAAAAGTTGCTTTCTGGGAATGATATTCACATATGTTCACTTACTTACAATTTTTTAATTTTAATTCTTAATCTTTAATAATAATATTTTTATCTTAACAGTAGTTAATATAGTTAATATTAATAATATTAACTATCTTTTAAACTATATTATGGGCATTTCCCATTTAATCTGCCCTCTAGTGGTGTATCAAGAATATTGGAATGTTATCCTGGACCTGGTGCCGCTAGTCCTCTAAAACCAGGGGTTCACAAGGACCCTTCAATATAGCTTTGTTATTTCCACATTGTGCTTATTGTGGTATACAATATTAATCTCAGTTTTTAAATTCATCATTCATTCATTCATTGTTACCTCTTTTTATGTAGCCTAATTGTTTGCAATGTAAACATGTAAACATGAGAACTCACTAGATAGTTACTATCTTCATGGCATGCATAGCTATTTCTTACATAATGTGGTTTAAAAATAACCAAATTTAAAGAAACTCACTAATTTATTGCAATTGTGGTTGGAACAAAAACCAGCACACACAGGGGTACCCCAGGACTGAGTTTGGGAACCACTGCTCAAAAGTACATTTTTGTCTTTCCCCATCTATCATGGGAGGAATGGTATTTTGATCCAGCCTGGTGTCACTGAGCCATTAGAAGGCATACCATTATCTTCAGCAATTAATTGATCCATTAAATCAGTTAGCTGACATAGCTGGTCCATATTAGTTGCTGATTTTAAGTTTAAAATAAACTCTAGCAGACCATGTGGCTCTCTAAGACCAGGGTTGTAGCCACTCTTGTTCTGGCGTGTTAAAATGATCACCTGCTGAGCTGCGCTGTTTTACCAAAGAGGGTAGTGGGAGTAAGAGGTTCAACATCGGGGCTGGAACGTCCGCACTTGGAACTTATTAGACAGACAACAGGCACTCTTTGAATGACTGGCGGTCAATGTAGTTTTTACAAAACAGTTCGCTAAACAGGTCAATATCAAACAGACGAAATCAAAAGTCTCCCTTTTCTTTTTAGATTATATATGCCTTGGTTGTCAGGACCCACAACCCGCTACTTACAACCCGTTATGGTTTTGACTATCCAACAAAAACCAACTTTAAATCCGGTCAGATGCATGCCACTCTACACATATGTTATGTAACTTTAGTTGCTAAGCTGAAAACACTACAGCACATGCCTGATCACGTCCTCTTGTGCGGACAAAAAATCTAATGGGGAAAAGCGCCAATTGTGTATCTGGTCATATATCTAAAATCTTTGGTTTTACAATTCCAGTACTTCACAGCAACCCCACCCCATGTTTTTTGTACTCTGTCAAAGCAAAAGCTCTTATGAGGGTGATTTCTTTTTAAGTGCCTTGTCACTAGGAAATCATATTGTTTGAGATTGCTTCCTCGGGAAAACAGAAAAATTATGACGACTAAGAGGCTGGCCTCAGAACAGATGGATATTTCCGTTCCTTCCCCCCTGTCTCAGCAAACCTGGATAGTATGTTCCCACAACTGGCAGCAAGCTTGCAAAAAAAGGCAACAAGCCACTAATGTTGAGCCATTGCAATAACATACATTCAAACTCAAATTAATTTGGGCTTGTACACACACATGCTGACACAGGTTCATTATTGAAGTTGATGGTGACAATAACATTAATGAACCAATGCAAGGCCAAGGGCTAAGCCACATTAGGCCACATAAGTGAAATGAAAGCAACATTTCTTCCAGTAAGCGCGTGTGAACGTATTGTTCAACATGTCAGGAATGGGAAACAGACCCTGAATAATTGGTAATAACTCTTGTTGCAATAGTGAAAATAGCCTGTGCCAATTCAGGCCAGACAATAGGGGGGCTCCATGTTGACTGGTGGGGAAATGCTTTTGCTTCCTGAACCTGGCTGAATGGGCCTTTCAGTGTCTGTGACCTTTCTCCCCCTCGCAAGAGTCTGGACAACAAGTGATGGATACAATTAAACTTAATTCAAGCTTATATAATAATTCACTACATGTCAAAAGTCAATCTCAATCCAAACTTTAACCACAACTACTTTATCTTTAACCCCTTCGTGCAGATGGCAAATTTGGTCAATTCTCACCTATTTAGGGGGTGTTCTATTTAAAGCTTTATAACTCCAGGGGCCACATATATAAAACTCTGAGTAAAGAAATGCTTAAAAGAACGCTCAGCGTGAAAGTCGGAAATCTGCTTAAAAAAAGTTTTGCATTTTCTACCTCTGCCTTTCTGTCACGGTGTCGCCATATCACACGGACTCCAAAGATTGCGTACATATGCTGTCCATTGTGTGCAGAGGTACGCAGATTCTCACAGCACGTGTTATATTATACATCAGAATTTCTGCGTGGAAACTCGCTTACGCGGCTTTCTGAGGGCATTTTTCTGCTCAGCACTGTTTATACATGTGGCCCCAGGTGTGAGCATCACAGAAACTTGGCTTAAAATGGCTTAAATGACAGTTGTATCATTTGCAATACTAACTTAAATTAGAACTTTTTCTTTATTTTGCAATGAAATACTGAGAGGTACATATGTGAAATAGGTAAAAAGTATACATTTCCAGGATCATAGCACTCCGTGCCCACAAGTGTGCAAAATCTGAGGATGATATGCAGATCTTTGATCTTTGAAAAATGCATAACGGTGTAAGGAACCTGGACCCCTGAGCATTGGAGAAAAGTGATATGGTCTGATGAGTCATCTTTTACTCTTTTTAATACATCTGGACAGGTTTATGTTTGGAGAAAGCCTAAGGAGGCATTCAATCCACAATGTCTGTTGCCAACTGTTAAATATGGTGGTGGTTCTGTAATGGTATTGGCAGTCATTTCATGGGACTCATTGGGTCCAATGATTGCTCTCTATGGACATATAACATGCAAACAATATTTTTGGCACTGGAAACTAAACTGAGACAAAGAAATTGGTTATCTAATGGTCAGTCCCCTCATTAATTGCCTCCTCATAATAATTTGCTTCAAATGGACACTAAAGCTGTTTTCATGTTTGGATAGCATGGATAGCTTTAGATAGCTGAGTTACTTTGCATATGTTTCCATGGGTTTTCATGGATTTGGAAAGGTTTGGGTATGTCTTTTGCAAAAGTTGGACATTATCTAATGATATAGATGCCAATATACTTCCAACGAGTCAAAAGAGTTTATCTGTTGAAAAATGTTGATTATCTCCTGGAATACTGTGATGCACAATTATCCATTTTAGGTAGATTTCTGGACACTAAGGTTCACCGTTTCAAATTGCCTCATAGGATTTGAGCAGGAATACATATCACTTTCATATTATGTACACATGCAGGCAGGAGGTTTGCAAACCAGAAAATGTAAAGTTTAACCTTCACATATTTGACTATCAGGTGTTCAATGAAGTAGAGAGAAAAAAAAGGTATCAAATGAAGTCCTCTATTGGTATTGGTACTGGTATCATAATTTTTTTAACGATACCCAGCCCTAATCATAATGTAACGTTAGTTGACATGGTTCCTTAACCGGAGATTTAATAAGGCAGATGAGATAACAGGGAATAATACCGGAGGTCCTGTTTGGTTTCTTTTGCCAAAATACCTTTAGGAAACAATGTGTCAATGTAATTTTCTGACATTATAATAAAATTACAATGATAGCTAGCTTGATCTACGATGTGTCCCTACTCAGAACAGTGACAGACACGGCATTGCTTTCTCCCTCGCTGGCGTCGCCTACGTGCCTATGTAACTTACACGCCCACTGACAGCACTGTACTTTTTCAAAAATGCCGAAGAGGTAGAGGTATACGTCATTTAGACAAATACCTCTACCAATATTTCATCTTTATCTGCAGAAATTATTTTGGCCAGCCACAACGAGAGACTTAATTAGTTTTGCATTGATCTGTTAAATAAGGTTAATGTTGTTTTTCGGTGGAGCTACCCTTTAATGGACATGGATAAAGAGCTAATGTCTCTTTAGAGAGAAGCTGAAAATGGGCATTAATGCTTTTCCTGAAGATATTAGGGCAGGGGTTCCAACCATGGTCTTGATTTTTGTTGCCACTCAGCACAAGTAGTTTACACAGCACAGTAACCTCACCTCACCTGGTTTTTTGAGTCTGAACTGGTTGCTGATTTTCAGGGGGAAAAAACCAGCAGACCCTGTGGCTCTCCAGGACCAGTATTGGGGAAACCAGCAGACCCTGTGGCTCTCCAGGACCAGGGCTGGGGAAACCAGCAGACCCTGTGGCTCTCCAAGACCAGGGTTGGGGAAACCAGCAGACCCTGTGATTCTCCAGGACCAGGGTTGGGGAAACCAGCAGACCCTGTGGTTCTCCAGGACCAGGGTTGGGAAAACCAGCAGATCCTGTGGCTCTCCAGGACCAGGGTTGGGGAAACCAGCAGACCCTGTGGCTCTCCAGGACCAGGGTTGGAGAAACCAGCAGAAGTAAAAATAATTTACTCTACGGAGGAAAAGGTCAGTGGCTCAGAAGGACTGACAGAACTAGGGAATAAAAACAGTTGTGTGCATGCCTTCTGCATAAGCACTATGGGTGGGTCATGGACTTGTTATCTTCTTAATTTTAATGGGGAGAGAGGACACCCAAAATTAGCAAGGTGCAGACTAGCAAAGAACAATTGTGAAAATGGAGGGTAGTTGCACACTCTATAATGCTCACAAATAATTTATTGTAACCAACAGTTGGACACACAGTGTCTTCCTCAGGGTGTAAGACACTGAGGAAGACACTGTGTGTTGAAACGTTGGTTACAATAAATTATTTGTGAGCATTATAGAGTGTGCAACTACCCTCCCTATTGTGCGACTATCCTCTCTTTTCAACTTCTTAATATTAGCATTTTCATAGAGACTGTGTTCAGATTTTTCTACATCAAAAGTTCTAAATCAAAATTTCCAAATACACAAATTAAATGATGGGGAAAGCAAAGTGAGAACTTGAGAACAGCTCACAACATGAACAAGGAACAATCACGGCCATCTTTAAAAAAAGAGGCCACCTTGCATGTACCAGAATTTCTGCAGCTCACAAATTTATATCACGAGAGAGAGAGAGATCCCAGAATTTTGGCCCTGTTTCACAAGCTCAAGCCAACAAAAATTCAAAGATCAGAACTGGAACATTATTTGTTTACAGTATATATCTTTCCTTCAAACTTCCGTAATTAGAGCAATTTAGGCCCCTTTAGATCCCTTTCCTAGCGACCCACAGAGGGCAGAGGGATGTGTGGGGGGCAAGAGTGCTATGGGAAAGGTTGTGGTCTAAGGCCAGATTGTCTAGTCTGCACAGGCAGAGAAGGCTATATATATACACATACTTCACATGCCTGTCACTGTTCCACTAGCACAGTACAGCAGAGTCATGCACATTCTAATACACTAGTGTAAAGCAAACTATAAACTTGTGAATTTTTACAGAAAAACAGAGAAAGAGAGATGTGAGTTTATATTCATTGTAACTAACAGTACTTTCGCTCAACCCTTTAATTGCGTACGTGTAGATCTATATAATGATATACAGTGCAGTCCAAAAGTGTTAGGACAGTGACACATTTTTTGTTGTTTTGGCTCTGCACTGTCCTAACACTTTTGGAGTGTACTGTAATGATATAATTATGGCATAACTCTCTGTCAGCTGTGTGAATGATACATTATGTATGTAATCTTGAAGATAAACCTTCCCTAGAATGTACAATCATAATTTTTGGCATGTCCCATCACAGCAACATCTGCCGATTAACTTTTGGAAGGGGCACAATACATGTGTTTTTTTTTAGTTTTTTTTTTTTTACCAGAGACAGCACTATTGCAGGATAGCCTGCTGCCTCAAATTCCTGATCGAACAGAAGAGGCCAGCGGTGCTCAGGGACAATACCTGCCAACTGAAGCCTGTCCTCTCTGGTTGATGCCATGTACAGCTGGGGGCACAATGAACCACCCAGCCAGCCTTTAAGCTCTGTTTTCACCCTCTTTTTGCCATCTATCTTCAGGTATCTGCTGAGAGTGGTGTGAGCGGCGATGGGTGATTGGAGTCTCTTGGGAAACTTCCTTGAAGAGGTGCAGGAACACTCAACATCAGTGGGCAAGGTCTGGCTGACCGTCCTCTTCATCTTCCGCATCCTGGTCCTGGGCACAGCTGCAGAGTCCTCCTGGGGCGACGAGCAGTCGGACTTCATGTGCGACACGGAGCAGCCCGGCTGTGAGAACGTGTGCTATGACAGGGCCTTCCCCATCGCCCACATCCGCTATTGGGTTCTGCAGATCGTTTTCGTCTCCACCCCCTCCCTCATCTACATGGGCCACGCCATGCACATACTGCGGGTGGAGGAGAAGCGCAGACGGAGGGAGCTGGAGGACAAGGGTGGGGGTGAGGCCGGGGGAGGGGGCGGGGAGAAGGAGTTCCTGGAGGGGAAGGAGTCCAGGAGGGTGGAGGACACAGGGAAGGTGCAACTGAAGGGGGCGTTGCTGAAGACATACGTGCTGAGCATCCTGATCCGCACGGCGATGGAGGTGACCTTCATCGTGGTGCAGTACATGATATATGGAGTCTTCCTCAACCCGCTGTATGTCTGCGAGGCCTGGCCCTGTCCCAACCGGGTCAACTGCTACATGTCCCGCCCCACAGAAAAGAACGTCTTCATTGTCTTTATGCTGGTGGTAGCGGGCGTGTCCCTCTTCCTGAGTGTGGTGGAGCTCTACCACCTAGCCTGGAAGCAGACAAAGCGATGCTTTCGGGCCGACCTGGCCTCCCGCACGCTGCAGTCCAAGCCTGTTCCTGTGGTGGCCATTGGCTGCGAGCCCGAAATTCCTCTGCAGGCCTCCCGCACCCGCACCCCGCCCCCCGATTTTGACCAGTGCCTGGCAACGGTGGTGCCCCGCTCCCATGCTGGCCACTCCCACCCGAGCTGCCAACCGTTCAACAACAGGATGGCCCACCAGCAGAACTCTGTCAACCTGGCAACCGAGCGCCACCACAGCCACGACAACCTGCAGATGGTGGACTTCCTGCAGATGAGCTACACACAGGGAGCCGAGGCAACTAACACCTGTGCCCTGCCCCCGGCCCGGCCTCCTGTTCTGGCCCTGAACAACAGCTTTTTAAAGGACAAGCGGCGCCTGAGCAGTGGCTCCAGTAGCCGAGTGAGGCCAGATGACTTAGCTGTGTAGTAGAGTGAGATGAAGCAGAAGTGGGAGGAAGGGGAAGGGGAAAGAGAAAGGGAGGGAGAATGGAAGAAAAATGAAGAGAAGCAGGAGCCTAAGAGTGGGTAGATAGGACACAGACTGCTGCCAGTGAAGGCAGTCCAAAGCAGAGGGAGTGCAAAGTTACTGGGATTGCACCGTCCCATTTTCTCAAACCTGTGAAAACTTATTCATTGCAACCTACTGTGCACAGGGGACTATGTGGACATGTGGACATACGTGACAATTTACTTTATGTTTATTAAAAAAAAACAAAGACTACATCACAAACTGAACATTGATGACTAACCACGTTTTAGATATTCATTTGTAAACTATGTTGTGAAAGTACACGCAAATTTTACAGGCCTATTTTTTTTTTTAGTACATTACTCCCTGAGGCCTTGAAATATCAGATCTATACATGCTTGGAGAACACAACATTACTAAATCAGAATCACACTTTTTTTTCATCACTGAGGGTAGGTTCCATGTTCATGTCTCTTCAAAGCTTAACTTATTCAATGCCAGAGTGTTCTGGAACATTAAGCCTCAGCAGTGCCTAGCCAATATGGCTGCTGACATTCTAAATTTTTAGATTGATCCTGTCAATGTGCAAACTTCCAAGAAAAAGAATGTTAGTGTAAATTGGTCATTCTTAAATTTTTTCAGACTCAAATGTGCAATTCTTTACCGGTATAGAAGTGTAAAGACGGCTTTGGTCGACGTTAGTCGCCCTCGGCACTTTAAAACGTTTGTATTTTTGACGGTTTATGTCGCCTGCGGCACTGAATGAGTTAAAAAAATCTGAGATCACCCACAATATGATGCATACCTACACATAGGTATGATGATGTGTGTCCCTTAATGCTCAGTGACTGACAACTCATTGTAGCTCTATCCATTATGGGATTTGTGAAAGCTCTCTCCCACCACTACCCCTAACCTCATATGGTAAAACAGGCTAGTCAGCAGCACCAATGCACATGGTGCATGTCTCTCCTCCAAATGCAGCCCACGGTCTGGTGTTCATTGTATGGTCGGTAGATGAGTAACAAATCCCTCTGGCACAAATGGGCTTACTGCTGGTGATGACAACAAAAGTGTAACAGCAAATACATTTTAAACTTCTAAAACTGATATTTTAATAAAAGCTATGAACCATATTTGTAGCATTTATAGTTTGTGAGATAAACAGCTTTGTTTGTGAAAACAGGTGAGAATTGGCCTATTTTGGTAGAAAGAGGTTAAAAGCTGTACCATAAACAGAAATGTGACCCATGAAAAGAATTAGTCCATGTTATGCCCAACATATCGCTATGTCTACTTAACGATTTGAGCTAGGTTTGTGAAAAAAAGCCTTTATATTAATTCAATATTTAAATGTACGTGACTATATGATCATGTTTGTTTTATGGTGCGATATTGCTGACTTGAGTTGATCTGCCAAGTGGTTTGGTAATTGCTGCTAAAACGGCGGAGATATTGACAGTCAAAATTTGGGTTTTAACAAGTTGCAACCAAAACCAAAATTTTTTATAGCAAAATTAAGAAACATATGCGCTTCTCTTCCGAAACACATGGTGTCGCCACGCCCATATCCAAGTCCGCATAGCATTGAAGACATTTCATTGGCTTCGGCATGCAGTTCAATAGGCGGGGGGGGGGGTCTCTGTAGAGAAATGAAATGCAGACCCCAAACTGACTGAACCCTCCAGTACCCTGGGCGACACAATCAGCAATTGCATGTCGCCCGATGGAGCAACTGCAGTCGGCGCTGACACGGTCTGGATTCGATCCCAGACTGTGGGGCTCATCCATGCATTAACTGAATGAGCTACACAGCAGCAGCATGTTGAAAATGAATGCTGACAGTAATATACAGTGAGCACCATAATTCATTGGACAGTGACACATTTTTGTTGTTTTGGTTCTGTACTCTAGTACTTTGAGTTTGAAAGGCCACAATGCCATTGAGGTTGAAGTGCAGACTGTCAGCTTTAATGTGAGGGTATTTTCATTCATATCAGATGAACCGTTTATAAATTATAGAACTTTTGTACATAGTCTCTCCGCCCCCCCCCCCCCATTTTCCAAAATATTGGACAGTTTAACATAATGTACAATAAAGTAATATTTTTTTATATTTGGTCGCATAACCTTCGCAATGACTTTCTGATGTCTGTAACCAACAATATCAAAAGACTCTTGATATTTTTTTTTCTGGTACTTCTACAAACAATACTATAAGCTCTCTGCATTTGAATGGATCTCTATGTGAATTGGGGGGTGGGACTAGATTTAACTGTAAATGACACTGGAACAGTATGGAACACATGGTTGGCTAAATGTGTTCAAGGGTCATCAAGGGTCTGACGTATCAAACAAGCCTTAAACTATCACTCTGCTGCCAGATATGCAGTATATATGGATGGATAACTTGAAGGGTTTCGTCTCCTGATTTATTTTTCCATAGAGTTCAATAGGAAAATGTGTCAGGAGAAACAACCTTTAAAGTGATCCATCCATATCTACTGCATATCTGGCAGCAGAGTGAGTGACATGACTAATTTCAATAACCAGTGTATCAGTGGAGATCCGTCCATACAGGACAGGGAAGAATTTGAAGAGGGAAATTTCTTTTTAAAATAATTCTTTAAGGGTTGTTTCTCCTGACCTATTTTTCCATAGAGTTCAATAGGACCCTTAAAAAGATCAATCCGGAAATAAGATATGAGTCTTTTGATATCCTTTTATACAGTGTCATGATAGCATCACCCGTTTACCTGTGGAATACCTGTTTACCACAGAAGTTGGTTGAGAGAATGGCAAGAATGTGCAAAGCTGTTATCAAGGCCAAGGGTGGCTACTTTGAAGAATCTAAAATATAAAACTTTTTTGATTTTACACTTTTTTAGTATTTGCATAATTTCATTCATGTTATATCATAGTTTTGATGTCTTTACTATTCTAAAATGTGGAAAACAGTAAAAAAAAAAAAAAAAACCTTCTATAGGTGTGTCCAAACATTTGAATGGTACTGTAAGTTGCTAGGAAGGATACCAATCGAATTATGTACATTAGTCATCATTAAATTTGGATCTGAATGGCAGTCACACCAAGTGGGATTTGGTTACAATTTAAACAAGGGGAGGGAGCAATTATATTCCTTCACATCCTCATGTATCCTCCCTTTCACCAAGGGTATAAAATGCAAGCTTCCAGCAGTAAGGGAATCCCATAATGGAATACTCCACACGAAAAAAGTGGGAGGTCACGTTTCAACTCTATGGGGTTGCACTTCCTATATTTGGTTGCGAGGGCGATTTGGTTCTATTTTTGTTAGTTTCTCATCAATCCTCTCTTGCAGAGCACCTGTTAAGTTTGCTTGCAGCATATTGCAAATTTCGTCACAAGGTAGGTCACTCGAGGGAGGAGAGCAAGAGAAGGGAATGTGTTAAATTGGATCCGAACGCAGCCCTGGATTATAAACCTTACCCTTAAACTGACCCCACTTCAACCCATCCTGCACTGCTTTTCCTACATGGTTGAGTAGCCAGACTGCCCCCTACTGACTCTGTAGTGGTTCTCTGTGCCAGAAACACGGAGGAAATGTTTGGAGGTCCAGGTGCGACAGATAGGGAGTCTTAAAGTGTTCCTATGAACACCACAGAAACGGACAATAGTCCGTAGTGGAAAAGGGGGAAATAAGGGGACCACAAATAACCTCGCAATAAAAGGCGAGGAGCTCGATATCCGAGCAAAACAAAATAAATAAGCAGTCACGCTTAATACAAATAACCTCGCGATAAAAGGCGAGGAGCTTGATATCCGAGCAAAACAAAATAAATAAGCAGTCACGCTTAATACAAATAACCTCGCGATAAAAGGCGAGGAGCTCGAAATCCGAGCACAACAAAAGAAATAAGCTGTAACGTTTATCTAACTCCCGTTTGTGGAGTGAGCAAACCGAAAGAAAAGAGAAACTCAAAAGCCCGAAGATTTAGAGTGAGAGCACTCGTAGGTATGAGAATAAACAAAGAAACGAAAACCCTAAACTCTGAGCTAAGAGCTAAAAAGATCACTTTGTTTTTTCTAAGTTGTACTGCTAACAAGTCCCGCGTTGATAAGCAAAGCGGTCGATAGCAGAACAACTTCCTATACCCTTTTACCGGCTCGAATGTTACGAGAAATAACATGGAAGCAATGAGAAAAGGAGGAAGCGGGGTATAAGTAGTGAGCGGATATGCAGGACAGGTGAACTCACTAATTACCAAGACGAAAGCAAAACCCGTAGCGGAGCACATAAAAATCAGATGGATTACCGGTAAAAGCAAAAAAAGGAATAAAAAACGCGGAGATAAGAAAAGAGAGGCATGATCCATGACAGACTCCAATACCAATTCCAGCAGCAATTGTTTAACTTCCGAGATGTTTTTCGTGAACGGTCATGGCTAGTTGCCATTGAAGCGAAGAACGGTCATCAGCGCTTGCGTCGCATTTGCGAGTTATGATTGGTCCGTTTGTGTTGATTTTACAGCGCACTAACCAGCCACCCAGTCAAAGTCAAATGAGTGAAGCGGCTTCAGGTGTATTCTTCGTCGTGCTGCCTGGCTAAAACTGACCATTAAATTTCTCAAAACCAGTAGCCTAAATCAGAGTGAGGGAGAAATGCTCTTGTATTTGTCTAGCAGCACTCAAAAGGTAAATGTAATTCGGATCAGGGCTGAAGATAGCTATGTAAAGCTCTATGTAAAGTTCACAAGACACGAGACCCTACAGTTTATCTGCTGATGCAAAATGGTTACGTGACCAAGTGCTATACATGACTACTGTCATTTACATGTCCAAAATTCCATAATGTCCCAAACATTATGGTGCCCTGATATAGGGGGGTTTGTAAGTGTAGAATTTCTACATAGTGAAACCAAATTGTATAAGAATACACTCAAATAAAAGCTGAGAATATAATATGCAATTAACCTCATGTGAATTGTTTGATTACAAATCTAAAATTGTGGAGTACAGCCAAATCAAGAAAAAAATATGTCCGTACCAAATGTTATGGAGAGCACTGTATATTCTTTTTAATTTTGTAAAGCACATTGAATGCCTTGTTATGGATGAAATGTGCTATATAAATAAAGATTGATTGACAACAGCACTGAAACCGTTTACTGTAACATATTACTCCGCTTTTGGGAAAGTTTTGATATTTAAAAAGAAAATGGAATCCAGAAAGTATTTGTTGGCAGAGCCAAATAACCAACAAAATTTATAATCTGTTGTCTCAATCATTACCTTATAGATAGTGTATAGTCGAGTTAGTAGAACTGTTGTATAAAAGCAATATTTGAGGTTGGGCTGACCATGCTCAGCCAATCAAAATTAGGTAGCTACAGTGCTAGTGCCTTTTCCTCTCAAAAATCCTGTCGTATGAGGAAACAGACGTGTAATTCTTACATTAACATATTTTATACAGCACAATTATTTGGTTATTATTTGGACAATGGTTTCTAAGGTCGAATTTATGTTGCTTTTACACTCCAAGCCACATTGGTTCTCATATACTTTTGAGTCCCATGCACTCATTCGTCTGCTGCCCTCTAGTGACGACTATAATGTATATAAAGTAAACGAAATTGAACAGGATTATCAGAGTGGCACACTAGCACCACCAGACTTTAAAAAACGATGTGGCGATACATTACACTGTAACATTCAGTAATTAAGTGCCAGTGCTTGGCGTGTATTATAAAGGGTTCCGTTAGCAATTTATGCTTACATTTTTCAAAACCTTTCTGAGAGTTTCCATTTTCCTTTACCCCCCCCCCCCCCATCAAACGTTTGGATTTTTTAAAGACAAGGACACATTTACTGCATCATATTGACGATTGTGATGTATTGTAATTAAAAGACAAACCTATAGTTGTATTTATCCTTATACCCATTTCAAAGTGTAGGCTATGTGGTTCTCACTTTTCTTACCCGCTGGTTGGGAGACATTTTCGTTAAACCCTCCAAGCCTTGATATTTCCTTATCAAGACAGACTGCGAAAGTTATTTCTGTTTGTTTGTTTGTTAGGTCTGTTTTTATTTCGTTCAATAAGTACATGGGTGCCTGCCTCATATTACATGGAGTGGTATTTTCAGTTTCACTGTTTAATTTTGTTTTCTTTTTATTATCAGTATTGGCATACAACATTCCAACAGAATAACAAGTTCAGTGAATAATTTGATTTTCTAGCATGTTGTTTTCCGTTCTTAAATGTTATCGATGTTAGTCCAATGGGCATGAAATAAACAGGGCCATAATAATAATAATAAACAATTAGGATACAACCTTTAAAATCGATTTTGAGGGGCTTTTCTACCGCGCATCAACAGAACTGTTCTATGCGCGCTGCGCATCAAGTCGAAGCACAGAACTGCCGAGGTCGCACGAGAGACGGATATGATGTCAGAAATGGGGAAAGCGCTTCAAAATGTTATTGGGAAGGGTAGTTCTATTATAGCCGTTTTTTAATTATTGAAACTTAAGACGGTATGTTTTAAGACTACAACTCCCAGAAAACGTTCTCTCCTAAACCGGTGTGGCGTTTTCAAAATAGTCCCTATTTGCCTAGTTGGGGTTTACCTACTAGAACAAATTTAAGTAATTGGCTTGCCTCTACCGATAATAAGGAAAAGTGAGTTCAGTTTAACTTTTCTCCTTTTGCTTACAAACACCTAAATCTAAAATTGTCAGTTTTCCAACAAAGTTACTTTCAAATTGCAAAGGTAGCCAGATATCGACTTACAAACAAAACAGTCTTACTGGTAGCTAGCCTTTAATTTAACATTTGCAGCCAGGTAGTCAGTTGGCTAACGTTAGCTAGCTGGCTATAAAACTGAAAGTCGAATGAATTGATAATTTATCATGTTTTAGATATACATATGTTTAATGTGTATTCGCCAATTACATGTTGTGAAGCTAAGTTACACTTTCCGAAACTCTTGCTAGTTGCAGGCACGCGTCAAAGACATATCTTAAGTTTTCCTAACATAACGGGCTAAGTTAACTAGCTTGAGTGGCAAAACCTGCTACTTTTTGTTGTGGGACATCGTGGCGAATGCGGTTTGACACACTTCCGTTGACAGAACTTCTATAGCAAGCTTGCTACGTTTAGGTAACGTAACAATTCTGACGTTGTAGTTAGAGCTGACTACTCGCTGATTAGACTCCTTGGCACTGAATCGCTTCCATTGCATTGTTGCCACATGAGGAGTCACTGGATTAGGGTGGGTGTTTTTGGGTCGGCGGCATTAGGGTCCATGTTGTGGTCGGAGAGAAAAACGGCACCCGTTCAAACGGATTCAGGGAACCTCTCGGAAAAGCATGGCGATCAGTCTCCATACGAACTCAAGCTAGTCCAAATCTTGTTCCGACACGGCGCCCGGACTCCACTTAAGACCATACCGGATATAATGGAGGTAAGAGCATGAGGAAATCTCTGGGTGCTTCCCAATATTCTTCACTCCCCAGACACCACCTCCTTTCCTCCACTCCCCCACTACCACTCCTCTACCCCCTACTACCACTCCTGACATTGCGGTTTGCGTCGAGACATTAATTAATCTGTAACCGTTAATACGTAACTAAGATATAATCAGCAACATTATATTAAAACACAAAGATCCGTTTCTGGGGCATGGAGGAGAGGAGGGCACATTTTCGAGTATTGGGATGCATCCTCTGTAAGTAGCGGACATCCCATTTCCTGTTGTCACTGAGCACATTTGGCAACAATGTTTACAGCAGTGGTCCCCAACCCTGTTCCTGGAGAGCTAACTTACTGTCCTGTAGGTTTTCACTCCAACCCTAACAAAGCACACACCATTCATCCGCTAGAGACTTTGTAGGAGCTGCTAATTAGTAAAATGAGGTGTGCTTTGTTAGGGTTGGAGTGAAAACCTACAGGACTGTAGCTCTCCAGGAACAGGGTTGGGGACCACTGGTTTACAGAACACTCCACCCCTTAAAAAAAAATAAAAAAACACCCCTGGAGCAGATAATTTCATGGTATGCCATAAGGTGAGTCTAGCCAACTCGCCAAACTCAAAATGTGACGCACATTAGTTTTAGTTTGTGAGGATGTCATTCAACAAAAATTAGGGGTTGGGCTTCCTCTTTTTTCTCAGACATTTCTTCTTGGGATGGAAAATATCCGTCCAGGCAGGATTTCTAAAATGTCCGGTTAGGTTTTGCTCATTCCATAGACCGTGTATAAACAAACAAATGACCTAGTATTATGTTCATAACGCCTGCATGCATGTCCTCTTTTTCTATTCCTTTTTTGAAATTCAATATATGGTCGCCCTCATTTTACAGGCGCAGTGGGTCCCCAGTCTTCTGAAAGTTCCAGCTCACACACAGGTGAATTACATAGTTACAGACCTGAGTGGTGGGCCTCGCCCCCCGTCTCCCGTGGAGGAAAGCTACAGAGCCAGTACACTTGCGGTTAGTGTCAAATCTTGTGCAATGTTTTATTACCAGCAGCTACAGATCAAGAGATGAATAGCTTAAATAGCCTATAGATTGTTGAATTGTGTATGTCTTGAATCTTGACATATTTTCACCACACTGTGTCCACTGGGTTAGGTGGAAAGTTTGGCCAGTTGCAGGTCAGTTCTGGGCACCTTTCGTACTTTTGAAGATCATGTAGCCTTATTCTTTTCAAAAACTGAAGTGCTCACACCCATGCAAAATATTAGGGTACTGGTTCTAGTCTCTTGGAACACAAATTCAAAATCCCACACAGAAATATTTGTATACGTTTTAAAAGAAATACAAATGTATTCGTATCGGCTCACACCTTGGTCAGTGGTATAGTGCTTTTTCTAAGGTTAATTAAGCTGTTGTAAACACACAGGTGTCAGCAATCATTATAGCGAGAGGTGTCCCTAAGGTCAGTCAAATGTCAATCAACATTATATAATTACATCTTTCCTTTCTTTTAATATTATATATATTTTATATGTATACTTTACATTTGAGCAGTGATTCAGAATGCCACATGTTTTTTATTTAGGTCTTTTCACATTATCTGAATACAGATTTCTTAGGCAATATGAATGTGAGCTGATAAAACAAGACAAAATATTGTTTACCTACTTTGTGATAAACAACAAAATCAGACGTACACTAAGCATGAGTTTTGAAATAGTTAAAAGAAATACAAATATATTTCTGTGTGCACAATGAAATTTAATCAGCCTATATTGATTCTGCAGTATTCAGCTGTATGAATGGATAATATGTAAAGTGAACACTTTGTAAGTCTCAATTTTTGCTAAGCTGGTATCAAGTCATTTGAGTCACAAATAACACCTGCCGTCAATACATAACCTATTTAAAGATAGTACATACATTAGGGCTGCCCCCGACCAAAAATTTGCTTAGTCGACCTGTAGTTGTCAGTTCAAACCCATAGTCGACTAAATTTATTTTAAAATGCAAGTAAATGGGCTATAAATTATATAAACAAAGGAATACATGAAAAACGCAACAAACAAACACTTAAAAGAGAAATATCAACAACATCAGGCCAAACGAAGTTTTATAAAATTATAATCTATATTAGCAGCGTAAAAGTGTGTTTTAGCCTGTGACCAGCGAACCTCGTCACATTAGGCCTACTCACTGCTGTTTTTCCTCCGATCGCAGTTTTCTCATATTATGCGTGAGGAACACGAGTTTGTTGATGTTGCTCGGGAGATGTTTTGCTGACAATGAAGCCGGCCTTTGAGAAGATGCGCTGAATGATAGGCGAATTGTTGCTTGCAAAGTTTACATTTAACGTTTTTGGGGTCATCCTTTAGACGCTCAAAATGCTCGCATAATTTTTACACTGTGACAATTCGACCAATTAAAATTTTGGTCGACCAAGTTCTTTTGATCGACTAATGGTTTAGTCGACTATTTTGGGGCAGCCCTAACATACATAGACCTACAGCATACTATTGAAGCACCATAGCAGGAGCAAGAGGGAGAATGAGAATGCAGTGCTTTGAGTAACACATGGATTTGAGGATATAGGCTACTGTAGTTTTCAATGCAACATAGGTGAGGCTATGTTAAATGTTCAGTGTTCAGTATTAGGTGAGGCAAAATGTGGTTAAAACAAGTGTGTTTTCAGTCTGAGGCAGAAGATGGACAGTCTGCTGTCCTGATTGCAGTAAGGAGCTCTTTTCACCACTGGGGGGCCAGACTAGGGAAAGGTCATGGCCGGGTGGAGGTAACTTGAAGATAAGGGACAGTTAGGTGACCAGTGGATACAAATAAGTCTAGTCTGGCAGGCTCTTGCTATTGCAAATAGTCTTGTTGAACTTTGTTCTTCCGTTCCCCCTCAGGGTGGCACACATCCTGGTCAGCTGACCACAGTGGGCATGCAGCAGCTGTATGACCTGGGCAAGAGTCTGAGGAAGAGGTATATTGAGGATGTGCCCTTCCTCACACCTGAGTTCAACCCTACTGAAGTCTAGTGAGTACACAGCTTTGTCTCTTTCTAAGGGCCCAATAGGTACCCCTTTTGTGTTAATGTTGTAGGGACCTAATAATAATGTTATATTTTTCATAGTGAAACGTGTCTACAAACTAGTATAAAGAAAAACAACATATTACAATAACGGGAGCAGAGCTCGTAGACATAGTTTAAAAACAATGAATAGTTATGACTGAAAAAAGGGATGTCAGGATCTAAGAAGGTTTTGTAAGCGTGGCTAAACAGATGCATCTTGAGGACTGATTCAAAAGCAGTCACTGTAGTTGCCTCCCTGATTGATATAATGTCATCCCCCACCCAAATCCAGCCAGAAAAACCCCCCCCTCTCTCTCTCCCTCAATCACAATCTTTCAATTTTCATATTTAGCAGTTTTTCACAAAAAAAAAAAAAAAAGCGATTCAGCGAACGAGATGTGTAACAAACAATCAAAAAATCCAATCCCCAGATGTAAATCAGACTCCCCTTGTCCCACAGTGTCGTAAAGCACAAAGCACACAGACTTCCCACACCCCACAGTGTGAGTGCATCATATATGACAAACACTGCACACAAACAAACACAACAAACAACTGCAAAGGAAAAGGTTGATGTCCACAGCACATCACCAGATTCGGTTATGGGTTTCCTTCTGGTGAGAGAGACTTTTTTTTTTTTTTTTTGCTGCTGCAGAATGCCACAACAGCACAAGTGCAAAAAGAACCGGATCCTGACAGAATAGTGTCTGTGTGCCCTTTCAGGGAGTCTGCTGAACAGTGTATTTTTGCTTAGAAATCTTGAGTGTAATCATCAGCATTTTGCAGAGGTAAACCATAAATTAAGAACTGCGCTTGTGATGTCATTTTCTTGACCATGTGCAGCTGTGTAAATTCTTTTTAACTCATTGCATTTTTTCATTTTTAAATTAAATTTGCCAGCATGTAGAATTCTTGTTCCACAGTCAGGATTTTAGCAGCAGTTGTGACTCTAAAGTAATGGAGTTTTCAACAATGTTGGTGTCGTCAAGGATACAGGCAATGACGCGTTTGTCAGAATTTGAATCAGTATGGCAGCAGTGTCACTAGGATCTATAATTAAACTTAATGGTTTTTTATTAAATACAGCATCTTAAGGACTACCAGCACTATATATTTTTGTCTTGGGTACCTGCTGACATATTTAAAAAATTGTTTTGTACGCATGTCATTTAGTGTGCGGTCCACCAACATTGTGAGGACAATAGAATCTGCCAAGTGTCTGGTGGCGGGCTTGTTCCACCAGAAGCAGCGAGGTAAGGCCTGCTACTGTGCACAGGGTATGCATTCCTTCTGTTATTGCATTATATTTCATGTGTCTTAACCGCAGGCAGTTCTGTTTATTTTAATAATATAATATAGTCCATTGCCACAGTCTTGTAATTGATCATACCCCATCTTTCAGATGATGCATTGAATTTGAGTAAGAGTCTGGTGAGTGTTGAACCTGGGGTGACATTAAGAGCACTGACTAGTTTTTTAGAGTTCCTCTGAATTTATCACCTGGTGATTATAATGATGACACGTCTGCTCCAGTTTGACAAACTCCCTGCAAGGGACATGGTACAGGTCACACACAGTGTAACAGGGTACAGGTCACACAAACGGTGTAACAGGGTACAGGCTAAACACAGCGTGACAGTACAGGTTGCACACACAGTGTAGCTGGGTACAGGTGACACAAACATGAATACGAAAAAAATAACATGACAAATGATTGGTCATGGTATTTGTTTTGCACCAATCATTGGTTTTGTTATTAGTTTTGCATGTGCTAAAAGTTTTTGCACCTGCTAAAGGTCTTAGTAAATCAGGCCCATAGTGTAACAGTACAGGTTACACACACAGTGTAATGGTACAGGTTAAACAGTGCAAAGAGTACAGGTTACACACACACTAACAGGGTTAGGGTTGCAAAATTCCAGGAATATTCAAAGGTGGAAACTTTCCATGGGAATTAACCAGAATACAGGTGCAGCTCAAAAAATTAGAATATCATGAAAAAGTTCAATATTTTTTGTCACTCATGTCAGAAAGTGAAACTCATATATTATATAAATTCATTACACATAGTGAAATATTTCAAGCCTTTATTTCTTGTAATTTTGATGATTATGGCTTACAGCTAATGAAAACCCAAATTCAGTGTCTCAGAAAATTTGAATATTACATAAGATCAATAAAAAAGGATATTTTAAACAGAAATGTCAGCCTTCTGAAAAGTATGTTAATTTCTATGCACTCAATACTTGGTTGGGGCTCCTTTTGCATGAATTACTGCATCAATGTGGCGTGGCTTAGAGGCGATCAGCCTGTGGCACTGCTGAGGTGTAATGGAAGCCCAGGTTGCTTTGATAGCGGCCTTCAGGTCGTCTGCATTGTTGGGTCTGGTGTCTCATCTTCCTCTTGACAATACCCCATAGATTCTCTATGGGGTTCAGGTCAGGCGAGTTTGCTGGCCAATCAAGCACAGTAATACCATGGTCATTGAACCAGCTTTTGGTACTTTTGACAGTGTGGGCAGGTGCCAAGTCCTGCTGGAAAATGAAATCAGCATCTCCATAAAGCTTGTCAGCAGAAGGAAGCATGAAGTGCTCTAAAATTTGCTGGTAGATGGCTGCGTTGACTGTGGACTTCAGAAAACACAGTGGACCAACACCAGCAGATGACATGGCACCCCAAATCATCACTGACTGTGGAAACTTCACACTGGACGTCAAGCAACGTGGATTCTGTGCCTCTCCACTCTTCCTCCAGACTGAATGAAATGCAGAATTTACTTTCATCTGAAAAGAGGACTTTGGACCACTGAGCAACAGTCCAGTTCTTTTTCTCCTTAGCCCAGATAAGACGCTTCTGACGTTGTCTCTGGTTCAGGAGTGGCTTGACACGAGGAATGCGACATTTGTAGCCCATGTCCTGGATTCGTCTGTGCGTGGTGGCTCCACTCCTTGTGAAGCTCCCCCAAATTCTTGAATGGATTTTGCTTGACAATCCTCTCAAGGCTGCGGTTATCCCTGTTGCTTGTGCACTTTTTCCTTCCACTCAACTTTCTATGAATATGCTTGGATACAGCACTCTGTGAACATGCTTGTGAACAACCAGCTTCTTTAGCAATGACCTTTTGTGGCTTACCCTCCTTGTGGAGGGTGTCAATGACTGTCTTCTGGACATCTGTCAAGTCAGCAGTCTTCCCCATGATTGTGTAGCCTACTGAACCAGACTGAGAGACCATTTAAAGGCTCAGGAAACCTTTGCAGGTGTTTTGAGTTAATTAGCTGATTAGAGTGTGACACCATGAGTTTCCAATATTGAACTTTTTCACAATAGTCTAATTTTCTGAGACACTGAATTTTGGTTTTCATTAGCTGTAAGCCATAATCATCAAAATTACAAGAAATAAAGGCTTGAAATATTTCACGATGTGTAATGAATCTATATAATATATGAGTTTCACTTTATGAAATGAGTGACAAAAAATATTGAACTTTTTCACGATATTCTAATTTTTTGAGCTGCACCTGTATATGGGAATTAACGGGAATAAACTGGAAACGTTGGCGTTATTTGTACTAGCTGTATTTACCTCGTCATATGCACACATGAATAAACATTTTGTATTGTCATAAGCAGACATCCATGCAAACATTTTTGAATAGAACTTTAGTGGATTATTTCATTGAACAAAAAACATGAAATTTGAATAAAATAAATATAGTTCCAAAACCCCCCCCCCCCCCCCCCCAAAAAAAATGGATGTAGTCCATGGGCTCAAATGCACTCGTGTGGCCTCAATTGTCTTGCTGTAGTGTGCAGGATGCTGAGAATTATTTCTGCATGTGATAAAAGAATGCACTGCACATGTAATAGAGCACTCAAGTGAGTACGTCAGACGTGGGCGGAGTTTGGTTTCGGAAGTAAATTCCCTATGACATAGAACGGACTTCGGAGACTATCCGAAATTAAATTGAAATCCGATTTATAGAATGAGCCGAAACGTTCCTGGATTAGCCTGTGTGATATTAGGATACGGAGCATACATTGCATGTTCCAATTTTTATTTTTTAAAGTAATGATTAAGGATTTGTAGTCCGGTTTGTCGTCCACTTTAACAGACTACATATCCATTACTGCAACGCACGGGCGGTTCTCGACCAATTTGATATCATAATCTTGTCTGGACATTTTTGGTAGTGCATTCCACCTTGCTAATTTGGCCATTTTACTTCATTGAACTGTTCGGAGGTAATTTTGCGACGTCGAGTTTTTAAAGTGCCAGCGCTGGTATATTCACAAAAAAATATATACTACAACATAAAATATACTCAGAGCTGGTCCAGAAAAACGGCATATTTTGTTATATAGAACAATCCAGGAAATTGATGGTAAGACTCACTAAAAATTGTTTAAAAGTAAGTTTTAGAGCCGCGGTGCAGGGGTTCGATCCCCAGTCCTGCCAGTCCTGGCTGGTGCCTTGAGGGAGCGGCAATTGGCGGCTGCTCCCAGCGTGGGGGGAGGGACTCCGAGAGAATCGTCGCATATAGACAGCCCTGGGAGAGCTGGACTCATGGTTAGGAGCTCGAGGAGTTGCGCCCTGAAAAGGACGTGGCACCCTGTATCCTGCTACCGGACGAAGGGTTTGTCGCGGCGATTCTCTTGTGGTTGCTACACAGAGGAATTGAATTGTATAGGGTCCAATTGGCTATAAAATTGGGAGAAAAGTAAGTTTGAGTTAATGTCTATGGTCTAAATGAATGGGGAAGTCACTTCCGAAACCAGTGTGATGTAGTCACTTGAGTACTCTCTATGGAAGAATGTACAGTGCAGGGTTGAAATTCAACTGAATTCCCATAAAATTGGGTTGTTTTAACCAAAGCATGCTGCGAGATCTAGAATTGCAGTTGAACTAAATTGTTATAGGCTAGCTTTACCAAAAAATTATTGTTCCAAAATTCCCAAGATTAAATTTCCAGAAATTTTCCGCCCCTAAACAGGGTACAGGTCATAGTGTAACAGAGTACAGGTTACACACACACAATGAAACGGTACAGATTATACACAGTGTAACAGTACAGATTATAGACAGTGTAACAGGGTACAGGTTATACAGTGTCCACAGATTACACACAGGACAACATGGTGCAGGCCACAAATATGATTTGCACACATATGGCAAAGGGGTACCGTTTACACAGGATAACAGGTGCCACTTCCCCTTTCATTGTCACCTCTAACACGGCTTGATCATTAGAACAAGGGTAATGTATGTCCATGCATGAGTGCATTCCATCATTTGGACAGTAAGGTTAAAGTCTCTGCCATCTAGATGTTGTACCCATCGTTACCACGGAAGCTGAGAGTGAGGTCCTCTACCCCAACTACCACAGCTGCAGGCTGCTGAAACTCCTGAGTGGGTGAGTGACTGAGAGAGCAAGGCCTTCTGGGGATTCAGAGGACTCCCATCATATCCTGCAGTACTGGAGAATCTGGTGTGAAGACCCTGAGCTGCTTAACCCTGGTCCAATTCGAAAGTATTAACGAGATGCATAACATTAACATATAGAGCAGAGATACTCAAATGTGGCCCATGGGGCCAATAGTACTGCTGGTTTTCATTTCTCCCCTCTAATCAGGGACTGATTTAAACATGACCAACCAGGTGATTGTAATCTCTGTGATATTAAAAAATATAAAAGTGATATTATTGGACTATGGACTATCAGGCAGAATAGATAACCAGCAGTACTACTGACCTTGACCCTGATATAGATCATCTATTGCCTTGTAAGTCACTATTGATAAGTGAGTCAAAAACTATATAAAGCAATTATTCTTGTATGTATGTGTGGATGTGAAAGGGGTAAACCACAACAAGTGGTTCTCATGATGTACAGTATACTCATCCCTGAGGCGATCATGTGGTCATTTTAATGACGACATACCCACATACGTGAACCCAAATTTTTACGTGCTGTTGTTTTAAATATCAGTCAGTTGGAATAGCCATTTCCTAAATGTTATCTGGCATTTTAAAAACGTATCCGTTTATTAAAAACATTGGTGCAGGTGAAGACATCCACCTGAGTCAGTATGCAGAGTAGATGGTTGTGTGTTGGCGTGGGTGTCGGGCATACATGCCAGCTTTCTGCTTTACATTACATTACAGTCATTTAGCAGACGCTTATATCCAAAGCGACACACAGAAATGTCATCAAAGTAACTACAGAACAGATAAGAAAGCACATTCTTCCCATAAAGTAGCAGCTATCCCTAGTAATGAACATTGAATGCAGTTCACAGTAAACTGGGTAAATAGCTCTACAACAATTCTATATATTATAAACTTGAATACACAGTTCAACAAGAACAAATTCCATGAGGTCCTAGATAAGTATCAGTCCAGGTGGAGTCTGAAAAGGTGTGTTTTCAGGCCACGACAGAAAGCAGGCAGGGTTGGCATAGAACGTAGGGGAACGGGAAGTTCGTTCCACCACTGGGGAGCTAGGGTGGAAAAGCTCCGCAGTCGGGACGAGCGAGCGCCATTGACACGGAGGGGGGGAAGCGCGAGTCGCCCTGCTGTAGATGAGTGAAGTGGTCGAGCAGGAACATAGTTCTGGATCAAGTCCTGCAGGTAGACGGGGCCTGTCTTATTGGCTGCAGTGTAGGCCAGGGTCAGAACTTTGAACCTGATCCTGGCTGCAACTGGCAGCCAGTGGAGTGACCTCAACAGGGGGGTGACGTGAAAATTTTGGGATGTTGAACACAAGCCGGGCAGCTGCGTTCTGGATGAGTTGAAGAGGCAGGATGGCGCAGGCTGGTAAGCTTGCGAGCAGGGAGTTACAGTAGTCCAGTAACGTGAGGTGACCATAGTCTGGACCAGAAGCTGGGTGGAGTAGGTGGTCAGGTACGGTCGAATCCTCCTGATGTTGTACAGGAGGAACCTGCAGGACTGTGCCGTCACCCTGATATGGTCTTTGAAGTCCAGCTGGTCGTCTACGACCACCCCCAGGTTCTTTTGCAGAGCGGGAGGCAGCCACCATGGTCCCGTCAACGGTGATGGAGAGGTCAAGTAGTGAGGAGGTCTGTCTTGTCGAGGTTGAGCTTCAGGTGATGGGTAGTCATCCACTCCGAGATGTCGGCCAGACAAGCAGATATCCTCTCTTTCAAATGTTGGATAGAGGGAGGGAAAGAGAGGAAGAGTTGAGTATTGTCAGCATAACTATGGTATGAGAAGCCATGTGAATTGATTACTGAACCAAGAGACTTTGTATAAATGGAGAACAGCAGAGGACCCAGTACATATCCCTGTGGGACTCCTGTAGACAGGGGATGGGGTGCAGAGACAGAACCTTTCCAAGAGACTTGGTAGGATCTATCAGTGAGGTACAATACAAACCAGGAGAGGGCAGTCCCAGAAATGCCCATCTCAGAGAGTGTGGAGATCAGGAGTTTGTGGTTGACCGTGTTGAATGCTGCAGACAGGTCAAGTAGAATCAGGACAGAGGAGAGGGATGAGGCTCTAGCAGTGGAGAGTGCCTCAGTCACGGCCAGGAGAGCAGTTTCCGTGGAATGTCCGGTTCTGAAGCCGGACTGATGGGGGTCAAGCAGGTTGTTCTGGTGGAGAAAAACAGACAGTTGGTTATGGACAGCTCGTTCAAGTGTTTTGGACAGGAAGGGCAAGAGAGATACAGGACGGTAGTTCCTGACATCAGAGGGGTCCAAGCTAGGTTTTTAAAAAAAATTTTTTAGGAGTGGGGTTACACGGGCAGTCTTAAAAACAGCAGGAACATGGCCACAGGTTAGGGAGGTGTTGATAATAGAGGACAGATATGGAATGAGCTCAGCGGATATTGACTGGAGGACTGCTGATGGGATGGGGTCCAGTGGACAGGTGGTTGCGCGATGGTGCGTCACGAGTTGGAGCACATCTGCATCCTCCAGAGTCTTGAAGGACGACAGCGTGGCGATGGGTTCGGCATGGGGGATGTGGGGTGTCACCTGATGTGTGAAGGAGTTGCGGATTATGGCCACCTTCCCCTCAAAGTGGGTCAGGAATTCATCTGCAGAGAGGGAAGAGGGTGAAGGGGTTGGAGGGGGGATAAGCAGGGAGGAGAAGGTGGAAAAGAGTTTCCGTGGATTAGACACACATGCATTCATTTTAGACTGACAGCTTTACAACAGACAGATTGTGCATTGCCCAGCCTCAAATACATTTATGGATAATTTAATTCATTTTAAGAGATAAAAATGCTAAACATTACCAACGTCCATTTTGCTCCAGATAAACTAGCAGAGGAATAAACCCTCATATCACTGTGGCTGTATGGTGCAGAGATTAAGAAATGCTAGGCACTCCTGTAACACACTGGGTGTGGCTGATGTTGTAAATTTCAGCAGGTACTGCATCTGCCTTGCCTTGAGTGCAGGAAATGGATGAGTCAGTTTTAACAATGAGAGGGAGCGAGAGGGCGGCATTTTCCTGATGGTGGAATATTATATTATTGTAATCTTATCGTACATAAAATAGTCTATGGCATATTAGTATCTCCCTGGGCTATACACTTAGGGCATGGAAAATACTCATTCCAATTTACTGTGCAGTGATATGTGCTAGATGAATGTAAAATGTTCCTTGGAATGATGAATGTGTATATGCTTTGTAATGGACAAAAAGTATTTTATTCATTTTATGATTATATATTTATATATAGGTTTTTGGGCCCATAGATATATATCCCCCTATACTGATTAAAGGATAGTAATTCCCACTTGAACATTATGCAAAAGTGAGTTTTATGAGCCAAAACAGTTGATTTGTAGTTAAATATGATTATTTAATTAGTTACAGCAGTGCAAAATTTAGCCATTTGGATAGATTTGGAGAAACCAAGGGACAACAGGGTATCATACATCTTTAATAGTATTGCATATCACTCTCAGACACGGACAAGGAGTCTATGACCCAGGAAATGTATAGTTTTACCTGTTTTAGATACGTATGTACCTCAGTATTGAAAAAACGTTCTGCATTTTCCCAAGATTTCTTTGCATTTGTGGCACTATTTTGACCTAAATTATTAAACTAATCTAAGTTAGTATTGTAAATGGTACAACTATCTTGTTTCATTTAACCCATTTTCAAGCTTCTGTGATGCCCACATCTGGAGTTATAAAGCCTTAAATCAAACATCCCCTAAATATATGAGAAATTACCAAATTTGGCATCTGTGGGGTTAAGACATAAAAATGCTAAACATTACCAATGTCCCTTTTGCTCCAGATAACTAGCAGAGGAATAAACCCTGATATGACTGTGGCTGTGTGGTGCAGAGATTAAGGGGAATTTCTCCTAACCACAAAGACATACCGGGCTAGGCACTCCTGTAACACACTGGGTGTGGCTGCTACTTTCAGCAGGTACTGAATCTGCCTTGCCTTGAGTGCAGGAAGTGGACAAGTCAGTTTTAACAATGAGAGAGAAAGACGTTGAATGAGGGAGGGGGACAAAAGCGAAATTGGCATTCTCGAGAGCAAGAGAGAGAGAGACTGAGAGTGTTCTACAAAACTGTATGGTAATTGCATATTGTGTTCCACTATTATATTGTCTGATATATTGAAGGCTGCACCTACATGTGTGTATAAACCAGGGCTACCACACAGAAAACAACACCTCTAACAAACGTTCCATATAAATAGGCAAAACATACTTGTGGCATAAATGACGACCAGCATTTCAGCACTCCTCTGGGAGTACAGCTGATTTGTTGAAATCAGATTCCAAATTCTGTTGTACAGTAACATGGTAGTTCATCTGCTACATCATAGAAAACAAACACTAGTGCCTCCTTGTAAGTCACTCTATATAGAGTAAAATGTTAAGAAAACGTGACAAGAAATTGTCAGAATAATTTCCTTTAACTCTGCATCAGCCATCGCTGGGTCGAGTCTTCGCAGCTCCCCGACATTGCTAGGGACCTGAAGAAGATCCAGGGCGCGCTGGGCATCGCTGCGCACCAGCGGGTCGACTTCATCCAGATCCGTGACGACATGGTGGCCAGAGAGGTACCGCGAACGCTAAAGCATCACACCGGCAGGCAGCCTGATATTCTGCTTTGCGAAGGAGCCTAGCCTTTTGCCGATAAAGTAACGCTACCACACTTTAGAGTGGGAAACCGGGCTTCGGATCCCACGTCTGGCTATTAAGGTCGTCTTCGCTAATAATTGCCTCCCATTGATTTGGGACCTCTGAGCCTGGAGCTCATAAAACCAGAGCTTTCAGAGAAATGGCGGTTAATAAACGTGTGTGTGTGTGTGTGTGTGTGTGTGTGTGTGTGTGGTGTGTGGTGTGTGTGTGTGTGTGTGTGTGTGTGTGTGGCGTCCTGCAGACGCATGGTCTGCCCTGTCCCCCTGTGCTGAACACCTGGAGGAGTACAGTGGAGCAGAGAGCGGTGGACATGATATGCCACATCTTCGAGCCCAGCAAGAGGTGAGGAGCTACGCCTGCCCGCAGTGTCAGGGAGATCTGGGGTCTCCTAGCCACAGGGATCAGGAGGTCAGGTAGCTGGGGGTGAGACCCCAGGGAATAGGGGGTACCAGGACTGTAAAATAGCCCATTGTATTTCTCAAAGTATAGACTTATGTCTACTTTTTTTGGGTTCGTTTTCTTATTTCTTAAATTTTTGAATGACTTGCTTTTTCATCAGGCAAAATCTTCAGCTGTGCGTTGGACGGGTACTTAACATTCTGATGGGAAACATGGAGGACAAAGTTCAGGGAGTGTCATCTGATACCAACAGGTGAGTGAGCAGTAGCGATGCCCAGAGCATAGTAGAGCATATTAGTACAATGGGTAGCGATGGTCCTGCTTCATCCACAAGATGGCTTAACTCATTCAAGTCCACAGTGTTCCAGAACACTAGAATCCCTGCAGTGCCTAGCCAATATGGCTGCCAACATTGCAGTTTTTTTGATTGATCCTGTCAAAGTTCAAACCTCTAATAAAACACATAATTTTACCTATTTAACATAAAATCTGCTTTTGCTTGATGTATTTTAAGTTGGACACAGCTGGACAGTTTGAGAGTACCTGTTTTGACACACACGTGCTTTGTATTATTTGAGTAGATGGATAAACAATAAACTGAACAAATACATATGTGACTGGTGCTGGTAAAACGGTCCACAAGTCGCACAGGGTCATTTTTCAGTTTTTTATAGTTTATTAAAGTACATATCCTGAGTTTTCAAATTACATCTCATACACTGCAATATGTGCTTCTTTGAATGTGGGTACACTTTAAACACTTTTCTGAGAAAACGGCTCTGAAAGATTTGCAAAGATTCACACCTCAGCCTGGCAAACTTAATGGGCGTGAAAAGTAGCTGGCTAACGCCACCCCCAACCACTCCCCCACTAGAGTATCAGACTGGATTTCAGAGGCTTGTGTTACTAAACAAAGACTGTTAGAGATACGAAAATCATGACGAACACGCTTGCAGATGCATTGTTTTGGACATGCGGCTAGCTAGAAAGCGAACTGTTAGCTTTGTCAGCAAGGGCTTGATTTGTTTTAAACAAAGAGACAGATAAGAATAACAACGAAAATGCTTGCAAATGATAAATTGTTTGGACATGCGGCTAGCTAGATAGCTAACTGTTAGCCAACTTGGTTTCTGCTAAACAAAGGATGTGTCCGAATCTGTCTGAAGTACCTTCTATCGGCTACTATTGAGTATGCTAGCTGTGAGAAAGTTGTTAGGCAAAATGTTATATAAATGTAGTATACTTTAAATCTGCAAATGATATACTTATTATGCTTAGGTTTTCGCTGATAATAGTATTGAGGATATTTTTTGCATAGGCTACTGTATGTCACTAAACAGTAGCTACGCTGTAAGCAGTAACGTTAGCCTACCTTATCTAGTGCACAGGAGGATGCAGTAGATTCAGACACAACTCGACTAACAGACAGATTGATAGCAAAAACTTAAACTTACCCGAGTAACGTAACCAGACAGGTTTCACGGCAAACGACAGTAGCTACTTTGCTTCATCTGGACCTCTGGCTTTCGTTGTGAATATCTTCAGACAGAGCTCCATGTAAAAAAGCAAACGCTGTAATTTAAAGCTAGAGTATGCTGTTTTTTCCCACATTTGTTGTCACAACATCCTTGGCCCTACCCACAGAGAAAGAGACACACCCCCACCCCACAGACCTCGTTATGAACGTGTAAGTCTGCTAGATACAATTTCAGGATTGGTATTTTACAGTAAAAATGCCATCTAAAATTCCAGGTAAAACAACAAAATATTTTCAGTTGTTGCGAAGTTGCTGCATAACACTGAGTTTGCGTAGCGTTAGTCTGAACCAGGCATTATCTGGCTACAGCTGGTAGCTACGCTTTGGTAACTTATAGCCACATAGCCAGTTCGAGCTAACACAATCTATACGACATATAACGTTAGCAAGCATGCCCTTCTTCCAAGAACTAGCCGCCGAATAGAGTAACGTTATCAATAATACCAATTACCAACCTAGCTGCTATTCATTATAGGTAATTACAGTTGTCTGGCAAGCAGAAAGTCCATTCATGTTGAAACTTTTGACCTACCTGTCCAGTCTGTCTTTAAACCAATTTGTTCCTGAAAATCTCACCACCTTCTGAAATTAGCACTTATGTTTACTCCAGTTTTCGAGCGAGCTTTATCCAATTCCCTTTTATTTTTCTTTCCGTGAAATAGCAACGGTGTAACGGGTCACTGTGAAATGTCTAGCTGGCGAACTTGCTAGCTACTGGCAAGGTTAATCTCACAGTTGATTTGTTCGCAATGTGGTCATGGTTAAGCCACTGTTTTGAAAACAAAATTTGGAGCGAATTGCTGGTTTTAGAATGCAGAATTTGAAGGCATAAACATAGTCTATGGTGCTGGATTTCTCTCAGAACAGTTCTTTCAATGATTGCGACCAACTTAGCATGACCGTTCCCCATCATTTTTCAAAATAAAGGTTACATACTCCAGCTTTAACAGCCATTTTGCAGCCGAACAGAATCGAGTTCCATAATTCTGAACGTTCTTACATATTCTGGCACTTGTCCTCTCCAAGAATCTCAGCTGTAATCCATACTTTTAGCGAGCTATAGGTGATCATTTCTATACAAACTAGTGAAAAATTAACATGGATGCCACAGACTTCTTCACTCTGACAATGAAACATGCACTCAGCACTGACGCCGCTGGCCGGGGGTGTATTGAAGAAGTCACTAGTTTGTATTCAAATTGTCAGTTATAGCTCGCTTAAAGTATGATTACAGGCGAACCGTTCATAGCCTGCCCGAGCCGGCTGAGATTTGTGGAGAGGACAAGTGCCAAAATGGATAAGAACTACAGAATTACTGAACTTTTTCTATGGAGTTTTGTCTGAAGATATCGGTCCAGATGGAGCAAGTAGCTACTGTGAATCGTGTACGTTCTCAACTCGTTTTACTTGGAATTTTTGATGTTTGAGTCATTTTGGAATCATTAGCCTAACGTTAATACGTGTCAATATACTTCCTAAAATAAGCATGTCTCTGTTGTCTGCTGATGATGATGCCGTGTAAAAATTTTTATTACCATCGTTCAGAATTGTAGGATAAAGGATTCCATGAATTATCCGTTGTCTATACTTCTACCGGCAGCTACATTATTCAGAGAAGTAGGCTCTTTATGGGCGAGGCATACTGAACCTCAGAACCAATCGAAACTAGGAAGGTGTTAATGAACAGCTGATTATAGTCTGTCCCTCAAATTGAAGCCCGCCCCCGGCAAACATGGTTTAACAAGCATATTTGTGGTACTTATTACAGGTATTTAGAGATCGTAAATACGTTGTATATTATATTAAGTAGATATATAACTGTATCGGTATTAAGTAGATATTTGCACTTCATAACTGTATCGGTCGTCAAGGATGACTTGTGGCCGATATGTGGGACCGATATTGTGAAAAGGCTGCCTTCCCCTTTAATTCAGTTTGTTTACAAATGGTAACTTGATCCTACCAATCAGAGTGCTCTTTTAACACTGCAGCTCAGCCAATCGGAGGCTCAGAGCATTCCAACTTTTTTCTCACAGTTTGCCTGGATGGATTCACTTTGTTTGTGGTGTTATGTGCTTGTATTCAACTGTAAGTAACGTTCCCGTTTATTCAGTAATTATTGTCAGGAGTGTTTTTATAAGTTGTAGTTAAGTGCAAATATATTAAATAAATACAATTATATAAATAATGTCATAGCTAGTCAGGATAGCTAAGCTGCTAGCTTGAACTCCTCTTACATGTTCAGAGCGCATTCGTGTTGTCTGCGATATATACGCATTTCTACGTGCGCTGTTGTATCAACTTGCTGTATGTGTACATGCAGGAAAGGTGTAGCACGTTATTTTGTTATCCATTTAATGTAGACGGTGACGGCTACGAAATGCAAGCAAGCTTAACCAAGCATTGATTTAGCTTTATTTCAGCCTAATAAAGCACTGTCCGGACAGGATTAGTTTCACCAGGGGAGGTTCGGTAATGTAATTTTATTCACGTCAGTGATTTTTACCGGGCACGTGAATAATAATTCCAGCTGAAATTACCTACTGTTTCTCTGCGAACTCTGAGGTCCTCTAATAATTCTATTAACGTCCGGATCGACATGTCAGTATTTGGTGCAAATTACAGTGATTTTTGAAAGTACATTTTTATTGTAATACTTCCCATTTCCGGCTTTGTATTGCGTGCAAACTCCATTTCTATTGTACTGTGTATTCTTTTGCTTTTATTATGTGCTATACGTAATGTATGTATATTTGATTTATTGCAGAACCACCATAACCCTACTCACTGAAGTGAACATATAAAGTGTGTTGGTTGTGGTGGCGAACATTAAAACAAAGTAAATTTCCACCTGATGTCTCAGTTCTTACCGGGCTGCCTGGGGCAATACAGTTATAGCAAGAATTAGCAAATGGCTCTATTTAACTGAAAGCAGCCTTCTGCATAGTCATATCGGTACTAGAAAAGGTCTATTTTCATTCCAGCTCAAAAATTCACGATATCGGCTGCCATAGCAGTAATCGGTCAAGTTTCCCCCCTCTAAAATCGCTATTGGTCTCAAAAATCCCATATCGGTCAGGCTGTAATATTAAGCGACTTACAAAACACTTAAACTTTCGGTATGTGGAAAAAAACAATACACATTTTTTTTGTTTTCCTACGCTCTACTGTGAATTGCAGAAGTGCGACTTGCGGACCGTTTTACCAGCATGTGTGACATATGTGACCTGCTCCATCATTTTGAGTCACTTTGACCCATCATTTTAGGAGATTCTCAGCTTTCTGGTGATATCAATATTATCTTTCTACTCCATGTATTAAGCGAGATATGCTCATTTAAATCTTAACCGTCACCAAACCATATTTTTGATTTTTTCAAATTACGTTAAATCAGAGCTGTAGCGTGTTACTGACAGAATGTTAATTTAGATATAACCAGTGTTACTTTGTATCGCATTACTGTATCTACAATACTTTTTTGCGGTAACGAGTAGTCTATCACGTTACTGGTCCAATTTTAGTATCGTCGTTACAGTTACTAATCTTGGAAATGGCTTGTTACTTTGATTTAATTTGTTGCCGTTGATCCAAATAAATATATTTGATCAGAATAAATATAGTAGATCTAGTCTATTCCCTGTTGTTGGCACCGTTATCTTAAAAAAAAAATCCCGGACCCCTACATCCGCGAATGTTTATGTAGCCCCCATGAAAAATGGCAGCAGCTGATATTGCAAATAAACTAGCTGCTAGCTAGTCGGATTAGCTAACATGTCTAAATAGCCTATCAATCACTTAGTTTAAAAAATAAATAAATAAAAAACCCACACTTGGAGGAAATTGTGTCAAGCAGCTTGGATCAGACCTGGGCCGAACTTTGTGAAACCAAAGAAGCGGAACATGCGAGCAAGATATTACCGGGAAAGTAAAGTACCTTACAGTAAAGCTAGGGATGCAGTGAAGCCTATTGTAAAGTCTGCTGACACTTTCCAGTTGCAGACAGTGTTTGGGTTCATTAGAGAAGGATTTAAATGGAAGTATTTTAAATCCACTTTGGGCCAGGATAAACTATATATGAGCTGATACTATATGTCCATATTGATGAATAGGCAGTGTGATATGAGCGGCCCAAGATGATTGAACCCTTGAAATACTGGCCCGAATTAGCTAAGAGTGATTTTTGACCCATGAGTTGAGATGGAAAACCCTCTTGGGCAGGCTGAAGATTTGGGCTAATAGTGCAGGAATGTATCTTCTTTGGTCAGGTTGCATATTACTGGCCCAAGACAATTTAACCCTTTAAAAGGGGGAGCGGAATTAGCCTGCAGACCCATCTTCGGCTCTGCATTTGGCATAGAAAACCCATTTTGGCCGGGCATAAATTAGACTAGTTCAACAGGGGAGTGGTAAATAAATAAAAAAAATAAGAAACTTGTTTTTTGAGCAGGAAACATGTTTGGGCCAGGCACTAATCACTTTTTATACAAAGTATATGTCTGTTTGCATTTATATATTGTGTAATGTGTGGCCCAAGATGTTTTTACCTTTTAAAAGGGGGGCTAAATTAGCCCGCAGATCCATGTTTGGCAACGCGTTTGGTATATGGTCCAGGCCAGGCACGTGCAGAGGATGTTAGAGGGGCAGGGGCCCAAATTCATAAAAGGGCACGCCGCCGATTTTTGCAAATAATGAAATAAATATATGCCTGGAATGAAGGGATATTAAAATGTATGTATTCAGGGTTTTTCCTGGCAGAGAATATGGTTTTTGGCGGTACGTAGGCTATTTTTAGCACTCTAAACACTCAAACACAAATAAAAAGTAAGTGTAGCTACAAGTTTAAAATCAAATAAAAAATAAAAATGTACAAAAGCACCGTGTGTGTTTTCACATAGTCTATGTTGATGTTGTTATTTCAGCCCTAAATGCGCTCACTGGAAATGTCAATTGTACGGGACTTTGGCGAAACGTAACAAGATAAATTCTTCAGGGTTAATCATAACACAGCGGTAGCTGCATATAGCCTACAAGTAAGTTATTTGGTTTCATTAACATATTTATAGCTGCGAGAGATTTGAGAAAAAAATGCGGTCTAAATTAGGTCTATTTGTACAACGTTTAAAAAAACCCAAAAAAAAACCAACATTGTTTCTAGCTATATCTGAACATGATTTGCATGCATTTCACAGTCTCTGCAGTGGCAAGACGGGAATAGCACCCAATATATTGCACTGCAGTATCAATCCTGCAGGTTTTCTTAAAGCTGTAGCCTAGTTTATAATTTAAGACAAACATACATACTATAATTGGGACCGATACATCTACCACTATAGTATGGGGCGCCAACGTGGATCGGGTTAAAGCTTTTACCTTTTCAGAAGTTAAGGCTTCAAAGGTACCCTAATTCAAAATTGGAGCGTGTTCCATCCAACTCACTGCACACGCTATGTCTTTCTACCGAGTCGCCCCAAAGATTTAGGTTGCACTCTGCTACAGAATAGCTGAGCCGAATTTCTATAGTCTATGGTTCTGCTTCTTCTACTCATCTCCTAGTACTGACATCTTGAAGGCGACTAGTACAATATACATCGCCATCCGCTAGCCGAAAGACCATATTGCACCCAAAAAATCTAATTAATTAGGATAGGAATTTATTTGCCGTTTTCTCAATTATTGTCATTTTGGCGGTCCGTGAAATAATTTATTTAAAACAAACCCATGACTGAGGTTGGTTCAAACACTGCTACATGACAGTTAATGATACATCCAAAAAAATTAAGTGTATTTTAGTAAATTATTCTCACATATTAAGTATTACATTAGCTAACTAGCTATCGAGACAATAAGACAACATTAAAACTGCTGTGGTGCGATGCGACCGTTCTTTTAAGTTCAGTGGATGGGACACAAGAACTCGACCATAGTCCACTGATTCCCACATTACTAGCAAAAGGTATCAACACTAACGATAGCTAGTTGGCACATTTTGAGCTGCTAAATAGTTCAAGCATAGATAGACCCTACTTGCCAAATAATGTCAAACAATTCCTAAAGCGCATTAATATCAATATAAAATTAAAATGAACAGTATATTTATACTTTGTTTGGCAACATACCTGATGTCTGAACTCATCACACTGACTCACTCATGACTGTCGAGCGCCTATGCATGCGTGGCCAACTTTCACCATAGAAAGGCTCGGTGCCCACACAGTGCTCGCCGCTGCGGCAGGAAACCAGGAGGGAGAGAAGGTAGAGGGCATCGCCCAGGAGCACCAATCTCCCAACCTGATATTTTGATTCAATCAATATATCTGTTCGGCAGGGCAGGCTGTGCACAAACTGGAATTTATTGAATTATTACAATTTTTTAAAAAGGGCACTTCTCTATAGGAGGCCAAACAGCAGGTGCTCAAGCCCCCTTTGAGGTCTATGTATGCACGTGCATGGTCCAGGCAGAAATTTGACTTCTTCAGGTATTCAATATTCTTCACTCCTCACCTCCTTTCCTCCACTTGTCTCTTATCCGGAAGCATGCAAAACAGCCTGTACGTTTCAAGTGCAAGTAGTTGCATTTACAGTATACAATGTACCTGACACTGCGGTTTGCGTTGAGACATTAATTAACATGTAACAATGAATACGTAATTAATATGTGATCAGCAACATTAGATTAGGACACAATGGTGGAGAGGAGGTGGTAGTGGAGGAAAGGAGGATGCATTTTTTGAGTATTGGGACTCACCCTAACTAAGACTGGCCCAAAGCGAATAAACCCACTAAAACCTGCCTCAATTTTGCTATGGACTGCATATGCGTTCACCATAATATATGAAGTAATGAATAGCTGCGAATAAGAAGCTGTGTTTTTGAGCATGAAATATATACTGGGCCAGGCACAAATCATGTTGTATGCAGAGTATATCTCCGCTTTCATTTATATAATGTCTGGCCCAAGATGATTTAAGCCTTTAAAAACTGTTCTGAATCAGCCTGTGAAATTGTGAACAAGCAGCTGCCAATAAGAAACCAGTTAAAAAAAATTAAGGTGAACCAGGAATTACGAATAAGAAGCTGCGAATAAAAAACCAACTTCAGCCTCGTCCCCGTTAGGCATTTTGCGTTCCTACATGACTCTGTGTGCTTTGTCCGTCTCGCGTCTCGCAACTTTGTCTGGTCATAATAGGAGCCAGATCACATGTGTTCTGTAGGCTTTCCAACTTTGAAGTGTAGTGATGCTGTCCTGGTCTAACCATTGTAGCTTTCCTGAATTGGAGCAATGCTAACAATTAGCATCTTGCCATTGGTTATAATTTCCCCCTGGCTAACTTGCTTTAAAATAACCGCCTAAATCCACTCAAATAAGGTTTAACAGCAACTTTACAAGTATCATTTTTGGAAACGAAAATGCACATGTGATTACCGAGTGCACAAGGACGATATTTTTGCTCAAATTACTGTATGCGATTGTCGTTTCAGCCTCCCTTTAGATTTATGAACATCCGTTGAGAGCCGGTAACTTTTAGTATCACTCTGCGCAAGAACAGTGGTCAGCATCCATTGGTCGGCTCAAACAAGTATGGTTCAACTACAAATTCCACCCAGTCATCATCTTCATAATCAGACATTTTGCTAAGAAAACAAACGCTAGCTGCTTCTCCTTCGTTTACAGCAAGGGGCCAAAACTGGGCTTTTGTTTTGAAGCTCACTTCCTGGTTGGGGTGGGAGCGGCCATTGTGCCGTTGCTTACTAGCACCATTGCAGTTGGCACCAGTATAGGTCTTTCACCATGTAAGTCAATGGCAGCAATGTGGTCAAAATACTCAGTCAATAAATTTCCCCCACAAAAAAATGTCATTGCAATAGGTGCCTTTCCTTCATCTAATGCCTCTGCATGTGCTGATTTTTTAAAATATTGTGTCGTTTGGACAGGGTATTAACATTTGTTCAGGACCAATCAGAGGGACAGGTTGAGTCCTCTTTGGCTCCACGGAGCAGACACAGTTTGTACAAACCAGTGGCGAAAAAGTCTTCCGAAAACTCAATTTGGTTTTTACGAGGTCGTGGGAAGGCAATGGGTGACATCACAGTGACTTTGTCCATATTTTTATACAGTCTATGGTTTACAGGCAGACTAAACGCTAGCAAGCTATCTTCCAGTCTACTTCTGTATCGCAATGTGATGCTGGTCATTTTTCTCTTACTGGATGTTCATAAATCTAAACAGAGGCTGAAACGACAATCATATACCGTAATTTGAGCCAAAATATCGTCCTTGTGCACTCGGTAATCATGTAGATTCTTGTTTCCAACTACAACACTTTTGAGTGGACTTGAGTGGATTTATGCGGTTATTTTAAAGCAAGTTAGCCAGGGGAAAATTGTATCCAATGGCAAGATGCTAATTGTTAGCATTGCTCCAATTCAGGATAGCTACAACGGTGAGACCAGGACAGCATCACTACAGCCTTACATACTATTTTGGGGGTAAAACAACATCAAATTCTTCAAAATGGGTGAACTATTCCTTAACTATCCCTTAAGTACTCTTAAAACTTATACATGCATGTGAAATAAATGAATAAGAATGACATTTTACTGTAATACTAGAATTGAGTAACAGAACACAATGTCTAAAATTTTGTTTCCTTAAAATGATAGGAAAATTGCTTAAGGTTGATCCCTGTGGTATTTGCATTTTGAAATCCTGATACATGGATGTTTTCAAATGCATAAAGTAATTAAGTGATAAGACCTGGTTGCATTTAATAACCTGAGATGGTTGGAGAAACTCCATGGTATCCTTCCTGTGGGTAAAGTTTCCACAAAATAAAGAAACAGGCACTCACCTGCATTTCCTCTCAGAAAGCTCTACCTCTACTCGGCGCACGACACCACGCTGATGCCCTGCCTGATGGCGCTGGGAATCTTCGACATGAAGTGGCCGCCCTACGCTGCCGAGATCACAGTGGAACTCCACCAGCACTGTGTCACCAAAGAGGCCTTTGTCAAGGTGTCTTACATCGGCCAGGTGAGAGACCCAGGCCACTGGGTCAGAGGAGAGAGTGGGAAGATGAAGTAGCACATGGTTCAACAGTTGGCAGACTCATTAACATTTCTCAGGAAGTAATGTCTCACCCTTTTGTGGGGGATCACCATTTTTACACATTCTGTAGAGAAGTGTATGATGTACAAATGGTTATATACATCTAAAGCAAATTATTAGGTCATTATAAAAAAAACAACCGCAACTAAAATGTTTTTTTTCCCTTTTGTATCAGGACAAGCTGATCCCAGGTTGCAGTGGAGTCTACTGCCCCCTGAAAGAATTTAAGGAGGCCTTGTCAGCCTATTCCCTCACTGCTGACCACTACAGGTCTCTATGCAACCAGACCCCTGAGGACTGAATAACCCATCCCTACGCTTCCACCTTTTCATGTGTTGAGCTCAAATGTTTCCACACCTACCGTTTTCAATCTTGGCAGCAATGTGTTCCATTGTAAACCTCAATCTAAACCTAAATGAAAAATGTTTAAATACTGAAAAGGAAAACTAGAGCATTGCTGAAAGATTGAATCTGGGGCATAGCCATAGATGTGGCTGAGAAAGCTTTATCATGTTATAGTCGTGCAGTTTAGGATTTATTTTGAGTTATAAAATAATGCATTAAAAATTGTGCTGGAAATAAGGGCTTACTATGAAATCCCCAGCGGTCTCATTTTATTTCGAAAAGCTGCAAAGATATCTTTACCAGGGGACTACATAGCGTTTTGGTAATGTTTAAAAATAAATTACTTTGAAGTTTGACTTTGCCTCACACATTGTCAGGCTTTTATATCTGTGGTCAGGTCACAGCACATACAACGCACAAATTCCCAAAAATTGCATCTGATTGGTAGTAGCATCGCCCAGGGTTAGGGAGGGTTCAGTTGGCCAGGATCCACATCTCAGCGCATCGCATCAAGGTGCAGTATGCAAGATTTTTAGCCCTGCTGTAGTCCTGTGTTTACAATAAAAGAAGTCTCCTCCTCCATCCTCAACCCTTCGCAACACAGAAAAGAGCGTCTTGCCCAGAAACATCCAAAACACATCTTAGAATCATAAATACAGGTAGAGGCAGTGTGTTCCATAAGTGCCGGCTAAATAGCTGATAAGATTTAGCAGATTTTGGCCGGAAGATACAAAACGGATTTTTATTGTACCTGCTCTCTCGAAATTTGCCGTAACGTTTGTGCTTGCGGAACGTACCGCTGCCGACACACAGCTGTCTGGCCCACCTAGAAGCCTAGTGATTGTGTGTAGAGTGTGCGCCTTCATTGAATTAAGTTTGTGAGGGTAGGTGGAGCAAGAAGTGTAAGTTCGGGGCTGGAAGGTCCGCAGTTGGAACTTATTAGACAATAGGCGCTCACAGAATGATTGGAGATCAATGGACTTTTTACAAAAGTTTGCTAAACGGGTCATTATCAGACAGATTAAATCAAAAGTATCTTTTCCCTTATATTATATGTGACTGGTGCTGGTAAAACAGTCCACAAGTAGCATGGGGTCATTTTTCTGTTTTTTAAATTTTTTTTATGGAACTTTCAAATGATATCTCATACACTGCAATATGCACATATTTGAACAAGATGTGCTTTGAATGTTGGTACACCTTAGAACACTTTCCTGAGAAAACAGCTCTCAAAGATTCATATCTCAGGCTGGCAAATTTTATGGCGTGAACAGTAGCTGGCTAACCCCACTCCCCCACTAGAGTATCTTTCACTGGCTGTCAGCTGTAGCTAAGGCAGACATAATTGCAACCACAATTGTTCCAACCACAATTTCAGTCGCAAAATTGCTTCTTAATTAAGAACTTTTGATGGTTAGAGGGTCATTTACCCTCTTAAGCCACATTATGTCAGAAATAGCTATGCATGCCATGAAGAATAAAAGTACCATGTTCACATTGTGCTATATTACAAACAATTACATAAAGAGGTAGCTAAATGTTTTTTTTAACTGATCAAAATAAAGGCTGAGGTGAATAGGCTCCTAATTGGTGAAAGTTTAGACACATGGCCACTAAAACTAACCATTTGGTAGATAATGAAGAATTCAAAGATAATGCAAGTGACAACATTAAAATAAACTATAATGGTGTATGGCTATGATAACTTTGGGACTAAACCGGTCACTCAAGCGTGTCTCCGTCTGTGGCGCATCCTGTAGAGTAGCTACTCTCCCCTTGCTCTTTGCGAACGGCAATGTTGCATGTTCGAATCTGATCTATTTGCGCATTTTACTCGCTCCCATTGCTCATCTAAAAAAAAGTATAGTATAGCCTGAGAGTAGGCTATTTATAAACCTTTGTAGAGTCCACCATGTTAAACTTTCCCTCAGCCTACAACTGTTTAGCCACTCAACACTCAAATCACTACAGGCTAAATACCAAATTTTAACAAGACGAGGAATGGGGGCGAGTCATGTGGCAAAAGGCCCGATTCTTTAAGCTGATGGTACACGGGCAATATTGCCAGGCAATATTGCCAGCAATGGGAAATGGGTATGGGCCACAGTAGCAATGGGCAATGGGGCAATAAATGAAAAAAGAATTTGCGGATCCTGTTTTTAACCTCCGTTTTGAACCTTTACCGTCAAAGGTATACATGTGCCCGGAACGGCAAGAACCACAGCTTTCTGCCAATGTAATTCAATCGACCGTATCTCTAAATTTGATGGAAGCATTCATTGTAGATCTGCTGAATAAAGTTAGCTAGTTAAGTCACTCGGTTCGTCAGTACGGTGGTGACTGAGTAATACCAATTATTTACAATCAAAAGTCAAGAATACCATAACTTATGAAAAGTTGGTCTTTATTTCAACATTATAAAAACATAACGTACCTCAGTAATAAATAAATATAGTTATAAGAGATCAGCATCCCTTCGGTTTCCTCGTACCACTTGGCAGCCATTGTTAAAATGTATTTTTGGAAGACTCAGGTGGGACGACCTAAACTCTGGTCTGTGATTGGATGGTAGCAAACTATAGCTCGCCTCGATCAACCTTGTTCAGATATTGATTTGCAATCATTGCCTGTCAATATTGCCTGTGTACAATCAGCTTAACATGCAACATTGCGGTTCCCAAAGAGCACGGGGAGAGGAGCTAGCTACTCTAGAGGATGAGACACGGTTCAGGAAGGCATACTTGGTGAACTAGTACAGGCTAGGCCTAGTGTAAGCCAATTGTGCTCACTGGATATCCAAGTTAGCTGAGGCTACTTTTGAGTTTTATGAACTAAAAAGTGACCCGTTTAGCCCCAAAGTTACCATAGCTGTACATAGCAGCCTAATGCCGTGGTAACAGATTTCCCTAACATCTGTCAGAGAATGTAAACAAGTCAGGGATTTTCACGGTAAGAATACATTTTATGACAACGTTACGTTAACGTTGGCCTACACAGTATTAGTACACGACTAACAGAAAAATAGCAAAAACTCACTTACCCGAGTACAAAACTGAAGGTTTTCACGGCAAACGACAGTAGCCTATTGTTCCACGTTGTTTTCTGGTCCTTTCGTTAGCTCGGAATCTTATTGTTGAGTATTTTCAGAATCATTAGGCTAATACATAGGCCTAGTTCCTAAAATAAGCGTGTCTCTATTGTCTGCTGATAATGATGCAGTGTTCGTTCTCGTTTTATAGTAGCCTAGCTTTAAAAAATTCTCGGTGCTGTGAATTCTCCTTTCGCCTCTGTTGGAATTCATAGTCAATGTTGCGAATTGTATCCCATTTCCTTTTCAAAGTCGTGGTCCACTGTCACTATATCAATTGATCTTAAAACCTTTTCAACATCAATTGACATTACAGTTCATAGCAGTAGCAGCATTTTCAGCGTCTCCATTTATTATTTTATTTTTAAAGTGAGTAAGTAAACAGGCCATGTGCGTTCATTTATGTGCGAGAACTCAGAGCCAATGGAAACTAGGAAGGTGTTAATGGACATCAAATCAAGTCAATATTTATTTATATAGCACATTTCACAACTAGTTGTCACAATGCGCTTCACAGAAAAACCTAGCCTAAACTAAACCCCCCACAAGAGCAAGCCAGAGGCAACAGTGGCAAGGAAAAACTCCCTGGTGTAACTAGGAAGAAACCTTGGGAGGAACCGGACTCAAGGGGGGAACCCATCCTCCTCTGGTCGGCTCAGGGTCTATATCTTAATGACCAGCATGGTCAAAACGGCCAATGTCCCTAATAGTAGAATTTGCAGCAGCTAGATGACAGTCCAGATGTGTTTAGTCTGGTCTGGTGTTTAGTCAGATCTGATTAGTCTGTCCCTCAAATTGAAGCCCGCCCCCCTGGCAAACATGATTTTAACAAGCAAATTTGTGTTTAAAGATCAAAAAGAGGAAAAGGAATGAAAATAATTGAACAAGTATGCGGATGCTGCTTTGTCTTGATAATTTTTGCATGGGCGTTTACTGGGATAATGGTGCTAATCAGGAAATAAATTATGTGTGAAAGACAAAATAAGACAGCAATCGATGAGATGTCGTCAATTATCATTAAGCCCAGACCAAGAGAAAGAAGAGCTCTAGCATGGAGAGCCTTCAATTTTGATTCAGATTCCCTAAATATCACAGACCCATAGCCAAGAAGGAACATGTGGTACCAGCAATTAACACACTCAGTCCGAGTGGCAACCGGAAGTAAATACTTTGCATGGTACGAGTGCCCACACCAGGGACTTGGCCGTCTGTAGCGGAAGTTGATCCGCAGCCATTAAAACCAGGATGCATGGCGGACGCCATGTATCTGCTACATCATTATAACATTAAGGTCAAGTTCCCAGCTTCAAACTTTGACTACGTCGCCAGACTCCTGCTGCTAAAAAAGTTATTGAGGAAACTGGCGTACGTAGATCTCTCAACCAAAGCCGAGACAGTTGCAGAAGCACCCAGTTCATTGGAAGTGAAGAATAGTAGGGCAGGAGAGTGCTTCTACTCAAATAGTACTAGCAACTATGTGTCCTTCAGAGTTGCAAAAGGAGGAAACAGGAATAAGGATTACACTATAGTGCTAAGAACTGGACAAAACGAGACCATTGAAGTAAGAGGAGTTAGAAACATGACCTTAGGGACATTCAGGGACTACTGAATGCTGTATGCGGGGAAAGGGCTTGCTCGTTTTTACCAGTAGGATGGACAGGATGTTGTTACATGGCTCCCATATGAAGTAGTGTCCATAAAACAGAAAAGACAACCAGCAGGACAGCAACAGGAAAATAAAAGAATTGGCCCAGTTTCACGACCTACGCTCATATCATTTCAGAGCTTCACTAGGGGGAAAATGGGGACTTGGGTTATTTCCCTGGTATGGAGTGGTCTTTCTAGCAGATCATATAGACAACATAACATATACCTTGCAGGGTTTCGCCAATTAAACCATTAAAGGATTTAGCATGTTAAGGGACACCGTCAGAAGCCACAGAATGACCCTACTTAAACACGAAATAGCCCTGGACTACATATTAGCACAACAAGGAGGATTGTGTACAACGCTTAAACTGACAGGAGGCGCTATACCTTAGTCCCTGACATTACGGATAATCTGACTAGCATAATACACGCCTAGGGAACATTAAAGATGCATTCGGACCGTCAGCAAGTGCCGGATCCTCCGCGATGGGATGGCTGGGGAATTGCATGGGACCTTGGTGGGCTGTGATAGTACAGGCTCTGATGCCAGTATTCATAGTAGTAGGGATAGCCTTATGTGCATGCGTAATAATCTTGCCATGTATCAAAGCTATGATGTCTAAGTGGCTGGGAACGATGAATATTGGTCCAGAAAGAAGAGGTATTGTAACATTCCACTCCTTTAAAAAACGTTATGCGCAATAAAGTGGAATGATACAGTATTGAACATGCTAAATGAAATTAATTTAATGCTTGGTGGAAAAGCCATATTTTTTATATTTGGTCGAATATCCTTTGCATGCCATGACTTCCTGATGTCTGTGACAGCCATTTTACCAACCATGTATTCCATACTGTTCCAGCATAATTTACAGCTAAATCTAGTGCCACCCCCCAATTCCCATTGAGATCCATTCAAATGCAGAGAGGTTATAGTATTGCTTGTAAGAGTACCAGAAAATAAGATATCAGGAAGTCATGGCATGCAAAGGATATTCGACCAAATATAAAAAATATGGCTTTTCCACCAAGCATTAAATTAATTTCATTTAGCATGTTCAATACTGTATCATTCCACTTTATTGCGATTGGAATTGGAATGTTACAATATTTTTTGCTGTGTAGTTTTATTGAGTTAATACTGATATCTGGTCAACATTTCATGTGAATAGTTGCATTAGAAATATGTTTAATGGCGGGGCGCTAGTAACAACGGTAGCGAGTCAGCGCAGCTCAGCGCAGTTGGATCGGATCGGGGGGGGGGATCGGGGTTCGCGCCTTTTCCTTTGCATTTCCAGGCATGGCCCTGTGGGAGCAGCAATTGGCGGCTGGGGGGGGGGGGGGGGGGGGAGGGAAGAGAATCGAAACGCAAAAAACGCCCAGGCCGGAGTTGGGAATCACGGTCAGAGCTTGGGGGAGTCGCGCCCTGTGTAGAGGACGTGGCGGCCTTTCCTAACTACGGCTGACGGGGGTTGTATAGCGGTGGTTCTCTAGCGGTTGCTACTGGGGGGGGGGGGAATAGAAATAGGGGGTTCAAATCGGCTACTAATTGGGAGAAAGAAAAAAAAAAAAAAAAAAAGAACAAATTTATAATAAAAAAAAGAAATATGTTTAATTAAAAAATAGTTGACGTGTCAAATACTTATTTCCCCCACTGTAACTGTTAACGTCAATCCGCTGATGCTCTTGCACCCAGAGAAAGCACGCTTGCGACCCATCAGTCATTGCTTGTAAATTGAAACTACTGGAATTGAAAAAACGAACTTACAATTGTTAATAACTAGCATAATTGGAATACATTGAAAGATACTATTGGCTACAACAATATTGCTTGTCAAATGGATACGGCCATTGGCGAGAACTTCTCAGGAATGTAGTTATATTGGGGGCGATAACAAATTACAAAACTGATTACGTACGAGCTTACCAAAAGTACGCTTCTATGTCTTTTTAAATGAAGTAGCCCATTTTTCATTTTCAACCCCGGAAGGAGAAGAATAGGCGAGGTCACGGCTAAAATACTGAAATTCAACAATTTGCCCAAAATTGTAGATATAATGCATACTATTGTTCTCTTCCATCTGAGGCAATGCCCAGATATTAGTTAACATCTCAAAAATATGTTTTAGTGTTTCCTACCCCTTTTAAAGCCATCTCAAACTGAACCTAATGAGGAGAGAGTAAAGACTTGCCTCTGCTGTATTCAGAGTGCTAAACATTTTAAGAAGGGCATTCACTGTTGGAACCGCTGGATTCAGAAAATACAAATTTTACCGGACAGTAACGAAGCTAACTGAAAGCACTCCTGCACATGCCTGATCACCTCCCTGTGCAGACAACAAAACAAAAGAAAAGGGAAAACCTCCAGTTCTGTATCTTGTCATATCGAAAATCTTTGCTAAGGTTCACTACACTCGTCTCGCGCCTGTTTTCCTGTCAGTGTAGTGCCGTGCATGATGGAAAATGTAAGTCAAGAAGAGTGTAAATAGATTTACATAGCCTAGTGACAAAAAGTGCAATATCGATTGGAGTTATGATGAAAGCTTATGTACGTTTCAATTAGTCTATGTGTAGGCTAGTGTTAATGTTTAACACATTAGGACTACATTTCATTAATTTGATCTCAGAGTACATCATTAAGGAAAAGAGAAGCGAAAATAAAGGTTAATTGGTTAAAAATTATAAGGATTTATTTCAGAATAAATTACACTGCTATTTTTGGCTGAACTAATTTTGATACAGCTGGATATAATATTATAGCTAGAATTGTGTGATGTAATTGATCCAATTTGGTACTTTATTGTATTATATAATTTTATGATAGCACTGCAGTTATGTTCAAATAAATAGCAGCGAGTTAAAAAAAAGTGAATAAAGTGCAAATATTTTTAAAATAGCTTTTAGTTCCATATTTCAAATTTAGGGGAAACATTACACATTCAATTCCAAATCAAAGCATTAGCAAATTTTATCAAGACTGCATTATTCTTTATAGGAAGCAAAGAAAAGGAATATTAATCTGTTAAAAAAATTGGCAGTGTCGACATTTTTCTCTTCAAACTCAAACACTTACTGTATAAACTGAAGACATTTTTCAAGATTTAACTTCACTTTACATTACTGAACTAATATTTAGTTGCATAACCATTGTTTTTCATAACTGCTGCGCATCTGCGTTGCATCGAGTCAACCAACTTCTGGCACCTAGAAACAGGTATTCAAACCGATCCATTCCCCCTGGTATACGATACATAGGCCCAACACCGTAGTATGAAAAACATCCCCATGTTTTTGCGCCACCATGCTTCACTGTCTTCACAGTGGCTTGAATTCAGTACCCGGGGGTAGTCTGACATACTGTCGGTGACCAATACACCCGAAAAGAACAATTTTACTTTCATCAGTCCACAGAATGTTATGCCATTTCTCTTTGGGCCAATCGATGTGTTCCTTGGCAAATTTTAAACGATTCTGCACATGCCGTTTTTTCAACAATGGTGCTTTACGGGGGCTTCTTGCTGATAGCTTAGCTTCGATAAAATGTCTTCTGACTTACAGGTAATTTTAGATCATCTTTGATCTTTCTGGAGGTGATGATTGGCTGAATCTTTGACTATTCTTCGATCCGTTTTAACAGTAGTTGCTCGTTTTCTTCCGCATGCTTTGGATTTTTGTTGCCATTTTAAAGCATTTGAGCATTTTAGCTGAGCATCCTATAATTTGCTGCACTATACGTTTCCCCCTCTCCAATCAACTTCTTAATCAAATTACGTTGTTCCTCCGAACAATGTTTGGAACGGCCCATTTTACTTAGCAATTCAGAAGGAAATATATTTTACAACTGTGTGAAAAATTTGCTTCCCTTCTTCCTTAATAAAGGACAATTAATGACACCTGTTTTTTCACAGAATGAATGAATTCTCTAATTAAACTCCCCACTGCTATTATTTTGAACACGCCCCTTTCAATGAATGAGTCAATTACTCAGAACAAGCAGCGTGCATGTCATGACAGTTGGGTCTGTTGTTTTTCTATTGCACTACTACATCTACAAGTAAATTATTTGCTATGCAGAAATATCACTACTACTAATAACAGTGGTTCATCAGGTTACTGATGTTGTACTGCTATTGTTTTTTAACACAACTGTACAAAACCCCCAAAACAAATACATCAGCATGGAGTGAATAAAAAAAAAAAAACTAAAACATCACAAAAGCCATTCATTCTCATTTATGTTAAGCTAGCCTTCACAATATAAGTAAAATTGTTTGTTACATTATTTAAAGAAATCTTGCAGGAAATCGCAGTTATATGTAGTTTAAAATGTGAAAATCGCCAACACAGGGCCATTCACCACTCAACACATTTCACAAGAGCCCATTAATATGGTTCATGTCAAAAGGCCAAACAAATTGCTGGACTCAACTAAGGTTATTATAGTTAAACATTTTAGTTAACTGAAATAAAACAAAAAACATAAATTACTTTAAAAGTAAATTATGTCTGTGACCCAACAACATCAAAAGACTCTTGATATCTTATTTTCTGGTACTCCTACAGGCGATACTATAACCTCTCTGCATTTGAATGGATCTCTATGGGATTTGGGGGGTGGGACTAGATTTAGCTGTAAATTACACTGGAACAGTATGAAACACATGGTTGGCTAAATGGCTCCAAGTCATCAAGGGTCTGACGTATCGAACAAGCCTTAAAGCATCACTCTGCTGCCAGAAATACAGTAGATATGAATGGATAACTTCAAGTGATCCATCCATATCTACTGCGTATCTGGCAGCAGAGTGATGGTGTGAAGAGTGAAGGCCCGTAAAATAATTTTTTGTAATAATTCATAATCACTATTTATTTTTAAGGAAAAGCAATACTTTTATTCTGCATCCTTCATCAAGCTCTGTGGATGTATTATATACTGAAAAATAAAAACTAAAACTTAACTAAAACGGAAATTGATTGAAAAACTAAAACTATAAACACTGAAAACTAACTAAAACTAAACTAGAAAGTGAAGTTAAAAAACAAATAAAAATAAAAACTTAAAACTATAATAACCTTGGACTCAACACATGTACACAGGTACGTATACTGTATATAGTGTTCTCCAATACATGCTACCATTTCAGTCTTCTCAAGTACACAAGCCCATTTGTGGATTACAATTTTACATGCCTTAAACTTTACAGAGCGCCTTTCTAAAAGTAAAGTAGCACAAAGTGCACTACAGAGATGAGAGCTTTGAATGAGTGATTAATGGCGGCACCCAAACATCCACACTTCTATGTACGTTAGGTAGCATGTGGGAATGGATTTTGGAACACAGGCAAAGGTACGCACCTTCGTTGAATTTCTTGGATGCGGGACCTGTAAGAAACACACACCTGCACTGCACTTTATACCAAACAATATATTTTATTTGTCTTCAACACCACAGCGCTGGGAAGTGGTTCTGTACCAAAGTCAATGGAGTTACACATGACAAGTTTACACAGGAGGGGGAGGGAGATAACAAAACAAACCCTTTTCTATGTTTTAGTTCAGTTTCTTTTAGCTTTTTATTGAATTTTTTTTTTTTAATTGTTATTTTTTAAACAAAATTCTGGTTTTGACCTCCAGAAGTCCAGGTATTGTTTCGCCACCTTGCGCACCTGGAATAATCTTGAGTAACTATACACAGAAAATGTGAAAATAATATAATAATAATAATAGTCATGTTTGCAGACCGTCAGAACCAGGTGTAACGGTAAAAGACTGTGAACCTGGAACAAGCATGAACCACCAGTTTGAGAACTGAGGACCCCCTCCCCCCCCCCCCCCAATCTCCCTTGGAAAATGTGGCTGAAGAACCAGAGGACACACTGCATATAGATAATTACAGTTCCTACTTTATCCATAGTGTTTTTCTCTACAATAAAAAAGGAGGAGAGAGAGACACCTTTTTACTTATAGTTAATCCATGTTTGTGCTTTTTATAATACTATTATCTGTAATGAGGTCATAGTTTGGTTTGTTATACACTGGAGTTACAAAAAAACAAAACAAAAAATGAACTGTCCAAGCCCACCTGCGGTAAACAGTACTGTGTGGTGGGTGTGTGTGGGGGGTTAGGGGTACACTACCTCCCACCCCCCTAATGCAAAACATGGGAAAACCCATAAAGAACTCACTGCTAAAATCCCTTTTACAATACAAGTACAGTACACAAATACAAAGAGAATTTTTTATCTCTGGAGGGAACAGCTCAGATGAGACTATAACAGACAGCAATAACGGTGCAACCTGGTGACAAAATGAGTCTCCTTTGCGAGTTCACTGCATTTTTTTCCCGGTTTGTGTATTCTTTTACTCTTACCTTGATGAATCAGTTTTTTTTGTAATTTTTTTTTATTTGACATTTTTTTTGTAAAAAAGTACAACTACAGACCTCTATTCCCGGTTTGTTTCGGTCATGTTTTTTTCTCCACATAGTTTCCGAAGTCCAAACATGATGGATTTCAAAAATTCTAGGAGCAGTTCTGAGCTAATGACATATTTATTTCCATACATTCAGGAGTTTCTGAAACAAAACGACCCCCTCCTCCCCTCCCAAAAAAAGAGAAAATCCATGAAGAACTTATTCTGGTTTTGTACACATCACCTTGGTGCGTGTATACTAAATCCGCACACAGGCCATGGTTTTGCCCCCAGAGGGTGAGCAGGAGGGGAATGTGGGGTTGCCACGCCTCACGTAAGAGCAGGTGCAAGCGACAGCGCTTCTCCTGTAGTCCCCAGCTACACCTGTGCTTGTTAAGTACAAGTCTTCCTTTTGTACTCCTCTTCCGATTCTTACTCTCGACCTTTGTTTTTGTGTGTATTTTGTTTGCAAGTTGTCAGCAGCTCAAAACATTAGGTTCCCTGGGTTTGAGGGCCCGGGGTTGAAGCCCATGCCCACGTCGGCTGCCATGCCACGGGGCCTCATCTGCGGCGGCATCATCATAGTCTGCTGGGGGCCGCCCATCCCGTGTAGTGACATCATCATGTTGGGCGAGCCCACGGGGCCCGGGTGATTGTAGAGCGGACCCCTCTCTTTGCCCTGCATCATCCCGGGCCCGCCCATCATGCCGGGTTGCCCCGGCGACAACATCCGGTGCTGAGGTCCCATCATGCCTTGGGGCATGAAGCCTGGCGGGCGCATGCCATGTTGCCCTGGATTTCCCATGGGCATGTCCTGGGGCCCCATGTGCCCAGGCCCTGGCATTGGCAGGCCCATCCTGGGGTTCCCCTCTCCCATCATGCCCTGCATCTGGGGGAACCCCGGGGGCTTGCCCCCACCACCTTCACCCCGGGGGAAGTAGGACAGGGTCTGGCTGGGCTTTTCGGACGGGATGATGCGGGACAGGTCGAACTCTGGGATGCCTGAGGCTCCGGGCCGGATGACCTCGTGCAGGTCGGCGTCGTTAAACACGCCAGGCATGTTGCCGAAGGGCTCGGGGCCACCTGGTCCGCCGGGTTTGCACATGCCCGGCTCACCGCCAGCACCGTGGGCCATGCCGCCGAGCCGGCCCATCGGACCCCCCTCTCCAGGGTACCCCATGCCATGGGGGAACCCCCCCTGGGGTCCGGGGCCGTTGTGGGGGAAGGGGACCTGCTGGGGGGGCGACTGCCCCGGGGGGAAGCCCTGCTGTCGCTGGGGGAAGCCCATGCGCCCCTGAGGTATCATCTGGGAGCTGGGCATCCCGGGGTCCTGGGACACTGGGGGCATCATCATGCCGTGGGGCATCATGCCCGGCCCCATAGGCCCGGGGTGGTGGGGCATGCCTGGTCCCATGGGGTTGGGCGAGGGCATCTGGTTGGGCATGCCGTGGGAAAGTGGCTGGGAGCCCATGCTCATGCTCATGGGGCTCAGGGCGTGGCCAGAAGAGTTGGGGCCCATCATGCGGGGATGGCCCGGGTGGTGATTCACCATTCCTGCAGGGGGCAGAGAAGAGACCAGGCTGTAAGACCCTATTCTACCGGACACACACAAACAGTATATGTGCAGTATATGCATACATTTATATAAGGTAAGAAAAGGGTAATAAAAACATGACAAGAAATCACAAGTGTATCCATGAAATGCATCCAAACAGAACAGCTGATTGTCTACAGAATCCCAGTCTAGGTCAAAAGGGTTTCTGAAAGGTTACAGATGCAGGGCGTCTGCGTGTTTACGCAGGCACATGCACACGCACGTAAGCGGACGCACACACTCCATCCTACCAGCCATATTGTTATTCATGGGAAGGTTCGGAGACCGGGCAGGCGGCGAATCATCGTCAGAGCTGGCGACAGTCTTGATGGCGTCATGGTAAAGGGGTGTGGAGCTTGGCATGGCGAACTTAGACATTCGGGACATCATGATGGAAAGGGGATTCTGGGATAGCGTAGGCTCAGGGGGCAGGGCATAGGGGCTGCCTGTTGGTAGACCCGCTGACAGGTTCATGGAACCGGGCTGGCCAGAAGAGTTACTAGAGGGGGGTGCTGAGGGGGGACCATTCCCACCTGAGGGAGGGAGAGGGGGAGATAGAGAGTAAGAGAGACATGTCACTCATCTTCTAAATCTGACTTCTTGACACCTGTTCCTATTACACAAGCATGTGGGCAAACCCATGGAAGCTCAATATACTTGTGACAATCCATGCCTTTTATTGGCTTTTCCAGCTTACCACCTACTTATGCGTCGGCACGTTATGACTTTGGCTTCAGCCAGCCCCCGCAAAGAAGTCAGAGACGGGTAACATTTTCCATCTTTCATCAATAGACAACTCAATCAGAAAAAGAGGCCGAGAGCCACCAGAGTCGTCTGAACTACAACCCCAATTCAAAAAAAGTTGGGACAGTATGTAAAATGCACATAAAAGCAGAAAGCAGTGATTTTTAAATTCTCTTTTACATATATTTAATTGAAAATTTTAATTTTAATTTATATTTTATGTTTTATCTTATCAACTTTATAGATTTTTGCAAATATACGCTATTTCTAAATTTGATGCCTGCAACACGTTCCAAATTAATTTTGACAGGGCCAAAAAAAGACTGAAGCTAAAAAATAAAAAAAACCTGTTTGGAACATTCCACAGGTAAACAGGTGTTGCTATCATGACTGGGTATAAAAGGATATCAAAACACTCTTGATATTTTATTTTCAGGTACTCTTAGAAGAACTCAACTAGATTAAGCTAGAAATGACACGGGAATAGTATGGAACACATGGTTGGCTAAATGGCTAAGTGTCTGAGATATCAAATGAGCCTCAAACCATCACTCTGCTGCCAGACATGCAGTAGATGTGGATGGATCATTTTAAGGGTTGTTTCTCCTGACTCATTTTCCTATTGAACTCTGGAAAAATTAGCCAGGAGAAACAACCCTCCAACTGATCCATCCATATCTACAGCATATCTGGCAGCAGAGCGATGGTTTGAGGCTCGTTTGATACCTCAGACCCTTGATTACTTACAGCCACTTACAGCTATTCCAGTGTAATTTACAGCTTAATCTAGTCCCACCCCCCAATTCCCATAGAGATCCATTCAAATGAAGTCTTCTAAGAGTACCTGAAAATAAATTATCAAGAGTGTTTTGATATCCTTTTATACCCAGTCATGATAGCATCACCTGTTTACCTGTTCCAAACAGGTGTTTTTTGAACTTCCCAGTCTTTCTTTTTGGCCGTCCCAACTTTTTTGGAACGTGTTACAGGCATCAAATTAGAAAATAGTGTATATTTACAAAAATCTATAAAGTTGATAAGGTAAAACATTAACTATCTTTTCTTTGTACTGTTTTGAATTAAATATATGTAAAAAATAATTTACAAATCACTGCTTTCTGCTTTTATGTACATTTTACATACTGTCCCAACTTTTTTGGAATTGGGGTTGTATTATAAGCTTTATACATCTAAATACATAATATTTCTACAAACACTGGGTTTCCCTGGTGGACAAGGCAAGGGGTGTGCAATGTGCACACAAGTTATTGCAATAGTTTAAACGCATAGCTACATACCTGTTAATTTCTTAGCTGTTATGGACCCAACTGAATGTAAAATTAATAACGAAGATATCCTATGAAAATTGTGATATGCCCCAATGTGTCACTGGAAGTAAAATATGTATACACCTAAACACAAATACCAGAGATGGAAAAACTTTTAAAAAAAACTTAAGCTTTAAAGTGATGATCATAAAAAGTAATTGGTCAACCAGCAGGAGGCGCCATTTCTCTGTCATGGAACTACGAATCAGTCATGAGCCGTTGACTCGCATGGCAACGGAGCAGCAGATTAATGAATAATTGAGAATACTGAAAGAAGAGACCGACTGAGCCTTTTTTTTTTTTTTTTTTGCAGTATAGGCAGATGCGCAACATCACTTCGACCCAACAATTTATCTTTGACAGCAGAGGAACTGCCCTGCAATATACCCAACACTTTTGGCCCACATTTGAAGCATGTCATGGCTATTGCTCTCCCAGTGTTCCCCTCCAATAGCTTTTAGCTTAGCTACAGGTGCCAAACTGTCAAATTATGGCACCACATGGAACCTGAGTTGCTTCTATTGGGTTTGCTGAAAAATGCTGTACCTTCTGATTTATAAAGACTGAAAATAGCCTAAACAACCTTCCCCATATACTATCACAGTGAAACATTCAGTATGCTCAGTATTCTGAACTGACAGTGAACCAAGCTGGAATTAGTTCTGAAAAGTGACTTCTGTTCTATGGCTAATTTAGCCAGCAACCTACATGGTCAACAATCTGAAATAATGCAGTTAAAGTATGTAAACTCCTCAAAAAAAGTTTGGAAACGTTATTTCGGTCGATTATTCCTCCCCTTTAATAATACCAATTGGTATTGTATTTTATATCGTTGGAAAGCCTGATTAGTCACCTTTACAACGAGGTACAACTTGTAAGGATCGTGCATTCGTGGGATGAGCAACACAGCTAACCGTGTGGGTAGCGGCCCAAAAAAATGTGCCAAAATCCCCTGCAATATTCTTCTGTTGGTATTCACTCTCGTTTTGAGTTGCTTGGTGGACTGGATGATTGCACTCTCCCACAGTAATAAGGAAAAAACAACACATATTGGCCATTTTTACACTTTATTCATTTTACACTGTCAGGGACCTCAGTAGCGTGTGGAAGATCCATACGCAGCCACAACAGCTTGGCACCTCCTCCTCATGCTGGTCACACACTGCTGTGGGATGGCATCCCATTCCTTGGTGCCAATCAGGTGCCAGTCACACACCTGTGACTGGCATACACCTGCCAGCACTTGAAGCTCAAAACGAGAGTGAATACCAACAGAAGAATATTGCAGGGGATTTTGGCACATTTTTTTGGGCCGCTACCCACACGGTTAGCTGTGTTGCTCATTCCACAAATGCATGATCCTTACAAGTTGTACCTCGTTGTAAAGGTGACTAATCAGGCTTTCCAACGATATAAAATACAATACCAATTGGTATTATTAAAGGGGAGGAATAATCGACCGAAATAACGTTTCCAAACTTTTTTTGAGGAGTTTATATGAAAGGAAGTTGTATATGAAAAACACCGGCAGTCAATGTATCAACGAATGCTACATTGCAGCAACAATTGTGGTCATTAGCATGCAACTGTACACATACCGGCATGCACTTCTACAAATTACTTAGTTTGAGTAGACATGTCTCTGAGGAAACAAATACCATTGAATCTTCACAGTCCTTAATGGCAATACAGTGGGGCAAAACCAATAAACACGTCTCCACTAGTATGTGATAAATATTGAAATTCAAACTTTCATTTTAAATGTAATTTCAGTACTTGGTCTTAAAAAGAGCCTTGTGGTTTTATCTCTACATTTTGTATAATTTAGTTTAACTGCGTGAACGCTGAAAACATCTGAGGAAGATACGATTGGCTTATGTTGCATGTGAAACAATAGATACAATTATCAATTGGAGTTGGCTAAATCAAGCACTGTACTGTCACATCGCAACTTGAAAGAAGCTGACATTAGATGGCTAAGTAGTTAGCTAGCTTTGGAATTGATAAGCCACCATGATTCCATAGATCCCATGAAATTTAAAATTGCATGCAGAAAGAATCGATATCAGGAGCCTTCCTTCTCGCGCATCATTTTGCTTTTTGATTGAAACAGCATCCCGTGATGGAGTTTAGCGCATGGAGGATGAAGGCGGTGCTGGTTGTAATACCTTGCTCGACGCTGCCCATCATGTTGGGCGAGGTCATGCTGAGGGGGGGCTTGCTATTCTGGGGAATCCCAGGGCTCTGCATGGGGGGTTTGGGTGAGGAAGTCCAGCCAGGGGAGGGGGCAGGGAGAGAGGGGGACTTGAGGTGGACAGGGGAGGCGCCGGCTGATCCCATCATGGGCGGGGACTTGATGGAGGCAGCGGCGGCAGCAGCAGCTGCAGCAGCAGCGGAAGGCCCGGCGAGGATGCCGGCTAGCTGGGACGGCGTCTGGGGGGACTTGAGGTTCCCGGAAGGTGAGCCCAGCATGGGCGACTGCACCTGCCGCAGCGTGGGGGACTTCAGCGGGTTAATGTTGGGCGAGTTGACGGGACCCGTTGGCACGTTCAAGTCCGAGGGCTTGCGCCCCAGGCCCCTCTGGCCCCCCGGGGGCCCCGTGACCAGGCCGGTGGAATTTGGAGGGGGCGGCTGATTGGGAGGTAGAGGTGGCAGGTGACTGAGCCGGCCATTGCCGCCCATGTTAGTTCTTTGATCAGGGCCAAAGGGCTGTTCGCCCCGGGGCCCCCTCATGTTACCCGGCCCCTGAGGCCCATGCAGCATCCCCGGGAACGGCCTGTTAGGCCCCATGTTGAAGTCCCCTGGCTGCGGCTGGTCGGGGAACGGGGGCCCCTGCAGTATCTTCTGCTGGGGCCCCATGTTTTCGGGAGGGTGGCCCATGTTTTCTGGTGGAGGGCCCCCTACCCCTCCCCCCTGCCTTATCTTCATAATCTCCTCAGGACTCAGGTTCATGGGTGGCTCTCGCATCTTCCCTCCCATCATTGGTGGGCCGGGCCCCATGCCCAGGTGCATGTCCTTCATGTTCCCGGGGCCCATGCCGAATTCGCCCATGTCCCGCCCCAGCCCCTTAACAAATTCCATGCGGGAGGGGCTCATGGGGCCATCCCCCCCGGGCATACGGGGGTCAATGGCTCTTTGGTTTCCCATCATCCTGTTCATCTCCATCACCATACCTGGAGGGAGTCCCATGGGCTGCTTGTCCCCCATGCTTTGCTGGAACATGGCTTCCTGCACAGCCTGTGGATTGGGGAACCTCTCCCCCCGGCCCCCAGGACCCCCAAACACCCCCTGCCCCGGAGGAAAGCCCCGTCCGTCCCCCATCTTGGGCATGTCGTCTGGCCAGGCCAGGCCCGGTCGGGACATGGGATTGGGGCCGCCGTCCATGTCGGGGTTCATCATGGGGAATCCCGGCATCCTCTGCATGTGGTGGGGGGGGTGCATGCCCCGGGGGCCCATGTTCATCTGCTCGGGGAAGGGCTCAGGCCCCCCGGGGCCCCACACCTCGCCGGGGTTCATTTGGTATGGGGGAGGGGGCCCGCGCATCAGGCCCCGGGGCCCGTGCTGGTGCAGCATCATGTCGGACAGGGGCCGGTGCTGAAGCTGCTCCTGTTTCCGCTTCTTTTCCTCGTAAAACTCCTGCTGCAGCTTTAGCCAGGCCATCTGCTCTGGGGTCATATGATCCCCAGGCTCCACCCCCGGCCCAGGGGGCGGGGGCCCCAGTTCGTCTGGGGAGAAGGGCATGTCCCTGTGGCCGGGGGGGCCGAAGGGGGGCCCGTCGGGCCGGGGCCCAGGGCATGGCTTTCCTAGGCTCTGAGACTGAGCCATCATAGCCTGCAGGGGACCCTGATCAGGCTTCTTGGGGCCCTCCATCATGCCGGGGTTGGGAGGTGGGGGCAGGGGCGCATCTTTGTCGTCGGGGAAGAGCATGCGCTGGATGTCGCGCAGCGTCTGTAGGGAGCGCTCGCGGTGCTCCAGCTGCTCCTGTGACAGGCCCTCGGGGTTGTCCCCCATGCTGGACATGATCTCGTTGGCCAGCTGCTGGTGGTGCTGGGCCGTCAGTTTGGGGTCGGCCCCCTTGGGGAGCGCTTCCAGGGAGGGGAAGGCAGACTGCTGTGGGCCCGGGGTGCCGGAGGGCTGGCCGCTGTCCTGAGGCGTGGCAGTGTTCCGGGGGCTGCTGCTCTTCGAGTCGGTGCCCGCCGCGGAGGCCCCGTCCTGGGGGAGGCCGCCCAGCTTGGGCCCCTGTGCGGGCGGGGCTTTTGAAGCCTGGTGGTTCTGGTCTGGGGGGTGGGCTGGCTGCTGCTGGGGGGGTGCGGATTTTGGATCACTCCGGAGGGGCCCCACCTGATTGTTCTGGGACAGAAAGCAGGAGAGGGAGAGAGAAAGAAGAGAAAGATGGAAAGAAAGAAGAGGAGAGAGAAGGGGAAAATGAGAAAGAAAGAAAAAGACAAGAGGAAGAGAGCAAGGAAGTAAGTGGGAGAGAGATGGTCAGAATTGAAAAAAATTTTTTAGAAGGTGGCCATTTCCATCGACAAGCACAGCATTACCTTCACACGTTAAATATTTAGCTGCCGGGACAAACAGCTGCTGTTTGGAGATCACTTCCTGACACCTTGAGTTCTCTGTGCTGCGTATTAATTGTCCTCATTAATTTTGGGCTCCATTAAGAGAAGCAGCATCAGGGGAGCGCTTGGCTATTAGACCCCTGGTGCGGTGGCTTAGAGCACCGAGTTACAGAGCGATCACTTAATAAAGATAAACAGATGCACGTTTTATTTCTTCACTCGGTTGTGTGGTGTGAGAGGTTGTTGACACTGTCCTCACGTGCATGTGTGTGTGTCCATCTGTCCGGCCAAGTGTATATGTCCATCTCCACTGGTGGAATTGTGTGTCCAAGTTTTGGTCTGATCTTTTAAAATTTGTACTGTACATACTGCAGCTACAGTTGTGTGTGTTTGTGTTTTGTTTGTGTGTGTGTGTGTGTGCACGTGTGTGCGTACGTACGTACGTACGTACGCACGCACGCACGCGAGTGAGCATATGCATCTGGTCTGCGCTCACCACAGGGAGGTGGGGTTTGTCAGCCTTGCTGTGGGAGATGTTCTTCATGTGGTAGGCGATGATGGTGTCGGCGTGGCCTGTGATGACCGCGTCCGCCGCCCTAGGGAGGAGGGGAGCAGACAGAAGAGCATGTGAGTGCAGGGGAAGGGAGGAAGTGTGGGCCACAGAGGAAACAGGACAGGGGAAAAGTCACTTAACCATAAACAAACAGCACTTAATAACCCACACAGGCAAGATGTGGACCCACAGTTAAAGACAGGACCACAAAAAGATTGCGCATCTCTTACAGAATACTCATGCGAACTGTGGGGGCATGTGGGTTAGTGGTCAGATAATTAGACAGTCAGCCTGAAGTCTCTGGCCTGAAACCACAGGTGGCATTGTACGCACAGCATGATAAAAGTACCGAACCCTTAGATGCAACGCAAGGTAACGTCGCTTACATGTACTGCTGGTCGCAAAAACATGGTTTCGGCATCAGAATCCAGGGTCAAGAACTGTGCAGTGTTCCCCACGGCAGGTGAGAGATGTCTGAAAGGGGCCTTTCCGGATGTAGCCAACAGGACAAGAGAAAATGTCATTGCTGGGCCGAGCAGAATTTTTTAATATTTTGATTTGGGTTTCTGCTCAGTGAGCCGCCTCTTCTTCCATCCCACCCCTGAAAAGGACTCATTGGCTCATAGGCCTCCCCAATTCCACAGGAGACCCAGAGCAAAGGGCCGACTGTGGCTCAAATGTCTAAGCACGGCGACTTTTATTGTTACATCACACAAAGGACTATTCGCAAACTGAAGAAAAAAACCAAACTGGAATTTCACCATTACAAGGATGACAAGCTGGAATTACAGCACCGCGTGTACGTGCGTGGCCGTCTGCTGCAGCATGTTATGCCAGGCAGCACAACATTTTACAAGTTGATGCATTTGAATACATGTTCTTATCAAATTTATGCCCTTCCTGCAAAGAGGGTGCAAGTGACAATAGTGAGACTGGCATCTACTGCATGTGGGGATTCAGTCTGTGAGTCCGTCTATCAGGAGCTTTTTAGCAGGTAATCACTAGCGAGTGTTCTCAGGTGAACAGAACACATCAGAGTGGCATCCCCTTACTTACTTGACCTACCAGGTGAATTACCTCCCATGGGTATTTAAAGTATTTTTAGGGAAACGCTTTTCGTTATGCCAATTTAGAATGAGCAAATGAAGCAAAATCACAGCGCAAAGCCACTTCAAACTATTTTTTGCCACGTTTTTGAGCAGGAACCCGTTCCGTTTTCCTACAATCTCAAGAAAAAACACAGCTCCATTGCTCCAAGACCGAAGTAGAGTGCGGTATCAGTGCGGGAGTGGATGAATGCGACTGCATTCGATCATGAGGCCGTAACGTTAGACTCATGGCCCTGTAGGCGCCATGGGTGGGGTGAGCGCGGGCAGACGGGCACATGTCCCTCGGGTCCTTGTGTAAGAAGGGTCAGATGGCCCTTGCATCATTCACAGGCAGCCGTCTCTGTCATCACCTCGCTCCGGCACGTGAGCGCTCCTCATTCACCTTGTTCAGGGATGGCGGACGAGAGGCGGGGCAGTTCCACACTGGCTGGAAGTATGTGTTACGTTCCTCAGGTTTGGGGGGGGGGAAACGTGATCTGTAATGCCTGCCATTTGTATGAAAGCTGTGTGTAATGTGTGCTTAATAAACACGCGCTCCATCCTGTGCCATCGAGATGCACTGATGGCTACTGCAATACGAGGGATCTGTAAAGGTTAACATTGGGCAGGCCTATAATAAGCACATGCAAAACACACAAACAAATAAACGAAAAGAACACAAACAAGTACACAGGCACACACCACCACAAGACAGACAGACAGACAGACAGACGGGGCAGTTATGCAGATGCACAACGGCCTGTCAAGCCTCCTTACTTGTTGGCCATCTCAGTGGTGAAGACATAAACAACTTTTGACGGAGGCTTCTGGCTGCTGGCCGGCTCTGAGACGGCGTTCTGTCCCCCTGCAGCATTGTGGGAAGGCGTGGAGGATCGGCTGAGCCCGGCGCCAGGGGGAGGGAGGGAGCTGGAGTCCTGGGGCTTTACGTCACTGGAGTTACAGTCTGAAAGATGCGGGAAACGGCTCATTACACAAAGCATTGGGGTAGACACAGCTCAGCCCCCTACACTGGGGTACACACGGCTCAGTTCCCTATATGGGGGCTATACACCTCTCAGTCCCCATCACTAATCTAATTTCCCCATATAAACACTTGATTTATAAGATACTGTGGCATTCATTTGCACTTTCACTTGAGCACTGATAGTGGAAGCACTGAGTTGTTCTGTGAGAAAAATACTTTGGTATAAACGTTAATAAATTACAGACCTTAACTGTTATCTCACATTCATCATCCACGTGTCTATTATCATTACTGCTCTGATGGTGCTGGATGCAGTTAGGATGGCAATGGACCAAACAGTAGTGCTTCACTTCGAGCAAGATTAAGTGAGAACTGTAGAGCCGGCTGGCTGACTGACAGGCCCTGCAGGAACTCACTGAAGAAGCGCGGGTCGTCCTCCTCACTCTCGCCCCCAGAGCACCAGTCGGTTCCGCTGTAGGGCTGCCGTCGTTCAGCAACGCACATCCGCTTGGCTCGGCTGCCTGGTTCTGAATGAGGGAGGGGCAACGAGTTAAATCCCAGATTTGGGCACACAGAGAGGTGTGATCAGTCAAATCAAAACTGCTCCCAGTGAACAGATTTCCTAATTCTAGGAGAGTTTAAACTCGTGGCCGTCTGAGAGATGCAGAAACTCAAGACATCATAAAGAGTAAAAAGCACACATCGCTCACTCACTCACTCACACACACGCATCCACTCACTAACACACACACATATCCACTCACTCACACACACACACACACACACACACACATCCACTCACTCACACACACACATCCACTCACTCACTCACACACACATCCACATCCACTCACTCACACACACACGCACACACATCCACTCGCTCACACACACACACACGCACACACATCCACTCACACACGCACACACATCCACTCACACACGCACACACATCCACTCACACACGCACACACATCCACTCACACACGCACACACATCCACTCACACACGCACACATCCACTCACACACACACACATCCACTCACACACACACACATCCACTCACACACACACACATCCACTCACATCCACTCACACACGCACGCAAACACACACACACATATCCACACACACACTCACTCACACACGCACGCACGCACGCACGCCCAGCACTGAAGACTGAGCAGCATCAGTCCTGTACCCCGTCTCTTTCTTCTACATCAGCTTCCCAGTGACCCCACAATCCCTGGTGCATTCCCTTTTATCTTTGCCTTGCTAGTAAAATAAATTCAGAGTCAGATGCACAGATCCAGGAATATGGTCATTAAAATGATTAAATATTTATACCGTACTAAATGGCTACATGTCTTACACTGATCCATGACATGCTGGCATCCATTATGAATCATGATTTAGACATGGTTCACGACCTAGTCACTGCCTTGCAGCCTGTAATATTGTTTGATAAAGGTGGCAAAAGATAACCAGCTTTTGAGGTGAGATGCACAGCAACAGGGTGTTAATTTTCGGGAGCCTTGGGATTGAAAAAAAACCGGCAACCGTCGGTCTAGGAAAACCAATGTTTTCGTGTGTGCTCTCAAAACAAAAAGAAAATGAATACAGAACAGGAATGTGGAGTACCAACAGGGCTCTTTAGTATCCAATCGCTGCTCATCACCACAACCCCAATGACAGGAACATAAACCCCCATCTTGTCCCCCTGGGGCTGCCTGGTTAACCACACACCACCTTACCAATTAAGCATCCTCCTGATAATTAAAAGAGCTGCTCCAGATCTGCCCACCCTCTCAGCTCACAGTCAAGAGGGTTTCTCTCCTGTCTGCCAGCCTGTTCCACTGCAGACAATTACACTCAACAAGCATCTCACACATACCGGCACAAGAGACGCCTGCACGCACGAAAAAAATAAAATAAAAACGAGCGAGAACACCTTCCAGCCTGCACGCCAACACGCTCACTCCTCTGGCTCAGCCCACACAAAGCCACAGCATTGCGTGTGTTACAAGGTGTTTGTATGGAGTTGCATCAGGTAGGAAGGGGGGGGGGGCAGTGACAAACGGACAAAGGCAAAATCCAGAGAGAACAGAACCATGAGTGAGGTATATATTAGTGCACGAAAGCATTTTCAAAGGAGCAAGAGAGAAATCTGAGGTGCAGACAATCACAAAAACACCACCGACATTAGCACCGTTAGTGTTAGCCTACAGATCAGTGAGGTTTCCATCACTCCTCCTCAAAGCCTGCAGTACCATAATTCACCAAGAGGGGTCCTATTGCGGAGGAAGGCCCAGCTGAAGAGACTGAAGCATCTCTCTGACCCAGCTCCATCGCTTCTTTAGCGCCACTGCCTCTGGTCCAGCCAGCAGTGAGAGATGTATTCACGGAGATACACACAGGGTGTGAATGTCAATGCAGCGTTCTGGTCCAGCCGTGCTCCACAGCTGGTCGAAATGCGTGCGTGCGCCCAGCCTCACACAATGAGGACTTTACAGACAGCACAAAATGTGCGTTTCATACAGTGCAGAGCCAGTGAAAGGCTTGTGGAGCATCGCTGGAGTTAGGGTTAGATTATTCAGGCTGGGTGCAAAAAAAGAAAAGAAAAGAAAAGTGTGGTCTGTGAAACAAGCATTTTTCAGACACCTCTGAGGTAAAAAAAATGCGTGTTTCACAAATGGCTCTGAAGCAATAAACATGCATGTTTCACAGTGCTCAGGTAACAACATGCGTTTCATAAACAGCACTAAAGCAACATGCGTGTTTCACAGACAGTGCTGAGTTAGTGTGTCACTGAGATTCACTGACAGCACTAAAGCAACATGTGTGTTTCAAAGATAGTGCTGAGGTAACGTGTTTCACAGATAGCGCTGAGGCAACATGCGTGTTTCACAATCACAGCCAGCTCTAAAGCAACATGTGTGTTTCATAGACAGTGCTGAGCTCCAGACAGCTCTAAAGCAACATGCGTGTTTCACAATCACAGCCAGCACTGAAGCAACATGCGTGTTTCATAGACAGTGCTGAGCTCCAGACAGCTCTAAAGCAACATGCGTGTTTCATAGACAGTGCTGAGCTTCAGACAGCTCTAAAGCAACATGCGTGTTTCATAGACAGTGCTGAGCTTCAGACAGCTCTAAAGCAACATGCGCGTTTCATAGACAGTGCTGAGCTTCACAGACAGCTCTAAAGGAACATGCGTGTTTCATAGACAGTGCTGAGCTTCAGACAGCTCTAAAGCAACATGCGTGTTTCATAGACAGTGCTGAGCTTCAGACAGCTCTAAAGGAACATGCGTGTTTCATAGACAGTGCTGAGCTTCAGACAGCTCTAAAGCAACATGCGCGTTTCATAGACAGTGCTGAGCTTCACAGACAGCTCTAAAGCAACATGCGTGTTTCATAGACAGTGCTGAGCTTCAGACAGCTCTAAAGCAACATGCGCGTTTCATAGACAGTGCTGAGCTTCACAGACAGCTCTAAAGGAACATGCGTGTTTCATAGACAGTGCTGAGCTTCAGACAGCTCTAAAGCAACATGCGCGTTTCATAGACAGTGCTGAGCTTCACAGACAGCTCTAAAGGAACATGCGTGTTTCATAGACAGTGCTGAGCTTCAGACAGCTCTAAAGCAACATGCGTGTTTCATAGACAGTGCTGAGCTTCACAGACAGCTCTAAAGGAACATGCGTGTTTCATAGACAGTGCTGAGCTTCAGACAGCTCTAAAGCAACATGCGCGTTTCATAGACAGTGCTGAGCTTCACAGACAGCTCTAAAGCAACATGCGTGTTTCATAGACAGTGCTGAGCTTCAGACAGCTCTAAAGCAACATGCGCGTTTCATAGACAGTGCTGAGCTTCACAGACAGCTCTAAAGGAACATGCGTGTTTCATAGACAGTGCTGAGCTTCAGACAGCTCTAAAGCAACATGCGTGTTTCATAGACAGTGCTGAGCTTCAGACAGCTCTAAAGGAACATGCGTGTTTCATAGACAGTGCTGAGCTCCAGACAGCTCTAAAGCAACATGCGTGTTTCATAGACAGTGCTGAGCTTCAGACAGCTCTAAAGGAACATGCGTGTTTCATAGACAGTGCTGAGCTTCACAGACAGCTCTAAAGGAACATGCGTGTTTCATAGACAGTGCTGAGCTTCAGACAGCTCTAAAGCAACATGCGTGTTTCATAGACAGTGCTGAGCTTCAGACAGCTCTAAAGGAACATGCGTGTTTCATAGACAGTGCTGAGCTTCAGACAGCTCTAAAGCAACATGCGCGTTTCATAGACAGTGCTGAGCTTCACAGACAGCTCTAAAGCAACATGCGTGTTTCATAGACAGTGCTGAGCTTCAGACAGCTCTAAAGCAACATGCGCGTTTCATAGACAGTGCTGAGCTTCACAGACAGCTCTAAAGCAACATGCGTGTTTCATAGACAGTGCTGAGCTTCACAGACAGCTCTAAAGCAACATGCGCGTTTCAAAGACAGTGCTGAGCTTCACAGACAGCTCTAAAGCAACATGCGTGTTTCATAGACAGTGCTGAGCTTCACAGACAGCTCTAAAGCAACATGTGTGTTTCATAGACAGTGCTGAGCTTCACAGACAGCTCTAAAGCAACATGCGTGTTTCATAGACAGTGCTGAGCTTCACTGACAGCACTAAAGCAACATGTGTGTTTCATAGACAGTGCTGAGCTTCACAGACAGCTCTAAAGCAACATGCGTGTTTCATAGACAGTGCTGAGCTCCAGACAGCTCTAAAGGAACATGCGTGTTTCATAGACAGTGCTGAGCTTCACAGACAGCTCTAAAGCAACATGCGCGTTTCAAAGACAGTGCTGAGCTTCACAGACAGCTCTAAAGCAACATGCGTGTTTCATAGACAGTGCTGAGCTTCACAGACAGCTCTAAAGCAACATGCGTGTTTCATAGACAGTGCTGAGCTTCAGACAGCTCTAAAGCAACATGTGTGTTTCATAGACAATGCTGAGCTTCACAGACAGCTCTAAAGCAACATGCGTGTTTCATAGACAGTGCTGAGCTTCAGACAGCTCTAAAGCAACATGCGTGTTTCATAGACAGTGCTGAGCTTCACAGACAGCTCTAAAGCAACATGCGCGTTTCAAAGACAGTGCTGAGCTTCACAGACAGCTCTAAAGCAACATGCGCGTTTCAAAGACAGTGCTGAGCTTCACAGACAGCTCTAAAGCAACATGTGCGTTTCATAGACAGTGCTGAGCTTCACAGACAGCTCTAAAGCAACATGCGTGTTTCATAGACAGTGCTGAGCTTCAGACAGCTCTAAAGCAACATGCGCGTTTCATAGACAGTGCTGAGCTTCACAGACAGCTCTAAAGCAACATGCGCGTTTCATAGACAGTGCTGAGCTCCAGACAGCTCTAAAGCAACATGCGTGTTTCATAGACAGTGCTGAGCTCCAGACAGCTCTAAAGGAACATGCGTGTTTCATAGACAGTGCTGAGCTTCACAGACAGCTCTAAAGCAACATGCGCGTTTCATAGACAGTGCTGAGCTTCACAGACAGCTCTAAAGCAACATGCGCGTTTCAAAGACAGTGCTGAGCTTCACAGACAGCTCTAAAGCAACATGCGCGTTTCAAAGACAGTGCTGAGCTTCACAGACAGCTCTAAAGCAACATGCGCGTTTCATAGACAGTGCTGAGCTTCAGACAGCTCTAAAGGAACATGCGTGTTTCATAGACAGTGCTGAGCTTCACAGACAGCTCTAAAGCAACATGCGTGTTTCATAGACAGTGCTGAGCTTCACAGACAGCTCTAAAGCAACATGCGCGTTTCATAGACAGTGCTGAGCTTCACAGACAGCTCTAAAGCAACATGCGCGTTTCAAAGACAGTGCTGAGCTTCACAGACAGCTCTAAAGCAACATGCGTGTTTCAAAGACAGTGCTGAGCTTCACAGACAGCTCTAAAGGAACATGCGCGTTTCATAGACAGTGCTGAGCTTCACAGACAGCTCTAAAGCAACATGCGCGTTTCATAGACAGTGCTGAGCTTCACAGACAGCTCTAAAGCAACATGCGTGTTTCATAGACAGTGCTGAGGTGACGTGTTTCACGGACAGCACTAAAAAGCAACATGCATGGTTTTTCTGGCAGTGTGAGGCAACATGCATGTTTCATAGAGCTGAGGTCAAAACATGTGTTTCACAGACAGCACTAATGCCGCTTGTGTGTTTTTCAGAAGGCGCTGGGGTAACATGTTTCACAGACAGAATGAGGCAGTGAGGCTGAACTCAAAGAGCAGACTCTATCCCCAACCCTTGAGGCTCCAGAAGCCTCTTCACTGCAGAGCCAACGGAAACATCTAAAAAACATTTACCAGTAAAGTACTTTACCAGGAAAAGAGAGAAAAGGCACCAGTAACTCAATAAAACAACCTGCAGGCAAAGTAGTTACGGGATGGAAAAATGTGTTTCCATTATCCTCCATACCATATGCAGCCAATCTCCTGCCGTGTCTGCCGAAATTCCCAGCACACAGCCAGCTCAACAGAAGGGCAAAAACTAACACAAGGGGATTCCACTAACTGTTCTTCAGCTCACAAAATAAGGGTGGCATGTTGTGGAAAATTGGAAACAGATGCATATTTCCAGCTCTCATTGAAATGTAGGCATTAGGCTTTCCACTCATGAGACGAGACAAGTGGTTTGACTCGCCCTCAGAAAGACACCCCACCCCGACCCTGCAGCTCTACTGATTGGTCACATTTTTTTGGTGGCGGACAAACAGACTAAGGCGCTAATAGCACAAATGCACGGTAAAGCGATCAATGCATCGGCGCAATTGCCCACATTGTGAATATTTTGCTCCTTTATTTACATTCAATTAAATGGTCTTCACGAGAGCTTCTTTAAATCGGAGCGATTCCTCCATTCAGGATCTAGCCCAGTAAGGAAAAAAAATGAGGCGATACGAAACGATAGGAAGAACTGTGAAACAGAACTCCCTGACTCATTAATGAGCTTAAGTACACAGGCAATAGCCCAACGGTGCTCAAACACAACACAGAGGAGCGCTTAAACATTCCTTCTACACTAAACCCAACAAACCCTGGGTCCTGTGAAGCACACAAAATTTAACACACATGCTGTGACACTGATTCCACTTCCATTTTCCCCCCCAAAGAGCATGCCGTTCGTTTGCCAATAAGGGGCCATCGGACACTTCGATGCTAGATGGCGGCGTGAAAACGGCAGCACGGCTCTGAGGGTCTGCGAAATGCGGCCTGCCGGCTGAGCTCAGAAGCGCACATGCGACTGATAGGCAGCTGCAGGAAAGCGACAAAGCATTTCCAGTTTCCTGCAAGGGATGCAGGGGTCAAACCACTTTGCTTTTCTCATATGGCTCAGCAACACCGTGTTTTCAGTGGTTAATATCACCCCTCACATTTGTACTGATCGCAATGCTTGATAAATATTTGGGGCCGTTTTGACCGTCCTTACCTTTCTGCTCCACCTCGTTCACGGGCGTCCCCGTGTCCCGCTGCTCAAACGATTCCACAGACGTACTCCTTTCCCTCTTCACCTTGCCCTTGGCCCCGTTGCCCGAATTCAGGCCCTGTCCGTTTTTAAGTCCTAGGCCACCCGCTGTCCCCTGGGGCCCTTTCGGGGCGTGGCTACCACTCAGTGTCTTGGGATCACAGGGGGACGGCTGCGATTGGCCACCCGTGCCCCCTTGCTTTCCCTGATTGGGCAGTTTCGAGTCCATTTGGGCGGCACTGGAAGGAGACATCACAGGGGGTGACCGCACCATAGCCTCCTGCTTGGATTTTGGACTGCTGTCAGAAAAGAAAACAAGGACTGAAATGAGCAACAGATAAGTATCGACCATTCCTTTACGTAGACATATTGGAGGACGTGTCTATCCCCATATATCGCAAGAGTATTTCTTTCCTGTTTGGCTCCCTAAGGAAACAACAGAGGCAGACAGCATGACCATCCGAGCACACGGTGAAGAAACGGTGGTCAGAGCATGTTCATTTAGGCGTCAAAGCACCAAGGGCTGGGTGCCAAAGCACCAAGGGGGGGGTGGTTGTTCTCTGACACAGTCAGTGTCATTTTGCGCTTGAATTGGTTAAGATGGTGAAGCGATACTACAGTGTTGTGGATTTAGACTGCTGGACTGTGGTGCTCCAACCCCAAGCACCTTTTCCAGATGGGGCACCCCTAGTTCCCGCGTCCACAAACATAGACACATCCATGCACGTCTGCATGAGGGGACACACATACAAACAGACAACACACACGCATACACACGACTAAGTAACACAGTATGTCTGCCTTTCTACCCTCCAGTGCCCCCCCCCCGCCGCCATCCTCCTAGATTCAGAAGCAAAACAGAGGGGGCGGTAGGGCGTTGGTCCTAGAGCCCTGAGCAAACACTCTCTCCATATAACACGTTCAATGGCCAGGTCAGAGGAAGCTCCAAACACTAATTAGTTGTAGGAGAGTGCAGGACCAGACAGCATTTGTAACAGAATATTACTTCCCGTTTCACCGGTAATTATTTCACCGTCTGCGATGCAGCTTAATGAGAGTGAGAGATGGTAGATGGCAAATGAGATAAGAAGGTAGGAGTAAAGAGAGATTGTGAAGGCAAAAGGGGACAGAACCAGTGTTTGTCTGTCCAAAGAAATTAATAAACTGAACGGCTGTATGCATGTTCTTCTTCTGGAAGTCACATCATTGCGAGACTGCAAAAGACTCAGAGCAGAGATCAGTGCACTGGCCCAAACACCAACAGGGTGACAACCCTGTAGCAAATAACAGCCTCCCAAAGTAAACTTTCAATGTTTCCCGTGTTGCTACATGTACTCGTAGTCCCCAGTTGTCCGTCTCTCATTAGAGGCTGATATATGTTCTGGGGCATCACCAACAAGCAGATAAAGACTAACATCATTGCCATTTATCTTGCGTGTTTATTTTTGAAAAACATGACTAATAATGCCCATCTCTCTGAGCACTGAGCAGGTCTTGTTGTTCGGTCTTTGCACTGTTGACAGACCAGCAGTTAATTTGTAATCCTGTGTAATCCCTGTGCAAACAGGCCAGGTTAACAGCAGGCTTTTCCCTACACCAGGCGACAGCCTGACTGTGACTCCACAACCACACACAAATGCACAAACACAGACACAGACACAGACGCCAATCCACTTCCAAAGGGTCCGTATCGCAGGACAAAACCCTGCTGTGCGATTATGCCAGGGACAGACATGAATGAGTGGTGAGAAAGCCAGCATGACGGGTCCGCTGCAATGCAGACCTTCCGACCCACCGACTCCAAAAGCATGCATCTGTGAGCACCATGCTGGCAGAGCCACCAGGACAGTGGCTGACCTTCAAAGAAGCCGGTTCCTTCCCAGCATCCTCACTGAGTCACTGCAGGGTTAAACCAGGTCATGTCCACATGAACAGTTCTGACAACCTACATTGCCTCTTTACTAACTTCACTGCACTAAACCATTAGGCACGACTGTAGTGTATACACCTTTAGTGCGTGTGTGAGTGTGCGCGCATGCGTGGGCTGGTGCTTATCCACAGGCCAGTGTGTAATGGCTAATGCAACTGCGCCCTGACAGCCCAAAGCTGCATGGCTGCTTGCAACTTCTATTCCACACACACCAAATTCTACTTAGAAGAGGTCAGTTTGCTTTTTTTGCTTCACACTGAATGAATATACCCTACAAATATTGTGATTATCCAAACAGCTCCATATTACGACTTTTGACCAATAATCTTGCGGCACTGCGACCCCCCAATTATTAAAGAGCAGAAAATACAGTGTGGGTTCCAATTCCCATATAACCTTCTTCTTTTTACCATGTATTATAAAAGCGGATGTGTCGATGTGTGTGTTTTGTTATTTTGGCCACTTTGGCCTGCAACACAGCGTTCCAGCTGACCGTAAGCAGAAGCAAGTGAACGGGGATGACCCCTTATTGACCTGTGACTCCGGACCCCAAGTCCATCGGCTCACCTCTGAGTGTTTGCCGATGGGGAGTTCCTCACTTTGGGATTGCTGGAATGCATTGACGGAGATCCCAGGGAGGCAGAGGGTGGAGTCAAGTGCTGGTGTGGGCTGGGCGTGGGCGTGACAGTGGGCGTGGCAGTGGGAGCAGCCTTGGCACGAGTGCTCCGGGGAGCCGCGCTGCTGCTGCTGCTGCTGCTGCTGCTGCTGCTGGCGGTGGTGGTGGTGGTGCTGGGACGGCCGTCCTTGGCCTCCTCCCTCTCCTTCTTTGGACGCTCTTTCTTTCCGAAATGTGCTGCTGCTGCTGCTCTGTCGTCATGCAACTCCAGCATTCTCTGCGTCTCCCAGGAGCCCTCACAGGCTGTGGGCACCCTGCGCAGACAGGACAGATAAGTCACCATCATGCCATGATTGATTGATTGAGCTTATGTGATTCAAATACAATACACAATACACAGATATGCAATGAAGTCACATGACTTATTTCCATTGCGGTCCTGAAGACTTGGCTAAGAGGCAGGCAGAAAAAAGGTGTGGCAGGTGTGAGCCTTTTGCAGGTGTGGCACGTAGGCTATTCATTACATTATAAAATCTATGAGAATCATAAGGTAAAAAGTAAACTACAAAGAGTCAAAGAGGAAGTTGGAGCGGGACAGCGACAGCCACCCACCATGACCTCCCCCCCTCCCCTCCCTGTCCGAAAGATCTGAAGGCTGGCACTGCTCTCCTCCCATCCCACAATGCACTGTGCGGGCAGGCACCACCACCAGCCAACAATCACAAATCCACTGATAATATGGAACACTGGCAGAAAATCCCCTGCTTTCCTTTCTCCAGTTGTGAGGTGCGTGTGTGTGTGTGTGTGTGTGTGTGTGTGTGTGTGTGTGTGTGTGTGTGTGTGTGTGTGTGTGTGTTCGCGCATGTAAGTGTGTGCATACACACATGCTTTTCTCATAACAAAATGAGAAACTTCTGAAAAAGCTGCACAGCCAGTTTACATTGTCATCCAGAAAATATTTACAGCAGCTTCCAAAATGCTGCAATGATGTAACCAGCACTCACATTAGCCTCCGGCTCACAGGGCCAGGCACTGAAACCAGCCATGGAGGGAATGAGACTCCAACCAATGCTGGAGCACTCTTACATTTACAGAGTGGCTTTGTGAGGGTGGGGCACCTGCCACGTACCCTTAAGCAAAGTACTTAAATTACTCCAGTGAATACCCAGCTACATGAACAGATAGTGTTTAAAAATACAAGCTATATAGGTCGCCTTGGGTGAGGGCATCTGTTAAGCACATTGATTGATAACATTAAATAAGCTTTCTAATACAGATACTACACTGAGAGTGCAGCACTCAGATACACCAGCACAGAGGTAACAACTGAGACCACACAGACGATTTTACGCTAAAACGCCACTACACCACCCAGATTACAGAACACTACACTACACAGACTACACTACACTAAAACAACAGCACACAGAGTCTAGACCCCCTGGATGACACAATACTAAACACTAGACTATACAGACTACACAGCACTAAAATAGTACACTGAAACTAGATCCCCCGAATTACACAACACTAAAACAGTACACTGTACAGATTACACCACACTGAAACACAACACTGAGACTACTCAACACAGATTAGACTGGATAAAACACAATACGCTGACAACACACAGAGCAGAGAACACTGATGTAGCACGAGATTACACGTGTAATTTCACTTGAGGAGCAAGAAAACAGGACAACTGCCCAACAAGAGTTTAAAACGAACAACAAACTAAACTATGTTCTTTAAAAGGACAAAATGTTACTAACAATGTCTCAGGAGACCAGTACTCTGCATCACTGTCACCACTTACAAAGCCTGCTACAATGAAAGCAAACCATTCAGACAACACTAAAACCTCCCCATGGTAAAACAATGTCTCCCTCTCCCACTTAAAAAAATAAACAAATAAATGTTTGCACTTGTGAATCCGTAGGCTGAGAGAAATATTAAAAATCCATGTTTATTGACCAATCTTTCCAGTACTCCAGCTAGCCACATCTCCCCCCCCCCCCCCCCCCGTCCATTAACATGTCAGAGAGAGGCTCGTCTTTACACCTCTCCAGAGACAGAATGTCCACCCACACAGAGCTCGTCTGTCTCCTGCCCCGCCATTTTCACATAATGCATTGGCTCCACGGCACGCCTGTGAACTCTGACCGCTGCCCTGTCATTCCGACTTGACTCTGCCACCACAATCACGGAAGAGTTGGCACACGCAATCACTGCTGAGGTAACCACAGCTGCAAAGCTGTACATTCACACAACATTTTTTACATGTGATTCATCAAAAAAAGACATTTTTTTTTTCTCTTAAAGGAGCCTATCCGGGAAAGTATCCCGCTTGGTGCCTGACGCACCTCGGCTCAGTCGCAGTTGTTTGCACTGTCCCAACTAGGTACAACCTGGGCCAAATTCAGCATGTGTAAATGAGGGTATCACACAATTGGGAAATCAAGACCTTCCCTGGTGTTCAGTTTTGCCAAAACACAAACCACTGTAGATGAGTTTGAATACTCTAATATTTACACTATTCAAATACCTGATCAGAATCCTGCAGCAATATTTATGTCATTTTGTAATTCTGTGTAAATGTAACTTTCATTTAGAACTATACATGACTTTTAATGTTGACCATCATTAAAGCATATAGAGTATTGTGTTCAGTGACAACTGCAACAGTATAATTGCAGTTAATGCATTCAATGGCAACATTCGCAAAGTTTTGCCATTTTACCTTCACTAAAGTTAACATTAGCTGTGTGTGCATGCAGCCATGGCAATAACATTTTTCATTTAGGCATTTTGAACTTCCCCATCTAGTTTTAATTCTTATAATAAGATGTTACTAGCTAGCTAACTAACATTCATTGTGATTTACACGTTAGCTCGTTTAACCCCTTCGCGCAGGCCCCTTAGTGGCCATGGCGCCGGCGCCATGATTGCTCAAGTCAGACATTCATTGCTCCTGCAACCAAACTGAGTGGAAACAACAAACTCCGTGTTCTAGCTTTATTAATACACGATTCACGACAAAGTGCCACTATTGCTGCCAATTGTAATTACCTATAATGAATAGTAGCTAGGTTGCGATTATTAATGAAATGACTTAATTCGGTGGCTAGTTCTTGGAAGGAAATGTTTGCTAACATTATATGTCATATAGATTGCGTTAGCTAGAACCGGCTACTTGGCTATAACCATGCATGCCAGCTGTAGCCTGATAATGCCTGGTTCAGACTAATGCTACACAAACTCGGTGTGATGCGACAACTCTGCAACAACAGAAAAAATTGTGTTGTTTTTCCTGGACTCTTGTAGCTGACATTTTTACTGTAACGTTAGCTATAGCAGTCTGTAATCCTGCAATCGTATCTAGAAAACTTGCATGTTCACAACCAGAGTTGTATAGGACAATGAGTCAAGAGAAATAACCCTTGCAGCGATTCATCCACATCTACTCCATATCTGGCAACAGAGTGATGGATTTGGGCTCGCTCGATAGCTCAGACCCTTGATGACTTACAGCCATTTTACCAACCATGTGTTCCATACTGTACCAGCCTAAGTTGTCTCACCGCCCAATTCCCATAGAGATCCATTCAAATGCAGAGAGGTTAAAGTATCGCTTGTGATAGTACCTGATAAGATATCGAGTCTTTTGATGTTGATGGGTCACAGACCTCAGGCAGCAAAGGATACGGGACCAAATATTACATACGATACTTTAAAAATATGTTAAAGCAAAGGGTGTGAATACTTATGTAAATGTGATATTTAAGTTTTTTATTTTATTCTATATAATCCTGAAGATATCTAAATCCTTTATTTAATTTGCACATTATAGAGAATTACTTCTACAGGAGTAGAAAAAATCCCATGTAAATATGTTTCAATTTGACTTTGCAACACAGCAAAATGAGAAAAAAAATTGATGGGGTATGAATACTTTCTCAAGCCACTGTACTTCCAAAATGTAAACCAGTACCAGATGCTAAATACAATTCCCTAAAACACATCAGGACTAATGTGGGGAGTGGAGGGATAGGAACAGCTGATCAGCTGACCTGACAGACAACAGTCTGTCATTTCACACATTCCTACTTTTCCTTTGTGTTTGTTTACACCACACTGGTGTGCACATCACAGCTTGTGGCACCACTTTCCAAGAAAAAAAAAAGGGGGGGGGATGTTTTTTTGTCTGATATTTACAACATTGGTGCCATTATCTACAATTTTTGTGGGTTTTGGCCATGTGAAAGAAATGTCTGTGAGCGTATGTGCGCATGTGAACAGCCTGCACTTGTGCATGTGTGCGCTGCATCGGACTCCTTACACTCAAGTTATACCTGTACTCTACATCTGGGTCACATCACAGGCACTATTGGCATTATGTGTACAACATGCCCAGCAGTGCTAGCTTTCCCTATAGCTAAGCTCACACCTCCCTTCCATATGGAGCCGGCCCAGGTTTTCGCCAGAGGCATCCGCTTCCCACAGACTGTGCATCAGAGACATAACGGCTACCATTCATTTTTCCTCTTCCCTTCACTCACCGGTTAACAAGCAACTAATTAGCGTTATGCCTGTCACACAAAAGCAATAGTGACATGCGAAGGGAAACGGACGCACGGATTTCTTCTTTACTCCCAATAAAGTACCTAAAATGTCACTCACGCTGTACATTCGGTTTGAATTCATACAGCAGTGAAAGATAAAGGCAGTAAACAGCCTAATGAAGCGCTCCGTCAAACCCCGCACCTCATACTGAATATAAATATTAAGAACTCCCATCCAGAGAGAAGAGAAAATCTATTAATCATCTCAAACACTGGGAAGGCGTGGGGGAGAGTTTCCTCCTTTTATCAACGAGGTTCCGTCACGCTCCCCTGGAACGAAGGGGTTCGCGAAACTCAGAAGATTATTGCAGTTCTGAGAGGAAAAAAACTGCCACCACCCAGCATGTGCTTACGGCGATGTCTGAGCCTGGGAGAAAGGCGCTTTTTTCTTTACCTCTGTTCCAGCAAAGCAAGGGCACAGTCACCATGGCAACGGCAGAGGTGTCTGAATCGGAGTGACTCGGAACACAAAAAACGGCCGGAGAGAGTGTCATCTAGAGAACGCAGTCGTGCACACGAACACGCACGCACTCACTGACAGTGTCGCAGTAGGCTACCGCTACCGCTCATCATCTTGAGAAGAAAATATTAAATGTACAGTGTTCCGTTCTAATGATATTATGTCTGCCAAATGATAGACTCCTTCCCAAGGAAATAGATTTGCCAATTCAATGTCCCCAGACTGTGTTAAGTGAACCGATAGAACAGCAAGCAAAAACATGTTTAAATGTTATGATTTGAACTGTATTTATGGCTCACATGCATGAGTAACTATGTGCATTCAATAACTGGAGGCAATTTCTCTTATTGAATATAAGCTGAAATGTTGCAAAATGCTCTAAAAAGACTGTCACAGAAGCTTGTTCAGTAAATATTCATCTCAGTGAATTGAGGTTGGTATCAACCGGTGATCACTTAAGAGTATTGGAGTATTGCCTAGCATTCAAACATAACAGTCGTTTCTGACAAAATGCCATCATTATGCTAGCGTGCATGTGTTTGTTGGCACCAAAGAAGAGGCACATTAGTTAACAGGAAAGACAAAGACCGACCACAAAAATAATTTCCAAAGTGCAAAATGCTGTAAGCAGTATTGCGAATATTGGCTGTGTCAATTTTTTGACCCAACACAGACCTGGTGTCCAGACATTCCACCACATGAATAAATAAACCAAATAAAATACGGTGAGTGATGTGATGTTTGCTACAGCGTGGACTAGTGATGTGCCCTCTAGTTCAGCGTGAGTTTGTAACACTACTGCCACGGCGCAGGTTACGGACATGCTGCTATTGTTCGGGGTTAGTGACACGTCTGCTACAGTGCAGGTTAGCGACACACTGGATATGGCACCGGTTACTCTGTCTGTAACGGCGCGGGTTAGTGACGTGATGTCTACTATGGTGTGGGTTAGTGACATGTCTGCTATGACACGGCTTTGTGACGTTGACACCTGCTACTGGGCAAGTTATAGACACATGGCTGGTAGCTTGTACGATGGAACGTAAGGGGAAGAGGTGTGGGGGCATGGACCAGAAGCTCACCAGATTGAATCCTGGGTAAGATGTCAATGCACCCTAGAGCAAAGCACTCCATTTGCATGGTTTATGCATCTACATATCCAGCTGCATAAATTGATTATACTGAGTCTAATTTCCATATGTCGCCCAGGGCATCTGCTAAGCGAACTGCTAAAAAATAAAATAAACAAAACACACAGTCTCACAAAGCCATCCTCAGGGCTCCTATAGAGGGAAGACACCTTTCAAAGAATCATCACAAGTTATTAACGCACTGCTGTATGTACACAACCCAGATAGAGCAGACTACAAAATGTTTTATTATTCTTCTTTACGGTTTCCGTTTCAACACTCCAACACTTTGCAGCAGACAAATGTGAATACATTCTAAAAAAAAAATTAAAATCTGAACAAATTTTTTGAACGGATAGTGCCTTGATACCAATCTTAAAAGAGCCTCATTGTGAAAACTGAATCCTACATAGTATACAATATATAGGATTTAAATTCTTCTCACATTAAAATATAGGGCTAAACACACGTAAGTGCCCCCAACACATGAACGCGCGCACACGTACCAAAAACGTTTTATCACTTTCGTCTGTGTACAAAAACAACAACAAAAAAAGCCCAGAAATAGTAATCATCAAGGAGAGGCGAGTTTGATTAATCACTGTGGACACAGCATGTACACAGAGCCATAAATTAAAACCATTCAGCACCAATTAACAGGTTAGCAGGAGATAGGGTCAACAGCAGTGCAACACTCACACTCTCGTTAGTGCCACACAAGGCTGACTGAGGCTGAGAAACAGCTGACTGAGGCATAGACCCACCCAGCGTCTCACACACTCAAGACACACAAATAGACAAAGGCACAGCACTGACGGACACTCACGCATACGTTTGCACAGAACTACACACACATTATGTGCACAGTACACAGGCTCAAACGCATTTAGAGACACACATGCAGAAAAAACAGACACAAGCCAGCACACGTGGACAAAGACATACGGACACACAAACATACATGCACAGACACACACTCACTGTGCACGCACGCACACACTCCCCCCTTTCAACTTATAAGACCTCCTGTTTGTGGCCGCTAGCTAAAATAAATAAATAAATAAGGCCCGCTGATCTACCAGGCATATTATGCAAATCTCATTCTGAAGCAGAGCCACAACTCATCAGTGATAAACTCTCTTCCTCACTCTCCATTTCTCCCTCACTCTCTCCTCCCTTCTATGAGCTTGGCTGCCTGCAGGGACAAAGGCTCACACACATCGCATACACGCCAGCCCAGAGCTTCAGGATTATAGACTGCACGGCCATTACAGCCCAACCAGCCAGAGAAACCCTGAATGCATTTATTCATGCACTGTACACACATAAATACACACACACATGCACACACGCTAGTAAACATACATACAATCCCAGATATACAAATATATTTCCAAAGCAATAGCCCAAACAGTGCTGTTGACTATGGTGAGGAGAGAACCAAAAGACCAATTAATCCAGTACCTCCACGATACCACTTCCAGCTTCACCAGCATCTTATCTACCCCACAATCGTCTTCTCTAATCCTCCATTCTCTGCTCCAAATCCTCCAGTCTGACCGAAATCTATCCAACAATCCTCCACTTTGCTCTAAACATTCTTGTTTGACCCAGTATCTATCCCACAATCTTCCACTCTGATCCAATATCTATCCCACAATACTCCTCTCTGTTCCAAACATCCTTCAGGCTGATCCAATATCTATCCCACAATACTCCTCTCTGCTCCAAACATCCTTCATTTTGATCCAATATATCCCACAATCCTCCTTTCTCTGCCCCAAACATCCATATTGTAATGTGTTGTATTGTATTTTTATGATGTGCTGCAAAGTGATTTTTATCACAGTGGGACTCAATTGGATAAAAGATAAATGATTTGGATAAAAATCCAAAATCATAGAATCTTCCTCTGTCTGCTCTCAACATTCTTCTTGGGCTGAGAAATATACTCGTTCGATAATTATCAAATTTTTCCAGCGCAATAACGGTCAACGCCATCATGTGGTGCATTGCCTTTCTTTCTGCTACGACCATATGCATGCTAAGGGCTAAGGCTGCACACCACCTCTCACTGCCTGCAACACAGAACACCTCCCATCTCTGCAACTCACTCATCTCCCTGTTGAATACTATGCTCATCCTCACATTCTCATTATGTATGCTATATGCTTATCATGGATCACACGGTAGGCAGAAATTACACATACTGACCTGAAGCCCATTCTGGGATCATTTCCAGTGCGTCTCTTAGCACCTCTAACACACATCAAGTATCAAGATAATGAAGATAAACTGTTAGGAACTGAAGATTCCTTCCATGTCAAAGTCAGGACAATGTAGGAACTCCACACACAAACACTTGAAAGTAAAAGTATATACAGGCTTAAATACCCTCAACGGGCCCGATATGATGCACGTCCAACCTTATCTTGGCCGAGACTTGAGTGTCTATCCCTGTTTAGGAATGACATATGCTTTGTTCACAAACACATGGGTCTTACATCTTGCGCTTTACCCGATACCTTATGGTGCCCCAGATACAAATACAGAGGGCAAAGATAATAAAGGGGAAACATTACACATTTCCTCAATTTTTCCTTGGGCCAAGAACTTAATTAATATTAATTATTTACTAGTATATCAATAACCTGGGTTACGGTCAGGGCCCTGACCCAACCACAACATAAATGGACAGACACAAAAGTAGTTGCAAACATAAACAAATATTTATTAAATAAATAACAATACCTAGCATAGGAATGGATGCGGGCATGCATGGGATGTGTATGGTGGGTGTATGGATGCGTGTAATGAGGATATAAGAGTTGACCGACAACACAATGAAAAGGAGATGCCAGTGAAGCAACCCTTGTTATCTGGTCTCAACCTCCTTTTAAACTAAACCCGGCGATTGCGGTGAGCGCCAATTAAGCCCTGGGAGGCGGACCTAAAAAGGGAAAGGAGAAAACAAAATAATGGAAAAAAACAGGGATGAAAACTTAACAAGCGACCATAACACCACCACACCTAAACGGCAGTCGAAGACTGTCGAATAAAACAATAGATGAATATGCTTTTTAACAAACAGCAGCGTAAGTAAGCGCCAGGACACACACGTGAACGGTCGAATTCTTACGGAGGAGAAAAAAAAAAACTACATACGCTGATTGTGGCTGAATAGCAAGGCTGGCTTATGCCCTTGATAAGGCATCTGCCACAAATCGGTCCCTTTGATGTGCCTAATCAAGATCTCAAAGCCCTGCAGGAACAAGCTCCACCGCATTAACCGCTGATTGGAGTTCCTCATTCGATTGAGAAACACCAACGGGTTATAGTCAGTGTAGATGACCAGGGGGGAAGAGGAGGAACCGACATAAACCTCAAAATGCTGGAGCGCAAGGACTAAAGCGAGGGCCTCCTTCTCAATGGTGGAATACCGGCGCTGATGGACACAAATTGTTTTTGAAAAATAGCACACGTGATGTTCCACACCATCGGATGTTTCCTGTAGAAGGACGGCACCTGCACCCAAGTCACTTGCGTCCACAGCTAAGGCAAAAGGACATGAGAAATCAGGAGCGGACAGCACAGGAGCGTGGGAGAGAAGGGCTTTAATGTTCTCAAAAGCCCGCAAGAAAGTCCACCTTTGGGCTAAGGAGGTCAGTTAGAGGAGCAGCTACTGCCGAGAAAGTTCCGGCAGAATCCACGGTAGTAACCGACCATTCCGAGGAAACTGCGTAACCCTAATCGGTCGGATGGAGCCTGGTAATTGGAGATCGCCTCTACCTTAGCTCCCACCGGATCCGTGGACCCGCCGCCCACAACTTTTCCCAGGTACGTGACTGTAGCCTTACCGAATTCACATTTGGCCAAATTCACGGTTAGGTTAGCAGTCTGGAGTCGGTAAAAAAGTTGCGACATGTAAATGGTCAGCTCATGGCATGCTAAAAACCACAATGTCATCGAGGTAAGCTTCGCAACCAGTTAGGCCAGCTAAGACTCTGTTAACTAGCCTCTGAAATGTGGCCGTAGCATTTCTTAATCCGAATGCCATGACTATGTATTGCAGAAAGAAGTCCGGTGTAACAAATGCCGAAATTTCCATGGCGTGGGGGGACAGGGGGACCTGCCAATATCCTTTCAATAAATCAAAAGTGCTGACAAAAGCGGCAGACCCCACGCGATGGACACAATCGTCGAGTATCTTAACGCTTACTGCGGGTAACCCCGGTATTGACACAACCCCACTCATGAGGAAGGGAAAATAATTATGACATTCCCTTTTAGGAATCGGGACAGAGTGAACAAAGTGAGTCTGTGTATTAACCAACAATTGTGGTTTTGCATGTTTCCGAGCCAACTGAAAACAGTCTGCAATAGTGTGACCGCTGGTTTTGCAGTAAGTGCAACTACGCTCAGGTCTTCGCTCTGTGCGACTGTCGGGAGGGAGTACGAGCAGGAGATGGAATATCCTTCTCAAAGACAGCACCAGCTGATTTATGGCCGTTAAGCTTACCATATTTCTTGAATTGACTATGTCGCTCAAAACTTGAGAAGAGTGGGGACTTCAATAGAAAGGACTTATGGGTGAGAACATATTCAGCCAAGACTGCGGCTTCGGAAACTTGAGCGACTTTATGTTTGTTCAGATAGGTGACAACTGGGTCGGGCAAGCAGTTTTTAAGCTCTTCAATGAGCTCTAGATCCCTCAGCTGTTCTTTAGTTATGCTTTGTGAAGTGCACCAACGGTAAAATAAACATTCTTTTTCTTTTGAAAACTCCACATAAGTCTGTCGCTTTTTCGGTAGGCGCGAAACCTCTGGCGATATGCCTCGGGGACGGAATATGTGAGGAATATGCCTCCTGGGCCTGTCCCACAAGGACACATTGGAGTAGCAAGGGCCAAGTGGGTTTAGGCCAGTTTAAAGACGTAGCTACCTTTTCGAAATGGGAAAAGTATTTCTCCACTTCCTTCTCTGAGAACGGAGGAACCATACGAATATTTCTGCTGACGTCAAAGTCAGTGCGAGGAAGAGAGCATGACATTTCTAGTTTCCGAACCTCTAAACGCCTAATCTCCAATTCGAGCTCTAGCGCTTTTATTCGTAGCTGAGCGTCAGAATAGGAAGGAATAGACTTGCCTGGCCCAGCGAGACCAGCCTTTAGCAGAGGATCTGGCTTTTTTCAGAGGACATTCATACGTGTTAATAGGGTCCTTAAAGTGGTGATAATCGTCTCTTTCAGCCGCCGATCATTACTCGAGCTGTCAATTTCATAGTGTTCAGCTATGAATAATAGCTGTTCTTTAGTGTACATCTCGAGTAATTCATCGGATGGATCTCTGATGAGTCGACTGAAGTCATGGTGATCGTGCTGTATCAAGATTACCACGACGTGAATAGAAGTAGGTCTAACGTACTTACTTCCAAAAGGGAGAGCAGCTATATGGGGTAAAACGCACAAAGCACGTGTGATCTTTATATTCAAATTTTTTTAAAATTTATTTATAAAAAATAATAAATAAAAAACACACAGGGGAGAGCAACATTGGCTAGCAACTACGTATGGGCAAGGCAGAGCAACGTGGGGACACAGAGAATAAAACAGGTGTACTGAGGAGCGTCCTCAGTGGGTAACCTGGATACATCTAAGTGCCAATCGCGACCTATTGTCACCTTACCCGCATAACTGTCTGACTGTCCTGGAAGAGACCCTGGTCTTTGTTGCGGTACTCTGAATCCTTGTATATAGCCGGAATCGCCTCTCCGAAGAGCCAAAACGTTCCGTCTATATAGTTGTTGAAGCCTTTCCCACACACTAACAATTACCAGTACAGAAGCAGGGCCAAAGGAACCGGTCTCTACAGCCTGTATGGGACAGCAGCGTGCTCCACACCTGAAGATATACAAGATGCCTGAAAGATGTAACTGATATTATTCAAGGTGTTCCCAACATTGACCATACACAAGCAAATACATGCAGAAACATGAGGAAACAAAGGTGTCTCCGGTTTCTACTATAAGCCTATATAGCAAGAGAAAAGAGAGAAGAAAAAAAAGAGAAAAAACACGACCCACAAACGTTGCTCAGGCTATAACTATAGCTGTAATAAACTGTACATACTAAAGAAAACATGGACCAAAATCTACACGAGATTATATAGCAGGGTAGCGCACAAGAATGCAACAAAGGTCACTACTCAACATGTGTGCGCAATCCAGTAGAATACCTTACCAAAAAGCCTATGTTTAACAAAACAATAGGGCAAGACAAGTAGCAGGAAAGCAGCTCACACCAAAACCGTACCAGAAAAAGCTAATTACAATCACTAATAAATATAATAGCTCATAAACCGCCAAACATACATACACCTGAAGACATAACTATAGACAGTGGTGCAATCATTAAAATTAGGCAATAATGAGCTCTAGGAGAAAGTGCGGATCTGCGTACATTGACGCATACACTGTGCTTTCTCCATGTGAACCAGACGGCCAGGACAGGGCATGCCCAGCTGATGCCAAGGAGGTAACAGGCTAGCTTCACTCAGGTGCTTCTCCCTGAAATCTTGTGCCTGCTAGTGCTTCCTCTGATTGGGGGCTTCATAACTATGTCCATCTCCAACTGGTCCTTAAAACACTGAGGAGCCACTATCTTTATTCACGGGAAACAACTGGAGGTTTTCAGAAGAAACACAGGGTGTACTTAGTGGGGCATTTGTGTGTACACCTCAATTCTTAGGCTGCAGAGAATAGGCAGGTGCATGCCATCTGTGTCATATCAGAGCCATGTGAGCTGCTGCAGGTAATGCAGTGAAGCACAACCTCACTGTACTGAGAACAGCTATCTCCATCCCAGGCTGGCGCAAGCCTGCATCGTGTTCTTCAGAGGAAAAATTATAATGGAGTTTATCCACAGTAGCATCAGAGAAGATGCCTTCTCCACCTCTTGCTGTTATTCCCCACCAGCCCTAAGCCCCTTCGCCACTGTCCCCAGACGCAACACACCTGCTCTGTCCCCACCCTGAGCAGCAGCCTTCAGCTGGCTTACTCTCCCCACAACACACTCAAACCTTCCTGAAAACCTTCAGCCAGGGAAAAGCGTATATACACAAATACATTTGTCAGCGTGGAATTGCCAGAGTAAAGCAGTCTACTCCAGGTACAGCCAATTAATCGAACTGTAAATGCAGAATGCTCCTGAAAAGCTCAAAACAGACAAAAGGAATTGAAAATAAAAAATAACAAATGTCAGATACCATAGTGAGACACGGCAGGTAACTAGTTACACCAAAGATAGAACAGAATAGAATAACTTTTATTTTCCCATTAGGGAACTTCAGTTGTCGCCACCAGCAACAACAAGAAAGACAGACAGTGGGGCAGACCCACAAACAAACATATAAAATAACACAGCCAAACGTCATGATTAAAAATAGCCCCCGCTGTCCCAAGATGTCCAATGTCATTAAGCAGTCCAACACACAAACTCCACCTCGATGACGTTCCTCCATACACACAGTGTTGCGGTCTCTGTACACTGTCAAAACAGAGCACCGAACTGCGTCAACCGTCCCAGTTGTTGCCTCACTCCTCCCCCGCATTATCTTCTCCTTCCCTTCCCTGGTTGCCTTTTGAAGATCGCCTGCACTCCCAGTTCAGTCCCGACATCTTGAACTCCGGTGAAGAGCAATGGTAAACTTTGTTGCTGATCCAACGGACATTCCCGAGCATATGTTGCAAATGCGTCTCCATGGTGGCGACCACAAACAAAATTATCCCGATTAGACAATTCGTCAATATTATCAAAACAAGCAGCAGGCCCTGAAAAATCTCCAGCCCGCTTCCCCGTACCACAACAGACACACAGTGCATGAAAAAAAAACTAAAAACAAAAGCCAGACACAACAAAACGCATTCAAATTAACACGGACACGACAGACAGCTGGACTACATGTTGCCATTACAGCGCCACATAACGCTATGTAACATGATAGGTCACCATCTGGTCTTTTATATTATTTCAGTTTTAGTGTAGCTACGTTTTTGATTGGCCAAGACAGTTTCTGCCAGCAGTGTGAAAGATATTTTAGATATTTGCAGATGTTTCTGATGGCTTTACAATGGCTGGTATAGAGCCATTCAGAATTGTGGTCTCAAGCAAGACACTGCACTTCAAGAAACTCCAAAGTAACTTGTACAGCAATGTTATGCCTTCATGCCTGTGTTCATAATACCAGCTTATTCTTAAAAATAACATTAATTTTAGTTATAACCATTTCTTATGGCACATGCAACCAGATATACAGCTTCCTATATCAACATTACTACAACTTTCCTTGCGCCACTTCAGAACCGGGAAGTAAAGTAGTACTGGCACTTGATTAAAATGTATATTTATGATTATAATTGACCCTAAAGTCCCTTTGTGGTTTACTGTGGCCAAACCCATCAAGCTTTGGCCTCAGTGAGCATCGTTCCATTGGATAAAAGCCTTAAGGCTTACTGTAACCTGTATTTTAATATAATCAAGGTCGCACTACATCATTAATTTCATTGCTGCGTGATTAGCCACCTAACTAGGCCTATGCCGGTTTCATCCAGCTCACTGATGGGACTGGTCACTTGACACACCACTATCAAAGTGGTAAAAAAGCCTCATCTCCTCACCATGGTACCTTAGACATATCCAAGAATTACAATTCATGAAAGAAAAACAAAAATACTCAATTCAAAGAAAGTTCAAGATACTGTAAAATAAAAACCATTAAGTTTCATTATAGACCCTATTCTCACCATGTTGAATTCTGACAGCATGGCACCCTAGAATCAAGTGGGACTTAACATCATTGCTTGTAACCTTGATGACGCCAACAATGTTGAAAACTCCCAATGTTCCAGGGTCACAATTGTTGCTGAAATTCAGACTGTGGAACAAGGATTCTAGAAGATAAAATTATTACACTTAAACAACAAACTGTTAAAGTAGTTATCTAAAAATAAATTGTGAAACTAAAACCACTTGCATTTATTAAGCAGGCTATACATTTTTAGTACTCAAGCACTTGTGCCCATGCATACTAAATATCCATCTACCTAGTGAACAAACATAATACCATGCTTGATTACAGCATGCTTGAAAACATTTTGCACAAGAGTGCAAGCAGGTGAACTTATAAAATATATTTAAAATATATTTAAAAAATATATATTAACACTATTTATTAAAAGGGTGTAGATTGAGCAACCATAAATGTGAAGCCCTGGAATTCTGATGTATTTATTATTTTGATTGTTATTTCTGATTACCGTTTTCTTGCTGCTTTGTCTTGTGCATTGACTCTTGAAAAATGTTGTTCATTTTGGCAAACTTGCCTGCAAATTTATTTTGCATGGCACTGGGATAACTGTGCATTTCAGCTAGCTACCTACCTTAGCAATTGGCATATATATTTACTTGCTAGTTGCTACAACCATCTCCAGAAAAAAACAGAATTACTGGAATTGCTCACTGTGAATGGAGTCCTGAGTCCTATTCCTTAATCTGTGGTCCATCTGAGCAAAGTTTAAACATACATTTCACTCAGATCAGAAGATCAATGTTTTAGAAATTCTTTTGATTCTAGGAGATAAAGAACAGCTTATTAGATGCTTGCCCCAAGGTTGACCACCTCTATAATAACCCCGCTCCATACATCATGATTTTTGTTGGTTCGTTCGTTCGCAAGCAATTACAAGCTACGTATTGACAGCTACGTCTCTGTACCAAGTTGGCAAGTTAGTTGCCTAGCTGACTGATACAATTTTACTTAAGTTTGAATAGCACCACACACACACTTGTCTAACTTCCTTGCACATATTTGGAGTGGTTACCAAAATTAAAGGGCAGATTGTATCTGCTGGAGCATCCCAAAAAAAAAACTGTCAAAATGTATTCCAATACAAATCCATTGATTAAGTCCAAGAAAGTCCATTAAAAGTCACATAATTTGTGTTGTGCTTGCATAATAAGTAGTTGTGGATATGAGTGCATGTAATGGCTAGCATGAAAAAAAATTAATAAAAAATTAGCAAGACCAACATAGTTATCTTATTTCCCAGCTGTGTCAACTTCTACCACAACAGAAATCTAATGATTAACTAATCTTGATTGTCTACGAGCAACTAAAGGCAACATATCAAGGCCACTCATACCCCTTTCACAAACAAAACAAGGGAATGACGCAGGACATTGAACACGGGTTGGGTTGGACACGTTTGACCCGTTCACACCGCACTATGGTCCCGGGTCATCGCCATTCACACGAAGACCCAGGTCCGCAAGTTTACTATCATATACCCAGAAGGCTGTCGCCTTGCAACGATATTAAAAGCAGACGTTTTAAAGTTCGTTTATACTAGAGATATGTCGCAAAACTATTTTCACAATTTAATTAATTTCTACATTTTTATTTCTACAGTATGACTGTTTTGTTATATAGGCTAAGAGGAAAATGTATCAAGGCATATTAGACACATTGAGAAAAGTGCTAAAATGTGCAATACACAAAATGGAAAAAGTATCTAAAGAAATACAAAGTGCAAGGCTTTTATATATAAAAAAATAAAATTAAAATAAAGGACAGTCTTCAGTCTTAATTCATTCATTATGCTTCTCCCTTCCCTGAGTAGGCTACGCTTTTGACAGTGTGTCTTTCCTCGCTTCTACGGCAAAGGCTAGGGTACAAAGCTATGGTGTGGGTCACTTTTCTCCGCAAAAAAAAAATCCATGATCACGGAATCGCAGATTTCTTCTAATAGCTAAACGCATAGCAGCAGGGTACGCCTTCACATACCTTGCTGCTATGTGAAGACATGGCACAGGTCTTTGGAGCCAGAACTGGAAGCAGGTGGATCTGAGGGAAAGCCCCAGCCTGGCTGTTTATACTCCCGGCACTGATTGGTTCACTTCTGCCCACCCCACCCCAGGTAAGCCACTGTGATTCTATCCCCACAAAACAGAGGTTGCCCCAACTGGGTCTCTCCCACAGACCTTTTCCCATAGTAGAAGCCGTTTGTTCCATACCTGTGTCATACATGCTCATCCACTTTCCTGTTTGCTGCTAATTTTTTATCGTTTCATTGTCATTGTTTCACAGACTGCCAACATTAGTATGCCATTATAAAGGATATTAAATGCAAAATATAATGGGTGCATTAACAGGCATTGTGATTTTTGCTGTTAAAACTGAAACAGTAAATGCATGTTCATGGCCATTGCCACAGGTGTGGAAGTCTAGGTTCACTCCATTGGTCCAAACATCTAAGTGATATAACTGTAAGAATATGTCCTGTGGAGCTACAAATAAATTATACAAATAAAACACCCACCACTCCTAAACAAGACCGCTACCAAACAAAATTATTTGCTGTGAACTTTTCAACTGTTCGGTATTCACACCAAGCATCTTCACTGTGCCGACAGCTCTCCCCAACAGAAGGGCTGGTTTCCACAGTGCAGACTGCCAAACTTCCGGGGCAGGCACTGCATCAAGCAGTCACTGCACCAACGTGCTTTGCTGGAAACCCCGCCTATCGCTAATGCCACCGCAATAAGAATGCTTTCGATTTAGTCAACCGCCAGCACTGTGCTGCCACACCTCTGAGAATCCAATTAAAAACTGAAATGAAAATGAAGAATAGCACAGAAATATGCTGTAACTGATGTGGCTGAGTGTGAGAGAGAAACAAAAATTGAAGAAACAAATAAATTAGCCCTGGGATTCATGGCATAAAACCTGTTATTATTAGTCTATAAGAAGCGGTCATTACTCCAGTTACATGCAACACACTCATTGGACCCTATGCACACACAACACCCTTCACCATTTCATCCATCTATGCACCTGGTATCAAAACTATACCACTCACCATTTCACCTGCCTATGCACCCGATAACTAGACCATTCACTATTTCACCAACATAAGCGCCTGATACCACAATTTACCATTCATCATTGCACATGCTGGTGTAACAGGTAGTCAATACATTAGTCCAGGTACTCACCATGTCCCTCTGTGTCACGATATAGCTGTCGCCATATCTTCTTCAGTGCAGCAACTGGACACGCAGACAAAACTCTGAAATCTGCAGGAGGTGGAGAGAGAAATGCACTGCATTACACACCATGAATTAAACAACAAAGCACTGTGTTATACATTGTGCATAAAACTAAAACACTCTGATACACTCTGTAAATCAAATCAAAACTGTTACAAACAATGCACTGTATTGGACACTGATTCAAACTGCAACATGGTGCATTCCACACTGAATAAAACCACAAGACACTGCATTAAACGCTATGAATAAAACCACAACACACTGCAATACACGCTGTGAATAAAACTACAACATACTACATTACATACTGAATAAAACCACTGCACTCCACACTAAGGCTCAGACCGCAACATACACAACCATCTTCACAAACCATCAAACTCACAGCATCACAAACCCAGGCTGCACTGAATTTTATTGAATAAAACAATACCACACTATACCACATGACATAAGGTGAGTCTGGAACACACGCTGCCTGACAAGCTACAACACACAGACTGCCACATACCCCATGAATCAGACTTCCACATAAAGAGCCATACAATACTGAGGCAGTCCTAATCAGACCCAAAAGCAGGAACCTAAAACTAGGAATGGGACGATAATCTATATAAATAACTATATAAATATAAAGCTCTGTAAAAAACATTAACGGTTGTTTAATCATCATAAATTTACATCAAAGTCAGGATCAAAATAATCGTCTGTTACACCTTAGTGTTGGTCAACCCAGTTATTATTCTCCGACACTGACATTATTCCCTTTCATTGCGTTTTCATGGCAAAAGGCGTAGGTCATACATCTCCGCAGCAGGAGATAACATTACCAGAAACAACGTAGCTTTCCCCCTGTCAAACAGGGTTAGGTTTGAAGTATTCCAGATATTCATAGTTGTAATTTTTTTGTTTAAAAGTGGGCCAATAACCTGCATGTTATTTTGTTTAATGTAAAAAAATATTTAGCCTACTTCTGAATTCCATTATTTTGTTAAAACTAGTTATTGGCATGGCCAAAATGTTAATTTTAACATATGTTTGTCAAAGTTTTAAAAACATATGTTTCCTGATTGCTAAATTAGGATATTTTAATACAGTTTTATTCACTTTTTTACCAGCCACATTACCTTTTACAATATAACACAACCTGGTTGGTTACTGACTAAAGTGGCTGCTTGAGCAAAAGGTTTTTCAGTCACAATCAAAATATTACCAAAATTTGGCTGGTGGCTGGTGTTAATTTCACACCCTGGTGAAGATGAAGTGGTCTTTTCAACTATAAAATATAAGCAGTTTGGTGCGACTGCACAGCATATCAAAATAATGTTGCATTATCTCAGGTGACATGGCACCACCATGGTCATTCTGTCATTTTCCATAACCACCAGTGACGCATACAGTTCTGTTGACTGAGCATATATACAGTGCAGTCCAACATTATTTTCTCTCGCTGCTTTTCAATAAATACAATGGGGGAAATAAGTATTGGACACATCAACAATTTTATTATCAAACATATTTCCAATGTAGCTATTCACATGAGATTTTGACCAGACATTGGTATTAACTCAATAAAACTACACAGCTAAAGAAATTGTAACGTTCCAATTCTTAAAAAACGTTATGTGCAATAAAGTGAAATGACACAGGAAAAAAGTATTGAACACGCTAAATTAAATGTATTTAATACTTGCTAGAAAAGCCATATTTTTTATATTTGGTTGCATATCCTTTGCATGCCATGACTTTATGATGTCTGTGACCCAACAACATCAAAAGGCTCTTGATATCTTATTTGCTGGTACTCTTACAAGCGATACTATAACAGCTCTGCATTTGAATGGATCTCTATGGGAATTGGGGGGGACACAAGATTTAGCTGTAAATTACACTGGAACAGTATAGAACACATGGTTGGCTAAGTGGCTCTAAGTCATCAAGGGTCTGATGTATTAAACAAGCCTTTAACCATCACTCTGCTGCCAGAAATACAGTAGATATGGATGGATAACTTGAAGGGTTTCTTCTCCTGACTTATTTTCCCATAGAGTTCAATAGGAAAATCTGTCAGGAGAAACAACCCTTAAAGTGATCCTTCCATATCTTCTGTATTTCTGGCAGCAGAGTGACAAGAAAATTCAGTTCAATTTCTGAAATTCAGTTCATTCTCTGACGAGGAAAAAGCATTAATTCACTGGGGCTCAGGAATTTCACTGGATGAGGATGACAGCGTGTGTTTCCATCATGAAACTATTTTTAATATGGTATGAAAGCCTTCAACACTCCAAGAAGCATTCATAAGAAGAAGATATCTCATAAGTTAATTTCATTTTAAGGGCATCAATTGTTAGTTGATGCATTTTCTCTCTTGTGTTACAAAAGTATGCTTATTTGATAATTATCCTGACACTCCTATAAGAGTATTACATATGGTTACTGCATATACATGGACTAATATGTCAAACATGACAGGGGAAAAAAAGTGCTTTATTTAGCATACTGTTTGAGTGAACAGCTCTCAAAAAACAGGGCTTTCCCTAAACAATGGTATAGGGGCGCAGCGCCACTATGACAACACACCAGTGCCACCATGTGTTTTATTTTTTATTTTTTCCCCCACCATGCTTGCCGCAACTGTGAATACGTATAAAGTGGAAAAACACGCACATCCAAATAAACTCAGTTGCTGAACCGAGTAAAGGAATACAGTTCGCAACACTGATTACTGCTCCCACGGTGTAAATGTATTAACACCACACAATAAAAGTGACGTTTCGAGCTCTCTCGAAAGGCTCTCTTCATGAAACAGCAACTGTGAATACAGGGTTTTCTCTACAGAGAAAAAAAGTAGCCACAGTCACAAAGTTTCAAAGCTGTACATGCCATATCAAAGAAGCTATGAATGTCGGAAGTTGGACCGAAAGGCTCGTTCGGCAAAATGCATAAAATGTATAAAAAATTTATAAAGGCTGTAGTTTCAAAACTATTAGACATACAGACCTAATATTTGGGATTTCTCCTTAAGTTTGGTATAGGAGCACCTCTGATTTTTTTTTCAGGGGAATCTGAGAGGGTGATCTGGGACCCTCTGGGTGATTTGATATGGAATGACCCTCTATTGATAATGTAACTGCTGATAGCATTAGAATAATACATTTTGAAGTGTACGGAAACATCTTATCTGCGTTCAAGTTCAAACAAATTCCTCCAAACTCATTGGAGGCCGTTTCATCCTACAGCAAGACAATAATCCCAAAAGTACTGCTAAGACAAGACCTGGCCAAGTCAGTCACCCATATCTGAACACAAATGAACATTTTCACGTTTCATATGCTGAAGAGAAAGCAAGAGCTGAAGACGACTGCAGTACAGGCCTGGCAGAGAATCACCAGAGACGATACTCAGTACCTGGTGATGTCTAGGAGTCATTCAAGCAGTCATTGTATGCAAAGGATATATGAGAAAGTACTCAACATGACTACTTTCATTTACATAACATCAATATGTCCCAAACATTATGGTGCCCTGAAATGGGGGGCATTACATTACATTCATTTAGAATACACTTTTATCCAAATACCGAAGGTCATTGAAACTACAAGCAGGTCAGATAGAGTACAGTTCTATCAAAGTAACAGCTATCCATAGACATGAACATCGAGTCAAGTTCACATAGTAAGTCTTAAGACTAACTCTAAGGCACAATAAGCTACAACATCATATAAAAATTTCTACATGGTGAAACCAAAATATATAAAAATACCCTGTAACAAAACTGAGAATCAGCATTTTAACCACATGTGAATTGTTTTGATTACAAATCTGAAAAAACAAGAGCAAAATCAAGAAAAAATATCTTTGTCCCAAACATTATGCAGAGCACTGTATCCCATCTGGCCTTGTTTTACCACAACCTCCTGGTAAACCAGTCTCAGACCACACCTGAGCCCAGAACCACACCCTCACTCCTGGACTCAGAACCTCCCCACCACACCATCTCGCAGGAAGCCAGCACATCTAGGTTGGACCAGTCCAGAGATTACCCGAGTTTACATGGATAAGAATATCACCTTCATTCCACTGCAGTTGAGGGTGTTAACAAGATGCCCCCATCCGTGTTACAATGCCCAGTATAGCTTAGTGCACCTTATGCTAGCTGTTCAGAATCGCATCCTGACCTTGCCAGTCAGAGCTCAAATTACTCAGCGGCCATATAGCCATTGCTGTGGATGCCCTACATTTTGACCTTAATGCCCTTTTAAAAATAACTATCTACACAGCCATTTGTGCCTTCCTCGCAATCTATATGACCGTGGAGCCCTCTGGAGGAGAAACTAAAATAGTTTCCAGTCATTTTGCTCAAGGACAAAATTCCCTAGAGCGTCTTTTCACTGCACATCAAACTGGCGCTTTTCCGCAACATCAATATTAGCGGTTCAGAAGAAGCAACCGCCTTCATCAGCGGCAAAGTAGATTGAGACGACCCAACCGCCAGAAAAGAAATGGAAGCTGAGCCTACACCTTTCGGAAAGCGTGGCTAAAAGAATCCACCTGGTTAAGGCACGAGGCGGGAAAAATATACTATGCGCACTGCAAACAATGTGGAGTGGAGATCACAGGTAAAACCCAGTTTGCCACACCACTGTAAAGATAGCTTGCAGTTTGATATTCAAGTTCACTTTTCAAATTCAGTCGTTGAGAACTTGTTTTCCTAAATATTTGGAAATGAATTACATAATTTGTGAATTTATCACAGGTAATGGTTTTTTATTCAGTTCTACTTCAATTACTGTGTAGTATGTACATTCAATTTCAAAGCCTTACAATCTCATAATTCAGCTACCAAGAGATTGCATTTTGCTGAGGGTGAGGGTGATTTGGGATTTTATCAAAACCTCGACCTTACGTCGACAAATAATACCTAATGATTTTTCATTCACTACGCTAAAAAATGGGATGACAAAGGCGTCTGAAACTTGGCCTGGAAAGATACCATTCGTGGATTGTTTCACAACCTCTGATTTAACTGTAAAATACATTTTAAAATTGCCAATTTTTGGTTTTTCATCCATTAAAGATTAGTTGCACTAGTGCGGTTAAACCGGCACTTGGGAGCATTAGTGCTCAAACCAGATGCTCACCTCATGTTACTTGGAAAGGGTATGGAGAACTGAGTTTCATGCAGGTAATACTGACTACATACAGACACAGTAGCTATGCTTGATTAATTCTAATTGAGTAGGCTAGTTCTTAAATACACAGCAGGTTCCAGGGTAATTTGGTCACATAATGGCCTAAATCATCTGGAAGAAGAACACCAAGTAAAACCATACACAAGCACTGCCCGATTTCTGAAACCTTTCATTCATTTAAAATCATTTTTCTAATAAACTATATTTTTAACTCATCCTGAACTTGGAATATGCCAATCAAAGTAATGTTGCCACTTAACCAAAACACATGACCTTAGTCCAACTGTATTTGAAATAGGTCCCCATGTAAACACTTCTTATGCATTTTGAAATAGTTTTTCAAATAATCGGTATATTCAACACCCCCATTATGGACCTGGAAGGAGATATTAAGTAGCCTACCAAACTATATAATGACTTCATCCAAGTGTACCATGTGCTAATATTTCCTTGTTTTTTTGTATAACAGTCATTTCAACAGACATACACAACTATCCATTGTTCAATAAAAAATGGCTGGTGCTCCTTAAATTTGGTTGGTGCCCCTAAATCTTTTGCTGTTTCTCCTAACTTGTTGAGTTTGGAAGCACTAGTGCTACTAAGTAAAAAAGTTCATTTTGAGAACCGATCCAGAATCTTAATCATTTCTGTCTCCCCCCCCCCCCCCCCATTATATTTATTTTTGCATAAAATATGCACAGCAACCCATATTGATTGAGACTAGAATTTAAATGACAGTGTTGAAGGCACAGTAACTACCATTTCTGAGAGTTTGAGGTTCCCTCCAGTTTGCCCCTTGCTCTCTTTCTTCACCCCTGACTCTGCTTGCTCCCACACTGGAGGCACATTCCTTCACCCATGCTGTGCGAAACTTTCCTTGGCCACAGCCCAAGGCATTGTGGGGAATCCCCCCCAATGGCAAGACAGTTCAGGGGCTCTGAGCTGCCTTTGTCCCCCCTCTGCTGTGCCAGTCTGAGACAGAGGACATGAGTGTTTCATCGTGTTTGAGGGGAAACAGTTTGTGGAACCAGGCCCAGTGCAATAGAGAGAGAGAAAGAGAGAGACACCAAAAGAGAGAGAGAGCACCTGCTGCTTCAGTCTCACTTTCACACAGCTGGCATGTGAAATGTGCCTTTTAACCCCTTTACACAGATCCCCTAGTGGCCCATGGCAACAGTGCCAAGATTTTGCTCAACTCAAATATTAATTTCTCCTGCAACCAAACTATGAGTGGAAACAACAACTAGCTTCATTAGTGCACGATTAATGACGACTCCCCCAAACACAGTTTCTAAATTCTTGTTTAATTATACCATGTCGTTCTATTATCGATATCTGCCACTAAATATTAAATAAATATCCAATCCTACCATTGGTTTTAAGCATAGAGATGTCCCTTTCAAAAGTCAGTCATTTATTGCCTGGGACAATGCATTTGAGAAATACAAAGCATTTTATAACGCTATTACACTATCAAAAACATCAACGCCTAATACCCCCCATGCTCTGCAAACCTGTCTCATTAATTCCAGTTAATTCTGGTTTCATTGACTACTCTTTTATTCAATATAGGACATTATAACCTTAGCAACAGTGTTTATAATGTCTTATTGGATGCTTTGAGCCTTTGAACAATAACGTGGAGCCGGCCGTAACAGAATTTCTAGTTTTATTAGTTTTGTTTAAGCAAACAACTTAGAATGTACATTCGCTCACCAAGGTGTAATAGTCGTTTCCTGTTATTTATTTATAAACGTATTATATATAAGTTTTCACTAATTTACTAACTTGTCAGCATAGAAGAGAAAATACTCGCCTTACATGGATTTTGGGAGTGGGTCAGAAGAATACCATAGTTACCAAGATACCATGGCATTGATTCTGTCAGAAAACATGCCTGAGGGATATGCATTAAGGACATTTTCCGCCTCGATACTGTAAATATTACTGCTCGTGATATTTCAAATATGTACTCTGCCACAGTGTTGTGCAATATGATTGATATTGTTATTTTCGCAATAACTCGCATTTTGAGTGCATTTCACATACTGTAGTGTAAGCGTTCATAGGTGGCTCAGTCATCTTTTATGTTTGATTTGCCCTGAAGCTAGAACATTTGCCAGCATTTTCGTGATGGTGAAATATTATTTTATTGTAATCTTATCGTACATAATATACACCATGACGTATTATTACTCCATGGGCTATACTTGTCACTTAGGGTATGGAAAATACTCATTCAAATTTACTGTTTTTAAGTTCCATCTGACAGTCCTTACACAGTGGCTGTCACTTTAAGAACATGAAAGTGCATCTGATGATGTCATATGCGCGCGTGGCGTTTAAAATCCTCATCACACAGTGAACCGGTGTGAAGGTTCCCTTACCCCTCACCAAGTTAATAAAACTGAGTGACAACCAACGCTCAGCTTCTTCTCGCCCTCGCATCCAGTGGACTTTTCTCTGGGACTCCCACAACACTGGAGTTCCCATATCTCAAGAACTCCCACAATTCTGTGGAGTTCACAGAACACCTAGGATTGCTGCTCTTGCTGAGGAGACTCGAGATGTGGTTCTCCAAGAGGCCGCTGAATTAGCTCGCCTTGCGGTGACTAAGCTTATTTCATCCCATGTGGAAACTAGCGTGCGTCCAGCACTGCGCTAGCTGACCACAAGAAACTTCAGCAAAACAAACTTTTCAAACAGCAGGAGGGACATCTCCAGACAACTGCAAGAGACAAGCTGCCATCGGCACTGACACAGCGAAGACGACACCGGCTCACAACTCCATGACCGTGTGTTCCTGAGAGCGCAACCGCGACCACCGGAAACGACAACACGGGTGGAAGGGTCTCATTAAGACTAAACATCCAAGGCAGTAGCTACAGTTTAGTTAAGTCTTAACTAAGGTTAACGTGAATCTGTCCGGTTATATCTGTCCGTTTACTGTTCTGTTCCCTGTATTTACCCTGCTTGAATTGGCTAACTACCTGCATGGAGTAACACCACCCACGTGGTTTCTCTTTTCCTGCATGCCAATTCTTCCTTCAACTCTCCACATCACTAAGAATATCAATATGGCAGGTATTCAGTGAATAACAAATGATTGGTTGCACGTAATGCCATCGGTGAGGAGCTGCAGTTACGTGTCCATCTTCTGCACTGCTAGGACCGACACTTCATTGTAGCTAAGCTAGGTTATTCAACCACGCCGATACCACTGACTGTGTAGGCCTACACTATACAAACCTGGCCAACATGCACAGTTCTTCTCTCCCTTTGTTCAGAGGCAAAGGACACGTGCGCAGACGCATACAGTGTCACACACTTCCATAGCTAGTGTAGCCTTCCCGTTAGATTAGTCTGTGTATGCTCGGCATTTTTGCATGTTTGCTTAATAAATTACATTATTAAACCGGTGTCTGTTTTGATGTTGCGTAAACGTGAAAATATGAGCCAAAATGGCCTATTCAAAAACTCCATCCTTCAGATTATATATTAAATCTTTGATTTAATTACATTTGTCCATTAATATTGGTAATTTAGATTATTAATTGAAGTTCCAAAATTATGGTTAAATATTTTTGATAATTTTATGAGATTGATTACTAATTATGGCTATACTGCTACACCTACATAAGTGCGGCCTTGTATAAGGATATAGATGTACAGTGTCCTCAATTATTGGGACCCCTGCATTTATATAAAGAATAAAGTAATAATTTTTTATATTTGGTTGCATATCCTTTGCATGCCATGACTTCCTGATGCCTGTGACCCAACAACATCAAAAGACTCTTGATACCTTATTTTCTGGTACTCTTGCAAGCGATACTATAACGTCTCTGCATTTGAATAGATCTCTATGGGAATTGGGGGGTGGGACTAGATTTAGCTGTACATTACACTGGAACAGTATGGAACACATGGTTGGCTAAATGGCTGTAAGTCATCAAGGGTCTGACGCATCAAACTAGCCTTAAACCATCACTCTGCTGCCAGATATGCAGTAGATATGGATGAATAACTTGAAGGGTTTCTTCTCCCGACTTATTTTTCCATAGAGTTCAATAGAAAACTTCAGCCCTTAAAGTGATCCACCCATATCTACAGCATATCTGGCAGTAGAGTGATGGTTTGAGGCTTGTTTGATACCTCAGACCCTTGATGACTTACAGCCATTTTACCAACCATGTATTCCATACTGTTCCAGCATAATTTACAGCTAAATTTAGTCCTACCCCCCAATTCCCATAGAGATCCATTCAAATGTATCACTTTTAAGAGTACCATAAAATAAGATATCAAGAGTCTTTTGATATTGTTGGGTCACAGACATCAGGAAGTCATGGCATGCAAAGGATATGCGACTGAATATAAAAAATGATTACATTATTCTATATATAAATGCAGAGGTGCCAATAATTGTGGCACACGTGGTTTTGTTAAATGTAATTATTTCTTGATGAGGGATTTTTTCTCATAATAAATTTACTTCAATTAAAGGTCTGATTTTTCTAATTTTTTCAGTGTGAGTACATTTATTATAACCCTTTTTACTCATCTTTACCAGGAGTGCCAATAATAGTGGAGGGCACTGTAGTGTCCCCTACACTGTGCATATGTGCTAGATGAATGTAAAATGTCCCTTTACATTGGAAACTCCCCACGAATGTGTCTATGCTTTATAATGGACAAAAATATTTTATACATTTTATGACAGGTTTTGGATAGGTTTTTGGTCCCATAGATATCCATCACCTTAGACTGATTCAAATATAGTAATTCCAACTTGAAAATGACGCAAAAGTGAGTGTTATGAGCCAAAATATTTGATTTGTAGTTAAATATGATTATTTTATGATTTACAGAAGTGTACAATTTAGCCATTTGGAGACACTAAGGGACAACAGGGTACATTGCTTACATTTTCCAACATAGATCTCTAATAGTTCTGCATATCCCCCTCAGATTTGTGGACAAGAAGTCTCTGATCCAGGAAATGTATAGTTTCCCCTCTTTTAGATATGCATGTTTTTTGCATTTGTGCCTAAATTTGTTTGCATTTGTGGCACTTTATTTTGACCTAAATTATAAAAATTATTTAAAAATCTGTTAGCATTGTAAATGAAACTACCGTCTTGTTTCACTTAAGCCATTTTCCAGGTTTTTGTGATGCTCACACCTGGAGTTATAAAGCCTTAAATAGAGCACCCCCTAAATATGTTACAATTGACCAAATTTGGCATCTGCGCAAAGGCGTTAAAAGCACATGGTTATGCACTTAAATACATCTCAAATTAAATTTGTACACAAATATTATTTGTTAAGGCAAGCCAGATACAAAAGGCAGCCCCAACTCTGTCCCTCAACTTGATTAATTATACAACTTAGTATGGGGTGCATATCTTTATTTTAAAAATCCCTTGAAAAGTACAATAGCTTGCCCTCACTCAAGTCATGTAAAACCTGTAATTTAACCTTAACTCACATGCCAGATTCCAACCTCAGCCCCATCACCGTCACATCCTGACAGACTGCTAGGTTCCCAACCTGCACAGACCAGTCTCACCATTCCCATCACACACCAGCAGGGATCTACTGGGGATCTACTCAAACATAAGAGCAGCAGTGATCTACTGGAGATGCACTGAAATAATGATTTTTTTAAACGATGGAAAAGACATGACATACTATTAAACAGTGGAGATTTATAGGGGATCCAATCAAAGGTAGAACAACAGGGATCCACTGGGAATGCACTATACAAAAAAATTACCTGCAAACAACTTATTCCCCTTTATTTGTCATCTTCCCCAAAGGTCACTTCAGGATGTCTCTGAATAATTATCAATAATATTGAGCTTACTCGGCTTGCGAGCAATTATAATCAATAAATTGAAGCAAAATAGTACGGAAACAAAAGTTCTCCCAGGGGATAAATAAACTGAAAAGCAAACCCACAGAAAGTGTTTAGGTTTGGGCTCACAAAGGCTGACTGACAAAAGCCTGCTTCGTCCAAACAAACACTTTCTCTGGGAACCATTTCTCTTTTCAGATAGCAACCATAGCTGCCCTGGCTGAACCCCATTTCTAGACTGTCTAACCAAAGGGACAAAATGCACAAATCATCTGTTGAGGCCATCTTATTTAACTGCCTGTGCATTTCCCCCAACAGTAGAAATGGAAAGTGAGGCCAGTACAGGGGACCCAGGTTTTATGGCCACACCTATTAGTACAACATAGAGCTCTGTGTTAGTGACCGTGGGCTGAAATGCACACAGGGTGCTCACTGATACAGTAAAACCTTACACCTGCACCCATTCCACCATCTCACCACACAGGAACAACTCCCCAATGCACCTCAAAGCTGTCCTGCCATTAGGTTGTGTGTCAGTTTGTTTGTGTGCCAATGAGGGCCAACAGCAAAGCAAAGTTGTCATGAGGCCTGAAACATCAAGCCAATCAACAACAGCAGAGCTAATGCAAGACCAGGGGGTGGGGGGCTGAGGCACGGAAATGCTCTGATTGGGAAAGAGAGACTGACTGGGGCAAAGAAAAGCAGAAAAAAAAAAAATATATATATAAAAAACTGCCAAACTGCTCCAAGGCCATTTTTAACCTGCAAGCACTTTTGTTTTAAATCCACTGAGCAGCATCACCTCCGTCTCACCTCTCAGCTAGAGACCTCAATGCACCTGGTGCCTTGACTCCCCCCAACCGTGCCACCACCTCATACACAGCCTTCTCCAGCCCACATGCTAAAATTAGCACTGTGCACAAACCGTGAGCTAGGTCCTGTCCCCATGTTACCCCAGATTGCCACTGTGCTTAAAATTCCAATAGAATGACACACCGCTAAAAACCTTTCCATTCAGGCTCATGGCACAGGAGAGTGCTCTCACTGGCAAACAACAGCCCTGGGGGGGGGGGGGATTTTCTCCATCAGAAAATGTCTGTTATCACATTTTTACCCTATTCCTGAGCTGTAGCCTAGTTGTCACTCCCATGCCGGCCTATCTGCACAACTACTGGGCTCGATAATGTGTCAGCAGAGCCATTAACCCGACAACAGGTTCCAAACACAATTCCAAATCCACATCCTGACCGCACTCACTACTCTGTATTACCAGAGTGACCATAACCACCTTTCCCCAATGCCCTTCAACCTGGAAAGGACTCAAACCCACTCCACTGAGATCACTTGTCAAGAACAGCGAAAAGGAGGATGCAAATTCTTACATTAAGCAGAGCGGTCAAACAGAACCTTCATTGGGGGGAAACTCGTACAGAAAATGTACAAAAACCCAGAGAGGAGCACTCCTTGAACTTTAGTTAATGGAGACGATCTTTTAAACTTTGGTCTACACTGACCACTGCTGTGCTACTGCTGGCAATATATATGACGCATTTTCTGTTCATGGTCATGGTCAGGTCCCTTTAGCATCATTGTAACAGAAACCAAACACTCTATAATGCCTTTTAGACTGATCATTACAGTCTATAAAGCATTTAAAGCTAGTCATAACATTTTATAAAGCATACAAGACTTGACATTAGAGTCTCTTCACTTTGACCCAGCTGTCGCTGACACCACCACAAATTTCAAATACCACAACATTGCCATACCCTGGAATAGCACCTATTCCTATGGAAGTGTGCATTTTCAAATCTTAAAATTATCAGAATGAACAAAACAGATGAGAACAGCACACGTAACAGAAGCTCTCCCTTGAGAAAAGATTTCCTGAAACACTGGGCTGTGTGCTGGCCTCTCTCTTTATGCAAAATATAATGAATTAAATTATTATTTCCCCCATACACAATGGACTATTTTGCGTGCCCTCCATACATTATGTTTACCTGCGCTCTCACCTTTTATGAACATTTTAAAAATAAGGATGATCACAATAGTTTTGCACATTAAATGCCACTGCGATCTGCGTGCAAGAACCAGGCAGCTACATCTTCTGGGACTGAATACAAATATTTAGCCAGATTCCAACAGCATTTGTCACCTACAAAGAAAGTGCCCCTGAACACACATCGGTGTGGCAGCTATTCCATGTGTGGATCTGATCATTCTGGATGGATTGATTTATCCATCAATTATGTTTTTTTCTTACGTTTCTAAATGCTTTCCCACCCTTTTTTCTCCCCAATGCAAAATTGAATTGTTCAGCAGTCTCTGGCGCAACCTCCGCTGTCATTTCAGGAGAGCGCAGACAAGCATATGCTCCTCCGAAACATGTGATCCGCTGCTTCTTATTACTTCATATTTCATACATGTCGGGCTCACCCAGACACGAGCTGGCATAAGGCACTTTCGTGTGCAGCCCAACAGCCGAATTTCCGGGCACCCGGCTGACCAGCTGGGATTGCTGGTGCGCGATCGGACGCTGGCATCCCGGCTGACTAAAAGCCCTTGCATCCCTGGGCAACGGTGGCGCCAAATGCACATCGCCCCGAGGAGCTGCCAGCGACAGCACTGGTACAATCCGGATTTAATACCAAACTACGGGGTCCATCCGTGCACTAGAACAGTGACTTTTTCACGACATGTTCTTTTTCAGTGTAGCAGTGTGCATTGTTAGTCAGAATCACATCAAAGTTCATGCACTTTACAACCCTGTATATTCATATATTAATCCATTTTTTAAATGAAAACATTTCCAATGTAGCCACTCCACATTCACTGAACAGTGTCCCTGACTGGTGAAAGACAGAAAAGACCCAAGAGTGAAATAGAAGGACAAACAGAAGTGGAAGAAATTGCCCTCCCACACAGAAACCAACAGTGTAATTAGCTTTACATATTTATCCATTTAAGGAACGTACCCAGCATTAAAGACAAGGCAGCTCTCCAAGTTCAGCTGTTATGCAACTTCATTTAAAAAATATATATTTTAAAATGTAAAGTGTTTTCCCGAGTGAAGAAATAATTTTTTCATCCCTAGACGCGTCACGTTTTTTCAGGGTTCATCCGGGTGCATACATAAAGTCACCCTAAGAACAAAACCAAACCACCGTCCAGACTCCAGACACAGACACACACTAGGGCTGGTATTGGCAGGTAACTCACGATACATATCTGAATATGGGAGTCGCGATACAATACAGATCCCGATACGATCCACATAGAAATGTGAATTTTGCTATCGAAAAATATGATCTCATACAGTCCGAGTAGGACAGTAGTTTATTGTAAAAATACACTGTCGATAGCTATATAAGCAGTAGCCTACGTTTACAGAGTAGGGTGCAGGGCAGAGGAAGTGTTAAATATTGGTATTATTCCAAAAATATTCCAATAAGCCAAATGTGGGTTTTCAGTGCAGCTGGTGCTGGCTTTACCTGCTCTGCCATGCTGATGCCCTCTCTACTCCTCTAGTCTTTTTCTCACCTACTTTGATTTGCCATGCAGGTAGTCCCATGCGCACCGCCACCATCAGTTTGTAAGAAGCATTCTATTTTTCTTTCCAATTCTATGAAAGGGCTCAGAAAAAAAATACAAACAGACGTTTTATTAAAAAATAAACAAATAAAAAATATCAATACACTTATCGTCAAGAAGTGAATTCCGATATATTGCTGTATCGATATTTCCAGCACAGCCCTAACACACAGACACACACAGTCAAACATTAATAGACATGCACACACGCACACACACACGCAAGCACGCACGCACGTGTGCACTAGGGTGGGTTTTGGCAGGTGACTCACAGTACGATACGCGACTCGATATGATACAGATCCCGATACAATACACATAGAAAAGTGAATTTTGCTATTGAAAACATCTGATCTCATACAGTCTGTTTGAGTAGAATGGCATTTTATTGTAAAAACACTGTATATAGCAATATAATTAAAAAACTAGTAGCCAAGGTTTACAGAATAGGGTGCAGGGCAGAGGAAGTGTGAAATATTGGGTGGGTCAGAATCAGATGTCAAAAAAAAAAAAAGCCAAAATATTTCCAAATGTCAGCTTTCAGCGTAGCGGTTGCTGGCTGTAGCTGCTCTGCCATCTTGACGCCCTCTCTATATTGATGCTCCTGTCATATTTTTCTCACCTACTTTGATTTGCCATACAGGTAGTCCTGTGTGTGCTGCCAACATCAGTTTGTAAGAAGTATTTTACTTCTATTTCTGCTATGAAAGGGCTCAGACAAAATACAAAACGTAGAAAATAAAATAAAAAACATCGATACAGCCATCACAGTATGATACATGTATCGTCAAGAAGTGAATTCAGATATATTGGCGTATCGATATTTCGAGCACAGCCCTAACAGACAAACGGACACATTAACACAAACGGACACATTAACACAAACGGACACATTAACACAAACGGACACATTAACACAGACAGACACATTAACACAGACAGACACATTAACACAAACAGACACATTGACACAAACAGACACATTGACACACACAGACACACACAGACACACACACACACACACACACACACACACACACACACACACACACACACACACACACACACACACTTGTCCATCAGGCTGCCAGATATAACCCATTTGTGGGTGAGAGCAGTGGTCAAAGCGGGGCGCACGCAGGAGGGTGCTGGTGGTGATTAGTGGTTGGCACGCTCCTCATTCTGTGCATGTGCCCCAGCCCACATCCTGCCAAGCGGACAGCACTGGACAGAGAGTAACTGGACCACTGCCCCACAGGCCAAGCCTGTCTGTCTGATCCACAGGACGCTCACCCCTCCTGCCCCGCCCCGGGTCTGGTACCGGACAGGGCAGGGCAGGGCAGGGCTGGGGCCGGATCACTATTCAGCCAAAGAAATAGAGACAAACAGAGCTTTTTGACAAACAGAGTGGGACTGCAGACACTACCTACACGAGCATGCACATGCACTCAGAAGTGCACAGACACACACGATCACAGACACATACACATACACACACAGACAGACAGACATTACACACACACGCACGCACGCACGCACGCACGCACGCACGCGCGCACAACCATAACGAAAACCACAGAGCAAAATTGGCTGTTTTTGCATTTTTGGACAAAATCTGGAATATCTGATGCCAGAGAATCAAAGGCACATGAGCTGGATTTTCTTGGTGAGAGCAGAAGTCCCCTCTTACTCCTCGCCCGACTGTTCCCAAAAGCACTTGAACAGAGGCAACACAAGCCTGAATTTTCTCCCGCCACTCACATGCTAGGGCATGTCTTCGGGGTTATGAGGGTTCACCCAAAGAGCTTCCAACACAATGTGTGGCCAGACCGGATGCCGCACACTGTGCGATGTGTTGGGGCTGGTCATGTGACACCGCCGGAGGGAGTGCGACCACATGTTGGAGAGTCACTAGGGATGAGTATCGTTAGGATTTTATCGATACCGGTACTGCTTATTGATACCAATACTTATCAATACTCTTATTGATACTCAATCCATCATTTTGTTCAGAAAAAGAGAATCAAGTTATTTTATTATTACTTTTGGCAGAAATAGCAATAGTTATATATTAAGTTTTTCCTCAGTTTCCTGAGAGTATATAATGAGGGGACCCATTGCTATAAATGTCTGTAGTGAGCCTTGTTGCTGCTTTACTATAAATAAAATAAAGATTATAGATTACCAAAGAACTATAGTTCTTGAACTTCTCAGAAGCTAAAATAGATAAAAGAAAATAAATATAAAACTGCAATAAAAAAACAGCATTCAAAAAGAGCAACGCCATGTAAACAAAACAATGTAAAACAATGTTAGCAGCGCTCAAGGCAGAATCTGGGATCTCTCCTGAAGTGTTAAAACTGATGCTGATGTTGCTATAGATTTATTACATAGCAAACGCACTGGACGATGTATTGCTCCACAGAGAATGCCTTGTTTCTCCAAGGCATTCTCTGTTACCTGTTCGTAGTGTAGCCTATGGGGAATAATTTCCCCAAAAAATATCTATAGTTTTAGCTCTGGGTTTATGTAATTCAAGTGAAGATGCTAGTGAACGTTAGATTCACTATTTAAACTACTTTTCGGTGAGTTTTCGGGAAATATATTCCATGTACATTACGAACGGGTAACAGAGAATGCAGTTGGAGAAACAAAAATGTTATACTGTCGTCGTTCCTGGTAATTTACCACACAATACTTTGTTGTCCAGCGCTGTTACTATGTTGGTCATCTAGCAAATGATGACGGTGTTATTTCCCAAAGTTAATAACTATGGACTTGTTTTACATTATAACGAGTGTGACCTTGACTTGATGAGGTCAAGATGGTCACGTTATTTTGGGGAATCGCATCAGCTTCAGAGCCGGGGGGCTGCTCCAGGAGGATGGCGCAGCGGCTACTTTGCTCAAGCAGTCAAATACACTGCACTGCTTCAGATTTATAGCATGTTGTATTTGTAAGTGCTTCATGAGATTGCTAGTATTACCCCCTTACACACAATAGCTTTTTTTACATATACTGCATTTAGTACTTACATTCTCTTTCGTAAAGTGGGCCCACACTTTCTGCTATGTCTGGAGTGCACAGATCATAAATGGACAACGTAGAACGTAATCACCTGACACCTGCAACCTCATCATCATTAGGGCCAGACTAGAAACTAATATCTTGCAGGGGGCAATTTTAAAATGCCTACCAGCTATGTTAGAATCAAAGTGAACTACATTCAAATAACAATAGCAGGACCGTTTGTCCAGGAGCTTATCAAAGTATCGGCCCTGACCAACCAGGAACCGGTACCAGTTTAATACCGGTTCTCAATACCCATCCCTAAGTGTCACTCCTTAATCCATCCCTCACGAGGGCTGTGACCAGCACCCCTGGTTGGGTACAAACTGATCAGAGCTGTATTCAGATCCAATAGGCTACTTGCACAAGATGGCGCCGTTCGAATTCTAGCATACTTGCATGAGCAGAACAACATCCGGTCTACTTCCACTTCACTTCCTTTCACCCCAGAAGACGGACTTTGAAATTTTGAGGCGGCGTTTTATAGCCGATGTTTGCAAGATTTGCCTTGCCTTGCAGTGAATGATGTCCACCAAATCATAGATACCTCATCAAGCATAAAGCAGAATGGATTTAAGATGTGTGTCAAGTTACATCGACAACCATCTTGGGCAAATAGGCTATTTAACAAATTCCCTTCCCTTTCTCTCTTCCCTCGAGTAAGCTATTTTGTGACGTGCAACAAGTGAACTTAACAGGTGCTCTGCAAGGGAGGTTAGACGAGGAACAAACCAAAACGGAACTGCCCTCGCAGCCACTATAGGAAGTGCTACCCATAAAGCTGAAACAATACTTTTTCCATGTGGAGCATTGCATTGTGGGTTTCCCTTCTTGCAGGAAGCTTGCATTTTATACCCTTGTTGGAAGGGAGGACAAATGAGGGAGTGAGGGAATATAATTACTCCCTCCCCTTTTTTAAACTGGAACAGAATCTTACTTGGTGTGGCTGCCATATTTCATCCTGGCGTTTTGGGGATTCCCCCCTTGAAGCAAGGGAAGGGAACAACAGGAAGAAAGCATACAATTTGGATCCGAATGCAGCCCTGGAGTCTGGAAAATAACATAGCTCCTTTTTCATGCTCATTTTCCAAAACTGCACACTTTCCCTAAAACACACAAAGCACTAACTCTGTACATTATAGCTGACTTATATGGTATAAAAGTTAAAGCAATCATTCCAACAGAGCTCTACATGTACTTGCCAATACTGCACAGCAAGCAGAGCATGGGGACTACCTATTCCTCCCCACACAGATTCTGTTGCTGTGGAAACACAGGTAGTGAGGGTGAGCGGAGACCAAGGGGCCTGAAGGTTTAGGAGTGTAGAACAGGAGGAGCCGTGACTTACTCTGCGTCAACTTTCCCCTGCACACATGACAAGCGCCTGCACAGAGCAGAGGTCAGATACTGGCAAGCTAGCATCCCTGACCGCTACATGCACAACAGCCTGGTACCTGCGCAGTGCCACTCCAACACACACTCAGCTCAACAGCACCACGCACTCCAAACACACACTCAGAAAGGTAGCACAACTCGCTTCAAACACACACCCAGCCTAGTAGCACAACTCACTAATTATGAATTCACAACAATCACATGGCTTCACTAAACTGAACTGAACTGACTAATCTCCTTTGGAGAGGAGAAAAGTGTTTGGAGGGTTAATAGGGCAGTTGCCGCTTACATACCTTGCAGGTGACTTTCTCCTTGGTTATTTTGTCTCCAATGGCAAATAACCCATAATATTTCCAAATGGCACTCCTGAGATGCAGTGAAGTTACAATTTATAGCCTACAGGCAACGCGTATCGTGATACTTTCACTGGTATAGTTTTGTGAGTGAAAAATGAGGTACCGTGACAACCCAACTCCAAACACACACTCAGCCCAGAAGCACCACTCACTCCAAACACACTCAGCCCAGAAGCACCACTCTCTCCAAACACCCTCAGCCCAGAAGCACCACTCACTCCAAACACACTCAGCCCAGTAGCATCACTCACTCCAAACACACTCAGCCCAGTAGCATCACTCTCTCCAAACACACTCAGCCCAGTAGCATCACTCTCTCCAAACACACTCAGCCCAGTAGCACCACTCTCTCCAAACACCCTCAGCCCAGAAGCATCACTCTCTCCAAACACCCTCAGCCCAGAAGCACCACTCTCTCCAAACACACTCAGCCCAGTAGCACCACTCTCTCCAAACACCCTCAGCCCAGAAGCACCACTAACTCCAAACACACTCAGCCCAGTAGCATCACTCTCTCCAAACACCCTCAGCCCAGAAGCATCACTCTCTCCAAACACACACTCAGCCCAGAAGCACCACTCTCTCCAAACACACTCAGCCCAGTAGCACCACTCTCTCCAAACACCCTCAGCCCAGAAGCATCACTCTCTCCAAACACACTCAGCCCAGTAGCACCACTCTCTCCAAACACCCTCAGCCCAGAAGCATCACTCTCTCCAAACACACTCAGCCCAGAAGCACCACTCTCTCCAAACACACACTCAGCCCAGAAGCACCACTCTCTCCAAACACACTCAGCCCAGTAGCACCACTCTCTCCAAACACCCTCAGCCCAGAAGCATCACTCTCTCCAAACACACACTCAGCCCAGAAGCACCACTCTCTCCAAACACACTCAGCCCAGTAGCACCACTCTCTCAAAACACACTCAGCCCAGTAGCACCACTCTCTCCAAACACACACTCAGCCCAGAAGCACCACTCTCTCCAAACACACTCAGCCCAGTAGCACCACTCTCTCCAAACACCCTCAGCCCAGAAGCATCACTCTCTCCAAACACACTCAGCCCAGAAGCACCACTCGCTCCAAACACCCTCAGCCCAGAAGCACCACTCACTCCAAACACACTCAGCCCAGAAGCACCACTCGCTCCAAACACCCTCAGCCCAGAAGCATCACTCTCTCCAAACACACTCAGCCCAGTAGCACCACTCGCTCCAAACACACTCAGCCCAGAAGCACCACTCACTCCAAACACACTCAGCCCAGAAGCACCACTCGCTCCAAACACCCTCAGCCCAGAAGCATCACTCTCTCCAAACACCCTCAGTCCAGAAGCACCACTCTCTCCAAACACCCTCAGCCCTGAAGCATCACTCACTCCAAACACACTCAGCCCAGAAGCACCACTCACTCCAAACACACTCAGCCCAGAAGCACCACTCACTCCAAACACACTCAGCCCAGAAGCACCACTCACTCCAAACACACTCAGCCCAGAAGCACCACTCACTCCAAACACCCTCAGCCCAGAAGCATCACTCACTCCAAACACACTCAGCCCAGTAGCACCACTCTCTCCAAACACACTCAGCCCAGTAGCACCACTCTCTCCAAACACCCTCAGCCCAGAAGCATCACTCACTCCAAACACACTCAGCCCAGAAGCACCACTCACTCCAAACACACTCAGCCCAGAAGCACCACTCACTCCAAACACACTCAGCCCAGTAGCATCACTCTCTCCAAACACACTCAGCCCAGAAGCACCACTCGCTCCAAACACACTCAGCCCAGTAGCACCACTCTCTCCAAACACCCTCAGCCCAGAAGCACCACTCACTCCAAACACACTCAGCCCAGTAGCATCACTCACTCTGCTAAAGCAAAATAATTATAGGAATTATAGGAAAAAAATCCATGAATGGATTCCTCCTTCTCCATCTGTTCTAGTCTTATGTGCATGGTGTCTGACTCGCTAAACAAGCACGCACAGACGCATGCACGCACGCACAAATACCCCCCAAATCTCCACTCAGAAAAAACACTGCAACATAAGTACTTCCCAATTATTTATATCGGTGGCAAACAGTGACCAAATTAAGGGCATTAGCGGGATTCTTTTGGGCCAATTTCTCTGCTGTCCATCAGAGAAATCCCTTTAGGCCTGATGCCTGGCAGGCAGACGGGCTTTGCACTTCCAGTACTCTACAGCGGCAAAGGTTCTGTTCTGGGCCACGTCTTTCAGCCTCCACCCACTGCCATCTTCAAACTCTTAGAAAACCACAAGCTCAGTCTTGGCTGTTCTATGATTCATCTACAGGAGTTTGTAACACATAGTAAGAAAGGGAGTTTGTGTGTGTGTGGGTTGGGGGGGGGGGGGCATGTGTGTATGGTGTGCATGTCAGACAGCATGCATGTGGGTGGTGTGTGTGTATGTGCATTGCAGGTACCTTGAATGCCCCCAGGTCTCACAGGGCTCTCGGGCTGTTCCTCATCAGGAGCGCCTGCCCACAGGTCCCCAGGGCTGTGACCTCTGACCCCTCCACAGCAGACAAAGCAAGGTAGTGTGTGCTAGAGCAGTTTCACAAACCACTGCCGCCTCCCAGTCTCCAATCCTGCAGCTCGTCCTCAAGAGTGGCTCACACCATCCATTCACAAACCTGGAGAGATGAAGAGAGGGGAGGGGGGCAATGTTTCAGACTGGACCATGGCATAGACTGGCAGACACATCCATCCTGGCAGCAAAGTAACCTTATTAATGACCTATTTAATGGCAACCATGAAGCACTGCCTGTATCACTGCAACTTGCTATACTCCACAAATGAACTTAAAATGAACATACATAGCACAATTTATAATTGAGGCTCAGGACCGTTTTAGCCTTTAAGTTTGTAAGTTGCATAACCTGCATTTAACGTGGTAAGTTTGCTTTAAATCTAACTTACAAAAGGTGCATTTCACACAGTAAGCAAATAGAGCTAGAGATAGGTAAAGCTACAATCAAATCAGTGAAATTCATGCTCCAAGAACTCAAAATGAATGGAGAGAATTTCAGTTTTCAATAAAAAAGGTGGGTTTTCAGACACTTGCAGAACAGCCAGTGAGTCTGGGAATGAACAAGGGCGGAGAAGAGCTGGGGACACAAGGAATGGCTGGTTGCCCAAAGACACGGGACAGCCAGGCGGCAAGAGGAGGCTGAGCTATCTGAGATACGCAGTTAGAGTCCATGGTGTAATCACTGACTGAAGGTAAGATGTGTCAGTACCGCTCACAGCTTTGTACGCCAGTGCAAGCAAGTTAAACTGGATGTGTGCTACCACTGGAAGCCAGTGAGGGGTGGCAAGATGTGGTATGTGTGAATTCAGACAGGTTGAAGACCATGCGACCGGGAGCATCCATACTAGTTTCACTGGGCTGATGACACAGGCCAGTAAAAGAAATGCAGTCGTCCAAATAAGAAATGATCACTTGGGCCAATAGCAGAGCAGCCTTCGTAGCTGAGAAAAAGGGTTCACCTAATGCTGTGAAGAGGGAATCTGCAGGATTGGGGGGCTGTTATAAGCATATTTAGCTGATATTTCAGCCATGTAATCAGTCAGAAATTCACCCACTTTAGAAGGAAGATTATTTTACTTCTCGCATTTCAGCCATTTAGCAGACACTCTTATCCAGAGAGTTACTTACACGGTGTACTTTTAATACATATAAACATCTGGATATTTACTGAAGAAGTTATAGCTTACTCAAAACCACCTGGGAATCAAATCTGCAAGCTCAGTTACAGGCCCAGACCTTTACCGATTATACTACACTCAGATATGTGCCTCACATTGTCTCGGTTGCCACGCCGTTACCTTCAAGGAACAGAAGTGTGAAAGGGAAGGTTTGGTTAAAGGCATAAGTGAAGGTGGGCATTGTATTGAACGTGACCCCAAATGCTGGATAAAAGGTGGATTTCCTGCAGTGTGAAAAGGGGATTGTTGTTTAGGCTCCATATCCAGTTGTGAGAGAGAAGGGGAACAAAGCTTCATGAGCTCACACTTAGAACTAAACTTGGCAAAACAAGCACAGGAGAAACGACTCAGATCCAGCCCCCACCATCTCCTTGTCGAGCCTCACTATGGTTCGCATGCTAAACAGTTACATCTGCTTTGGATATATTTTGCATTTTAGCTGGGGCAATTCAGGTTGAGAACCTTTCCTGCAGAAAACAACAGATCCTGCAGTCACAGAGCCAGAACACAGGTCACCGTATCCGAACACAAGTGGGACTTAATTTCCGTGTGCTGCTCAGTACTTGATTGTCAGTGACACGTTCCAAAAATCCGAAACAGTGACAATCAGAAACCAATGAAATCCCAAGAAACCAGGTTCACTGTGTAATCAACTGATTTAATTTACCAGTCAAGTGCTGAGTAACAACAAAAACCTTTAGCATACATACAAGTCCACACATTACTACAAGACGGTGAACAGCGTTTCCGTTAGCCGGCAAATAATCTAAATGCAAATGCAAATTAAATCTTGCCTGATATAATGTCCAGTAAAAATGTATAGTCCATTCAAACCAATAGAGGCCTGTCACCTACGTCACAATTTGGCCAGACACGCCCACTTTTTACGCCAACCGCCATCTTGGAGGACCAAATGCCGGTGTTCCGACACACAGACACTCGCCCCTAAATGCCATTTTCAAGAAGCCCATTACTGCCCAACAGTACTAATGCAGAGTGAGATGCAGTTCAGTATAACTGAAGTCTCTGAGACAGATGAGGAGAATGCTGCAGCAGTTCCAGACCCGCCAAAGAAAATGAAACAATCGCGCTGCTTCAGACCCGGGTGGGAGGACCAATTCCCTTGGCTTCGATGTGAAATGGCAAAAGGGGCAGTTTTCGATTACTGTAAATTGTGATTTTAATGCGATGTTTATTTCAAAGGCAAAATATTGATTATTGTAGACCTTGCTTGTGCACAAGCGGTCACTTGCTGATGTAGCCAATTTTATATTTGGAGATTTGACATAGTAAGCCAGTTGGTTTCACATATGCAGGTAACTATTGGTGCAACTTTTTTTTTTAAACTTTTGTTTTATTTCATTTCCTCCAAATTCAATTCCAAATTCAATTTCTTTTATTATTTGTCCAGTACTAAACGGACACTCTGGCTGGCACCATACATTTCTAGCAGAAACCCTGATGGTGACAATTTCACACCTAAAGGCCACACAGTACTACAAGAGAGCCACTGACTGTTTTAGACCCTACAGGCCACACAGTACTACAGGAAAGAGTTAGCCTCAAAGTAATCAGTGGAAACATAGGTTCTCTCTCACTGTGTGTGATTATCATAATAATGCCGGGACAAACTAATGCTGCTGTAATGCAAGGAAAAATGATCAGACTCAAAGACACTATACCCTCCAATGGTGTGAAACCCAACTGTTTACCACAACTCAACTGTAAACTAGTGACCAGTGACCAGCTAATGACCACGTTTACATTCACATCATTATTCTCATTTTATTCTGAAAACTGACCTACGGTTACAGTACAGTCCACGTAAACACCTTAGTCCAAATATGTGAAATCCGAATAAGATAAGTTGCTTCATCCGCAAATGAAAACCATTTATACACCTTATTCCATTTACACCTCTTAAACACGGTCTGCACATGTGTAGATTTGCCCTGAAGGCATCATGGGTGTTGAAGTCAGCCAGCTAGTTAACTGTAAAAATGTCACGGCAAGTACAAAGCCCTCACTTCTGGACCAGCAAAGAGGCAGAAGTCTTCACTTCTGTATTAAAGAAATTAAACATTGTGCTTGTGCAATATGTGGACTAGGGATGCAAATTTTAAGGAATTTCCTTAATCGATAGTTGTTAACCTTAACAAACAATCGTCGATTAATTGATAACATAAAAGCTAAATATAGCTTATGATAGACAGAATACAAAATGCATGTTATATTCCTCAATCAAAGATTTATTGTAACATTTGAGAAACAGGCATTATTGTAGCATAACAAAAATAGAATATGAAGGCGTGTATAGGCTACTTTAACAGAAAAGAAATTGCACTCCGTCGCATCTGTTGCAAGCGAAACCGTTGCTCCGCTAGGCACTTGCAGCATTAACATAATCGCTCTTGAAATTGAAAGGCGACAGTTAAACTAGTAGACCTAGCCTAGAACAGTCAACTTAAAACATAGGCTATTATGTTTTGAATAGGCTCCTCATATGCATACTAGATAGACCTACGTATTTTTATTCAAGAACATTTAAGCATATCTACGTGGTCGGGAGTGAGTCGTGTGCGCAGCCTGTTTATTAGCTCTCGAAATCCCTCACCGTCAACGGTGCTTATTGCCATCATGTCCTTTTCAACCATGTTGCATACCCTCTGAGTAATAGCCTACTCTCCGCAAGTCTATCGTCACACATCCTCTTTGGCAACACTGAGGTGATGGTAGGTCGCGATCCACTTTGCCCTGGCAGCACGGTACATTAACGAAGTAGTTATACTTCAAAACAGCACCACAGGTATTGCAATGTATTGCAAACCACAGGCGCTCTCGCGTGGAGACCTTAAATCACGATTACATTTCACACAAAAACTCCCATTGAAACAAGACCGCAGATTGTTCAGTTAATCGTTTAATTTGAAATCTTATCCATTAAATTCTTATTAGCAATTAATTGATAGTCGATTAATTGTTAACATCCCTAATGTGGACGGCAAAAAACATTGAAATAGCCATTTGTTTAAGGCT